>CAWUFW010005084.1:742500-1410198 GCA_963921515.1 Calotriton arnoldi
TCCCTTCACCACTGTGCAAAAGCGCCCCGTGGCGCGTTTTAAGTTGGGGGATTAGGTCACCTTGAATCCTGAGAGTCCCTGGGGCCCAACTAGCCCACCAGGTACTTCCAGTAAGCACCACAGGCCTGCGTTGCAACGCCTGTAACAAATTGTGCAGTTGTGTTTAGGTAGTGAAGAGGGTCGTGCTGGGGGTAGTGTTTTAGGGTAGTGCAGTGGTGTTTGTGTAGTGTAGGGGGTCATGCTGGGGGTAGATTTAGGGTTTAGGGTAGTGCAGTGGTGTTTGGGTAGTGTAGGGAGTCGTGCTGGGGGGAGTGTTTTAGGGTAGTACAGTGGTGTTTGGGTAGTGTAGGGGGTCGTGCTGGGGTTAGTGTTTTAGGGTTTAGCGTAGTGCAGTGGTGTTTGGGTAGTGTAGGGGATACTGCTGGGGGTAGTGTTTTAGGGTAGTGCAATGGTGTTTGGGTACTGCTGGGGGTAGTGTTTTAGGGTAGTGCAGTGGTGTTTGGGTAGCGTAGGGGGTACTGCTGGGGGTAGTGTTTTATGGTTTAGGGTAGTGCAGTGGTATTTGGGTAGTGTAGGGGTTCGTGCTGGGGGTAGTTTTTTAGGGTTTCAGGGTAGTGCAGTGGTGTTTGTGTAGTGTAGGAGGTCGTGTTTTAGGGTTTAGGGTAGTGCAGTGGTCTTTGGGTAGTGTAGGGAGTCGTGTGGGGTATTGTTTTAGAGTTTAGGGTAGTGCAGTGGTATTTGGGTAGTGTAGGGGGTCATGCAGGGGGGAGCGTTTTAGGGTTTAGGGCAGTGCAGTCGTGTTCGGGTAGTGTAGAGGGTCGTGCTGGGGGGTAGTGTTTTAGGGTAGTGCAGTGGTATTTGGGTACTGTAGGGGGTCATGCGGGGGTAGTGTTTTAGGGTTTAGGGCAGTGCAGTGGTGTTCGGGTAGTGTAGGGGTTCGTGCAGGGGGGAGCGTTTTAGGGTTTAGGGCAGTGCAGTCGTGTTCGGGTAGTGTAGGGGGTCGTGCTGGGGGGAGTATTTTAGGGTTTAGGGTAGTGCAGTGGTGTTCGGGTAGTGTAGGGGGTCATGCTGGGGGTAGTGTTCTAGGGTTTAGGGCAGTGCAGTGGTGTTCGGACAGTGTAGGGGGTCGTGCTGGGGGTGGTGTTTTAGGGTATAGGGCAGTGCAGTGGTGTTCGGGCAGTGTAGGGGGTCGTGCTGGGGGTGGTGTTTCAGGGTTTAGGGCAGTGCAGTGGTGTTCGGGCAGTGTAGGGGGTCATGCAGGGGGTGGTGTTTCAGGGTTAAGGGCAGTGCAGTGGTGTTCGGGCAGTGTAGGGGGTCGTGCAGGGGTGGTGTTTCAGGGTTTAGGGCAGTGGTGTTCGGGCAGTGTAGGGGGTCATGCTGGGGGTGGTGTTTCAGGGTTTGGGGCAGTGCAGTGGTGTTCAAGCAGTAAAAAGGGTCATGCTGGGGGTGGTGTTTCAGGGTTTAGGGCAGTGCAGTGGTGTTCGGGCAGTGTAGGGGGCGGTGTAGGGGTGGTGTTTCAGGGTTTAGGGCAGCGCAGTGGTGTTCGGGCAGTGTAGGGGGTGGTACAGGGGGTGGTGTTTCAGGGTTTAGGGCAGTGCAGTGGTGTTCGGGCAGTGTAGGGGGTCATGCTGGGGCTGGTGTTTCAGGGTTTAGGGCAGTGCAGTGGTGTTCGGGCAGTGTAGGGGGTCTTGCTGGGGCTGGTGTTTCAGAGTCTAGGGCAATGCAGTGGTGTTCGGACAGTGTAGGGGGTCTTGCTGGGGCTGGTGTTTCAGGGTTTAGGGCAGTGCAGTCGTGTTCGGGCAGTGTAGGGGGTCGTGCTGGGGGTGATGTTTCAGGGTTTAGGGCAGTGCAGTGGTGTTCGGGCAGTGTAGGGGGTCGTGCTGGGGCTAGTGTTTCAGGGTTTAGGGCAGAGCAATGGTGCTCAGGCAGTGTAGGGGGTTGTGCTGGGGGTGATGTTTCAGGGTTTAGGGCAGTGCAGTGGTGTTAGGGCAGTGTAGGGGGTCGTGCTGGGGGTGGTGTTTCAGGGTTTAGGGCAGT
The DNA here is from genome assembly GCA_963921515.1 of Calotriton arnoldi. Classification (NCBI taxonomy): domain Eukaryota; kingdom Metazoa; phylum Chordata; class Amphibia; order Caudata; family Salamandridae; genus Calotriton; species Calotriton arnoldi. Next base: position 744,538 of record CAWUFW010005084.1, read on the forward strand.
GCAGTGGTGTTCCGGCAGTGTAGGGGGTCGTGCAGGGGTTGGTGTTTCAGGGTTTAGTGCAGTGATGTTCGGGCAGTGTAGGGGGTCATGCTGGGGTGGTGTTTCAGGGTTTAGGGCAGTGCAGTGGTGTTTGGGCAGTGTAGGGTGTCATGCTGAGGGGTGGTGTTTCAGGGTTTAGTGCAGTGCAGTAGTGTTTGGGCAGTGTAGGGGGTCGTGCAGGGGGTGGCGTTTCAGGGTTTAGGGCAGTGCAGTAGTTTTCGGGCAGTGTAGGCGGTCGTGCTGGGGCTGGTGTTTCAGGGTTTAGGGCAGTGCAGTGGTGTGCGGGCAGTGTACGGGGTCGTGCTGGGGCTGGTGTTTCAGGGTTTAGGGCAGTGCAGTCGTGTTCGGGCAGTGTAGGGGTTCGTGCTGGGGGTGGTGTTTCACAGTGCAGTGGTGTTCGGGCAGTGTAGGGGGTCGTGCTGGGGCTAGTGTTTCAGGGTTTAGGGCAGAGCATTGGTGCTCAGGCAGTGTAGGGGGTCGTGCAGGGGGTGGTGTTTCAGGGTTTAGTGCAGTGGTGTTCGGGCAGTGTAGGGGGTCATGCTGGGGTGGTGTTTCAGGGTTTAGGGCAGTGCAGTGGTGTTCGGGCAGTGTAGGGTGTCGTGCTGAGTGGTGGTGTTTCAGGGTTTAGGGCAGTGCAGTAGTGTTTGGGCAGTGTAGGGGGTCTTGCAGGGGGTGGTGTTTCAGGGTTTAGGGCAGTGCAGTGGTGTTCGGCCAGTGTAGGTAGTCTTGCTGGGGGTGGTGTTTCAGGGTTTAGGGCAGTGCAGTGGTGTTCGGGCAGTGTACGGGGTTGTGCTGGGGCTGGTGTTTCAGGGTTTAGGGCAGAGCAGTGGTGTGCGGGCAGTGTACGGGGTTGTGCTGGGGCTGGTGTTTCAGGGTTTAGGGCAGTGCAGTGGTGTTCGGGCAGTAGGGGGTCGTGCTGGGGCTGGTGTTTCAGGGTTTTGGGCAGAGCAGTGGTGTTCGGGCAGTGTAGGGGGTCGTGCTGGGGGTGGTGTTTCAGGGTTTAGGGCAGTGCAGTAGTGTTCGGGCAGTGTAGGGGGTCTTGCTGGGGGTGGTGTTTCAGGGTTTAGGGCAGTGCAGTGGTGTTCGGAAAGTGTAGGGGGTCTTGCTGGGGGTGGTGTTTCAGGGTTTAGGGCAGTGGTGTTCGGGCAGTATAGGGGGTCTTGCTGGGGGTGATGTTTCAGGGTTTAGGGCAGTGCAGTGGTGTTCGGGCAGTGTAGGCGGTCTTGCTGGGGGTAGTGTTTCATGATTTAGGGCGGTGCAGTGGTGTTTGTGCAGTGTAGGGGGTCGTGCTGGGGGTGGTGTTTCAGGGTTTAGGGCAGTGCAGTAGTGTTCGGGCAGTGTAGGGGGTCGTGCAGGGGGTGGTGTTTCAGGGTTTAAGGCAGTGCAGTGGTGTTCTGGCAGTGTAGGGGGTCATGCTGGGGGTGGGGTTTCAGGGTTTAAGGCAGTACAGTGGTGTTCGGGCAGTGTAGGGGGTCGTGCAGGGGGTGGTGTTTCAGGGTTTAGGGCAGTGCAGTGGTGTTCGGGCAGTGTAGGGGGTCGTGCTGGGGCTGGTGTTTCAGGGTTTAGGGCAGTGCAGTGGTGTTCGGGCAGTGTAGGGGGTCTTGCTGGGGGTGGTGTTTCAGGGTTTAGGGCAGTGGTGTTCGGGCAGTGTAGGGGGTCTTGCTGGCGGTGATGTTTCAGGGTTTAGGGCAGTGCAGTGGTGTTCGAGCAGTGTAGGGGGTCTTTCTGGGGGTAGTGTTTCAGGGTTTAGGGCAGTGCAGTGGTGTTCGTGCAGTATAGGGGGTCCTGCTGGGGATGGTGTTTCTGGGTTTAGGGCAGTGCAGTAGTGTTCGAGCAGTGTAGGGGGTTGTGCAGGGGGTGGTGTTTCAGAGTTTAGGGCAGTGCAGTGGTGTTCTGGCTGTGTAGGGGGTCGCGCTGGGGGTGGTGTTTCAGGGTTTAGGGCAGTGCAGTGGTGTTCGGGCAGTGTAGGGGGTCATGCACGGGGTGGTGTTTCAGGGTTTAGGGCAGTGCAGTGGTGTTCGGGCAGTGTAGGGTGTTGTGCTGGGGCTGGTGTTTCAGGGTTCAGGGCAGTGCAGTGGTGTTCAGGCAGTGTAGGGGGTCGTGCTGAGGCTGGTGTTTCACGGTTTAGGGCAGTGCAGTGGTGTTCGGGCAGTGTAGGGGTCGTGCTGGGGCTGGTGTTTCAGGGTTCAGGGCAGTGCAGTGGTGTTCGGGCAGTGTAGGCGGTCGTGCTGGGGATGGTGTTTCAGGGTTTAGGGCAGTGCAGTGGTGTTTGGGCAGTGTAGGGGGTCATGCTGGGGCTGGTGTTTTAGGGTTTAGGGCAGTGCAGTGGTGCTCGGGCAGTGTAGGGGGTCGTGCTGGGGGTGATGTTTCAGGGTTTAGGGTAGTGCAGTGGTGTTCGGGCAGTGTAGGGGGTCGTGCAGGGGCTGGTGTTTCAAGGTTTAAGGCAGTGCAGTGGTGTTTGGGCAGTGTAGGGGGTCGTGCTGGGGCTTGTGTTTCAGGATTTTGGGCAGTGCAGTGGTGTTTGGGCAGTGTAGGGGGTCGTGCTGGGGCTTGTGTTTCAGGGTTTAGGGCAGTGCAGTGGTGTTCGGGCAGTGTAGGGGGTCGTGCTGGGGGTGGTGTTTCAGGGTTTAGGTCAGTGGTGTTCGGGCAGCGTAGGGGGTCTTGCTGGGGGTGATGTTTCAGGGTTTAGGGCAGTGCAGTGGTGTTCGGGCAGTGTAGGGGGTCTTGCTGGGGGGTAGTGTTTCAGGGTTTAGGGCAGTGCAGTGGTGTTCGGGCAGTGTAGAGGGTCATGCTGGGGGTGGTGTTTCAGGGTTTAGGGCAGTGCAGTGGTGTTCGGGCAGTGTAGGGGGTCGTGAAGGGGTTGGTGTTTCAGGGTTTAGGGCAGTGCAGTGGTGTTTGGGCAGTGTAGGGGTCGTGCTAGGGGTGGTGTTTCAGGGTTTAGGGCAGTGCAGTGGTGTTCGGGCAGTGTAGGGGGTCGTGCTAGGGGTGGTGTTTCAGGGTTTAGGGCAGTGCAGTGGTGTTCGGGCAGTGTAGGGGGTCATGCAGGGGCTGGTGTTTCAGGGTTTAGGGAAGTGCAGTGGTGTTCGGGCAGTGTAGGGGGTCGTGCTGGGGTAGTGTTTTAGGGCAGTGCAGTGGTGTTCGGGCAGTGTAGGGGGTCTTGCTGGGGCTGGTGTTTCAGGGTTTAAGGCAGTGCAGTCGTGTTCGGGCAGTGTAGGGGGTCGTGCTGGGGGTGGTGTTTCAGGGTTTAGGGAGGTGCAGTGGTGTTCGGGCAGTGTAGGGGGTCGTGCTGGGGCTAGTGTTTCAGGGTTTAGGGCAGAGCATTGGTGCTCAGGCAGTGTAGGGGGTTGTGCTGGGGGTGATGTTTCAGGGTTTAGGGCAGTGCAGTGGTGTTAGGGCAGTGTAGGGGGTCATGCTGGGGGTGGTGTTTCAGGGTTTAGGGCAGTGCAGTGGTGTTCCGGCAGTGTAGGGGGTCGTGCAGGGGGTGGTGTTTCAGGGTTTAGTGCAGTGGTGTTCGGGCAGTGTAGGGTGCCGTGCTGAGTGGTGGTGTTTCAGGGTTTAGGGCAGTGCAGTAGTGTTTGGGCAGTGTAGGGGGTCTTGCAGGGGGTGGTGTTTCAGGGTTTAGGGCAGTGCAGTGGTGTTCGGCCAGTGTAGGTAGTCTTGCTGGGGGTGGTGTTGCAGGGTTTAGGGCAGTGCAGTAGTTTTCGGGCAGTGTAGGCGGTCGTGCTGGGGCTGGTGTTTCAGGGTTTAGGGCAGTGCAGTGGTGTTCGGGCAGTGTACGGGGTTGTGCTGGGGCTGGTGTTTCAGGGTTTAGGGCAGAGCAGTGGTGTGCGGGCAGTGTACGGGGTTGTGCTGGGGCTGGTGTTTCAGGGTTTAGGGCAGTGCAGTGGTGTTCGGGCAGTGTAGGGGGTCATGCTGGGGGTGGTGTTTCAGGGTTTAGGGCATTGCAGTGGTGTTCGGGCAGTGTAGGGGGTCGTGCTGGGGGTGGTGTTTCAGGGTTTAGGGCAGTGCAGTGGTGTTCGGGCAGTGTAGGGGGTCTTGCTGGGGGTGGTGTTTCAGGGTTTAGGGCAGTGCAGTGGTGTTCGGAAAGTGTAGGGGGTCTTGCTGGGGGTGATGTTTCAGGGTTTAGGGCAGTGCAGTGGTGTTCGGGCAGTGTAGGGGGTCTTGCTGGGGGTAGTGTTTCATGGTTTAGGGCGGTGCAGTGGTGTTTGTGCAGTGTAGGGGGTCGTGCTGGGGTGGTGTTTCAGGGTTTAGGGCAGTGCAGTAGTGTTCGGGCAGTGTAGGGGTCGTGCAGGGGGTGGTGTTTCAGGGTTTAAGGCAGTGCAGTGGTGTTCTGGCAGTGTAGGGGGTCATGCTGGGGGTGGGGTTTCAGGGTTTAGGGCAGTACAGTGGTGTTCGGGCAGTGTAGGGGGTCGTGCAGGGGGTGGTGTTTCAGGGTTTAGGGCAGTGCAGTGGTGTTCGGGCAGTGTAGGGGGTCGTGCTGGGGCTGGTGTTTCAGGGTTTAGGGCAGTGCAGTGGTGTTCGGGCAGTGTAGGGGGTCTTGCTTGGTGTGGTGTTTCAGGGTTTAGGGCAGTGGTGTTCGGGCAGTGTAGGGGGTCTTGCTGGCGGTGATGTTTCAGGGTTTAGGGCAGTGCAGTGGTGTTCGAGCAGTGTAGGGGGTCTTTCTGGGGGTAGTGTTTCAGGGTTTAGGGCAGTGCAGTGGTTTTCGTGCAGTATAGGGGGTCCTGCTGGGGATGGTGTTTCTGGGTTTAGGGCAGTGCAGTAGTGTTCGAGCAGTGTAGGGGGTTGTGTAGGGGGTGGTGTTTCAGAGTTTAGGGCAGTGCAGTGGTGTTCGGGCAGTGTAGGGGGTCATGCACAGGGTGGTGTTTCAGGGTTTAGGGCAGTGCAGTGGTGTTCGGGCAGTGTACGGTGTTGTGCTGGGGTTGGTGTTTCAGGGTTCAGTGCAGTGGTGTTCAGGCAGTGTAGGGGGTCGTGCTGAGGCTGGTGTTTCACGGTTTAGGGCAGTGCAGTGGTGTTCGGGCAGTGTAGGGGGTCGTGCTGGGGCTGGTGTTTCAGGGTTTAGGGCAGTGCAGTGGTGTTCGGGCAGTGTAGGGGGTCGTGCTGGGGGTGGTGTTTCAGGGTTTAGGGCAGTGCAGTGGTGTTCGGGCAGTGTAGGGGGTCGTGCTGGGGCTGGTGTTTTAGGGTTTAGGGCAGTGCAGTGGTGTTCGGGCAGTGTAGGGGGTCGTGCTGGGGGTGGTGTTTCAGGGTTTAGGTCAGTGGTGTTCGGGCAGTGTAGGGGGTCTTGCTGGGGGTGATGTTTCAGGGTTTAGGGCAGTGCAGTGGTGTTCGGGCAGTGTAGGGGGTCGTGAAGGGGTGGTGTTTCAGGGTTTAGGGCAGTGCAGTGGTGTTCGGGCAGTGTAGGGGTCGTGCTAGGGGTGGTGTTTCAGGGTTTAGGGCAGTGCAGTGGTGTTCGGGCAGTGTAGGGGTCATGCAGGGGCTGGTGTTTCAGGGTTTAGGGCAGTGCAGTGGTGTTCGGGCAGTGTAGGGGGTCGTGCTGGGGGTAGTGTTTTAGGGTTTAGGGTAGTGCAGTGGTGCATGTGTAGTGTAGGGGGTCATGCTGGGGTAGTGTTTTAGGGTTTAGGGTAGTGCAGTGGTGTTTGTGTAGTGTAGGGGGTCATGTTTTAGGGTAGTGCAGTGGTGTTTGGGTAGTGTAGGGGGTCGTGCTGGGGGTAGTGTTTTATGATTTAGGTTAGTGCAGTGGTGTTTGGGTAGTGTAGGGGGTCGTGCTGGGGGTAGTGTTTTAGGGTTTAGGGTAGTGCAGTGGTGTTTGTGTAGTGTAGGGGGTCGTGCTGGGGGTAGTGTTTTAGGGTACTGCAGTGGTGCTTGTGTAGTGTAGGGGGTCGTGCTGGGGGTAGTGTTTTAGGGTTTAGGGTAGTGCAGTGGTGTTTGGATATTGTAGGGGGTCGTGCTGGCGGTAGTGTTTTAGGGTTTAGGATAGTGCAGTGGTGCTTGTGTAGTGTAGGGGGTCGTGCTGGGGGTAGTGTTTTAGGGTTTAAGGTAGTGCAGTGGTGTTTTTGTAGTGTAGGGGGTCATGTTTTAAGATGCAACGCTCCAATACCTGACCAGTCTGCACTACATAAAACTGCAAAAAACTAAAAATAAAAAGTGTTTTGCACACTTTTGTCATTGGGCTATATTTGGGCTACATCTGGGTAATATTTGTGCTACATTTGGGCTCTTTTTTCACTGGTGGCCATCTTGGAAGACTTCTTTGTTATGAAGTTTCCTAATTTCTTCATTTACTGCAGTCTCCTCAGTAGGAAATGCTTTCAGTTTTTACTTTGATTCCATCAAGAAGGCATTCAGATGTGTCTCACATCTGCCATAAATTCAGAATGTTAGCACTCTAGTTGCTCATTAGATCACTGGAGTAAAGCTACTGCTCACCAGGGAGTTAACTGGTAGTCTGCTGCTGGTATTGAAAGGGATTGTTTCAGTCTGCATGTCAGAATTTTCTAATGAAATAGAAGAGGATTTGAGATCTCACTTAAAACATGCCCTAATTTTTCTTTCTGCAGCACTAACCATAATTTCTATTTCAAAAAGAACTCCTCATTTTGTTCCTTTTTAAATTAAATGTTTTAAGTGTTACCGGTTTATTCCAATCAAGATGGCTTCAGGTGTGCCATACTTTTGTCATAAGTAAGGCTGTTAGCGCTCTAGTTGTTCTTTAGAACACTCTGGGAAGCTGCAGTAGAACACAAAGGAATCAACTGACAGTCTCTGCCCTTGTTGGATGTATATGTTTACTGAGAATGTCAGACTTCATTCTCACATGAGTGAGAAAGATAATGTGAATTTACAGAAAATATGCTCTCATTTTAGCTTCTGGAGCACCTTCCAAACCTCAATGGGACAAGCATGAGAAAATAGTGTTCTCTCAAACATGATTCATGATATCCCAGCAGAAGGTTTTTCACATGGTAAAATCACCTTAGAATACACCACAATTCCTAAAATTAGTATGGTACCATCAACAAATAAATTCTAATGTAACTAAAGCCTGTTATCACCCTTTATAGGTCTCCTTTTGGTGACCCTCAAAATCTTCTATTCACTACAATGCATTTCAATGAGGTACTATCATTTATATTGGTCCCAAGATGGCTGCCAGCAATTCCAGGATGAAGTGCTGACAGCCAATCAGATCTCACGATGACATGTGTGGTTAGGCTCCGCCCAGATATATATGTGACTTTACTTTTGATTTTCTCAGGAACTACTGGACGGATTTACACCATTTAAGCAAAAGGCACGACACTGAATCAAGGGCTACCTCTTTGCCAAATTTGGTGTAATTCCGTTCAGCAGTTCGGGCTGTAGCTGCGACTAAAGGTTCCTATGGAAAAATGAATGGGGAAAACGCGTTTTGGGACCCCCCTTTTTTCTCGGCCACCGCTTGACGTATCACCCCGAGACTTTCAGGATAGGAGCGGAGCGCCCCAACAAGTTGGAAACTTTCGCGAAGATTCGTCAACCGGCGCCAACGTTATTTCAAATAGAATGTCGTGGATTTCCTATGGATAATAGGTTTTAACTATCTACTGGCAACCGCCAGTAGATTATATATATATATATATATATACACATATATACACACACACACCATATATATATATATATATATATATATATATATATATATATATATATATATACACACACACCATATATATATATATATATATATATATATATATATATATATATATATATATATACACACACACCATATATATATATATATATATATATATATATATATATATGAGAGATGTGTATATATATATATATATATATATATATATATATATATATATATATAGATACACACACACACACACACACACACACACATATATATATATATATCTGTTTAAAATTGCAATAAACGCTGATGTTCCTCAGATTGGGGCCTCGACATTTCTTTTTGTTTGGGATTTGTTTGGCAGGAAGCTTCACATCCTGTCTTCACGAGGCCGCCCTGCAGGGATGGGGGCTCCCGACTGTGGAGGATTTTTTGTGTGAGAGATATATATATATATATATATATACACACACACATATATATATATACACACACACATCTCTCTCTATATATATATATATATATATATATACACATACATACATCTCTCTCTCTCTATATACATCTCTCTCTCTCTCTCAAGTGCTGTATACTGCATATGGTTCTTATGCACTCTCAGGGCAGAGTGTCTTGCCCAGGGTGCAATACCATGTTGCCAGAGCTTCTGCTGAAACCAATAGTGACCTTACGACCGCAGAACACAGTCGGACAAAGGGACGCTTCTCACCTGGCTCGGAAATGTGCCCTGCTTAATGCTAGGTCCCTGGTTAAACATAGTCTGGAATGCGCCTCCCTAATCGAAGAAGAAGGGATTCTTGTCGCATTTATTACGGATGACGCATCTGGTCCAGACCTAGTTAAAGCAACACCACCCAATTACCTCTGTTAAACGCTGAATAGATCCCAGAAAAAAAGGGGGGGGGGGGGGGGGTTTGGCAATTATCTACCACAACTCCATTACGGCATCGTTCACTCCCATAACCAAGGAGGAATGCGAAGCCTTAGAGTTTTGCTTCAATCTCTCACATCACTGCTCTTGCAGAGGCTCCCTCATTTACAGGCCCCCTGGTCCAAGAGGGCGGTTTCTAACACAAATAGGCAGCATACTTCAAAGAGGGATCAGTTTTGACTCCTACACCATTTTGGGAGACTTTAAATACTATTTGGAGTCTTCATCCGACCCGGATACAATACGGCTGCTGGAATTGATGAAAGGTGCGAACCATGAGCAACAAGTGAGGGGAGATACTCATATAGCCAGCCATACTTTAGATGGCATCTTCTCAAATAATTTGTGACTGTCAATCCTGAACGTCCTTCCTCTGGCATAGTCAGACCACTCGGCAGTTATATGTGAGATTACCCTGCCTGACCGCGTGGCCTCAAAACCTCTGAAAAAAAAGCTCAGCTGCCAGAGCATGGAATAAGATAAACACAACGGAATTACATCAACTACTTACATCAACCATGCCCTCGGTACCAAGAGATTTGGACAAGGCTACCAGCTCCTACACTAACTGGCTAGCAGTTGCAGGGAACGAATTAGCACCTATAAAATATCTCCGCCTTACCAGACAACAACCCTCTGCCCCCTGGTATTCTCCTGAACTCAAGGATCAGAAACTTGCATGCAAGCACTTGGAAACAAAGTGGAGGGCGGGCTACAAGGATAAGGACAGAATGGACTACAAAACAAGCCTTGCAGTTTATAAACAGTTGCTTCAAAAAACAAAACAAGAGTATTTCACTGACAGAATCAACTTAGCAAAAAAATCTTCTAAAGAGCTTTTTAAAATAGTAAAAACCTTAGCCCATCCATGCTCCCCGACTTTCTCAGCCAGCCAACAGCTGTGTAATAAAATTGCTAAATGCTTTTTCGAGAAAGTGAACAACATCTTTGTCACCTTCTCCGATTCTACCCGCGAAACAACTCAGATCTTAGCAACACATCAGTCGGAAACTAATAAGGATAGCCCACTTCTACTTAACTTTGCCCCTCTAACAGAACTAGACACCAGCAACCTATTACTAAAGATAAAGTCAGGCTCCCTTTTGACCCATGCCCAAGCTCAGTAGTTACTTTAGCTGCAGAGCCAGTCTCAAGAATACTGACTTCTATCTTCAATACTATGTATTTAGATGGATACTTTCCAAGAGACTGGAAGCATGCATCAATTCTGCCATTACTGAAGAAACCTAACTTGGATGTCGATGACCCCAACAATTTCAGACCAATATCTAGAATTCCACTCCCGGCGAAGGTCATTGAAAGGAATATTAATGCTCAACTCAATAAGTTTCTGCAAGACTCACAAGTCTTAGACCCAACCCAGTTCGGGTTCAGAGGGGGCCACAGCACTGAAACTGCGCTTTTAAAGTCCACAGAAGAGATCAGGACTATTCTGGACCAAGGAGGGAATGCCGCGCTGATCATGTTGGATCTCTCAGCGGCGTTCGACACGGTCCACCACGATGTATTGATGGACCGTCTACATGAGATAGGAGTCAAGGGCTCTGCCTGGAAACTTCTCAAATCATTTTTGACTGACAGTACAAAACGGTGGCCCTAGATGAATTTGAAGCCAAATCATTCTCTTTGCCATGTGGTGTCCCGCAGGGATCATCACTGAGCCCGACCCTTTTTAATGTCTATGTTTCCTCACTGGCACCCCTTATTGAATCATTTGGGTTTACATTAACCTCATATGCTGACGACACCCAAATAGTGGTGAACCTATTTCCAGGCGGTTCTCAGAATACTTCGCTGAGGCTGCAAAATTGCATGAGTGCCGTGGGGGGTTGGATGGCCGAAAACAGTTTAAAACTCAACTCCAGCAAAACGGAGGTGGTTTTGTTTGGCAATAACCCCAATCTCTGGACACCAGATTGCTGGCCGGAAGACCTAGGCCAGCTCCCCACGCCAGTTGGGAAAGTGAAAAACTTGGGAGTATGGATAGATGACAAACTGAGCTGTAGGGACCAGGTAAATAAAGTGGTCTCTACTACCACCTACATTCTTAAATCTTGCAAAAAAATAATGCCACTACTCCCCAAAGCGGTACAACAAACAGTTGTCACTGCACTGATTATGCCGAGATTGGATTATTGCAACAGTCTCTATCTGAAGATACATGAAGGATCCCTAAACAAACTACAGATTCTGCAGAACGCAGCCGCTAGACTACTCACAGGCACACCTAGGACTGATTCTATCTCTGCCCAAATCAAAGCTCTGCATTGGCTGCCAGTGAGGAAACGTACCCAATTCAAGGCCTTGTGTTTGGTTTTTAAATCCCTTCATGGAACCGGGCCTGAATTCTTAAAACAACGAATCCACTGGTACACCCCAAATAGAACTTTACGATCTTCTGACGCCAAATTGGTGACAGTACCCAGGGTGAAGAAGGCCAACTGGGGTGGCAGAAGCTTCACAGTTAACGCGGCAAGAGCCTGGAATGTTCTCCCTTTATCCCTAAGAAGCATGACCAATCTTCTTGCATTTAGGAAGACACTAAAAACTTGGCTCTTCACTAATTGATCCTGCGTATCTCTCCATCTGGCTTGATTCCTCTGTAGGCCTTCTCCCAGCGCCAGGACACCCTTGGGTAACAGTTGCGCTCTACAAATAGTAGTAACATAACATAACACACACAAAATATTGCACAAGAGGAGCCTGAGGGGACATTCTCAGCAACATAGATATAGTCACACTTAATCTCAAAACAAGGTAAGCTGCCATCACGGTCAGGACAGGGGCAGTAGTCCTCTCTGCCTTTTAAGAGTGCGCCCCAGAACCAGTCCAGGTCCCCAGTCAAGGACAAGTCTCAGGCTCTGGAATTGCAGCTAGATTAGCGTGAAATTGGGCTAAACATCAAGCTAGACAATACACATGCACTCTGGCATTCAAGGCAGAACAACAAGTCAATAAATCAAGCAAAGAATATTCTCATCCCAACAGTATGCCAGGCCCTTTGAGAATACTCTGCCCCCCAAATGATTTGGCATTTAAAAGATGCTAGTAATTCTAAAGGCAACCCTAAAGATCCAACATCTCGGATCCCAAGAGGCTTCAGACAAATTAAAACAAACCCTCACAGACCTCTTTAAAGGAGGACTTGAAAAAGAAGACTTGATAGGCTGAGATTTGTCATTGTAAAACTGCTGAACTGATAAGGTTTTCAGAACGGGAGGAATTTCTCCTCTAAGTGTATACATATTTTACAAGCGTCTCACCTCCAGCTGACTGTGTTGTGGGATTCTCCTTTTTGAGGGACCCCTATGGAAGGGAGTGTTTCTACGAGCAGATGTGAAGCCTCGGTGGGGAAAGCCAGTGTTTGCAAAGTGGACTTCACGAGGGGCGGTGGTTGTGCCTGCAGGAGTGGAATCCCCAACTTCAGGAGTTTGCATAACCTGTGGACAAAAAAGAAAGTAACCACAATTTAAGTTAAAGTGGACGAAAAAAATTAAAAGTTACCAGAGAACATCGTGCATACATCAACAGATATCTAGCGATATGGTTGCTCATAATACATTGGGATGGACATGCTTAAGCCAATCCTTCCTAAATACTAAGGACCCACATTTCTTCAATTATAGCACAACGTACAGCTTCCTACACTTGATAGCTTCTCATTTCATCCCGCCATACTTCTCCATTAGAGCTTACACTGGCCTTTCATGATCACGATTACAAGGATTCCTTAAATTTCCCTATTTGGATGGTTACTCTTTGCAAAAACCGGTTTATCTAAATTTCAGCTTACAAATAAAATTACATATGTTCTCGGTCAGAACTCCGTTCAGAGGGCTATGGGGCAAGCAGGAGTTACTGGGCCCAACCGTGGGAGTGAAGGCCTTTACTCCTGATGTTCCAGGCCGACCTACTATCGATCCTGAGCAACTGGGCCAAGTACCCCACCAGCACTTGTCTCTTGGTGGTAGCACTGGTAGAGCAGTCCAAGGTTTCTTGGGGGCGTAGGTAGAAACAGGGGAAAAACGCAGGTTCACAACTCGAAATACCAGCAGCAATAAATGATTGGCCAATCAAATACTTGTTTTTATGGAAAAAGGAGTATTTATATATGACCACAAAGTAAAAGATGACATTCACATACACACCCAATTCCCGGAGGTCAGAGCTCCTGTGTTTAATAGGCCGGTCACTGAGTCCCATTTTACTCTAGCTAGCGGTAGTGGTTATTATCCATTCACTTTAGGAGACATTTGGGTTAAGCCCCACTAGGAGTCAGATTTTCAGCAGTCCCCCTAAGACTCTATATCTAAAGTCAGAAGTGTTCCAGCGCCGAAGTGATATCTGGCAAACGAGTTCCCCCAGGGCCCGAAAATCAATCTTACCTGCAGCAGTAGGATTGGAGCAACCGGAGTCTCTGAGCATGCCCCTTTCACAGGTGCTGAAGCTGCAGCCTCTGGTAAGTGTTTCACATGCAACCCGGGAGGGCTGCGGTTGGGTTTCCTCTAGTTCCTCACATGCAGTCCTGCAGCGGCCAGGGAGTTCAATGCTCCTCTAATGCTTGGTAAGTTACTCCCCACGGGCAGTGGGGCCTGGGAGGGGGTTCGCGGAGAAGAGACAAGGGGTACGACGATCCTCTTGTTCATCCTCAGTCACAGCTTGGGCCCGCTCTGGTCACCACGATGGCTGCCATCCTGTCGCTGGTCTTCACCAGACCACGCTTCTTTGTCCTGGTGGCCTCCCAGCATACGGGGTTACCTTTCTTCCTCTGCGCACAGGCTCTGGCCTGATCGACAGTACCAATCTTAATGGTGGCCCCACCTGGCATATGGGGAAGCAGACTTGACACTGCACATGGGCTACAATCCGGTCAGTGCAGCAATGGTCACAGTTCACTTCACAGAGGCTCTCCTATGACATACGGAGTTGCTGACTTTTCCCTGCACATGATCTGATCAGTGCAGCAACTGTCCCCTCACACCTCGCTAGAGGGATTCCCTCGCCAGGATCTCCCCCCCACCGGAGCTTAGTCCCTCCAACGTTCTACTCTCCCTCACACGGCACACTGGCCTTAGCAAGCAGGCAGACAATGGCCATCCATGGCTCCAAGGGCAGATGGTCTTTGGTTCCCTGGGCGACGAGCTTCTCATCCTTGCAGAGCCTGACTGGCTGCTTGACAGTTCACAATTTTTGGGGGTTGCAAGCTCCCTTTATTCTAGTTCATTTCCAGAAACCAAATGTGATTTAGAGGCTACATCTCTGTAGTTTATATTGGGGGTCTGATTCTTTTGAAAGTTCCCTCTCCTCTGTTCCTCCACAAAGCGGTCTGTCACAGCAGGAACATCTCCAAATCGGATAGCCCCACAATACAGGCCATGGGAGTGACTAGAGGTTCACAACAGGATGTCAGCCACAGTTATATGTTTAACAAAAGGTTACCCAGGGCCTCAGCCCCACTCTTTATGATTCTGTTATCTGCCTCATCTTCTTCCTGAGATGTGCCTGCCCTCTTCACAGTGTACAGAAGAGACTAGCTCGCCTTTCCTCCAGGTTATCCCACCCAACTTACAGGAATGCAGCAATCCACGTCTGACTGGGGACCATTCCTCTACCTCTTTATGTTCCTCCAGTCAGCCCTGGGTCTCCCCAAATGGAACCTAGAGTATCCCTTGTATTGTACCATTCACAGGCACACAGACACCCAGCACATGCACTTAATATACACTCACTGCCCAGCACTGCATTTTTTCCTGTATTGTACCATTTACAGGCGCACACAAACAGCCATAACATGTATACCACACGAGCACTGCGCAGTGGAACTTTAAATGAGTGAGCCTGTGGGCCTTACTCTAGTGACAGGTAAAAAAGGCCTGTTCACTCCTACTGATCACTCACTACACAGTGTGCTGCCACCACCGGGCTTGTGCTGCTTAACTCTTGGCAAAAACTGCAGCGCAAACAAATGATGGATGGAATGCTGAACAAATCAAACATTCACCCCAAGTCAAGAGATCCGGGTTAAATCCATTGTTCTTTTGCTCACCATGCCACCGCAGTTTGGACCCAACCATATGCAAATCAGTCTTGGCCCTGCTCCTCATGGGAACAGTCCAGCCCGAACTGCCAAGCCAGGTCTTCCCTGGACCGGAAAGGAGCATCCTGGGGCAGATTTCAGGGTATCACTCCTCATCAGTCAGGCTAGCTTGAAACCATTGGCACTCCTTCCTCACCGGCCTAACACAGAGAGTCAGACTTCAGCTGTTCTACTCAGAAGCTACAGAGATCAGCTGCAGAGTGCCTCAGGGATCCTCTCCGAGCCCCACCCTCTTCAACATCTACATGGCCACGCTTGCCGCCATCATCGGAAGCCACGGACTCAACATAGTCTCCTACGCTGACGACACCAAGCTGATTCTCTCCCTCAAAGACAACCCCACAGCCACTAAGAGCAACTTCCACAACGGGATGAAGGCAGTCGCCACCTGGATGAGGGACAGCGGCCTTAAGCTCAACTCAGACACACCAAAGTCCTCATCCTGGGCTCCACCCCTTCCGCCTGCGTTGACTCCTGGGGCCTGCAGCGCTCGACCCCCCTTCCACGGACCACGCACGAAACTTCAGCATCATCCTGGACTCCACGCTCTCAATGAAGCACCAAATCAAAGCAGTCATGTCCTGCTGCTTCCACATGCTCTGCCTGCTTCAGAAGATCTCAAGTGGATCCCCACTGAGTCCAGGAAAATGGTCACCCATGCGCTCGTCAGCAGCAGACTACTACAGCAACGCACTTGTCGCCGGCACGACCCAAACGCACTCTTCGCCGGCACCACCCAAAAACTCCTTAAGAAACTGCAGAACATCCAGAACGCCTCCGCCAGACTCATCCTGAACATCCCATGCCACAGCACCGGTCACCTGAGAGACCTCCACTGGCTCCTGATCAACAAAAGAATGACCTTTAAGATCCTCACGCACACCTACAAAGCCCTCCACAATGCCAGACCTGTATACCTCAACCGCATCTCCTACACACCCACCAGACAGCTCTGCCCAACTTGCCCTAGCCACCATCCCACGGATCTGCAAGACCACGGCTGGAGGAAGATCCTTCTCCTGCCTCGCTGCGAAGACCTGAACTCCCTGCCTCTACATCTCAGGCAATCACCGTCGCGGTCTCAATTCAGGAAGTCCAAACTCAAAAAGGTTTGGGAGGTACCCTAGTACTTGGAAAAGGGATGGGTATAGATACTGAAACAAACACAAAGTTCCCTTCTCCTTCTACTCTGAAAACATGAGGATTCGATCCTCTAATTGGATTGGTTAACTTAGTTATAGTTAGGCCATACACGGAGATATAATAAGACAAATTTTACCAGGTTGCTAAGTTTACAGACAAAAATATATAAAATCATACATAGAATAATCAATTTCTAATCAATTTGGCAGGTCAGCAAGACGGATGCTTGTTCTTTTAACTTCATACCAGAATAAAATCTGGACCAGAACTAAAATTAACTGGAACCAGCACCCCTAAAGAAGAAAAAGTGGGTGGATCTAATAAACAAGATTTTAATTAGAGATCTATATTTTGAGTTAAGATGGACCTGACAATATAAAAGTTATTTGTGAATGAGCCCATCGAAGTGTGACTAATAAAGGTATTACATTTACGCCTTGAAGGGATTCATAGAAATAGAAAGGTGAGAAAACTAAACAAAGACCCTCCAAAGAAAATTATAGGGTATCATCTGTCACCTATGAGACTGTAAAAACCAGACGAGGAACCCGTCCAAAACTTCATTGGAGGCAAATATAAGAGCTTCCATATAAATCAATAGATTTTTTAAATATTGAACTATTGTCCTGAAGAAGGTGACGATCCACCTTAGCACCGAAACGCTGCGTCGACAGTTGTTCTTCATGTATTTATTGCATATTGTTTACCTTTTATTTAAAAATATGATGAATACATGATTTTAAATGTGTTTTTATCTTTGTCAATATCAATCGTATAGAACATGATCTTTTGAATAAAATATTGATAATACATTCCTTTGAATTCATATGTTTGATTTGAAATTAATTATTCTATGTATGATTTTATATATTTGTCTGTAAATTTAGCAACCTGGTAAAATTTGTCTTATTATATCTCAGTGTATGGCCTTACTATAACTCAATTCAGGAAGGACATCATGACCTGGCTCTTTGACTGAACTGTAAAACCACCCCCCTCCCCTCCCTCCAGGGCCCTGAGACCCTAACGGGTGAGTAGTCGCGCTTTACCAGAAACTGGATTGATTTAAGCTGCCTGGAGGCATAAAGAATTCCGAAGTCTGATTCCAAAATTTCAAGCAACCAGGGCAGGGCGCAGGCCTCGATAATTGTATTCTCAAAGCTCTATTCAAATGCAATCTCAAATATTTGGTAGTGTAAATGATACTGCTATGACCCTAAAATCAATGTCCTAGTATGGGAAAGGAGGATTTTGGCTATATAGCTGAGGGGGCTGAAACCGGGGTCCTTGGCACTCCGAGATGATGGTCTCGCCTGTAAGTTCTGGGGGGGCTGCTAAAATGTCGTAATGTTAATGAAGTTATTTGGCTGAATGCTTCCATTGTCCATGGTCAGTGCAGGATGGGAAGTAGGCTGAAAGGGGGGGGGGGTGGGGCGAAGCAGGAAGATTCAGGCACTTTGACATGGTGCTAATGTCCCTATGGGAGGGAGGGCGGGACTCACCGCGGTATGGGTTAAGGAGAGGGCGAAAGAAGGGTTAAGGAAAGAGTTAGAGGAGCAGTATAAAATGAGATTCAGAAATGTGTACATAGAGAAAATACACCTTGGTAGAGGACCACCTGGGATGTGTAGGTACAGCCGCTGTTTATGGACCCAAACAGTTTTAAATTAACTAAGGGGTGGGGCTTTCCTTTCAGCACTTTTTGGATATGCGCATTTGCACTTTAGCATGGGCACTAGAGCGCTTCTGAGGTAGGAGGGAAAGAGACCTAGTATTTGGGTGTGGAAATGAGAGTCACTGGCTGCTAGTAAGCACAGATTACACTTCAGCGATCTGAATCATTTTAAGGTACAAGTTGGCACTATCGCACTTTAAGCAGGTTATACACAGTGTATGTTTCTTGTCAGAGACGGGCGGGGGTCCCTAGAAATGTTCTGAAGCTGGCTTTGTTCGATCTCAATGGGCTAAACAATAAAAAGAAGATGCGTGCTATAGAAGCCTGGGTGTAGGACCACAATCAGTCTGTGGTGGTGTTAAAAGAGACTCATACCGCTGGGGAAGCTTTCAAAGTTCTCCATGTTTAAGAAATGGGAAGGGTATAGAGGTTTCTCTTCCACCTCGGCGGCTCACCGGGGTGTCGCTGTTTTTCTTGCCCACAGATTAAATTCAGAAGTCTTCGATTGGGCTAGTGGCAAGCAAGGTTACAGGTGCTGCGTTAACTGTTCGGTCTATTCAAGGTGGTTCACATTTGTTAGCTATTATGCCCAGATGGATGACAACGTCAGGCCATATCAGGAGCTATTTCAATCCTTTATACAAGTCCCAGGGGAGATTATGATGGGAAGGGATTTTAACTATCTGCAAGATACTGAGATAGACTCTTCTGTTAGTCCTAAAAGAAAGCTGAAACCCAGAGTAGCGAAATATATTCAGAACCATCATAGAGTCCTTTCTTTAAATCGATCCCTAGAGGGATGACTTCCCAGTAAAAAGGGAATTTACATGCTCTCAGTAAGGCTTTGCAGTGCCTTGTGCATTGATTTTGTTTTAGTCTCTAAACCTTGATCATTAAGAGCTTGCAGACTCTAATGGATTTTCTGACCGTGCAATTCCCGGGTGAAAGATTTAAGTGGAAGGGTGTAACTCGCAAGTAAGGAGGTGGGTGTTTAATAGGCAGTATCTTCAGGAGGGATGGGTTAGGATATGTAAAAAAAGATAATATCGAGTTTTGGCAAGGAATCATGGGACAGCCCGCCAAACAAGGTCTGGGAAGCTTTAAAAGCCTATATTCAGGGACAAGTGATGGCCAAAGACGCCGCGAACAATTGAGCAACCAAAGAACAAAAGTTGGCCCTGGAGAAGCGTATCCAGGAAGTGCAGGACAAATTCCTACAGAAGCCCTCCGAAAAGCATAGAAGGGGGTGTGGGAAAGCTAATAGGGTATTGAGCGATTTTTACTATGCCAAGTGCTAAATAAAAACACATTTTTATATTATCGCTTTTTAAATATTAAAAACTTCCCTTTTTCATGGTTTACTTTTATTTTTAGAACAGTACTCAATACTACATAGCTAAATTGGTTTTACACCTGTAATTCTGTAGCATTATTGTATCTTCTTTATTTCTATAATACAAAGTATTTTTACCTCACCAAGACATTTTTTTTAACTGAACCAGATGTACTGTGATGCAGGGTCGCTTCGTGTCTTCCAATATCCTCAACACAGTCTGAGATGTGGGCGCAAGTCCACCATTTACTCAATGGCATGTGCAACAATTTCCATTTTTGTCAATCGAGCCCAACTCAATCCTGCCATAACCCCCGTTATGGTGCTCCTCCTCTGTCTAAGACGTTTTTGTTACTCCTGTAACTTGTTTTTTGGCTTGCCTTCTTGACACCCATCCTCCTCTTTCTATGGCCCTAGATGGCCTGCCCCATGAGGGTTTTCCTTTTACCCCTTTCCCATTGCAATTTCCCCAGTGATATTACTGCTCACCTCCGCTTTTGTCAACTAGGGATTGGCTGCCAGGGTCATGAAACAGACAGCCTTCCATGCCCCGATGGGTAAGGGCATGATCTCTGGGCTTTGCTAGGTATCTTCAGATAACCTTCTAAGCTGACCAATTGCAAAGTCCTCTCCAAAGATGCCTCCAGCGAAGAGCTTCAGTTATGAAGTCTTATACACTGTGCCAACTACTTTCTTTCTGATCAGGCCTTTGGCTTTCATGAGTTCCCCCGGCACGAGGCCCCACAATGACACTCAGAATCAAGAAGCCCGCCCACGGAAAACACTTTTTAGCTCCAGTTTCCACATGCAAAAGAGAAGATGATGCACTAAAATGCCTGGAGAATATATACATACACTTTAACCAGATTAATCAAATTCTGCAATAGATAAATGCTTAATAACAATATTGCAGCCGCGTTAGGGAACAACTTTCAACCTGCTATCTGCAACATCTCAAATCCCTGACAGATAGCCATACAAATCAGGGTAGCTGGAGTGATGTCATCCCAGCACTCCGTCTAAAATAATTTCTTAGCTGGCTTTACAAGGTACATTTCAACTGCAGCTATGCATACTACCTGTTGTCACCTCTTGGATGAGTCAGAGATTTAGATTAGAGCAGTGTGAAAATACAAGATCATGCTGCAATCTAAGAAACGTTTCAGGCCATTAGGCTAGTTTCCAACAAAGGGCCCGATTCAGATTCTGGCAGACGGTCACAAATGGGACCGATATCCCCCCCCTTTATTACAAGTGCATTAGAATTTAATGAACTTTTCATAAAGCAGTGATATCTGTCAAACTTGCGAGAGAGTACCTGTCTGCCAAACTCTGGATCAGGCCGAAACGCTTTAATTATAAAATGCAGACGAATTATAATGGGTAAACTAGCTTGAACCACGCAGCACTGCAACATACAACTGGATTAAAAGTATGAATGTGGCGAAACACAGCCAATATCTTTTTACTGTATCCTGGGTAAACAATTATAGAACATCCCAGATTATTCTATGAAACGTATAAAACAACACATTTACCTTCATTATACAAAATCCATTCACCAAACAATAGGCCTGCTGAGAGCAAATTTTATGATTACTCAAAATATCATTAACTCCCAGTACTTTGCTTGACAACCAACCACTGAAATAAGGTATTTCTCAATGCTTAAAATGACAGCAGCATTAAGCTCTCCACCCAAGACCCATGAAAACCACAACATAGTTACTTCAGCAACCAAAACTCCCCAATTAGCTGTAGTCATGGAATTAGTCTAGTCTCTTTTTCAATCAAATGTGTAGCCCTCCCAACAGCCTTGGTCTAAGAGACCTTCAGTGGACCTCTTTTGCCCCTCATACCCATTTGAATTGATTCTGCCAGCCAATGTAGCTCCAATGTAGAACCCAAAGATAAACTTTGACAATATACTTGCATACGAGCGACCTATAATTAGCAGTTTCTTTCGAACCAACACATGGGTGTAAAAAAAAAAGAAAAAAAAAAAAAAGATAGATGAGTGGTTATTGCAAGCCACAGCACCAACCTTTAGCAGTAACTGCAACTCACAGGTTGTAAAACACATGACAGGGAGTTGTACTCAAGAAATTTAACCCCATGAGAAGGGAAGGCCATGTCCACATACTATATCTAGAAACAAACATTCCTCTGAGCGCTGATCTCGGAGAAGCCTATGGTTCCTCTATCCACTCAGAAGACACATTGTTAAATGTAGTGAAAACCCATCTATTTGGACGTGGCCACAGATTGAATCATAGTACCAACTCATGCATTGATGGGTTGTGCAGTGAATTTTAAAACAGATTTCATGAGTGAGTATTTTATATGTATAGATACGCACCCCTCAATTTTTGGTAGCTCCATAGTACTTAATATTGGGTCTTAAGCAATGCCAGAATAAAGAGCAAAGGTAGGCCATGGTAGAGAAACATAGCAGCGTAAAGAAGTGAATAGTGAGGAGTATAAAGGAGGTTGTAGAATGTGCATGATGGTACGCTGCTTGTATGTGGTGGTGACGGGCCCAGAGTAGCATTTTTGCAAAGCAGCCGGTTATGAGAGAAAATCCTATATAACACAACTTTGGAGAGGGTCTTTATAAAGTTATATGGAAAGCATTAGTAGAAGTGTCTTAGGGAATACAAATATCGCAAGAGAGTAAACGCAATTCCGTGGATGAGAAACACCACAAGAGCTCGATGGTACACTCAATTCAGGGTGACTCGCAACTGGAGACTCATTTGTTAGAGGAGGAACCTATCATTTTACTGCAGGGCACATAAGAGAAAACAGGAACAAAAGGGCTCCAATTACAAGAACATACCCTCTAAATAGCAAGAAAGTAAAGAATAGAAAGTGTTAAAATGATCAGAAATGTTTGTACTACGCCCATTAGGCTGCTTCTGCTTGTGAGCAAGCTGGTGCTATGCTGGGATAACAATGTAGGTGACAAGTATCTGAAGCCCGCCACAGAATCCTCACGACAGATGTGCACAGCCTAAATTGGGGGTTGAGGCTAGCGCTGCTTCCCCATACCAGAGGTTTAGGGTGGTGCCGCTTCTCATCCATCTGTTCAACAGCAGCTGCACACGACCAATGGACACATGCCATACTCCTGCACCAAGATGTTATCTACTTTGAATCTTACTCATACCAGAAGTAACTGCAACAGACACTAGTGATAATCCCCAAAATAGTCACCCCTGCATAGAGGCCGAATCTGCTGATTAGGGCAGCACAGGGAAATAGAAAAAAATGTGCATGAATAAGTACCACAGTAAACATGTTGGTTGCAGATTTGCAAGACAAACACACCACGTCAACAGGAATTGAAAAACTGGGCTATTGTTGAGGGCTGAAACTTCAAAATGTTGGACCCTGTCCCGCATTTACAAATAAATAAGAGAAACAGAGACTATGCAACAGAAAACAACAAGAATTTACAAATGAAATTGGTTTATTCTGTGCAACCCTCAGCCCCTAACCTAGGCAACGGTAAAGACATTTTTCTAGGATTTTTTTTTTTTGTAGGACTAGCTATGCATGTACATTAAAATACCAGTTACATGTGTTCACTTGCACCAGTTCTTCTCTTAACCTGCCTTAATTTTAATGTATTTAAAATGATTTACATTTGTGAGCGGCATCACTATACTATGGCGTCAAATGCCATGGATTGGCCCCTTTGTGCTAGGGTCAGCATCTTGTTAGGGTTTACCACCAGTGTCCGGGGATCAGCATGTTGTCAGGGACTGCCATCAAGCAATGCGTGTCCAAGGCATAGAAGTGCCATCTGTAACGTATGAGAATGGCTAGACTGTTTGTGACAAGTAAAATATCTTTTCTACCTTTGTGCGATGTGCAAATCAGCCCAACATGGGATGGATTCTCTGCCAATTGAAAGTGAACATTTGGCCTACTGCCTTCGTCTTTGGTCAGATAATTTAGCTTTTTTGTTTGCAGAATTCTGTATAGGCCAACAGAAGGGGCAGTCATACACTCCTGCTCCCTTTCATCAACACATTTACCTGTAAACACAGGCAGTTCTTCATGCTGTGTCGCAGTAAGCAATACAATTATCTGTGAAGTCTTAAGTTGCAGAGAGAGCAAAAAGAAGAGAGAGCTAGTGCAGTATCACGCACAATGAGACAAAGCTTTTTTATTTATCACGGTAGGAACAGAGAGTAGTGCAAACGAAAGTAAGTAAAGGGTCTTGTTCGAGCCTGCACCACAAACTAAACACAATCATGACACGGTATGAGGACATACGTAAAGTGCACAGGGCAGCAAGTAAACAACTAGGCTAGCAAGTACAATCGGTCTAGTCTAGTGGACAACAAATTGACTTCAGAGGACAAAAGACATAAGAGGGACTTCATGAGAATTTTGGACTGCTGCATTTGCAATTAACCCACCAACAGTAAGTACAGCCAGGGCTTTAAGTGGGCCGGGTCTGTCCGGGTCTGAGCACCGGCAGTTATTTTCAGGGGGCCTCGAAACAGGTCTCTATCGGGCTCTATTTTCGGGCCTCGCAGAGGTAGTCAGTTTTCTTTTTTTTTTCTTGGACTGCAGTGAGAGCATAAACATTGATGTGCCTTATCGGCTTTTTGATCTCGGCTGTGATGTGAATCCTCTTGCTGAGTTGCTTAGGGTCTGTGTTTTGGTATTTCTTGCAGCGTGGCGGCCCCTGCATAAGATAACATTACACCTGTGATTCGGCAGCCGCTGAGGTTTGTTGTCTCTCGCATAGGAGAATTTGGCCTGAAAGGCAGGATTCGGTTGGTTCCCTGTCAGGTTAGGGTTTGAGTCTCTGCGGCTTCACTGACAGGCACGGCGTCGGAGGCTACGAATAAAACGCTCCCAACCCCGCTTCTCGCCCCAGGAGTCCGGATTTGTAGCCGACGTCAGAGTATTTCCGCTACAACATGGTTTCCTCCTGTGAGGAGGACGACGCACTAGCTGGTGAATCTTAACGCAGCGAACAGAGATGATTGTAACCTCCCCCCAAACGGTATGCCGGCCAGCTCTCGTGCGCCCACCAGAGGTACCATCTGTGCAAAAATAAGACTACGTAGACGTTTTTTTTAAAGTTTTTTTTTTTTAATATATACGTGGCAATTAGCTAGCTGGTGCGAACTCTTTTTATCATGACAGCTTTCTCCAGAATACGGCTGCAGCATGCACGTGCGGTGCGTCTTCATTGACCCCGCGTGCACTTGGGGCAGGGCCGGTTCTATGATTTGCGGGGCCCTGGGACAAAAGGGAATGTGCGATGCCCCTCTAATTTACTTAAGTGACCCCTTGCAAGGAAACCATTCAGAGACATTGCGGGAGGCCCATTGTACAGTATTTTAGCGCCCCCACAGTTTTAACTTTCAGCCACAAGCAATTCTCACACCTTCAGCCTGATGGGTGTAAGAATTGCTTGTGGGCTGAGAGTTAGCACTGTGGGGCGCTAAAATCCTGTACAATGGGCCTCCCGCAGTGTTTCCGAATGGTCTCCTTGCACTTGGGACAAAAGGCAGCGTCTCCCTCCCCTAGGCCTCCAGACATCATCCCTGAGAGGCCCAGGGAGGGGACCCCTCCCATGGACCCTAATTGCAAGGAGACAGGGAAACAACAGGGTACACGATCGGTGCGGGGCCCCATGCTGGTAGGCTGAGTGCTAGGCCCTGGGCAGCTGCCCACGCTGCCCATGCCTAGCGCCGGCCCTGGTGGAGAGAGAAAGCAGGCAGCGAGCAGCCCACTGTGGCTCCTCCGGGTACACGTCACAGTCCAGCTTCAATTATACTATTATGAAAAACGAATAGTGCGAGGCGAAATATATATATATATATATATTTATCAAGCTTTGTTAGTTAGGTGATTATGGGTAAGAGAAACGGTGGTACGGATCACATAAGAACGCAGTATATCGGATTTTATAAAGTAAATATTGTCTAACCTGCTTATTTTAATTATTTTTCCATTACTACTGCTATTATTAATATTATCATCGCGAATAATAATATTTGTTGATAACAATGAACAAAAATGCAATAAAAAGTTATTAATTTAAAAGAATGATAATGTAATAGTACTGATGCAAATAAATAAGCATAGTTTTTATGTTGATTCTGCATGGCGAGTAAAGTAGGGAGTGCTCTAATCCGTGTTTACAGGCCCAGCTGGGTTGTGGTAGATGTGATTTGAGGTGTACGGAAGGCTGTATTGAAGTAAATGTGCTTCGACAACCTGTGTCACAATTCTACCTGCATTGAGGTTAGGCGGAATATATTGTGTCATGTCTATGTTTGTGTATACTGCAGTTGTTCTCTGAGGAGTCCTAGAGCTGAGGGCTTGTCAGAGCAGGGGGTACTGCAACACTAGTTATCTTTATTTAGACCACGCCCCTACTTAGATAGGCCACACTCCTTTGAGGTTTGCCCCGCCCCTTTTAGAGCACCCCCTGGTTTTTTTTCCCCACTTAAAGCCCTGAGTACAGCTCTATTATTCCACTTCCAGTTTACTCTCCAACCAGGGCACATAGTTGTTGCTAATCTGCATATCAATTTACTCTCCATTAAGCCTCTGATGTATCCTGTGTATTCTACAATGCATTCTTCCCTAGTGCTCTGCTCCTTGCTGATCAGCCAGCGAGTGAGGTCATTTAGAATGTTGAATGTTTGTGCTTGGATGGGTGAACAGTTGGAGTGAGTGGGCTGAGCAGAAGAGATGCTGCTCCTGGTAGGGCTTACTTAACATCTTACCTGGGACTGACTGCAGGGATGTCTCAAGGATTTTGGGGGCCCTGGGCCAAACGTATTTTGGGGGCCCTTGTTCAGAACAGCTTTGAATTTATGATCCAGTTTCAGTTCTGCCATGCCCTGTGTGGCCAGGAAGCTGCCAGTGCACAGGCACACTGCTTCAAATTCTAAATGAGTTTACATCTATATTCAGGAATAGTGATGTGCGTTTTCAGTATTGTAACACAGCTGCAGCTCACGAAAATTACTGCAAATAATCTCCGTGCCACCCTCCCATTTCTCATATGTGAGGTCCTGTTTTGATCTAAAAGATACTTTTTTATGGATGTTGCATGAAACAAACACATTTGTCAGAAAAATGTCTGTATTAGAGACTTTCACACATTACCCGCAATAAAAATAAATTAAAGGAAACTCTATTTACAACAATCTGTTTAAGTGTTATTCAATGCGATCAGGGGAAGACTCTCTCAGGGGTCCCCCCTGAAAGGCTGGGGCCCTGGGCCAGAGCCCACTTTGCCCATGCCTTAAAACGTCTCTGACTGACTGTAACTGAGTCTCAAGAAACCTCTTCTTATAACTTACACTACTGGATTACTTGGCCACACGCACTTCACTTCGTTTACGACAGGGAGAGGTGCCAGTCTAGGTCTTAAAACTAATCGTATGTGCTCTACGTTGGACTACTCCTGTCTTAGTGTACACCTTTCTCAGGCGCAGCCCTCTGCAGATTTTGGGAGGAGATCAGGACTGACTTAGAAAGAGAGAGTACTCTTCTTCTCGAATTAAGGTAATGATACTCAGTGCCTGCACATTTAGAGAACTATTCAAAAGTGGGGCAGGGACAAAAAGTGAAGGGTAATGTAAGAAAGAGCCTTGGTATTCGAATGCACCGGCGGCTGAATGAGGAATTAAAAACATGCTCCTCTTCAAAACTACTTTAGTGGAACTATTGGCAGGACACATTGTTTAGCCATAAAGAATGGAACACAGAAACGGTCTCTCACCTCTGCTGGCCCAGCGCCGCTCCGCCTCCTCCGCCGCCGGCCAGCACCGGACATCTTTAGATACCACCGGCTCTTAGGCGCCAACGGGAGCGCGACGCCCTCTGAACTCAGCTCAAGACAACGATTTGAACACAATCTTCCCTAGACACTAGACCGCGCGCGTTAAACTAGTGATCGACTGTTTGGGCAAAAGGATTTCAGGCATCCTATTGCAAGCCAAGACTGGTGCGGAAGCTCCGCCCTCCTTCTCCGATTGGACTTCGAAGCACTCTTCTAACGCAGCATCTCAAACAATGTTCGTAGCTTTTTGACCCAAGAACGAGTGTCAAGCTGAGAACACTTTATCTGAAGTCTTTTCTAGCAGGTTTGAGAAAATGAGTGGACGCAAAACTGTTGGAAATTTTTAACAATTTAATTTTAGCTTCACATTGCATTCATAGTTCTACGCGTGTATAAAATAGCTTGCACAATTTTCTCTCTGAAAATTAAATACATAGATCGTTCCGTGAAATACTTTTCGCGGAATTTCTTAAAGGGCTACCTATAATTTCACTTGTATTAGCTGCACATTCTTTCTTCTGATGGCCACTTTCTTTAATAAACTGGGGGCGGGGCTTAACAAAAACAAGCTACAATGTATGGCTTCTGTCTTGGATTGAAGGATTGCCGCATCGACTTTGTCGTTCTGCAGTGGATTGCTTCTGTCTTAGCGTGCAGCATTCTCCGCTGTAGCTGTCTGAGAAGGGAAGAGGTGAGGCGAAGCATGAAGTGGAATAGTTCTAGGTCGAAGGGCTAGAAGGGGATACTGTGAGAGGAAGTAGTACGATCCTATGCTGCGTGTGTGTATATAAAACGTAGTTTCTCGATGTGCAATGTTTTTAAGTGTCTTTATTTTTTGCATGTTATCCCTCTTTTCGGTGCAATTCAGGGAGTCAGTACAGTTCCCCTTTTATGTGTTCGTTGTTAAAGATGTTGCTATTAATTGGTTTGTGCACGGTTATCCCTATGTTTCTCCCACGTTTGATAGCACTATATGGATCCCATGATTGAAAAGCGACTGCCTAACGTCCAGGCAATGACAGTTGATTTGGTAGAATTATGGAATCTCTTGGTATCCGAGGGAGAAGAGCGTTTGCCTCTAAATAACTGGCTTGATTGTTTGGGATCTTGAGAGGAGCCATTGGCTCGGGCTTTCAAAGGCACCGACATGCACCTTTGGAAGTCATCCGTTTGCACCAGTGGTTGAAGTGGTGGTGGTCAAGGGGGTCTGAAGGGGATGACGTGCCTTGAATGACCCGGAGTCCTGTGGAGGCGGGACCCGGGACATAGCCCGGAAGCAAAGCCACACATTGTATCACTTTTTGGCCAGGCGTGGCCAGAGGGCTTAAATAAACGGGCCGGGGTCGCTTGTGACTTCTTTCTCACACTGCGACACTGAGTGTGTGTGTTTATTGGCAGCTGCCGTGAGGCCCATGTGCGTCACCAGCAGGCACCCTGTAACACTGGCGAAGAGGGCTGTGACTGTTTAACATCCCGTATACCTGTGCGAACCTTTCAATGCCTGCGCCGCCGCTCCGCGCTGGAGAGACACCAAGCTACTGGTGGCCCTACCTGCATGCTGCCGGAGTGACTCACCGTTCCAAAAGCCTCACACGCTGCCTGCTGTGCTGTGCGTCCCGCAGCGGCACGTCATCCTGCAGAGCGTAATATCACCGCCGGTGTGAAAAGGTACAGCGGCCCCCACACGTTGCCCTCAGTGCCCGCGCACACGCGCGTCTCGCCCCCTGCTGGCTGCGAGGCTCCGCGAGCCAGCAACAACGCTGCGGCGATGCCCGGGACACCGCCCAACTGCACGCCTGTCTAAGCTCGGACCCAGAGCTCCCAACGGCAGCAAGCGCAACTGTCTGCATCACTCGAGGCCCAGCACAGCCTCCGACACGAAGGCCCACGTGCAGGACACCACAGAAACAAACCCCTTGAACACGTGGTACTGGCACAGAAGGGGCAGGTATCAGAAAAACACAGGAAAAGGAAAATTAAAAAGGGAGAAAACACAAATTAAGATACACTAGTCACCATAACAGCAAGAGCTGCAGGGGAACGCCCACAAAGACACTACACCAAAGAGTGCTATCACAGCAACGCAAAGAAGAGAACAGGACCATATAAGGCGGCATCACTGACGCAGCAGCACAGGCAACGCCACCATCGCAACAGGCACAAGTAGGGCCACAGGCCGGCCAGCAGCATATCCAGGCCAACACACAGATCAATGCATTGCCACCATTCAGCGAACTGATTGACCCGCCCACAGTGTCTCCAAGATGGAGAGTATGGATCGGCCGCCTAGACAACTATTTCACAGCGACGCAGGAGACGGACGGCACCATGAAAGGTCCCTACTGCTGCATTTTGCAGGTGAGGAGATATACAAATTATTTGCGCACCTGCCTAACAACAGAGCCACGAATGATTACAACGCTGCTGTCAGGGCCCTAAATGCATATTTCGACCATCAGTTGAATCCCGATTATGAGAGATTCAAACTGCGCCAGGCATGGCAAAGCGAAGGAGAGTCCATGGACACATTCCATGCACGCCTGAGGGAGCTGGCCAACACTTGCGTTGACGATCAGAACAAGGAGGTGAGGGCGCAAGTCATACAGGTATGCCGTAATAAGACCCTTCGAACCCTCATCCTCCGTCAGCCCGGAATCTCGTTGGAGGAGATCCTTATAATGGCAAGATCTCACGATTTGTCAGATGCAAGGGCGACGGAAATGGATATGGCCATCATCCAACAACCAGAGAAGTCCACATCCATTAAAACAGAACGTGCCGACGCACTCCGAATGCCGAACAAGGGGAACCGAGGACGTTGGCCAGCAAAGAGCCCAGCGGGCTCAAGATGCGAATACTGCGGAAGGGAGGAACACCCGTAGGAGGAATGCCCAGCTCAAGGGAGAACATGCTCAAAATGTGGCACCCCCAACCATTTTGCAGTCGCGTGCAGAGGTGGGCCGAGGAGCACAATGAAGGAGACCACCCTCGAAGGCAGTAAGACAACTGGCACTGGATGAACACGAAAACGTTAAAACAGCAAAGACCCTGTCATGCAAAAGGTATCTAGAAGACTCGTCCACCGAGGAAGAAGGTGAATGCTACATCATCTCTTTCGCCAGCGACCTAAAACGGAGGAGACGCCCACAGCCCACGTGCGTCATAGACGTTGCTGGGTACAGAGTCACTGCGCTAATCAACACAGGGGCATCCGTGATTGTCATTGGGAGTCAACAGTACAAACAACTCCAGCCCAAACCCCTGCTGGTCCCTTCGCACGTCAAGATCCTCACCTACGGTAGGCAAACGCCGCTGCCCCTGAAAGGCAAGATAACTGTGCCAGTAAGATCAGAAGGTCAAGAAGTCACAACGACGTTTCACATAGTAGATCGAGAAGCTGGCACGCTAGTGGGTAGCCACACGGCCGAAGATCTCGGCCTCATCACGTTCGCCAGAGCCGTCAAAGCCCTGCAAACAGCAGTTCAGAGGCCTAGGGTGCATGAAGAGGCCGCCCGTCAAATTGCACATTGACAAGGCCGTGAAACCAACAGAACTGCGACACAGACGCATACCATTTCACCTATGACCTCTAGTAGAACAGGAACTCCACAGTCTGGAACAACAAGGGGTGATTGAGAAGGTTACCGGGCCAACCCCTTGGGTCTCGTCCATGGTGATAGCTGAGAAGCCAAAACAACCCGGGAAGCTGAGACTATCCATTGATATGCGCCTGCCCAACCAGGCGATCAAAAGGGAAAGGCACATCACCCCGACAGTCGATTACATAGTCTCTGATCTCAACGGATCCCAATGGTTCTCTAAATTGGACCTCAACGCTGGCTATCACCAGTTGAAGCTGGCATAGGAGAGCCGGTACATTACGACCATCTCGACCCACATAGGGCTGCGTCGTTACAAGAGGTTGAACTTTGGAATTTCATCCACAGCCGAGATCTTCCAAAATGCAGTGCGTGAGATGTTGTCGGGCCTCCAAGGAGTACTAAATGTAAGTGATGACATCCTGATACATTCGGCGACCATTGAAGAACACCAACGACATCTTCGAGCTACGTTGCAGCGGCTTTCTGGCCACGGAGTAACTCTCCACAGAGATAAGTGCTCGTTTTTCCAAAACACAATTGAATTCTTTGGATACGTCTTCAGCCATGATGGCATCCGAGTTGACCCCCGGAAATCTCACGCCATCCCTCAAGCCCCGACCACTGCATCAGAAGTACGCAGTTTCCTCGGAATGGCCACGTCCTGCGGGTGGTTCATACCCAATCTTGCCACGATTGCAGAGCCATTACGAGCCCTCACGAAGAAAGATACTGCGTGGAAATGGAGCCACAAAGAAGACGGAGCATTCCAGAGAGTGAAAGTAGCGCTATTAAGCAAGACCACCATGGCATATTTCGACGACGCCCGAATGACCAAACTCCTGGTGGATGCCAGCCCAGTGGGCCTCGGAGCGCACCGAACACAGGAAACTAAACCAGGCAAATGGGCGCCCCTTGCTTTCGCGAGTAAAGCCCTTACCCCGACCGAAGCACGCTACTCCCAAATCGAGAGGGAAGCGCTTGCAATCAAATGGGCATGCACCACTTCCATCTACACATAAGCGGCCACCCATTCCGAGTCGTGACCGACCATCAGCCACTGCTTCCATTATTCAAAGCTACAGCTCCCCATCCCCCGCCACGGATTGAACGGTGGGCCATACAAATGCAACATTACCAAATGGATTTAGTATACCACCCGGAGCGAAAAACCCCGCAGATTTCCTCTCACGGCATCCACCCAGCTCGGGGCAAGAAGACAATAGTCAGGAGAAGATGACAGAAGAATACTTTGACATGATCTCACAGTGGGCATGTCCCCACGCCCTCACCATCGTAGAGATCAGGGTCAGCAACCACCAAAGACCCAGTTCTAAACAAAGTAATGGCCTCTCTACAGAGCGGATCCTGGGAAGACTTTCTACGTGACACCAGCAAGTGGGACGGACAAGAGAGAGAACGCCAAGGGAAGCTGTGGAGGGTGCGAGATGAACTAACGCAGCGGCAGAAGGTTTAGTGCTGCGAGGATCCCGAATCATCATTCCAGCGAGCCTCCAAGAAAGAGCGACAACCCTTGCCCACGAAGGGCACCCAGGAACCATGCGCATGAAGTCACGCATGAGAGAGAAGGTATGGTTTCCGGGGCTAGAGGCAGCCGTGGACGACCTGGTCAGAAACTGTTGACCCTGTCAGCTCACTAGCAGCCAGGTATCCCCTGCTCCTGTGATTACTGAAGCACCGGCCACCACACCCTGGTCACAAGTCAGTCTCGACTTTGGGAGCTTCCTGGACGGAAGAGTAACAGCTGTGATCATCAACAGCTATTCCAAGTATCCTCTAGTGCAGTGGTACTCATAGTACGGCCCGCAGATGGCCTTGCAGGTAATGTACCCATGGCCCCCCAGCTTTTCACTATTTCACCACAAAATTAGGCAAGGGGCACTGGTTGCTATTTGCTTTGCTGGTGCAAGTGACAGAAGAGAGAGTGGAGAGAGAGTGGAGAGAGAGTGGAGAGAGAGTGGAGAGAGAGTGGAGAGTGGAGAGAGAGTGAGAGAGTGGAGAGAGAGAGAGAGTGGAGAGAGAGAGACTGACTGACTGAGAGACTGACTAGGAGAGAGACTGACTGAGACAGAGGGAGAGAGAGAGACTTACTGACTGAGGGAGAGACTGACTGACCTAGGGAGAGAGAGACTGACTGAGGGAAAGAGAGACTGACTGACAGAGAGAGAGACTGACCGAGAGAGAGACTGACCGAGAGAGAGATCGACAGAGAGACTGACTGACTGAGAGAGACTGACTGACTAAGAGAGACTGACTGACTAAGAGAGACTGATTGAGCGAGAGACTGACTGACTGAGAGAGAGACTGACTGAGAGAGAGACTGACTGAGAGAGAGACTTACTGAGAGAGACTGACTGAGAGAGACTGACTGAGAGAGAGACTGACTGAGAGAGAGACTGACTGAGAGAGAGACTGACTGAGAGAGAGACTGACTGAGAGAGACTGACTAACAGAGAGGGAGAGACTGAGGGAGAGAGAGACTGACTGACTGAGGGAGAGAGAGACTGACAGAGAGATAGAGACTGACAGAGAGATAGAGACTGACAGAGAGATAGAGACTGACAGAGAGATAGAGACTGACAGAGAGATAGAGACTGACAGAGAGAGAGAGACTGACAGAGAGAGAGAGACTGACAGAGAGAGAGAGACTGACTGAGAGAGACTGACTAACAGAGAGGGAGAGACTGAGTGAGAGAGAGACTGACAGAAAGAGACTGACTAAGAGACTGACTGAGAGACTGACTGAGAGACTGACTGAGAGAGACTGACTGAGAGAGACTGACTGACTGAGAGACTGACTGACTGAGAGACTGACTGACTGAGAGACTGACTGACTGAGAGACTGACTGACTGAGACTGACTGACTGAGAGAGAGAGACTGATTGACTGAGAGAGACTGATTGACTGAGAGAGACTGATTGACTGAGAGAGACTGAGAGAGAGACTGACGGAGAGAGAGACTGACGGAGAGAGAGACTGACGGAGAGAGACACTGACGGAGAGAGAGACTGACTGAGAGACTGACTGAGACTGACTGACTGAGAGACTGACTGACTGAGACTGACTGACTGAGACTGATTGACTGAGAGAGAGAGACTGATTGACTGAGAGAGACTGATTGAGAGAGAGACTGACTGAGAGAGAGACTGACGGAGAGAGAGACTGACGGAGAGAGAGACTGACGGAGAGAGAGACTGACGGAGAGAGAGACTGACTGACTGAGACTGACTGACTGAGAGACTGACTGACTGAGAGACTGACTGACTGAGAGACTGACTGAGAGACTGGACTGAGAGACTGACTGACTGAGAGAGAGAGACTGACTGAGAGAGACTGACTGACAGAGAGAGAGAGACTGATTGACTGACAGAGAGAGAGACAGAGAGAGAGGGAGAGACAGACTGACTGAGAGAGATCGACTGAGAGAGACTGATTGGGAGAGAGACTGACAGAGAGAGACTGACAGAGAGAGACTGACTGACAGAGAGAGAGACTGACTGACAGAGAGAGAGACTGACTGACTGAGAGAGAGACTGACAGAGAGAGTGACTGACTGACTGAGAGAGAGACTGACAGAGAGAGTGACTGACTGACAGAGAGAGAGACTGACTGAGGGAGAGAGAGACTGACTGACTGAGGGAGAGAGAGACTGACAGAGAGATAGAGACTGACTGAGAGAGAAAGAGACTGACTGAGAGAGAAAGAGACTGACTGAGAGAGAGACTGACAGAGAGAGAGACTGACTGAGAGAGACTGACAGAAGAAGACTGACTGACAGACTGAGAGAGAGAGAGACTGACTGACTGAGAGAGACTGACTGAGAGAGACTGACTAACAGAGAGGGAGAGACTGACTGAGTGAGAGAGAGACTGACAGAAAGAGACTGACAGAAAGAGACTGACAGAAAGAGACTGACTGAGAGAGACTGACTGACAGAGAGAGAGAGACTGATTGACTGACAGAGAGAGAGGGAGAGACAGACTGACTGAGAGAGATCGACTGAGAGAGACTGACTGAGAGACTGATTGAGAGAGACTGACTGACAGAGAGAGAGACTGACTGACAGAGAGAGAGACTGACTGACAGAGAGAGACTGACAGAGAGACTGACTGACTGACAGAGAGAGAGACTGACTGACAGAGAGAGAGACTGACTGACTGAGAGAGAGACTGACTGACTGAGAGAGACTGACTGACTGAGAGAGACTGACTGACAGAGAGAGAGACTGACTGAGGGAGAGAGAGACTGACTGACAGAGAGAGAGACTGACTGAGGGAGACTGACTGACAGAGAGAGAGAGACTGATTGACTGACAGAGAGAGAGGGAGAGACAGACTGACTGAGAGAGATCGACTGAGAGAGACTGACTGAGAGACTGATTGAGAGAGAGACTGACAGAGAGAGAGACTGACTGACAGAGAGAGAGACTGACTGACAGAGAGAGAGACTGACTGACAGAGAGAGACTGACTGACTGACAGAGAGAGAGACTGACTGACAGAGAGAGAGACTGACTGACTGAGAGAGAGACTGACTGACTGAGAGAGACTGACTGACTGAGAGAGACTGACTGACTGAGAGAGACTGACTGACAGAGAGAGAGACTGACTGACAGAGAGAGAGACTGACTGACAGAGAGAGAGACTGACTGACTGAGGGAGAGAGAGACTGACTGACTGAGGGAGAGAGAGACTGACAGAGAGATAGAGACTGACTGAGAGAGAAAGAGACTGACTGAGAGAGAAAGAGACTGACTGAGAGAGAGACTGACTGAGAGAGAGACTGACTGAGAGAGAGAGACTGACTGAGAGAGAGAGACTGACTGAGAGAGAGACTGACTGAGAGAGAGACTGACTGAGAGAGAGAGACTGACTGAGAGAGAGACTGACTGAGAGAGAGACTGACTGAGAGAGAGACTGACTGAGAGAGAGACTGACAGAAGAAGACTGACTGAGAGACTGACTGACAGACTGAGAGAGAGAGAGAGACTGACTGACTGAGAGAGAGACTGACTGACTGAGAGAGAGACTGACTGACTGAGAAAGAGACTGACTGACTGAGAGAGACTGCCTGAGAGAGACTGACTAACAGAGAGGAAGAGACTGACTGAGTGAGAAAGAGACTGACTGAGAGACTGACTGACTGAGAGAGACTGACTGAGAGAGACTGAGAGAGACTGACTGAGAGAGACTGAGAGAGACTGACTGAGAGACTGACTGAGAGACTGACTGAGAGACTGACTGAGACTGACTGAGACTGACTGACTGAGACTGACTGACTGACTGAGACTGACTGACTGACTGAGAGACTGACTGACTGAGAGACTGACTGACTGAGAGACTGACTGACTGAGACTGACTGACTGAGAGAGAGACTGACTGACTGTGAGCGAGAGACTGATTGACTGAGAGAGACTGACTGACAGAGAGAGAGAGAGACTGATTGACTGACAGAAGAGCGACTGAGAGAGAGAGAGGGAGCGACAGACTGACTGAGAGAGACTGACTGAGAGACTGAGAGAGAGACTGACTGACAGAGAGAGAGACTGACTGACAGAGAGAGAGACTGACTGACTGACAGAGACTGACTGACTGACTGACAGAGAGAGACTGACTGACTGACAGAGAGAGACTGACTGACTGACAGAGAGAGACTGACTGACTGACAGAGAGAGACTGACTGACTGACAGAGAGAGACTGACTGACAGAGAGAGACTGACTGACAGAGAGAGACTGACTGACAGAGAGATACTGACTGACTGACAGAGAGAGAGAGAGAGACTGACTGACAGAGAGACTGACTGACTGACAGAGAGAGAGAGAGACTGACAGAGAGAGCGAGACTGACTGACTGACAGAGAGAGACTGACTGACTGACAGAGAGAGAGATACTGACTGACTGACAGAGAGAGAGAGACTGACTGACAGAGAGAGAGAGAGAGAGAATGACTGACTGAGAAACTGACTGACTGAGAGGCTGACTGAGAGAGAGAGACTGACTGAGAGAGAGAGACTGACAGAAGAAGACTGACTGACTGACTGAGAGACTGACTGACAGACTGAGAGAGAGAGACTGACTGAGAGAGAGAGACTGACTGAGAGAGAGAGACTGACTGAGAGAGAGACTGACTGACTGAGAGAGAGACTGACTGAGAGAGAGACTGACTTAACAGAGAGGGAGAGACTGAATGAGAGAGAGACTGACTAAGAGACTGACTAAGAGACTGACTGAGAGACTGACTGAGAGACTGACTTAGAGACTGACTTAGAGACTGACTTAGAGACTGACTTAGAGACTGACTTAGAGACTGACTGAGAGACTGACTGAGAGACTGACTGAGAGACTGACTGAGAGACTGACTGAGAGAGACTGACTGAGAGAGACTGACTGAGAGAGACTGACTGACTGAGAGACTGACTGACTGAGAGACTGACTGACTGAGAGACTGACTGACTGAGAGACTGACTGACTGAGAGACTGACTAAGAGAGACTGACTGACTAAGAGAGACTGACTGACTGAGAGACTGAATGACTGAGAGACTGACTGACTGTGAGAGACTGACTGACTGACAGAGAGAGAGATACTGACTGACAGAGAGAGAGAGACTGACTGACTGACAGAGAGAGAGAGAGAGAATGACTGACTGAGAAACTGACTGACTGAGAGGCTGACTAAGAGAGAGAGACTGACTGAGAGAGAGAGACTGACAGAAGACTGACTGACTGACTGACTGAGAGAGAGAGACTGACAGAAGAAGACTGACTGACTGACTGACAGACTGAGAGAGAGAGACTGACTGAGAGAGAGACTGACTGACTGAGAGAGAGACTGACTGACTGAGAGAGAGACTGACTTAACAGAGAGGGAGAGACTGACTGAGAGACTGACTGAGAGACTGACTGACTGAGAGACTGACTGAGAGACTGACTGACAGAGAGAGAGAGACTGACTGACTGAGAGAGACTGACTGACTGAGAGAGACTGACTGACTGAGAGAGACTGACTGACTGAGAGAGACTGACTGACTGAGAGAGACTGACTGACTGAGAGAGACTGACTGACTGAGAGAGACTGACTGACTGAGAGAGACTGACTGACAGAGAGAGAGACTGACTGACAGAGAGAGAGACTGACTGAGGGAGAGAGAGACTGACTGACTGAGGGAGAGAGAGACTGACAGAGAGAGAGAGACTGACTGAGAGAGAGAGACTGACTGAGAGAGAGAGACTGACTGAGAGAGAGAGACTGACTGAGAGAGAGAGACTGACTGAGAGAGAGACTGACTGAGAGAGAGACTGACTGAGAGAGAGACTGACTGAGAGAGAGACTGACAGAAGAAGACTGACTGAGAGACTGACTGACAGACTGAGAGAGAGAGAGAGACTGACTGACTGATAGAGAGAGAGATACTGACTGACAGAGAGACTGACTGACTGAGAGAGACTGACTGAGAGACTGACTGAGAGAGACTGACTGACTGAGAGACTGACTGAGAGACTGACTGACTGACAGAGAGAGACTGACTGACTGATAGAGAGAGAGATACTGACTGACAGAGAGAGAGATACTGACTGACAGAGAGAGAGATACTGACTGACAGAGAGATACTGACTGACTGACAGAGAGAGAGATACTGACTGACTGACAGAGAGAGAGATACTGACTGACAGAGAGATACTGACTGACTGACAGAGAGAGAGATACTGACTGACAGAGAGACTGACTGACTGAGAGACTGACTGAGAGAGACTGACTGACTGAGAGACTGACTGAGAGAGACTGACTGACTGAGAGACTGACTGAGAGACTGACTGACTGACAGAGAGAGAGATACTGACTGACAGAGAGAGAGATACTGACTGACAGAGAGAGAGATACTGACTGACTGACAGAGAGATACTGACTGACTGACAGAGAGAGAGATACTGACTGACTGACAGAGAGAGAGATACTGACTGACAGAGAGATACTGACTGACTGACAGAGAGAGAGATACTGACTGACTGACAGAGAGAGAGATACTGACTGACTGACAGAGAGAGAGATACTGACTGACTGACAGAGAGAGATACTGACTAACTGACAGAGAGAGAGATACTGACTGACAGAGAGAGAGAGAGAGAATGACTGAGAGACTGACTGACTGAGAGGCTGACTAACTGACTGAGAGACTGACTGACTCACTGAGAGACTGACTCACTGAGAGACTGACTCACTGAGAGACTGACTCACTGAGAGACTGACTGACTGAGAGACTGACTGACTGAGAGACTGACTGACTGAGAGACTGACTGACTGAGAGACTGACTAAGAGAGACTGACTGACTGAGAGAGACTGACTGACTGACAGAGAGAGAGATACTGACTGACTGACAGAGAGAGAGAGAGAATGACTGACTGAGAAACTGACTGACTGAGAGGCTGACTAAGAGAGAGAGACTGACAGAAGAAGACTGACTGACTGAGAGACTGACTGACAGACTGAGAGAGAGACTGACTGACTGAGAGAGACTGACTGACTGAGAGAGAGACTGACTGAGAGAGAGACTGACTGACAGAGAGAGACTGACTGACTGACAGAGAGAGAGATACTGACTGACTGACAGAGAGAGAGAGAATGACTCACTGAGAGACTGACTGACTCACTGAGAGACTGACTGACTGAGAGACTGACTGACTGAGAGAGACTGACTGACTGAGAGAGACTGACTGACTGAGAGAGACTGACTGACTGACAGAGACTGACTGACAGAGAGAGAGAGAGAGACTGACTGACAGAGAGAGAGAGAGACTGACTGACTGAGAGAGACTGACTGACTGACTGAGAGAGAGAGACTGACTGACTGACAGAGAGAGAGATACTGACTGACTGACAGAGAGAGAGATACTGACTGACTGACAGAGAGAGAGATACTGACTGACTGACAGAGAGAGAGATACTGACTGACTGACAGAGAGAGAGATACTGACTGACTGACAGAGAGAGAGATACTGACTGACAGAGAGAGAGAGAGAGAGAGAGAATGACTGACTGAGAGACTGACTGACTGACTGAGAGGCTGACTGACTGACTGAGAGGCTGACTGACTGACTGAGAGAGAGTCTGACTGACTGAGAGAGAGTAACCCTGTGATGGAATTGGGGTCAAAGTGTGTATGAAGCTATGCAATGCCTCTTAAGATTGCTATTGTCTGCTAATAAAAATTTATTATCAAAATGTGCTCTATGTAGTTACATCTGCTTTTGAAATACAGCATTGTCGCATTGTCTAATGTTTTGAAACGGGCTTGATTTTTTTACTCTAGCCCCACCCCCCCACTGACCCCACCACTACCGGTGCGGCCCTCTGCCACTACCCACACTGTAATTTTGGCCCCCGACAGAAAGTTTGTGAGTACCCATGCTCTAGTGGAAGTGATTGCGTCCACTGTCTTCACGCATTACAACCCGTCTTGGAAAAGACATTTGCATTGTTCGGTCTACCTCACAAATTAAAATCTGACAATGGCCCTCCTTTTCAGGGAGGAGAGTTCAAGGAGCTGCTCATGTTATTGGGAGTATGCCATCGTCGTATCACGCCGCAATGGCCACAAGCTAACGGTGAAGTTGGGCGCTTCATGAGGACACTAAACAAGATCTTACGAATCGCAGTGGCTGAAC
Source organism: Calotriton arnoldi (assembly GCA_963921515.1). NCBI lineage: Eukaryota > Metazoa > Chordata > Amphibia > Caudata > Salamandridae > Calotriton > Calotriton arnoldi. Next base: position 784,529 of record CAWUFW010005084.1, read on the forward strand.
AAGCGGACCCTGAAACAGCACTACAACGCTTCCTGCGGGAGTACCGCAGCACCCTGCGCTGCACAACTCAGAGATCACCGTGGTGCCTGATGCTTGCCGGACATCGGAGAGACACCATCCCTGTGGCTGAAGCCTGGTCCCCAGAGCCCTATGGACCAAACAACACCCAGGTTCATCGGAAAAGGAATAACGACCACGCCAGTCGACAGCGGAAACCCAAGACTCGTGTCATCATGCCAGGGAGTTTTGTGCTAGTGCGGATTCAACGCAGTGGAGGGAAGTTCAGGACATCCTATGAGCCAGGGCTGTGGACTGTCCCAAAAGCGAACAGCACTGCGATTACCGCCCAGAAGGGTACCGACACAATAACCAGAAACGTCTCCTGGTTCAAGAGGGTGCCACCATCTGGTCGAGACGACAATGAGTCCGTTATGTAAGACACGGAGAAGAGGCTGGGGGTGAAATGTCATCCATCCCGGCTGGAGATCAGAGTGCAACAAACTCTTCGTCCTGAATCCACTGACGACAGACGCGCGCACCGACGGATCCTGGCCGGTTGTGGCATACTTCGTGATTTTACTTTGGTCCATCCTCACTTGATCCGGGACCATGGATTTTTTCACCCGGGAGTGATTATCTAAACACCTGCCTATTTGGGAGACTAGGCGCTGCTTATACGCAAGCCAAATATTTTAACTGACTGAAGTATATATACTTGGTCACTGCAATTGCTCCTTGGATCTTTTTAAAATTCCAACAAGTATACAGACTTATTGCGCCCTGAAGAAGTCCTTTTGTAAAGGACGAAACGCGTCGGCTGTGTCTTGATCACCCTGAACGTGTCTTAAACATTACCGAAATAAAGAAGAAATTGGAAGAATAATTGTGGACACGAATTTAAAGATCTTTATTTTTTTCGTGTCTGAGTCTATTTTTGGTGCACCTGTGCTTTTGTTTAAATTGTGATATTCCTGTATTGGAATTACATTGTGACAGTGGGTGTTCTTTGGTGTGCACACAGCTTTCTGGGTAGTTCCAGAATCTACACATATCAGATAGGGATAGCAAGTCAGGTGCTGTGGCCCATAGGGTTCCACTGTCTAGCCTTTTTTTTTTCTTTGCAACAAACTCTTCCCAACGTTCTGCCATGGCTATCAACCCAAGTGCTGACATGGTCATACGATAAAAAACAGAGTCAGCCCACGAGTCTGCGGTCCAGCCAGGGGAGGTATAACTTGAGACCACACCCCACTCACAGTCGGAGGCTCCAAGACTTTATATGTTGACTGTGCGATTTTGTTTGAACACTAACTTGGGGAGGGATGTAATGACCCCGAGTCCCGGGACATAGTCCGGAAGCAAAGCCACACATTGTATCACCTTCTGGCCAGGCGTGGCCAGAGGGCTTAAATAAACAGGCAGGGGTCGCCCGTGACATCCGGCTCACACTGCGACACTGAGTGTGTGTGTTTATTGGCAGCTGCTGTGAGGCCCGTGTGCGTCACCCGCAGGCACCCTGTAACAGTGCCCTTACTTTTTTTTCATTTTAGGAAAACGGTTCCTCTACTTTTAGTGAAAAGACCACTGTCCCAGGACGATTAATTCTGACAGTTCAAATGCTTCTGCTGAAGTGTTAAGCAGTGAGTCTCCTGAGCTGAGAAGCTGAGGGAGGGACAAACAGCTAAACAAGCCTTCTTAGCAGGATGCCTGCTTGTGTGAAAGAAATGTAAATGTGCGCAACTGGTCAAACTGCAAATGCAAAGGGTGCTTGGAAGCCAGTATTGGCTTTAATCAATGGAATCCCTTGAAGCTACCTGATGACACACATTTACACTTTTTTAGAAATATTGTAAGGGAGCTATGAGCTAAGTTGTGAAGTGTGTGCTATTAAAAGACAGTTCTAAGAAAAAACCTGCACTACATACAGTCTGGGTATAAGTAAAATCTATATTTTGGAAGTACTTTTTTAACTTAAACCTTTTTGTGCATTTAGTAACAGCCTGTCTTATACTGTGTGTAATGCAAGTTTGAAATAGTGACTTTTATGTTCACAGTGCTTTCTGTTTCAGTCTTGGACCTTGAATCACTAAACATCCACAAGTCACTGTTCAACCAGGATTTAATTCTGTGGCTCTTTGGTGCAGTGCATTAACTAATAGAAGTTTCGTAATGTACAATAGTGCTTTTCCCACTGATTAACATAACTTGCATTTAATTTACATTTAAGCTGTGTGCTATGTTATATGTAGTTACTTGGAGGTGAAAAATAGAAAAAAGTTACTGAATATTCTTTTTAGCCATGCCTTTGACCACACCACCACTCAATTAATCAATCAATCAGGGGTTTGTTAAAGCGCGACTACTCACCCGTAAGGGTCTCAAGGCGCTAGGGGTAGGGGGGGGGGGTGCAGGTTCCATTCCATCAAGGAGGGGGTCTGTCGAAGAGCCAGGTTTTGAGGTTTCTTGCGAAGATGGGGAGCGATGTTGTCTGTCTGAGGTGGAGCGGAAGGGCGTTCCATGCTTTGGCCGCGAGGAATGAGAAGGAGCGGCCTCCCGATCTGGTCTTTGTGGTGTGGGGGACCACGGCGTAGGAGAGCTGGGCTGATCGTAGGGTCCTTTGGGGTGCGTGGAATTTGAGTCGGCTGTTCAGGTATGCTGGTCCGGTGCCGTGGAGGGCCTTGTGTGCGTGGGTGAGCATCTTGAAGGTGATTCTCGCCTCGACGGGGAGCCAGTGGAGTGTGCGCAGGTGCTGGGAGATGTGGCAGTGTTTTGGCAGGTTGAGGACCAGTCTTGCGGCGACGTTCTGGATGTTCTGTAGCTTGCGGGTGAGGTTTTTGTTTATTCCGGCGTAGAGTGCGTTGCCGTAGTCGAGTCTGCTGGTGACCAGGGCGTGAGTGACGGTCTTTTGGTGTTCGAGGGGGATCCATTTGAAGGTCTTACGAAGGAGGCAGAGGGTGTGGAAGCAGGAAGACGAGACAGAGTTGATCTGGCGGTCCATTTTGAGCTCGGAGTCCAGGATGATTCCCAGGTTGCGTGCGTGGTCTGTGGGGGTTGGCGGGTTTCCGAGGGCGGGGGGCCACCAGGTGTCGCTCCAGGCATCGGGGTTTGGGCCCATGATGAGTACTTCTGTTTTGTTGGTGTTTAGTTGTAGGCAGCTGTTTTTCATCCATTTGGCGACGGCTTCCATGCCTTCTCGAAAGTTGCGTCTGGCGGTGTTGGGCTCGTTGGATAGGGAGAGGATGAGCTGGGTGTCGTCTGCGTATGACACGATTGTGCTAAGCATCACAGTTCCTATACTTTTTTAATGCACTTCGACCACTGGTATGCACCCAGAGGGTTTTAACTGTGCCTCCTCCCCAGCCAAGGAGCATGCAAATGAAATATGCTGCACGTGGAGCTCTGCAGTATGCATCTTTATTCTACAACATATAACCACACACTGCACACATTGCATCATAACTTTTAGAACCACACCTTAACACCTCACAGCAGATTACATAATTCCTGTTTAGAGTCCACCGAAAACCGCAAGAGTCCTAGCACACATAATCTAAAGACACTACATCTCCCCCTTTGTTGAATAAAAAGTACAGACAGCATTAGAATCCCATTCCTCAATGAGTCATCGAGGCGCTCGTACTGGCCGGCCAGGTCAGGTGGTATGAGGGTAGGAGAGGGGTACCTTGATCAGGCACCAATGGCATTGGTTCAGATGCTTGATCTGCACTAGTAGGCGGGGTCACCCCACTCGTGATATCAGGAGCTGACGAACCTCGAGGTAGGTGTTTGAAGTGTGATGAGTCCTGTGTGATGGACTCTCCGGGACGATGTGTTGTCAACATGTGTTCTGTTGCGCGGATTCTGCACATACACAGAACTATGCGCAGGGAAATGGGACCTCGGTGTATAGGGGCTAAGCCTTCCTACCGCCTTAGTGCCCACGAGCCGAGGACCGACTAGCTACAGTGTCTCACCCGCTCTCCTACTCACAAACAGAGAAGCGAATGATTAGACAACCCAGAACACAACACTCCCGTATCTCTCAGGAATCGCAGTAACAAGAAACACCTTTTCGCTCACACTCTCGTATTTGTCCACAATAAGATCTGACAGAGACACGAAAATAGTTCAAAATATTCATTTTAACTAACGTGCTCTAACATGCAGTATACGTGCCACAACCAGCAGCAAAATGCATAATATCAATACAGTTAGCATTCCAGCAAGGCCATATATCATAAAGGGAGATGTCATCTTATGAAGACAGTGGATAAAGGAATATAAGGCCTAACCGCCCTCCCCTTGGTAAGCAGAAGTATTATTATATAATAGAAGATCAATGGGCTTTGTCAGCAGACCCCATACCTCAGGCCATAGATCGTATTTCTGCATCCAAGGTGCGTGTTGCTCTTCTCCTTGGAAAGGTCCCTCTCCAAGTGTGTGTTACCTAAGCATGTATCCCCATAATATCAAAGTACGAGCTTCCAGCGAAAAACAGCTGCCGTGGTATGTTTTGTCTAAGTGCTAGGGCCTGACCTGAACAGAATAACAAGAGTTCGTGTTTATCGACCTTGCTCACAATGTTCAGACTATACTCCAGGAACAGGCAGAGAACGAGCACAGCAGAGAGTTCTCATGTGAAAGGCATAAACAGAGCTGTGTAAAAAGAAAGACATGTAGTGTCGTGTGCAAAAGCAGCATCATGGCTACCGGGCTCATGCTAACTTAAAGATGTCGACAATGATTATAGCAGCTACGTGACACCCTCCCCTTGGCCAGGTTGTAGTGCATAGACAAACAGGTATCAAATATAAGCAGAGTCAAAGTGTCTTTTGTTCCATAATAATAGAGTTAATCGAAAAAGGACATATTAAAACATTTTTAAAAAAAGAAGAAAAAAACCACATTTATTTGTAGTCTATTCAGAAAAATCCAAAAGAGTTTGTGCACCGTGGAATGCAATGTTCTCCAAAAGGGCATCATTGTCGTTAAGAAAAAAGAGAGATGGCATCCAATTCAGCAGGGCGAATGAACATTCATGTTCCTCGGTATCCTGAGCACCCAGCAATAGAACAGGGCAACTTGCGTGATATTCGATGAAACTCTTCTGCAAGAGGCGCAGGGCAGCTTCTCAGGTATTCCAACGTGCTAACACTCCTAGTGCAGCCGTACGCATCATACGGACGTCACCAGTACAGTCCTGGTCATGGGCCAGCAAGGGACCCACCAACAGATCATAATCCGAGTCAGCACCTGATGTCGTGGAGAGGCAGAGATCCAAGGCCCAATAGAAAGGGCACAGTCGGCAGTGGAACACAGGTTGCACGCAAGTGAAATAAGCGCAGCGAAAGGTACGCCTATAGCTCACACTCAACATTTCCAGTGGCAAGTATCCAAAAAGTTGTTGCATTCGATCACGGTATAGTTGCCAAGCCCCTGGGCTGTGCAGAACCACAGGATGGGCATCCATTGCGTAACAAGAGCAGAAGCACCAGCACACCACACACCAATAAGAGGATAAGTGGAAAACCTCTGAAGGCGCTGGGAAAAATAGAATGTATAAAGGCCGGTATTACTCCAAAAATCGTCTGAAAAGATGAAACAAGACCGGGGCCCACAAGCTTAAAAAAGTGCGCAGGCCTTCGGTATCAGACGCATTAAAAATTTGGTGAATCAGTTCACCAAAATGTAGTGGGAGATTCGTATTTAGCTGTGACTGAATTTCACTAGATGTTCTAGCCACCTGCAATTCGAAGGTCTCTCGAGCTGAAGTGAGAGCTACTTCTTGTTGAAACAATAGCGCTTTGAGTCTGCTTAGTTTATTGGAGTCTGTTTTCAAAATGGGAATGGAAGGCCACAGCGAGCTATCTACAATCCCATGCGGGGGTGGAAAAAAAACATTGCTGCAACAAGTTGCTCTTTCGGAAACCGTTACTATATACGGAATCCCTGCCCGTAACCCGCAGCAGTTGTGGTTAGTGCGGATAAGATAACTACCATTAGAAAGCAATGTGAGCGTGGGAATTATTGACGGGACTGGTGTGCCTTTTAGAAAACAGGCCAAATTGGGCGCTGACACTTTGGAAGCGCCGTGATGCTGAACTTGTGTACAAACTAACGCGTGTCCCATGGTAGAATCACAGTCCTCCCCTGTTAGGAAAACCTCTTTATCTTCATGTAGACAGTGAAATGTAAACGGTAAAGACCACATTTCATGCAGAAAGGTACTACCCAGGGGTTCAAATCTCCCTATAAGATAATGTTTCATGCATGCACTAAATTGAAAGCGGGAAATGGGCAAAGAAATAACCCCATGTATTAACCATACAGAGAAATCGGTCTCCGCTATAGAGAATGGCAGTTGTTCTAACTTCTCAATATGTAACAATGTGTATGTAGAATCTTTCATAGACATTAGCTTTTGTTTATCGGTCAAATTAAAAGGCAAAAATAGGGCAGTTGTGTTCAAATAATCCCAAGATACTTTCCCATTTTTCAATGTTTGTAAAGTCCAGCCAAATTGCATTACAGAACGCAACTGATTTTGACTGTGATATAAAACAGACACATCATTCTGCACAATGTCAATAACAGATGAAACCAAATTGTCCAAAGTGTAAATACGAGAAGACAAAGTATTAATGCTGCTGTCTACCACATCCAAAACCTTACACAAATTGTCCTTATCTACTTGACGCAACCTGAAAGCTGCTTCCATTTGGGACAGTTTCCAGATTTCATTATATGCCGCATAACCAAAACGTTTCGGACGAGGGGACCTGGGACTGAAAAGGAAATCTGCCAGATCAATGTCTTCAATTAAATGTGAGAGATGTTGTTTCACAGATGATAGCGATGACTGTACCAACCATTGTTGACACAATTTACCCACAAAATATGTAGTAACTGTATGTGCTTGTGGAAAGCGAGGGTCAGGTCTACTTAGCATCACCCCCCTAATAGAAGTTGAAAAACGCAACTGGCAAGCATTAGAACTGAGCGGCCAACTAACCATCCTAAGGGAGTAAAAGTGGACGAATTAAAGGTACCATTGCGGGCCAAATACTGTGTAAGTCCTCCAGAGAATAATTTGTATATTGCTGCCAGTTGTCATTAGCCGCTAATGACTGGAATGAAGGAGAATTTACATTTTTTGCAGTAGCCAAACCAAAACATGTAGTTTTCTGCACAAACTGATTCAGGAACAACAGCTGTGACGGTATCAAACACGCACGATGCAATGATTCAGCTCCCTGTACATGCCAAATTTTGGTACCCCATATTGATGTAAATTGTGTCCTTCCAATAATCATAACCTTTCACTGATGAATCGGTCATGAACGTTGAAGAATATACCAATTTAGTATGGGTCAGCATGAATTTCGTGTGTGTTTGTGCATTCAGTTTGTAATATTAGGATCTCGGGTCTGACAGATTATAGCCAGAAAAGTACACAAACTTATTTTTCTGTGTTTGCGAAATACCTTGAAATGGGGCAGGGCAATGTTCCCATTGCGTATAATTAACCTGATTACGGATTGTGTTTGACTTGTGTAAAAAATAATGACCATAATGTTGAAAACAGAATAAATCAGCATAATTGGCAGAATTCAAATACAAATCCTCACTTTAAAAAGCAATATAATATTTTAAATCTGAAAACATCAAATGTATGTCATTAACATCCCAATCGTCGGCATGCAGTCCAGGTGTGATGATGTCACCCAATGAAACTTGAAATACGTATGGCATCCGAATAGTCTGTCGGGCCGTATATTTCGTATTGAATTTTATCCCAAACAATGCCGCCTACTACTTGCACAAGACCAAAGGGCAAGGGGGCCCTACTCACAAGGAACCAGGGTAGTTATATTATTATCAGAAACAACGGTTCCTGTAGAATAATAAGACTCTATATTGATAAAGAGATGCTTTACATTCGCAATGGGAAGGGTCAAAGTAATGTCAGAGGGAGAAGAAACCACATACACCTTTGTATCAGTTTCACACAGTTGTGTTTTATAATTCACAAAGAAAATATATATACAATGAGAAAAAAGAACAGTTGTGCGTGGTGTCCCCAGTGAAAACTGGAACCTAAAGCATTGGTGACATATTTGTGACATTTTTACACGGTTTCTAAAGTATTATAAAAGTCGACCATTATCAAATGTACACAGATTGGACCGCGACTATATACAATGATACGCGCTGGTTTAATGGTTCACTTTCCTTTTGTGTCGGCGACGTTTCGACCCTTTGTGCAGTGTAGGGTCTCATCAGGACCTAGGAATGTAGGGACATCTAGAAAGAGAAGGATACTGTAAGTGTGTGGCCCATTGATTGGCATTAATGCGAAAATGTAAAGCATCTCTTTATCAATATAGAGTCTTATTATTCCACAGGAACCGTCTACTACTTGCACAGCAGAAATGTTAATGTGGGATTGAACCCTTTTCATTACATGAGATGAGGTGAGGGGGGCCAAAACACCATCGACCAAATGTGCATCAGAGCGTTCAGGTAAGTAATGACCATTAATCAAAAGGAAAAAGACAGCCACAAATCCAATCCACGTGAAGAGAAATATAATTGTAAGTACCATCCAAATGTAGGTCCAAGGAGGTACCAGATAAGTTCTGCGAAACCAGGAAAAAGAAAATTGACTGGGGGGTTTCTCTACAGTAGAATTTGATGATGAGGACGATGAAGGTAAAGAAAAGTTGTCTCTATCCATGTAATAACCAAAAGTTCCTAGTCGATACAAAGGTGTTCGATCAGCATGAAAAGAGGACTGGAGCGCACGTGTCAGAATGCCCACCGTAAGCTCCATTGGCGGCAAGATTTGATTTCGCTGTGCAGTCGTTGAAGCTGATGACAAAACAGGCAGCACATCAATTGAGTTTTCCACTTCACCCTCCTGGTGTATGTTAGTCGGCGGCGAAGATCTCACAGGAAGTGGAACATCTCTCCGCGGGACGGGTTTAGGCATACTATTCAGTATCGGCCAAATGGTGCAATTTGACATGTTCAATGGAAATGTAGCGATTCTCCTTGCGTCCAGGTAGTGGAGGCAAAATCACAGTTCGGGTGCCCTTTAATCCAAGAACAGGGACTGGTGCACGGTAGGAGGGACCAAATTCTTTTTTGTTCTCTATCTTCTCCCGGATCAGATCTCCAACTTTAGGAAGCCACCCTGTGACTGGGATCAGCACCACTGTGTCTTCGGACGAGTGCAACTCAGCTTTAGCAAGAGTGTCTCGAGTCTTTTGTAGATCCTGTAACATAGCACAGTGGATATCTACGTCAAATGTTGCGGCAGCCGCCACAACGTCTAGACCATCAAGGTCTGGCACAAACATTTTGATGCCAAAGAGCATTTCGTATGGGGTCCCCCCACCCAGAGATCTTCTTGGGAGATTTTTTAATGCACGTTAAACCCCATATAAATGAGTCAGCCAACCCCTGCCAGTACCTAAGATTCTAGCTGTCAAAGATTGCTTTAAGTCTCAGTTCATTCGGTCCACTATAGAATTGCCCTCAGGCCTGTATGGAGATGAAAATTGCAACAGCACCCCCAGTGACCTCATTGCTTCCTTGTAAGCCTTAGAGGCGAATGCAGGACCTTGGTCAGAATGGAAGGGACAACAGGCAAATGTTCCGATAAAAACACGCAAATCTCTAATGACATTTCGAGCGTCAGCACTACGTTGTGGCCAAACCCAAAGGAATCTAGTGCATGAATCCACTGCAACCAGTATATGTTTATAAGCAGTGTCTGACGTCAAAGGACCATAGTGAATAAGATAAATACATCCAAATGGTTGATTCGAGATGTATAGCTGCGTGTGAGGTGGACGTGCAACTGAGGACGGTTTAATCTGTTGACAAATGTCACAAGAAAGTACACAATTATGTGTCTGTCTATACAGACCATGCCACAAATAACGCTGCTGCAAAAGAGACACCGTTGCTGAAACTCCAGCATGTGCAGATGCCATGCCTTCGTGCATGGCAATGATCAAAGGTAGCCTGCGGACCTCGTTGGGAATCAGACGGAATGGATACAAAGGGAACCTGTTCCGGTGATAAATGATAAGAATACTTAGAAGGGAAACCTTGTGGGAACGCCGTCCCATCCCTTGTAGCAGCAATAGCTGCCAGAATTTCATTATCAATTTTAGTCATGGACCTTGTAACTGCTACTACTGAACACGTGGCAACTGCAGATTTGGCTGCCTCATCAGTCAAAGACTTACCAACAGCATGTGCTCCCACACGCTGATGGCCAAGAGTATGTAGAACATGTGTGAGCGGCAAGCTTTCTTTAAGAGCTGCCACTCGAACCCGAAGCATTTTATGCTTGATTGCGCTACCTTTAGAGTCCCGATAATTGTTTTGAGACAAAAAGTATAGATTGTCATTGAAGGACTGTACACAATACAAAGAATCGCACACTATAAGTGTAGTTACATCGGGATCAGCAAATTCGAGAGCCAATACTAAAGCTCGCAACTCGGCCAACTGGGCTGTGCAGTCACCAAGAGACTGTGTGTGGACTAAGGAAGACTTAAACTCACCGTCAACCATAGAGCCTGCCACAATCGCACAAGCGGCTGAGTAAGCATGTTTGGAACCAACGGCCGGCTGCGCCGATCCGTCGGTATAAACTATACATTTGTATTGGTCTAGTGGAAGCAAAAACTGGGGCGCAGGATGAACCTGTTCGTACTGTAAAAACTCCTGCGTCTGCAAGGATGGGTCAAAGATAAACGTGACATCAGCCGATGTCAAAGAACTCGCCCATTGAATCCAACGCGAGTGTAAGGCTTTAGAATTCAGTACGCTCGCCTTTGTGACCGCCTCTAGAGTAGGCACCGGCGATACCATAAGAATGCTTTCCCCCTGAGACAAAGAGCGTTCCTTCAGGATCGCCATCTGAACTGCCGTAAGAATTTTTTCAATGGGGGAAAAGCGCATCTCTGCTGATGTGTACAAATGTGATTTGTAGGCAATGGGGACGGTATCGCCCTCATTGAATGTCAGGTAAGTGAAACCCACTATACCAGGTACAATCCATATGACTAAGTTAGTTGTGTTGTCACGAGATAGCAAGAAGTTGGTCGCAAGCAGATCAGACTGCAAAGACCGAAGAATTTCTGTATGTTCCAGTTGCCAGCGGGAAGTCGAAAAAGAGGGTTGTATCAACGGGTAAATCGGTTTGGTACTGAAGGAAGTGACCCGTTTTGGGTCACCCAGGTCATTCGCGACCACCTCTCAGCCTTCCATACAAATGAAGAGTCGGTCAGACAGTAGAGAATACAAACCAAGCGTATGTTTATTCAGGTACACTATAGCGGAGTCCCGTCTGCCCAGTCACTTGGGGTGCTGCAGAGGGAACTGACATCAGAACTCATGGTATTACATTATGTAAGATTCAGAATCAGTAAAACACGCCCAAACTGGAAATTTCCAGTCTGGCCCAGCTACACAATGAAGTTACAGAGAAGAAGTTTCAATCCTGAGAATGGGCACACACGATCTGTGTCCCAAGGTCACTCTGCCTGCGCCTATAGCCTAGATGGTGGGAGCAGGCTTCTATCTTGTGAGAAAGGTATGCGCTAACAATAACAATATATTCATTAGTACAGCGAGGCCCAACCTTGAGAGGGATAAAGAACACATCACGGCTGCTTCAAGCAGAGCGGAGTAGAGAATAAATTTCGATCAGGACACAACATGGCGGCTAAATGTAAAATGGTGCCGCAAATGCTAACTTAAGCTGAACAACACATAGCAAATACATTTTATTATATTCCCACAATGCACTGAGCATAATCAGGAATGTAGGTCCTCCCAAAATTAAAAAAACCCAGCAAAGATTGTAAGTTCTTAAGAGTAGAAGGAGGCTGCAATGAAGCACATTTCTCCAGAAAGTGGGTGGGGGGGGGATAACCCCCTCCCTTCATTGTTGAGTTTGTAACCCAAAAACATAACCGCCAAGTAGGCGATGTGAGACTTAGCAAAATTGAATTTGTACCCTAAGGCTCCAAAGGGCAATATAATGCGGTCTACACGCACCAGATGCGGTATCAATTCGTCATCCGTCAAGTAAATGCCATCGACGTAAGAGAATCTATGTAAGAGGATCTATGTTGTGTAAAAGTGACACAACACACGCAGCATATGCACCAGGGCTATTCTTATAGCCCAAGGGTAATCTTTTAAATCTTTTCTGATTGCGATCGCAGTAAATGCGGTCCAGTCACGGCTCTCAGGAGCCAAATTGTGACTGTAAAAACCATTGGAAATGTCCAAAGTTGTTTTATACTACTTTCGGACAATATTATTTATTAACGCAGAGCTGTGGGTGTTCTGTACGGCAAACGTACGAACATGACTGTTCAAATTTCTATAATCCAAAACAATGCGATATGAACCGTCCGGTTTCGATATCGGAAAAAGAGAATTGTTCATGGATGAAACACAGGGCTCAATTACACCCTAATATTCCAACTGGGCAAAAATGTCACTAACGGAAGCTCTTGCTTCCCGTTTGTTCAGATATTGTGCCTGAGGCTGTGGCATAGATCGCAAAGGAATCTCATGTGCCGGTGAATCTCTATCCCAGCCCAATTGATTGCAATACACAGCCGGCGCTAGGGCTAACTCCCATTCCGATGCGTAAGCCTGCTTGGTCTCTTCCGGGACGCAATGCGAAAAACTCGGAAGTATCACGTCTTCGCCTCGAGAAGAAGCCAAAACAAATGGGGGAGGCCAATCTGCCTCCGCCAACAAAATGCCATTTGATGCGGTAAGGTTATCCCAAAAGATATCCTTAATTGTATGTTGTATATCCCCTTCAATTTGGAGGACTATTTCATAAATTCTATCAGGGGGCGCAACTCTTGTATCAGCAGTTTCCACTGTAATAAATGTGTCAGTGGCTCTCGCCTCCAGACAAGGACCGAGAACCTCCCGTACTATGGTAACTTCCACCGTGCTGTCTAGAAGTGTCACAGCCCATCTCCAATCGAGGAGCAGGGTTCTCACCGTCTAAGGCATACTTCGCTGTTAAAGCGGCAACTTTTTTCTTTTGAAACGGGGCACGAAATGGTAATTGTCCCTCCGGTTTGGCCTTTACGCCAAACTGGTGTGGTGGATCACGGCGTTGTTTCGTGGTATCGCCTTGTCTACGATCCTGCCGCTCACCTCCACCGGAATGTTGATCCGACGAGTCTTCCAAGGAACGAGGAGAGCGAGGATCAGGAACTTGAAACCTCTCCGGTGTCTTAATCTTAGAGCGGTCACGCAAATCATACCTACGCTCGGAAGCATCAGGTGTCGGTGAACTAGCACGCGAACCCTGCTTCTGCAGTGGCTATTGTTGCTATTGTTTATTCTTGTTTCAATTCTTTTTAGGAAAGAATGGACGTCCCTCTTTTTCAGGAGGGGGTTTATTCTGCGGTTGAGTAAAAGGTTTATTCCCCAAATTATTATGCCCTAATGTTTTATACACCTTAGAGGTAATCTTAGGCAATTCATGTTGTTTATCAACGTCTGCTACTGCCTCAAGGTGCTGACTCACTTGAAACTAACTGCTTCCCCTTTAATATTGGCTAATATCATATCAGAGACTATAGGGAATACCCCAACCAGTCTCATCCCCAACTCCAGGGCGGCCTCTGCCCCATGCTCCTCCTGAACCTTCTTAAGAACTGTCTGAAGCACTGTCATGGAGGGGGTGCCAAAGCATAGAGAATACAGCGCCGCAAACACTTTCCCCCAAGTGGTGCAGTCAGATAAATTGGGAATAAGACCTTTTGGTAAACTCATTGTAAGTATCCTATGTTTATCCAAAGGAGTAGTATTAGGGAATACAGCTTCGAGTTGCTCAAATCGTTCGGCTAACCAGAACAGCAATTCATCTCTATTTTGAGGACGATTTCACATCACTGAATTAATCATGATTGGGCTTATTACCATTCCTCCATGTCCTGGTTTCTGAGAAGGGGCTCCAGCAGGACCCGCCTGGACCATGCGAGACACATATTGTATCACGCTTCTGTGTACATGAACTAACGATTCATGCAAATTACGCAGCTCTGCGTGTGTAACACCATGATAATTTTGGTGTGGTGTAAAACCCGTCACCACGGGCCATGTGGCTCCGTTGACCGATAAAGGGCCTAAACCCACCATTGTAACAGGGTGAGGTAGGGCGCCATTAAACCAGGTGGTGTGCTCCCAAGCTGACAGCGGAACCTCAAGTGTCCGATAAGGTCTATAATCCCAGGGAACCACGGCATGTTCATATTCATGAAAGAAATTATCATTCCCATCCACCGCCGGGAACTTGACCCAAGAATAAAAAACCTAGAAGCGAAAAGCCGCGTTCACTTCAACCACAAAGATAATGTTTGCTCCCGCAACTGGGATTCCATGTTGCGTCAAATGAGCAGTCAGTGCTGCGCGATTATGAGCAGCGATATCAATCGCCATTATCTGAACAGAGAGGAAAAAGAAGGAAAACGGTAGCCCAATACTGGGTCTTAAAGAAGAAAAAACAAAACTTTGTAAAATCCAAGCTTGAAAAACCTATAATCTCTAATATAGGAGGTTAATCCCTCGCACCATGGACGTCTCCGGTAATTGGTGAGAGGGTATTGTGGACAAGCACAAGCGCTACTCGGGGATCTCGTGTGTAAGTACCAGACAAACCGTTGGTGGCGTCATGTTGCCGGGATTCTGCACATACACAGAACTATGCGCAGGAAAATGGGACCTCGTGTATAGGGGCTAAGACTTCCTACCGCCTTAGTGCCTACGAGCCCAGGACCGACTAGCTATAGTGTCTCACCCGCTCTCCTACTCACAAACGGAGAAGCAAATGATTAGACAACCCAGAACACAACACTCCCGTATCTCTCAGGAATCGCGGTAACAAGAAACACCTTTTCGCTCACACTCTCGTATTTGTCCACAATAAGATCTGACAGAGACACGAAAATAGTTTACAATATTTATTTTAACTAACGTGCTCTAACATGCAGCATACGTGCCACAACTAGCAGCAAAATGCATAATATCAATACAGTTAGCATTGCAGCAAGGCCATATATCATAAAGGGAGATGTCATCTTATAAAGACAGTGGATAAAGGACTATAATGCCTAACCACCCTCCCCTTGGTAAGCAGAAGTATTATTATGTAATAGAAGATTTCTGGGCTTTGTCAGCAGGCCCCATACCTCAGGCCATAGATCGTATTTCTACATCACAGGTGCGTGTTGCTCTTCTCCCTCACTCTCCAAGTATGTTACCTAAGCATGTATCCCCATAATATCAAAGTACGAGTTTCCAGCGAAAAATAGCTGCTATGGTATGTTTTGTCTTAGTGCTAGGGCCTGACCAGATCAGAATAACAAGAGTCAGTGTTTATCGACCTTGCTCACAATGTTCAGACTAAACTCCAGGAACAGGCAGAGAACGAGCACAGCAGAGAGTTCTCATGTGAAAGGCATAAACAGAGCTGTGTAAAAAGAAAGACCTGCAGTGTCGTGCGCAAAAGCAGCATCATGGCTACCGGGCTCATGCTAAATTAAAGATGTCGACAATGACTCTAGCAACCACGTGACAGTTCTTTGCACATACAATGTGTCTGGCCATTTGGATGGCCATTGTGTTGAGCAAGGATAGCCCCCAGCCACACAGGCTCGCATCTACTGTGGCCTCAGTATGTAACTTAGGGTCAAAGTAGGCCACTTCAATTGCATTCTCAATCACATGTTTTAAGTCTTTGAAACTTTGGTTGCATTCAGGAGACCACTGGAATGGAACATTTTGCTTTGTTAAGTCTCTCAGTGGGGCACTCACTGTAACAATGTTACGAATGTACCATGAGCATTAACTAGCGATGCCTAAGAAAGATCGCAGAATGGTTAAATCTTGGGGGGGGGGGGCAAGGCAAGTAAATCACAATGCTTGCACTTTATCTGGGTCAGGAGTCATCCCCTCATCTTAGAATATGTGCCAGAAAAATTTGAGTTTGGTTTTGTGAAACTCACACTTTGCCGCATTCAAAGTGAGACCTGTATCAGCAAGTAATTGGCACACTTGAGTATGGGACTTGTCATTCTCTTTTTGTGTTGTCCCAAATACCAGTTTATCATCACTGTAATTGAAAGCATGTGAGACAAGTTGAGTTACTCAGCGGATGACATCCTGAAATATCTCCTCAGCCGAAGATACTCCAAAACTCAATATTTTGTATCTGAATAAACCAACATGAGTCTAAAAAGTAGTAAAATACCTACAGTTCTCTTTCAGCTTGAGTTGATGGTATCCTTTGTTCAGGTCGAGACGGAGGAAGACTTTGGCTCAGTTCAGCTGCATAATCATGTCCATGATGTGGAGAACAGGATGTCTTTCTCTCTTGATTGCTTTGTTGGCCTGGTGCATATCAACGCAAATGCGCACTGCACCTTCACTGTCCTTTTTTGGCTCTACAACTATGGGTGAAACCCACAGCGTAGCTCCAGTGGAGCATTCAATGATGTCATGTTTCAACAATGTTTCTAGTTCTTTCTCAACGGTTTCTTGTAAGTGGAAAGCGACTTTGCAGTGCCGTTGGGCAACAGGGGGAATGTCCTCATTCATATGAAGTTGCACTTTCGTTGTCTTGAGCCTTCCTAGGCCATGAAATAATGACGGTACTGACTCATAATTTCAGACTGAGCACAGGTGTTGTAGTTGAGAGATATCAGTCCCATGCCAGCAGCAGTGATAAAGGTAAGTAGGCATGCACTCGATGAAGTTCCCTGAAGAACATGAATCGGCGCTTGCACTGACCTCATTTTATGTTTCATGGTTGCTGTAAATGACCCATGTAACTGTTTTGACGCAGCCCACGTGTATACCTTTGTCTTTTTCACTGGCGCTGGATAGTGACGTTGAAGAACCTTTGTATGATGAATTTGATGACGATCAACTTTGTTTTGTTTCTTTCTACTTGTCGTTACTGATGTTGCCTTTATGCCTCGTGGGCGTGGCGAGCATGCTTCTTGAACCCTCTGGCGCCCATTTGCTCTTCTCGCTGTGACACATTTGATTTCTGTTTCGCTTTGCAGACCGTTACTAAGTGGTTTTCTTTCCCACAGCCCTTGCATATCTGTCCCATGGCTGGACATCTACCTTCATGGGGAAATGAAAACCCACATCGGAAGCATAACTTTTTTTTCTTTGGAGATGTCAACTTGTGCGCATCTGTTCTGTGTTTATGCTTTTCATGATCAACGCTGATTCATTGCATGTTATTCCTGCTTCCATATCAGCAGCTTATCGATCTGCTCGTTCTTCTTCTGTCGCTGCCATTAGCATTTTCTCTAAACTGAGTGTCTCTCTCAACATGCGTCTTCTAAAAAAAGTCCGAGAGACAACCGTTGATGGACCTGATGTGCATGGCTTCTTCATCATTGAAATCACAGAACATACAGTTTTTTATAAGTGCGTCAAGTCTCCCAACAGACTCATCCATCATTTCACCAGTCTGTTGTCGTGCTTGTTTAAAGGTGTACCTTTCATAATCGACATTCGGCATCGGATTGAACTTGGCTTCCAACTCTTCTTTTATCTTTTGGTACGACATTGCATCAGTTTGTAAGACTTTCTTTAGCACTTCTTTCTCTCCATCACCGGCAAGGATTTTTAGATATTTAATGATGTTCTTATCATCTTTTTCTTCTAGTGCATCTATGAAGTCATCGAACGTTTTGATCCATGCAGCCCACCTGACTCTGATGTTCTGTTTTTTTGCCATGTCAAACAAAGGTGATGGCTTCAGGAATGTAGCTGCGTCGTACCTTGTGCTCTTTTCTGTCGCCATGATGAGCACATGCTGTTTAGGCAGCGTTCTTTGCGCACAGATGGACGGGCAACCTCGCTACGCAACACCCCAGTTGTTTGGGTCTGGTTGTCTCATCCGATTTTATGGCAGAAGAGTGTCACCCCACCTGCTGGCGCTGCGATAAACTCAGAATAATAAAATGGTCATTGCCATTTTATTATTCTGTGTGCTGCCAGCCCACGCTGCTGGAGTGTGAGGGTGGGGGCGGGGCAGATTCCTGCGGATTCCAGGATGTTTCCCAGGGCTCATTGTACATGTCAGATTGACTGGCTGTCTACAGCTGGCTAATCAGGCATGCACACTTCAGACCCAGCACTCCCAGGGCTGAGAAACAGCAGGGGATTGCTGGCACAGGCCCCCAGCCTTAAAATGAGGGCTGGGTTAGCATGTTCTAACCAATCCTGGAGCTGCCCCCATGCTGAAAACAGCATGAGAGTAGCTCCAGGATTGGTTGGATTCGTGCTGTACTTGAAAGGAAGTCCTTCCCTTTCCTTTCTGCTCCTCATCACCCCCAGGATAGGTGCGGCGAGAGGAGCACCGGACGAAGGGCCCAGCAGCTAGCAGTGTTGATGGTGAGTGCCTCACCATTTATTAAGGGATGAAAGCCGTCGCAACCTGGATGAGGAACAGCTGCCTGAAACTCAACACGGAGAAAACAGAAGTCCTCATCCTTGGCTCCACCCCCTCCGCATGGGACAACACCTGGTGGCCCCCCGCCCACGGAAACCCACCCACCCCGCAAGACCGTGCACGTAACCTCGGCATCATACTGGTCTCATCGCTCACTATGAATCGCCAGATCAACACCCTCCCCTCCGCATGCTTCAACACCCTCCGCATATCAGGTAAGACATTCAAATGGATCCCCCCCACCCCCCGACTCCAGGAAAATGGTCACTCAAGCACTTGTCACCAGCAGACTGGACTACGGCAACGCCCTCTACTCAGGAATCAACAAAAAACTCCTCTGCAAACTCCAGACTGTCCAGAATGCCGCAGCCAGACTAATCCTCGATATCCCACTGCACAACCACATCACCCAACACCTCCGTGACCTCTATTGGCTCGCGTCGAAAGAAGAATAACTTTCAAGCTGCTCACGCCTACAAGGCCCTCCACAACATCGAACATCAATACCTTAATGACCGCCTCTCCTTCCATGCCCCCAAGAGGAACCTCCGCTCAGCCGACATCTCCCTAGCCACCGTCCCACGCTTCTACAGGACCAGAGCGGGTGTAAGGTCCTTCTCCTACCTTGCAGCCAAGACCTGGAACGATCTCCCCCTTCACTTCGGCGAAGCCAGACACTGCACCAATTCAGAAAAGACCTCAAGACCTGGCTTTTCCAATGACCCCAACGGAGCTGCGCACACCCACTCCTCAGCGCCTTGAGACCCTAGCCGGTGAGTAGTGCGCTCTACAAAACCCTGATTGCTTGATTGATTGATTAATGTTGCCAGCCGCCACTGATTTTAGCATTTGCTTTGTATGGATGATGGTTCTGTGTTATGGCGCGGGCAGTCTCTCTTTTTTTGGCCATACAAGCAGGCTCTGGCTGGCTTTTCGAATGTGCTCCTCCGTAGGCAGACCCCCCCCCCCCCTGCATTTTGCGGCTTTGTGTGGCAAATTGTGCAGCCAAAAAAAAGCAACATTTGCAGCCCAAAACCTCAAAATTTGTGCTATTTTGTGGGCGGGCAAAAAATGTGTCTTCCACAAAGATACCGAAGGCCTTCGCTTTGTCACTGCTGGAGACTGTGCTGTCACAGTCTGTAACGTTGCAGAGCCTCCAGCAGCACAGCACTGGGAACCAGAGGGTGTCTGATGCCAAAGAGAGTAGATTAAAATATGTCACCTTTTTGGCATCAGACAACCTTTGCATGCAGAGCACCAGGGGCGGAGGGGAGGAGGGTGGGGGTAGAGTACGGCAGAGAAGGTTGATGGTATTAAAAAAAAATGAGGAGACTTGGGGGAGGTTAGGGGCTAATAGGAGATGAGCAAGGGAGAGAAGTGCAGTGGAGGGCAGGGGAGCCTTTCAAGGGACTGCAGCGTGCACAGGGGGCAGACCAACGTGCGAGGCAGGCTGCAGGCTAATCGCACAGGAGGGGGCTCTGTGCATTTCAAAGGCAGGCGACAGAGGAATTTAACACCTCTGGTGCCTGTTGCTTACCCTCCCTTTACTGGCTCAGCTGCAGCACAGAGCCAGTAAAAAGAGGGTGAACGCCAACTTTAAAAAATATATATATTTTGTGGGCACTTTTGTAAAAATTGCTGTATTTTTACAAAAGTGCTGATTTTGCATTTTTTTCTGAAAATCGCAAAATCCTCGGGGGTCTGTGTAGGGCCTTCAACTTTTTCGATGGCCGTGTATGGCCTGGAGCGGGGCTTTGACTTCACATACGCCACCTGCAGAATGCTTTGCATCGATTTAGGGGCACATGGCACGCACAAGCAGTTTGCTGTACCGTTGCAAACTGTCCGGGAGAGCAGCTTTATTTCTTTTGGGTTCGTATCCCATCCTCGTTCGCCAGATGTGGTGTTCTCCCCAGCCCGGGGAGCATTCAAATGAAATGTGCCCCACACGGAGCTCTGCAATATGCATGTTTATTCTCCAATGTATAACCACACACTGTACACATTGCGTCATAACTTTTATAACCACACCTTAACACCTCCCAGCAGATTACGTAATTCCTGTTCGGTTGTATGATGGAGACACGCATGGCTAAACCACACTTGCCTCTACCATGCAGCCCAAACCATAAATGCGTCTTAACCACGCATTCCTTTACCACTCATGCTTTTACCGTGCAATTTCATTGTAAAGGAATGTATGGTAAGGGGGTATGCATGGTTAACTTAGCCACTACTCCAAACCGGCACTGAAAACTACCCCTTTACCTGCCCCTGCCCTAAAACCCTGCCTAATAACATACACTACCCCGACCCCAACTCCCCATGCTGTCCCTAAAACTACCACAACCGCTTCCACTGTCCCCTTCCTAAAAAACTCCCCCCAAACCCAGGCCTTAAAACTACCCCAATTGAGCCCTCCTCTGTTATTTATATATGCAGCTTAATCCACTCCGAGAGATCCAGCCATTTTTGTTATTAGATGGACAGCAATATCAGAACTTTATTCTGCGTAGATTCTGGCTTAACCTATTTCATAGGTTAGCCACTTTTCATCAGTGCAATGACTGAACACATGATCTTTTACGCTGTCCATGCGACCAGAAATCAGCACAGAGTACTTTTACACATAACATGTTTTTATACTTTTTATTCTAATTGTAGATCCCGCACCATCAAGCCCCTCTTGATAAAACATTCCCTGCATCATTGCACAGAAGCTCTGCATTTTTTGCAATCCTTAGCCTCTGATTTAATTGTGTTGACTGTGAATATGGCTGATGATTAAGGCTATAAAATTTCTTAGGTGGGCTCCTAAGTTGGATGCCATTCTAGGTTGTGCACTTTGTGATCTTTGTCTTTAAGAATTTTGAAATATGCTAATGGGGAAGGGGTGGGGGTTAAACCTCTTATATTCTTATTTGCCTGTTTTAAATGTACTGTGGATCTTATTTGGTATTTGCTGGTTTAATATCATATTATTAAGGATGCCAATGTGAAATCAAGTTGTTTTAGCATGTTTTTATTATTAACTTGTGATTTACAGTATATGTACGTATTATACTTTTATGTTTCATATTTATTATGACCGAATAAAGTATATTGAACTGAACTGGCCTGCCCAAAACCACATGTAAAACCAAACAGCAGTTCTGACTTTTTAGCCAACAGCACTTTGCGGTCTGTTGGCTCATGAATATAACACATTGTGATGACCAGCTGCAGTATTGCGGAGCCATTGCAAAATTGTGTATTGGACCATTATATGCACCCATAGCGTATACAGCAGTGGTCTTCAGACTGGGGGGCGGGCCCCCCTAGGGGGTCTCAAGTGATCCCAGGAGGGGCGCCAAAAGAACCATTATGCTGATAACAGTTCTTTGTTTTCAGCAGAAAAGAAATGAGCTGCAGTAAGCCGCTCTGTAATGGGCCATCATTGACAACTTTTGTCTTTTATATCCTGGTTGGGAGAAGGTGTCAAAAGGGAAGGGACTGGGAGGAGGTTTCAAAGGGAAGGGACTCCAAATATTCTTCAAAACCAGAACTTAACTGCAATGTTTAAATGAGTCGAGACATATTTAAACAGTGTCAGTTTAATAGAATAATTGTGAAAAACTTTGAAGGGGGGCAGTGTTTTTTGTCCCCACTGGGTGGGGGGCGCTGCATTAAAAAGTTTGAAGACCGCTGGTATACAGCCAGCCTCGTAATCTACTCTCTTACCACAGATTGCATCAACTCACAGAATGCTGACACCAGACTCAGGAACTGCCTTTGGAACACAGATACCCCAGTAGAAACAAACATTGGACTCCCAATCAACCCAAGCCATGTCCAAGCTCCACCTGTCCCAAGCCCCTTCCCCCTGTGTTTGGCAAATAGCTCTTAATAGCACCTAAAGGTCACTAAATATTCAACTGCTTTTATTACAAGCTATGTACATTTCTCTAAATTTAGATCTAGTCATCATGATTTTTTCTGTGGGGAAAATGCACAGGTTGGTTTGAACCATTACATGAATAAAAGAGAGAGAGAGAGAGAGAGAGAGAGAGAGAGAGAGAGAGAGAGAGAGAGGGAGAGAGAGAGAGAGAGAGAGAGAGAGAGAGAGAGTGAGTGTGTGTGAGACACTTTTTCTTCACACTAGTTCACAAACACCGTAGACCTGCCTTTTGCACAATGGAAATATTTGGTGGGATGAACATGTTTTTAAGGACACAGGTAACACTTCTCAGTAGGGCTGTAACATGCATTGCAATTCGTAGCAGGGCTGCTTATTTTAAGTCTGAATAGTTGGGCATTTCTCAGCAAGGCTGCTATGCATTTAATAGGACTGTTCCTGCCCTTCACAGTTGTTCCGGTTACCTTCAGTGAGACAGTTCCAGCTCTTCCTATTAGAAATCCCATGTTATATTGGTACCATTTAGGTATGGCTAAGAAGGACTGCTGAACATTTACAGGCTGTTACCAACACCCTCAACAGTACTGCTGTAATTTGAATGTGGCAGTAGTGTTGCATTTCAAAAGGGACGCTTCACACGTAATGGGACATTACTTGAGCTCAGCATGGCTGATATGCCTATTACATTGAGAGTGTCTGAACTTATCAACAGGAATTCCTGCTGGTTAGCATAGGTTAGCCTGCAGCTAGGAGCTGTAAAGAGAAGCAGAGTTAATGATTAGCTCTCAAATTTGAAGTCTCGATAGTTCATGATTAAGGTTCCCTGTTTTCACGGATTTTTACAGATAAATACAGACAGAAAATGTCTGCATTTATTTTTTAATTGGATAAATACAGAAAATGGTGCTTCTTTTAGTGAACCTCCGTGCTGTTATCATGAGTTATAGCCCAACAGCTGAACAGCTGGACAGCATGGGAAATGAAAAAACAGGATGAAATTTCTTTAAATGGCATATGTCAGCATACATTTGTGGTATAATGCTAATATTTACCAGTGGATGTATTTTTATGTAATATTTGGGAGCTTAAATAGCTAAAACATGACAGACATCAAAGTATGAGTGTGCGTCGTTCAGTTAAATAAATATGGAAATGTACAGTTTTACAACTCCATTTTTACTCATAACACAAAATAAATATGGATAAATACAGATAAAACAGCCCAAAAATAAATATGGATAAATACAGATGGAAATGTAAAAAAAAAAAAAAAATCCCCGGGAGCTCTATTCATGATCCTGCTTTCACAAAGCAGAACTTGGGCACAATCAACAAGTTTAAGCACAGCCCCTAGAAAAATTAGCCTTATTGCACTGGAAAATGTAGTAGCGCAAATCCTGTAGTGCGAAGTGCTATTGTTACTGTATTTATATTGCACTTAATATCCCTGACAAGGCATTGAAGCATTTTACGGTGGGTAACATGCTACTATGGAACCCAGAGTTAGTGGTTACACCAGTGTTATTTTCTTATTGTTGTGAGGATTGTGGTGTATTATATGGTATGGTAGTAGAATCCCGCTGTGTAATACATTTGCAAAACTGTCTTGGTTCCAGTCAGGCTCGTTTCTAAAACCTTTAGCTCAACCCTGGGTAGCTGTGGCATCGAGCAGCAAGGCTTAAATAAAGGAACTCGTGTAAAGCATTTAGAAGCATCAAACAACAAAATAAGAAGGTCACGCAATACAAAAGAAATGACCCCAATTTATAAACATTGAATATATTTTTATGAATTTGTAGACACCAAGGTGAGTAAAATCCACTGGAGGGGTCTGGAGATATAGATTTTTAAGTGAAACGTAAAGCTAAGCTTTTTAGTCCAAAGCACAAACAAGCATTGGTAACCGTAAAGTTTAGAAACTTTTGGAAAGTTTGAAAGAGTTTGACTACTCCGGCCCGAGTGGGGCAACCATTTCCGACAGAGAGAAGGTCAGGGGGGCCAATAAGCAGTATTTGGACAGTTACCTGGTCACCGAAGCAGTCTAAAGTCCAGTTCCACACTTTACATCAGGACCGCCGTAGACTTCCATGGAGTTGGCCTGATGCCGGGGATGTACGATGCTGAAAGAGGCTCTGGGTGCTGGGCAGTTGATGGGGGTGTCTTTGTGGTTATTCCTCGGTCCATGGATAAGGTGGGGTGATTTTGGCCACAGGGGTCAGTGTCCCTCAAAGTCCTCTTTGAGCCAGCAGAAGGCCAGCTGCGCTATTGATCTCCGTACCCAACTGGTCCCGGGGAAAGTTGCCTTTCCTTAAAAGTAACATTAAATTAGATTTGGGCATCAAGTTGGGTTTAATACCATGATTAATTTGATACCTTAAAGTACCCATTTTAGAAATCCCATTCAGAAGTTAGTCTGACTGAGGGGTCACCCGGTAACTCTGTGTTAGCCAATGGGGCTACTAACTTTTCCACAGCAAAAATTACAGTTTGGAAGTTTTGCTGTTTGGAAATATTAAGAGTATACATCCTATTTAATAATACTTCCTGCATTAGTGCTCCTTAAGGGAAACCTAGATATATTGTTAAGGGAAGTCGGTTCTTTTCCATTTGTTTAAATGACAAAGTCAAACCAACAGTTTTAAAACTTCTCTTCCAGGCTGCAGTGCAAGGCTGGGAGCCATTTAGTATTTTGTCACACGCAGGATGGCACAATCAGTGCTGTAGCCCTGGGTAAACACTCCCTTACATGCCCTGGGTACACTTGGTACCATGTACTAAGTAAATCAGCTTATGCCAACGGGGGTAGCCAATTCAACATATACTTTGCAGTGGGTTAGAACACTGGCACTGAGGTCTGGTTGGCAGACCTCAGTGCACTCCAAGAGTCGAAAAACTAGCAGCATCAGTCCAAATCTTCAGGGGGGGCATGCAAAAAGAGGCATTTCCTTACAATTGTTTATTTATCTGGATTAGTTTTGTGCTCTCATTTAAACCATTCCATGCATGTACCCCAGTTTCTTTGTGGTAGATTAAAGTAATGGGAGTTGAGGGTGTAAGTTCATGCAAATGGTTGGTGGGACAAATAGATAGGCTAGAGGAGAGCATTTATTTTTTGGTTGGAGAGATATGACTTCGAAGAAGCAGAGGTTGTGATCTATGAAATAAGGTGTGGGCAATTTGCAGCAATATAATAATGAGTAAAAAGGCAGACGGGTATGTGACTTAGAGTAGGCTGTCCTCTGAGAGAGGAGACATGCTGAGGAAGGAGGTTAAAGAGAAGGGCATACAATGGAAAGAAGGAGAGACCTCAATCTATAATTTTAAGTTCAGGTCAAATATTCATGTAGTGTTTTGGAAACATAGCAGGAGGAGGCTTGTTTTGAGATAGCATACATTAACAATATAAAACTAGAAGGAAACATTATCTGCATGTGACATAACATATTGTAACATTTGTCTATCACTTACTACCTGTATATGAGGCAATTTAAACGCATATCCACACAAATATGAGTATGCTACTCAGAGTTGTGTAAACATTATGTAGCTAAATGCCTACCCTGCAGCGAAAACTGAGATGTAAACCTGCACAAAGCAGGTCATTGGCTGAAGTTGTCACACATGGTTGCACATTCTCTAACCAAACAGTAACTGCCTACTCAACCATTTTTATGCATGGCCTAAGTCCCAAAATAAATATATTACAATATAAGTATGTTGAGCTGAAAACTTAATGTGCAAGCCTGCAATTTATTCAAACTGCTTTTATTTATTCTTACAAAAGTATTTCTTATTCTAATTTATAAAAGTATCATATAGATATACAATTATATACATGATACATTCCTAAGATTTCTCCCATCAATGAAAGCACCCCGTCCCTCACTTTCCCAAAAGTGTTACTTTAACAATGCTGGAGGCATACCGCATTCAGCAGTCTACACATTCATGCCATCAGTCGCACCTCATTTGCAACCAACAAATCACCCCACATAAAAACAATATGGGGACTGGAAAAATCTGGGCATTATATGTTGACCTTCGGGCAGACGAAATGACGGGTAGGTGCGCCCAAGCGAAGCGACATCCTAACCTCTGTGACGGTCCTGCACCCTTTCCCCATGACCCAGGGAGCATTTCCCCTATACAGATGAGGTTGGATTACTCAAGATAAGATCCAATAGGCCACCCCACCTTTCTATAGGGAGGGCCTCTACACACTTCGACTCACATATTATTATTTTTTCCGGTCCTGAAGAAGCGCCAAGGATCTCTGTCCGAGACAAATAGGGGCACGAAACTTGTTGACACAAATAGAAAACTATTTCCACTTATGTCCACATCTGACTACCCAGGGTCATTATAACCCACTAGTAGCACCAACCATCTGTTTTTTTCATTTTGGCAGAGGAATCCACCTATTAAATTGACACAGCATCGATATCTTCTACTCAATTTTATATTTACTCACGTTTTTAGGAGCACTGCCTCACATGCATCATACGGCGAGAAGTTTAAAAGATCTCCACTAAAGTGACCCTTCAGGGGACCCGTAGTGCATTGCAGCCCGGCCCAACGAGGAGCAACCGCCCTATGATGTAGCATGACCTCACTAGGGATGTGTGAGGGCATCAAGTAAGTCTCGCTGACTCTCCTATCTACACCCTAGACCGTCCCCCCCCCTCCCCCATTCTTCTTCAGGAACAGTGACCCCTCATTTTGGAGTATACATTATATGTTGACCACCATAGTTGTGATGGCAACAGTTTTTTTACAAATACATCTCTTATGTAATCAGTACTTTATTTTAAAGGCTTACATGAATGAATCACTGCTACCTTTAGGTTACTCCACCATATTATATTACTTTAACATGATCAATTCAAGGGTGGTTTATCAAGATTTCTAACATTTTGCCAGTATTCATTGCCTATATTGTCCTGGTGCATATAATATTTGGTATCAGTATGCAGATGAATGCAGATGGAACCCTGTCACACCCAACCCTTCCTGTGTGATGGCTGTCTGTAAAGTATGCACAACGTGTTGCTGTCACCCAGGGTCCTACATGGATTGGAGTCAGGCTGCAAAGCACAAAGAGTCATAAGCACAGAGAAAAGCCCATTTTCTAAAAGTGGCATTTCTAAAATAATAATGCAAACTCCAACTACACCAGGAAGCAGGATTTATCACTACCATCGTAACATACCAAACATGGCAAGACTACTCCTTTCAGATCAGGAATTACCACTTAAAAATATGAAAGGGAATTCCAAATGCTAGCCTATGAGAGTAGTAGGCCTCACAGCAGTGAGAAACAAAATAGGCTGTTTGTCACTACCAAGACATGCCACATAATAAAGGCACATGTCCTACCTTTTACTTTCACACCACCTTGCCCATAGGGCTACATAGGGCCTACCTTAGGGGTGACCTGTGTGTAATAAAAGGGGAGTTTAAGGCTTGGGAAGTAGTTTTAAATGCCATGTCAAAGTGGCAGGAAACTGCCCATGCAGGCCCTGCAGTGGCAGGCCTGAGACCAGTTTGAAAGGCTACTTCTGTGGGTGGCACAATCACTGCTGCAGGCCGGCTAGTCGCATTTAATTTACAGGCCCTGGGTGTATGGGATACCATTTTACAAGGGACTTGCAAGTAAATTAAATATTCCAAACGGGCATAAACCAAGCATACCATGTTTTAGAGGAGAGAGCACATGCACTTTAGAACTAGGTAGCAGTGGTAAAGTGCCCAGAGTCCTAAAGCCAACAAAAAGGAGGTCAGAAAAATAGGCGGAGGAAGGCAAAACGTTTGGGGATAACCCTGCAAAAAGGGCCAGGCCCAACAATGTGTGACAACTTTCAATCCAGGAATTAATTAATATAACTGTTAATAAACACTGGCACGCCACCATCCAAAGGAAATACTTGGCATTAATACATTGCTTTTGAGAGAAGTAATGAGACTGCCTGTGATCCTAGAGACTAAATCGATGATCCTTGTGATTATCAAGGAATTAGATGGGTCGAGATACTCCCGCACATTAATTGCAATAGCTACATTAAAAGCTAAATGTGATATTTCTCATTACTGGAGATCGGATAAAGTTTCCCCTTCCCACGAATGGTTTGGAGGATTAGACTATTATGCCGAAGTTGAACGAGGGGATGGCCAAAAATAGGATAATTTGGGGAGCGTTGGTGGCAGGACTTCAAGGGAGTACTACCAAGTTTTTGATTCTTGTTTAATTTAGAATTTACTTGTAGCTGCACATTGGGAGGTTTTCACGTAAAAAGCCTTGATGTTATAGAATAACGTATTGCTGATTAACTGCTGTAATGCTGCATATGTGTCCAAAGCAATAAAAAAGAATAATAAAAATGAACACTGCCACAGTCTTTATAAATTTGGTTGATACTCTCAGTAAACAAGTGCTTGCGTGTAAATGGGCTCACAACATTAAAGCTCATATTGTGCTCACAGAAACTCCAGCAAGAATGGCAACCTTAATCACCAAGCTGGGGCTTCCTCCAATTATTGGTCATTTTAAATGAAATTACTGCAATATTTACTATTTTTCTACAACTACAAAGACTTTTGAAACCAGGACTACCATACCACCTGCGATTTATTGGATGGTGTGTATGTACTCCTATGTTCTTCTGGATTAATCTACATTGAGCAAGCTGCATAAAAAGTGAAACTATAACACATCAAAAGACAAAAATATGAAAAAACACCCGGCTAATGTCACTTTAGTATAGCACTACATGGACAAGCACACCTCAGATGAGCTTCAATGGCATGTCATTGCAAAGATAAACATCTCATTTAGGGGAGGTAACCTCTGTATACATCCTGACCATTTTACTTAAGGTATAAAATAAAATCTTGAGCATTCGCATTACCGTATGACCTAATTTAATCTTAAAACTGCTCTTATCGTACACATTTTGAGACTGTTAGTCATCTGGCAACAGAGGTGCCCCTGTTGAAGGAAACTGTATCTTGCTGCTCATTGTAAGAATGACTTAGTTGTTGCATAATTGTGATTCTTTTTTATACACTCAGGGGTGTGGCCCTACTCCCTACAGCACAAACCCTTTAGCTGCCAGTTTACAGTACCACATTATGGATCAGGGAAGTGCGTTGTCTCCAGTTAAGATATTAGTGTCCAAATGTCAGTGCTGTTCTAACTTGTATTTATAGTTCTTTAATACAAAGTCTTTCTTATTAGAGTGAGAGCTCTAAGGAAATGTTGTAAGCTCGGACTGCACTACTTATTGCCAGTGGTTCCAATGTAAAAATGTGTACACACGTTTGAAAAGTTTAACAATATGAGGCTACAAACAGTGCTCCCAGGATGCTCTCTAATTGGATGCAAATATCTGCAGAAGCTCGAAAACAATATTGATGATCCTTTGCTTTCAAAATAAAATGCTCACAAAAAAATGCAAATAGGAAAAAAAAACATTTGGTAAACTACTGTGAAATTGTAGGTTACATTTCTTTGAAGTATCATTTAGTAAAATGGGTTGATGCATACTAGTATTTCCCAAAATTATTCATAAGGGTAAATAAGTGCAATCAGTTGCAACAAGATTATGGGAAACATGAAATTAAACAAGCATTGTCAAAGCCAATAGGTCTGATATTGGTGGTCAACCTTTTGATTTTGTCAATGCATGTCTTGTTTTGATATGGTTTTGGGAGCTGCCAGGACCTCACTATTATAACAAACCAGTAATAAGCAAAAAGCAATAATATTTTTGGTCTCAAGAAGCACACTTTGCCTCAGTAGTCCCTGGCACTGAACAAAATTACTTTGTGTGCCGATATGCTCCTTATGAAAGAGTGAAGCCAGTCTATGGATAGATAGAGAGAGAGAGAATTTTAATAAAAACAAAAGGTCTTGGTTAACTCCAGACCTAACAAGAGGCCCAATTCTTAACGAAATTCACAAAATTGCACCCATGGTATATGTCCTTGTATTAGTGTAGATTTACGGCTTTCATGAGTTCACAAGAATTTACAGAAATAGGCCAGGAAATAGTTCTACAGAACATAAGACAAAGAGAGGCAACCGAAAAGCAGTTAAGTAGTCAAAGAAATATTCTTGAGTCTTCGGTAAAGAGAGTTCTTCTTTAATGGTTTCAACCAAGTGCGCACGCAGCCAACGCGTTTCTCCCTAAACAGGGCTGCAAATATAACATGTTTACATCAGTGTACATGTATCAGTGATATCTAGTATATACAAAAATGTTATCGTGAATGCATTGTGATAAACTAGAATAGGTGACAGACTACCACTGGTCCAAAAGCAGGGTAGTTTAAGCAGAACACTGGTAACGCCTGCATCCAAGCCAGTATACTCAATCATGAAACCAATATCCAAACACCAGAAGAAAAAGACTCAAGAAAGCAAGAGAGGAAACAACGAGAAGAGCTGTGAATCTCAAAGAAAAAATGTGGTTTCGGAAAAAGCACAGGAACCCAGAAAAGTACACCCGTGAAATGAAAGACGCTACGGCGTAAGGTGTAAGTTTATGTTGAAAATTCAACAACAACTGTGAGTAACGAACAAAGTGCAATACCCCAGGTACGTAGGGCACATGTCGGAGGTGAATAAGCTGACCTCCTTACCAATGTGAGCACCACCCAACGGTTTGGTAGAGTACCTGGTGGTACTTCTGAGGTTGTGTTCCACTCCAGATAATGTAGTCTATAGAGACGAAAAACCAGTATAAAAAGTCATTAGACCTAGAAAGGCTAGTATGCTAGTAGTTCAGAGGCTGTACCCCCTAAGAGAAAAACTCTTATACCTTGGGGTTTGAATACGCAGGTTCAGATAAGAACCAAACATTAAAATCATCCAGAAGCGTGATGCTTTAGCGGTCGTATTGAATGGACTCAAATGGAAATCGGGTGCTCCCTCACGTGTAGGAAACATGGTTAGTTCCTGGAGTGAGCTAAGGGTAAGAAAAACCAGGTTTATTACCTTGGACGTACAGGGTTTGTGATAATTACGCCCCCCCCCTCCTGTTCACAAAGTCAGATCACTAAGTATATGTAGCATGTATAGTGTAGCATCAGTGAGATAATGTCTCTGATGCCGATAGAGACTAGTGTTAACAAGAGAAAGCGTCAGTTTACAGTCATGTTGAGACTAAGAATGTACCCCATCACCTCTATGGGGGTTATGAACGTTGGTCTACTTGATTGGTATGTAACCTACGCTGGACAAGATCTGAACCAAGGGACAGTTTTGCCGAGAAGAAAACCACACTATCCCACCACGACCATGCGCTGCTTAATTGCCAAGTGACCACCCGACTCGTATTGAAAAGAAAGTAAGTCTTACAGACATGCAATAGCGTGTCTCAAAATTTAGCGCTACACTTGTCTAGTGAGAGGCCTCATAGTCTGACATAACCGGGTTACACGCTCAAGTCTAAACAACAGAAAATAGAGCAAAACTAACCTCCACAATCGACCAACATGTCGGGTAAAATGCTTGTGGCCGGGAGCTCAATTATCTAAAAAAGAGACGAGGGTGAGTTAGTCAAATGATGGCATAATATACGTCCCAATTCTCATACGGCAAACAGTTTGGAATGAGTTCTAACTTACCCGTGTACGGCAAGAGTGTCCAGAACATCGAGACGAACAGACTGAAGAGTAATCGGTCAACTGGATGTTCGCGTGTGGGGGCCGGTGAAATTCAACCAAAAGGTTAGCCTGTGGTGAACTGCCACGTCATGCAGGGGCGTGGCTAAGAACATCCGGGGACGTCTGCTACGCTGCTAAAAACTTTATCGAATTCAGGTCCGGCGCACAGACATTACTAAGTATCTACGGCGTCTGTAGAGCGCAACCAGTAAGATGTTAAAAAACTTTATTCAGAACTCCATCATACTAGGGGAAAAAGGACCCATGAACATATGTTAAAAACGGACGGTTGCTCTTAAAATAGAGTGTAGGTGAGAGTGTCAAAAGTGATTAAAATCGGGGGTAAAAGACAATCACGCAAAAGGGTAAAGCAACCCACCTTAAAGAAAGGGACTCCAAGAGTGTTGGAAGTAAAGTGAGAAAGGGGGAAGAGAGGGAGAAAAGGGGTTAACCAACCACCTGATTAGGCGCCCTTGATAGTGGCTTGTTCTTTAAAAATGAAATGAAAAGGGAGAAGTCTAATGCGACTTTTTTTTAGTAAGACATTGTTATATAACGGTATATACTGAGTATACATAAGCTAGCCACTAAGCAATATAGTGGCCTGTGATATACATTTTTGTACATGGAGAGAATAAGACAGTGTCACATACGTCTCTTATTTGGGAAGGTATAATTCAGCATCGACAATTGGTAAGTACACAGAATTGCAAACAGATAAAAATTGTCTGCTGAAGAATCAGGCAGCAGCTACCAAAAGACAGAAAGGTCAAACATAAAAGTAGAAGGAACATTGTCAGTATTATATCATATTAGGAGGACATTTTAGGACCCTTGGTCTCCAAACATTATTACGCAATGTGATGCGGTTATAAATTAAGTGAGCATACAGTTGACTGAATGTAAACTTGATTGATCAGCAAGGCATACAGGTACATCTTAATGGTTACTTCCAAAGTGAATAGTATCCCATATGGCACAGGCCATGAAGTAAAGTATGTAGGTCACAAAGTCTGAGGTTGTGCTACCTAGGGCGGGAAGATGTAAGTGGAAAGCGCAAGGAGATGTTAACTATGATTGCAGGTCAGTACCTGTGCATATTTCCCGCATGGTGTGTCACAAGAAGTGCATTTCGTTATCTGTGTTCAACCCCAGTGACACAGCCCTCAATTTACAGATCCAACGGGCCTCCAGTCGTCTGAGGCGCAGTTCTCTGTTGCCGCCCCTTCTGTCTTGATTCACACAATCAATGTCGTGAAACCTGAAGTTGGCCTTGGGGACGTTCGACTCACAAGTATGTGACCCTAATGCATAAGTGTAGTGATTTCTGAGACAAGCTTGTCGGTGTTCCTGGATGCGATCTTTCAGCTGTCTAGTGGTGCTTCCTACATAAATTTTAGAGCAGTTACAAATGATGACATATACTACATACGTGGATTGGCAGTTCATGAAATGCCGAAGGTAGTATGTGTGGTTGTTGTTGTAGGAGAAATGACGTGTTCTATTAAGACCTAGGGGACAGACATTGCATTCAGAAAATATTTGTGAACTGCTTTTTAGCACAAGCAAATATACAGGTATAGATTTGCTCATGCAAAAATCTGTTGAGCGTTTACAAGTTCACTTTCCCTCCAAACACTTTTTTCCCAACCCTGGAAGAAGTTTTGCTTCTACCACTGTCAGGAGTAAATTTCCAACTTTTCTCAATATAGGAAAAGATTAGAAAAGAGTTGTCGAAAACCCCTAAAACATGCATTTATTAAGTTTGCGCACACTCAAAAGGACATTCTAACTCTGGAACTATTGCTTATCGCTTTCTCCTGCCCCAGTATGCCGATCTGCAGAAAGGTGTCAAAATAAGTAAATTGCTAGAATTCAAACCCTACTATACTATGAGCCTTGGCATAATCAGAAAGGCTAATATCAGAGCTTTTATATAATAAGATTGCTGACATTTCTCGCTGCACTACGTGGCACCAAAGGGACAAGGGTTTTTTTTAAATACATTTTTTTACAGGATAAGTAGATTTATGAAGCAGCCTGTCCCAGGGACAAGTAGATATTTGATTAAATTCCACACCTGCGTACACTGTAAACTACTGTTGGTTCAACTGGGTTAAACAGGCAAAAATACTTGTTCTTTAACAAACGTAATCCACAGAGGCCTTCTGCTTCCCATACAGACAGTGTGTGACATCACAGCTGACTGGTATTTAATGAGCTTTTCCATGTTTATGTCTGATTTCGTTCATCCACTGTATATTAGTCACAATTCCATACAATTTTTCTTCAGTGGCTATATTTGCTTCTCTTGCCTTAGGATAGCACATTCATTTTTTTGACCATCTTTCAGCACCTCAGGGGTTGTTACATTCCTCTCTTGGAGTGTCTATCTTGGATGAGGCAGTGATCCATTATCTTTCCATCAGAGATTCATGTGCAACCCAATGTGTATCCATTGTTGTACAGAAAGAGGTGGCTGCCACTCTCGTAAGTGCTGTTGCAATCAAGGCCCAATTTGATTGGACACACAAGCAGTCTGTTGCTCACATTTTTCTATAGTGATTAGTTAATCTTAACCTCTGTGCCCCTTCTTATAAGTTGTTTTATAGATTGGAGTTGGAACTTTGTCTGCTTTGATTCACCACTTAACATGGCGTGAGAATCACTACCACCTATGCACAATTGTGTATTACCCATACTCAAACACACCTGTTAATTTCCCCAGAGATTCTAAAACTTGCTCTGCACATTTTGAATAATATAGAGGTAAGACACATCTGATAAATGCCTTACAGGTAACTATGGAGTATTCTAGCGCACACATATAGTTCATGTCACTTGCTGTTCATTGTTCAGAGCAATAGGAATACTATTTTCCAAGTGCTGAGTGATTCTTTTGCTGCTCATCACCACCACAGCTTGGCGCTACATTCACTAAATTGTGTTGAGACATTTTCCTAATCTTGGTCCCTCTTGTTTCAGACATTCTGTACCTGTTCCCAATATGCAATCAACTTGAGGCCAGAGGTAAGCAATGATATGCATGTCTCCTGACTTGCCTAGATGAGAAAAAACTTTACTGTGAGAAAATGAATTATTAGTTGTGGTGGATGTAAGTTGTGAGAAATTGGGTTCTTGGTTGAGGGGGATGTGAGCCCGTCTCAAGCAACAGACCCAATCCTTGTCAGGGTGAACCACAAAAGTCACTAAATTATCCTGTGCTTAACCCACTGGTAGCTTGCCACAAAAGCAGTTAGCCTTAACTTAGAGACAATATGTAAAGTATTTATGAAGCACTCAAACAGTAATAAAGGGAAAACACTTCAAAACAAAAATCCCACACCAATTTGAAAAATGGAGTAAAATGTAATACATTATTTGACGCCAAACAAACAAAAATCCAATAAGTAGAATCGAAGATATGCAATTTCAAAGATTTAAGGTAAGTATAGCGCCTAAAAGCACAAAGCGCCACTCTGGGTCACCCAGTCGTGCAAGACTGCGTGAGAGTCACAAATTCAGGCCATCCATAATGGAGCGCAGGCTGGATACAGGGACCAGGTTAGTCCCGCTAAAAATGTTACCTTCTCAAAGTCTGACATGAAGAGTTTAGGAGGTGGAGGAGGCCGCAGGGAGAGCATCATGGATGGTTGTTGCTGTAGTACAAAGATCCTGTCAAGCGCTGTGGATGGTTGTTGCTCGAGCTTCGTGTTGGCGGTCACTAGGGGCTGTCATGCTGTAGCGCGAAGTGCAGATCTCTCATTGCCAGTCGTCCATGGTGGTCGCTGTAGTCTGAAGAATCGGGGTCCCTGGAGCTTCTATTTGGCAAGCGGCAAGATCTTGACTCAACGGGCCATTTGCGGTCGTAAAGATCCCAAAACTTCAGGATTTCCCCTTTTCTTCCAGGGACGGTTCAATTGATCCCACACCAAGGAGGCACCTCTTGGGGATCGGAAACTCACTCCAGCAGAGGCCAGCAGGGCTTGGGCAAGTCTAGTTGCAGGCCCAGTGCAGCAGGTTAGCTTGGCAGTTGCACAGAGGTTTCTGGAGCTTATGTGTCTCAGTAGCTCAGAACAGGAGGCCAGCTAAGTAGCCCTTGGAATCACTCCGGTAGCATGGGATGAAAGGAGCAGGTCCAGTCTTCTCAGACAGCAGGGAAGTACACAAGCAGCAGGGCATCCTTCTTCTATAGTATCCACAGGTCCTATCCTACAAGATCCTGTGCCAAAACATTTGTACCAAACTCCTCGATTACCCACGTCTTCTGCAGTAAGACAGTGTCCACATTATTTATAGTAGAGAGCCAATCTGAATTCAGGAGTTTAGAATGGACACAAGCAATGTTCCACAACATAATTCTCAGCCCTTTCCAACCAGGCCTCCCTCTCTTCAAACAGAACCCTAAGCCAGCGGAGGACGTATAAATGCCGCTCTTATGGGACCCACTCTGCTCCACATGCACCAAAGGTCCTTTAAGCTCACACCCACCATGTGAATGTGTTCACAGTTCTGAAAAACTCGCGGGTGGAAAGTCAATCCAGCTCTTCCAGAGAAGTGAGTGCTTCAAATGAATTCCTCACCTCTACAGTGTAGATTGAAATCACAGCCCTCTGGTGATGTTCAGTAGCTTTCCTTTGCCTCGCAGAAGGAACCTCCGGCTTGTAAAAGCAGCCTAAGTGTAATAAAAAACCTCAATATTGAGCTGGCAGTATCGGGTGACTAAAAATGAACTATTACGGGGGGGGCGTGGCTAAGCCGAGCAGCAAGATGGCCGCTCATTGAGAGGGCTCTGCCGGCCGAGCCCAAATATCCATTAATTATCCTGTTTTTCCCCGGAACATCCAAGTATATACCGCTAAATCCACCCATCTAAGACCAGCGGCAATGAGAAAACGCCAGTCCGGCGGCTGTGGGAGAACTGCGCTGCCCTTTGCTGACAACGTGGGGGACTGAGGCCTGGAGAGGCCGGCGGCACGCGGCCCCGGGCCCACTGAGAAGCCGGCAGACGGAGGAGGGCAGCGCGATCGCGCCGCGCCTGCGTTTTTTAATCAATAATCCGAAGGACAGAACAGAGGTGCGGTAAGCCACTGCAGGACGCGTTGTGGGTGCACAAGCGCCTGAGAAAAAACTGCGCCACCCTTTGCTGGCAACGTGGGAGACAGGCCTGGTGCGGCCGGAGGCCCCGGGCCCGCCATTAACAAGCTAGCAGATAGAGAGGGGCGGCGAGATCGCGCTGTGCTTGCGGCATTGGGGAGAACATTCCAGTGAATTGTACTCACCGCTGCGGTAAGCTGCTTTGCGCTGCGTTGTGGGAGTGCAGGCCGGAAGAAGTGGAGCTCAGGAGGGCCTGCCTGCCTGATCTGTGGCTGCGCTGTGAGTCCAGACCCCGGCAAGAAGCGGGCCGGGAATGGTCCCCGGGCACGCGCGGTGCCTTCGCGAGCCAGATCGGGGCAGGCCGCTTCGTGTGCTGCTGTGAAAAAGCGGAAGATTGTGCTTGTGGCTGCGGCCTTCCTGGGTCACCCATCTGACTGCCTGCATCAACAAATATACCGGGCGGGAGCGTGCCTGCGGGTCTTGATATCTGTGTTGCTGTCTGACCCGGACTGTGGATTGTGCCCCGATGTGCCCGTCGTACCCCCTGCCTGGTGCGCACCCGGCCTGTAATTGAAGGTCTGCGGGGGCGGAGCGCTGAGTCCAGCTGAACCGAAGTGCGAGGGAGGTGAGGCCCCGTTGGGGTCTCAGCGTGCACGAGCGCTGTAGGTCGAGTTTTGGTACTGCACTACACTGAAGCGACAAAGCACTGCCTACACAACCGCCATCAGACGCTGTCAGGAGCTGCACCGAGGTGTCAAGAGGGTTGTGTGTAACATCGAACTGTCCCTGCGAGCATACTATGCGTTGACCTCCGGATGGGTGGGCCCTGACTCAAAGTGGACTGAGCAGCCCTGCTGTAACCATTAAATTGAGTTCAGGACACACAACCATCTGCCGCTGGGAGACACTACCCGAGAAGGAGCCGTAGCGACCTGCGGAGGGCGGCCGACAGACGCGGAGCGCGCATTAACCCCCGCTTGTGTACAAACTGGACTGCAAAGCATATTACCATTATGCAACCTTGCTAACAGCACACACTGCGCTTCAGCACAAGCTCCACTAGCCATGGGCAAAGCGGACATCAAGCAGCCCAAATTAACATTCGACAAACGCTCAACACGCCAAATGGAAGGGGGAACTGCGCCCACCACTGAAACTGGCGAACCTGAAGCGGTACCCGCGCAGGACGATGAATTAAAATCCATGCTGAAGGATGTAAAGGCCAGCCTCAAAGCTATAGACTCTAAACTTGACACCATGGCTGCTCGCATGGACCAGATGTCGCAGCGGATTGAGAAACACGAGACCCGGCTCAACGCTATTGAGACAAGAATATCAGACTCGGACGATCGCCAAGCTGAGTCGCACGAACAACTACTCCAGATGGATAAGGTCCTGAACCTGATAAAGGCAAAGAACGAGGACCTTGAAGCGAGGTCCCGCTGAAACAATGTTCGAATTACTGGGATTCCAGAGACAACGAACATTACCAACATGGAACAATACGTGGAGCTAATGCTGAAAGAACTATTCGGAAATGACCTCTTCTGCATGTTCCTGGTAGAACGGGCGCATCGAACACTGGGTCCTAAACCACCGACCGGAGCACTGCCGCGCCCGATTCTCGCTCATCTAATGAACTACAGAGACACCATTCTGCGCATGGCTCGCGAGCAGGGAACGGTGCAATACCAAGGCAACCATATCTCCTTATACCCAGACTTCACACAATTGGTACAAGCTGCACGTCGTGAATTCACACCGGTGAAAAAACTGCTTCAGCAAGGCGGAATTAAATATGCTCTACTCTACCCTGCCAAGCTAAAGGTACACACTGCTGGCAAGCCGCTAATCTTCACAGACGCTCGAGTTGCCATGAAATTCGCCAAGAAGAATGCAGGTCCACGTACAAGCCCGAAGAACAACTCGGAAGACAACTTAGAAGAGCGACTGAACAATAATGATTGAACAGGCCCACTCGGAACACAGATAAGCTGGGACTAGATCTATATATTTGCTTGCCCATTGTTGTATTGTACCTGTTTTAGGGGACACTATTTACACTGTAACTAGTGAACTCTCTGCATACACGCCAGAAATAGCCCACACTCTGTAGTCGGGCTAGTAGACTTGTGATATATTGCATACAAGGGGGGGCCTTTCTATACATTTATTTTATTTATTTATTAATATACATAAGTTCCGAATACCATTGGCTCGGCCACCCAGCCATAAACGGCAGGGGTGTTTGCCGGCGGAACCTTGTTCCCCCATGGGATAGTTCCCATATAGCCATTTGGGCTATTCCTGTATTCAAAATGAGTTGGGGGGGGGGGTATAGGGAGGATTCTTACTCAACCTGTTTGGGGGTTGGTGTGGGAGGAGGGGGAACTGTTTTAAATGTTGGGGTTTTATGTTGCAGACTGTACAAACGTATGAAATGTCAGTATGCACTTTCGCAACCGCTGCAGAAATACATTTTAGGCTCCGTGACGCACATGCCTTAGACACACACTCGCAACCACACGTTCCCATGTGCCATGCGCGTAACACACACACTTGCGCACCTCTGATGGCGCCTGGTTAAAACTCTATGATGGCAGGCAAGAATAACCTAACCTGTATTACGTGGAATGTGCGCGACCTAAACGATTACAGAAAAGCAAGATTGATGCACTCTTACCTAGCCAGACACCAGGCTGACATTTGTCTCATACAGGAGACCCATCTGAATGATGCTTCTCTAACCAAACTCAAAGCCAACAGATGGGGAGAGTCACACGCTTCGATCTATTCCAACTACTCAAGGGGAGTAGCAATTCTCATCAGGAAGGGACTCCCGTGGATCACTGAGAAAGTACGGGTAGACCCGGAGGGCAGATCCATAATCTTAAGCAGTGAGCTATATGGCCAACACATCACAATTGTTAACTCTTACGGACCGAATACTGATGACCCTGTATTTTTTAATTAATTATGGCAGGGAGTCCAGAGCATGGGAAATAACGCTGTGCTGTGGGGGCGGGGGGGAATTTTCATGTGTTTCTCTCAGAACGCGAAGACAGGGTGGGGGCACCTAGACCACATCATCCGCGCGCTGCTGCCACCCTCATCCATATAATAGATGACAATTGTCTAGTCGACACGTGGCGCGCCCTGAACCCTAACACCAGAGAGGGTACATGCATATCCCAACAATTTAGAGCCTGGTCCAGACTGGACTTCTGGCTTGTATCACGAGACATGCATTCATGGGTCACTGCGGCGACACACCACCCACGCACACTGTCAGATCATGCACCCGTGGTGCTTCATGTTCAGATCCCCAGGCCATACATACAGCCCTTTACCTGGCGTCTACTACATCAAGCATTGATGGATTCCGTATTCAAAGAGACAATCCGCAACAAAATAAAAGACTACTTTGATCGTAACACGGACTCAGTGGACTCGGAGGGGGTGGTGTGGGATGCTTTCAAAGTAGTGATCCGTGGAGAGAGTATAGCTCTGCAGGCCGGGGTCCTAAAGACATCCGCAATTGCCTAGCGAAATTAGAAACAGAAATACGAGAACTGGAACAGCGATACTTTCAGTCCCAAACACCGGCCATACTGGCAGATATCCGCCGGAAATTGACGACACACCAAGAAGAGGCCGCGCGTGAAACACAATTTTTAACTAAACATGCACAAGCCCGTCAATACGGGGAGGGCAACAGACCTGGGAGGACATTGGCAAATATGCTTAAACCGCCCAGAGGCTCTGGATACATCACTAAACTGCATACCCCGGGGAGCGCGCCAGCACATTTGCCCAGTGCCATTCTTGACACAATGAAGAACTACTACGCGAACTTATACACGTTGAGGTATACCCCATCAGACTCCGAAATAAAGACATACCTGACTCAATTGAACTACTGTGGCTTAGCAATGCACACCGTGAATACCTCAACGAGCCGTTCTCTGCAGAAGACATCCAAAGAATAATCCAGACCATGCCTGGCGACAAAGCCCCTGGGGCGGATGGTCTAACCGCTGCATTTTATAAAGAATATGCTGATTTGCTGGCACCGCGGCTGCTGGCAGTATATAACGAAGCACTGCAGGTGGGGTCACTCCCGCCCTCCCTGCGCGAAGCAGTAATCATAACAATACTGAAACCAGGCAAAGATCCAACATCATGCGACTCGTATCACCCATTGTCCCTAATATACATGGATAATAAAATATTCGCCAAGCTACTAGCTAATAGGCTACAGCCACTACTCCCCCTCATTGTGAGACCGGACCAGTCCGGCTTTGTACCAGGTCGCTCCACTGCGCACAACCTCAGGACACTATTCACTCTGCTACATTATCTTGCTCCCCAGGTTTCGGCAATCGCTGCAATGCTCGACGCTACAAAAGCTTTCGACTCGTTGGAGTAGAAATTTCTTTTTGCGCTGTTCACACGGCTGGGTATCAGCCCCCTATTTATACAGCTGACTAGACTTTTATACACTGAACCCACAGCCAGACTAAAAGTGAATGGGCTCATATCAGAGCCAATTCTGATCTCTCGGGGCACACGACAGGGTTGCCCGCTGTCTCCCCTATTATTTGCTATTGCCACGGAACCCCTAGCAGTGCGGCTAAGGCAACACCATGCACAAAGGGGCCTTGGATTTACAACTAGAGGCTTGATATTATCCATGTACGCGGATGACCTAACTATATGTCATAGACCCAGCGACTAACTTTAACCCACTAACTAGAGAATTAGTCCGGTATGAGGGACTATCTGGCATCCAAATTAACTGGGCGAAATCTACTATTCTCCCACTAACGGACACCACAACACCATTTGACACAGAATACCCGGTGGCTTGGGCGGAGGGACTGGTGCGTTACCTGGGAATTTGGATAAGTAGAAATCTGCAGGAGCTCTGGCCAGCAAACTACGGCCGGGTGATGACCTTGATAGAGGAGAGAATCCAAAGGTGGAAACACCTGCCGCTATCACTCACAGGCCGCATAGCAATAACGAAAATGATATTCCCCCCTAAATTACTATATTTGTTTGTGAGCCTGCCGATACCCCTCACTACACAATATTTTAAGCGCCTTAAATCCA
Source organism: Calotriton arnoldi (assembly GCA_963921515.1). Lineage (NCBI taxonomy): Eukaryota > Metazoa > Chordata > Amphibia > Caudata > Salamandridae > Calotriton > Calotriton arnoldi. The sequence goes on from CAWUFW010005084.1 coordinate 826,837, forward strand.
ACATGATTGAATTAGTATGGGCAGGCAAACAACCCAGAGCGTCTTGGGACCTCCTCACGCTGCCCCTAATGCAGGGAGGGCTGGCAGCTCCTGATTTTGTATTGTATGCATACTGCGCCCAGGCGCAATATCTCCACTTCTGGCAGCATCCTACGCCATTCCAACCACACGTAGCCATAGAAACGGATAGTGGCTCCACTACCCCCGTCTACCGCCTTGTACCAGGAGTACAAAAACCCCAAACAGGAGATTGACACAACAGAAACAATAAGATGGGCATGGGCAGGTATCCGCAAGAGGGCTAAATTAGAAGTACTATACGCACCAACTATGCCACTAGCAAACAACCCTCTGATCCCTCCTCTACTGGAGAGCAACATATGGAAACGTGCTCAACAGAAAGGACTAACTACATTTAACGACCTCTACCCTAACGGCCAGTTCGTTACAATGCAACAGTAATGCGCAGCGCCACGGCCTTCGCCACTAGACACGCTATTATACTTCCAACTCAAAGCTGCATGCCGCACACGATTTGCCTCCTTTCCTGATGCCTCACCGCCGCGGGCAGCGTTAGAGCACGTGCTAAAAGAACCCTCGGCACGAAAGCTAGTAACGATCATCTACACTACCACACAACGGGAATCACCTATCATCACACCAAGCTCACGCACAGCTTGGGAAATTTACATAGGAGAAAATATCTCTGTCGAAACATGGGCATTCTGTTGCGGGCAATTTGAAAATCTGTCACCAAACTACTGCCTTCGCCTAATACACTTTAAGTATCTACACTGTCTATATCGCACCCCTACACAATTGCACCGCATGGGTCTATGACCAGACACACGATGCTGGAGATGCAGAACGCCACAGTCCACTTTTATTCACTTGGCTTGGGAATGTCGCACTATAGCTACCTACTAGGGAGAGATCTTTAGACACATAAAAGACATAACAGAATATAGTCTGCCATGTACTCCTTTGGTCAGTACAATGGAGGGTGGTCCCAGTAATTATTATTTTGGTAACAACCACAAATTATACAGAAATTGAAAAACAAATAGAAAATGACCACGTTGTATGAATGATGTAACAGTGTTATTTAATCACACTGGACATAAGATGTTTTCTAGATCAATAATATTACAGGAGTTACAGGAGCATCCCCGCGAGTAGCGACCGAGCACCGCTGGGCCGCCTGATTCACTTCATGGTATCCTCCTCCCTGAGCGACTATGCATTATACGGCCATAATTGCAGTTTGACTTAACAACAGATTATTTCATTAAGATATCCAAGCCAAGTAATCAGGTCTGGATCGGGCGAATAATTTTGAAGGGACACGTCGGATTTCATTCCGATTTAAGTACTGTTGTTCCGCTGTCACACGCCTGGAGCCTACGCGCCCTACGCTTTGCTGAACTTGCCCTCCATGTAGGGCAACATATGGTGCCCCCTTTTTCACCACAGTCCTGAGGAAGACCCCCACGTAAGGAATTCAAGAACCTACATCACTACGGGGGTCGAAACGTCGACACTTTATTCTTTGCCAGCATAACCAACAGTGATTTGTCCACTGTGTTTTTCGTCTTAACCATGGCTACATAATAATTTATGGAGAATGATATGAAGCAATTGGCTAAATATTGAGCCATTGTGTAATGTACATATGAATCTGTGATTGTCACTATATTTTCCTTCCTTATACCCCTTTGACCTCACTCCAATCACAAAACTTCCCCAACTTCTCTTTCCTCCTGGGCACTTACTGCTTTTATAATATTATTGATCTAGAAAACATCTTGTGTCCAGTGTGATTAAATAACACTGTTACATCATTCATACAACGTGGTCATTTTCTATTTGTTTTTCAATTTCTGTATAATTTGTGGTTGTTACCAAAATAATAATTACTGGGACCACCCTCCATTGTACTGTTTAATTACCCAGGTCCCAGTGACATTAGGGTCTACCCTTGTATGTAACCATGTACTCCTTTGGTGGCACTGCTGGGCTACGTATGTAGCGTGCCTACCACTGGAAGAAGGCTGACGGCGCTACTGCTCTTATTGGCGAAGCGTCGAGTGGCAATGCACTGGGGGAAGCCAACACCACCAGTCATCAAGGCCTGGGTGGAGGAGGTCCCACAGTTCGACATAAAGTTCCACTGGGAGACCGTCATTTCCGGATATCTTGTCTCTCTTGGAGGCCGTCGCGGCCAAGTGCAGTTCTTCCAGGGTGAAGGGCGCGTTCAGGCCCTCTCTCTCTTTTGGACCCAGTGTCTTTGAGATGCCCTCCAGGAAACTATCTGCCTGCGCTCTCTCTGACAACTTCGGTGAGTAGAGTTCACCATAAAAGTCGGTTACGACTCTCATGACTTCCTCCTTCTCACTTTGGATGTTGCCCTCCGAGTCCCGAAGCTCCACCAGCAGTGTGTGGGCTCAGTGAAGTTTCTTAAAGAAGAACGAGTTGCATTTCTCGTCCTTCGAGAGGTTCTCGGTTCTGGTCCGGAAGATGATTTTCTTGGATTCTTCCCTAAAGTGCTCTATGAGCCCTTTTCGGGTTTCCTCCAGGTTGCCATCCACGTCCCATCCCCTGAGCTCGTTCAGTTGGTGCAGTTTGCTCTGCAGCTTCCTGAACGACCTCTTCTTTTCCCGTGCAGCAGCTCTGCTTGCATCCTGGAAGAAGCTCCGGAACCTGTCCTTCACCCATTCCTGTAGTGGTGAGCCTCAACAAGGCCTACCAGTGCTTAGGGGTTCTCCCTTCCTTGCACAGAGTCCTCAGACCAATAGGAAGAAGTTGGCACAGAAACTGGAATAGAAAAGACAGAGTTTATTAAACCTCATGAGGTGGAGCTACATTCACACAGCACCCTTCGGTAATGCATGAAGTAGCACACTGAATGGAAGGACCTTGGTCCATTTATACCCACACCGGGGCTCAAATGAAGGCGGTACAAACACAAATGCTGGTTTTAGGTACATATAAGGTCATACAAGAAATGCACAGTCGACAAGTGGGTGGAGCTAACAGTTTCTACTTCTAGTAGACACATCCTGACATTTATAAACTCGGAACAGCTGCATGGACAGCTGCGAGCTCAACTGAGCATGTGCAAAGCAAAAAGGCTAAATATAACTCGTCTCTAGGCAGATTTCAAGAGCAGTTAACAGGAAGGTAGGACAGAGCACATGGCGAGCACATGGCAGCACATGGCAACCAAAATGGCTGCCAGAAATACAAAATGGATTCCACAAAGCGGACAATTTAGCCTCTGAATACAGGATGTCTTCGGCTAATGCTTAACTTAAGTGCTGCCAAATTACAACAGACGACCCTTTCAGCATTAGCTGAAGACATTCGTTTATCTGGGGTAATCTAAATATTCATTACGTACATCTATTAACATTATTTCGGCCACCTCTTTATTCAACATTTGTTGGGCCTTTGTTTCAACAACGTTCCCTTTGGCAGGTATACAAGCAGAGATGCAAATGGAACAAAGCATTGGACCACATTGGATACATACACAGCATGTAAAAAGTATCATAATCATTACACACAGGATAGTCAGTAGCTTCCAGCCCCAAGCAGAAACAAGAGTCCAAAACCATCCAGTAAAAGTCCAAGTACCAGTCTCTGGATGAATTTCTGCAGCAATCTTATGCAGTTCTGATATTGCGCCATATACTGAAGGTGAGTGATCCGGTATGAATACGCAACAGCTGCTACCGATGATGCGACATGCACCACCTCGATCAGCCAAAATCACGTTTAGCACCATCCTATTCTGGAGTGCTACAATCCTTGCAATCTGTAGTTCCTCTGTAATGTTCCCAAGTGCCATAGCTGTCTGATTGGTAACAGCTTCCACAACACGAGTTAATCGCCTGATCTTTCTGCTGTTTAATGCAGCACCCACAAAGAAAAATAAGCCCAAGTTGAAATCAACATATTGTTGTAGGGTAGTGTCGGTTTGGTCAACTTCGTCCATACTTATTGTCCTCTTATTTCTGTTTTTGGAAATATCATTGTACAGTTTAAAATCACGGTGATACAATGCAGGTGCCAGAAACACAGGGGGCAACAGAAAAGATACATAGCAGATTCCTGACCACCCAACAGGTAATTGATAATATCCGTTATTTCCACACACAAAATACGTATTATGCGAGGCTGTGAAAGTGCTGTCATTGGCACCTTCAATGGTCAGGATTACAGTACACTCGCTCCTCCCCACTGGAATTCTTCCAACGCTACAAATACACAAATCTGCTTTAGCTTTTGTCACAGAAATCACAAAAGGTCCAATGTTCTTCTTTATTCTCACATTTGTGAAGACATATGGTGTTGAAATATTGTCCGGTTGATACTCTTCCCATTCCGTCCCTTTGGCTTGTGGATAACCTTCTTTAAGTTGAAAAATAATCCCACCTACTGAAGGCTTTCCAGATGCAAACAAAAGCGCATACCAAGCTTGACAAGAACCATTGTGAGAAAATGGAAGAGGAATAAAAGGTGTTCCTCCTTTCTTTTGATGTGCAGGTATCATCCCACACACCCAACAGTTGGTAGTATTTGTAGCATTGTGAGTATGGTGCAACATCTGGATAAAGGTATTGTTTAGATAGGATTGTCGATGCTTCTGCTCACGGTAGGGAAGAGTAAAGTAGTGGTGTTCCACGGGTACTGGCGTAGTGGCAACAAAAAGCGGACAAACAGGAGCCACCTTCTCGATGTACCACGTAATTGCTGCCATAGCCACCATAGCAACAACAAACCCTGCAGCACAAATGATTCTTTTGTTATTCATTTCAGCAACAGTAATGATTGATCTTTCTAAAAACTTGTTGAAAACAATCGTTGGAGCTCTTCTCCCTGGGCAGCCGTTGATTTCTTCACCATGGGCCAAGGCGGGTGTCACTACACTAATGCAGGGCTGATCCCCCTCAAAAATGGGACAATCAAAGGGGTACATTACTAACAAAAAAAAGAGTCCTTGGGAAATTGTAGCCGCTGTACAACCAGCCAGAGGGGAGTCTTCTCCCTGTGTCCGTTTGAGCCTCACAGGCAGGCTCTTGTCGTTCCCACGGTGGAGCTGCACAACTCGCAACTCAAGAATCACGACCCAGTTTGAGAAGAAAAAGTCTTTCAACGATCCTGTCCAGTGTCTCAGGCAGTGCATCAGTTTTCTTCACTTTAATCTAACAGGCACCAAGGGCACAGCACCTGTACCCTAAACTCAAGTCCTTCCTTAACTCCTGTCTTGCTCCGCTGGCGCACTGCTCTTTTGTTGGGGCCACAGAGTGTAGCCAGTATGCTCAGGCATCCCTTGATCAACAAACAAAGGCGCAGACTTGCATTCACTTTGGGACCAGGACTCAAGGCCTGAAGCAACCCTTGTTTCAAAGGGGGTCACCTCAAGCAAAAGCCTCCTTGCCGTCCTTATCGGTCTGTAACTCTCTCAGCTGGGCATCAAAAACTGGATCCACAGAAAGATTTCTTCATCCTGATTTGTGACCCCGTCTTTCGCCCAAGACAGTGGCAGGGGTACACACTTCACGTCCCAGTGCTTCCGGCCTTCACTGAGGTCCTAGTTGCCAGCAACGCCTGTGCTGGTTCCCTTTATCTTGACTCCAAGCTGGACTGGTGCTGACTCCCAGGCTGGATCTGATGTCCGGGCCCCTCTGGCAATGGTTGTAGGGCAGCAAATATCTATTGGTGGACAGAACAAAAGGTCTTTAGACAAGGCACAAAAATAATCTATCAACAGAGAGGATAGTCTCAGAATACTTCCTTAGTCTTGGGATGCCCCATACATTAGCAAGGCACCCAAGAACCACTTCATCTATCTGATTGTAAAAAAACCCTGGACCTATTGGCAAGTATAAAAGGAACTTTCTGGTGAACTGACAAGAGTAATACGTTACACGATTTGATTTGTTTCTCCCAATCCCAAGCAGCCAAGGAAGTCTGTGTTCATTTACTAAATTCTGAGGAAAAAAGAAAAACAATACAGACATACTCCAAATCCTTACATTTGTGCATTCCTATATTATTCATCTGAAGAACCTAAAAAAAAAGGAACTTTTCCTACACTTCTACTTATGAACCTTGCATTACTTGTACAGGACTGCAGACACTTCTAAAATACTTTCTCTTACGTAAAGACACCTACATTTTATGCCTAGGACCATGCTTTCATGTTATAGGCGCAGCGGAAAAATCTAAAACTGCTAATTTAACAGGGATTCTTATTTCATAAATAACTTTTTTTTAAAACTCAAGATAGTGGGTACATAAATTTCTCCAGCAGAACATGTTGTGACAAACAAACTCCTATAAAACAATATTTTCCTTCAAAATGTTTGCTAAGGATCACATGGGCGTCTTTCGTGCATTCTACTTTTCACGATCCGGACTATGCAACATCATTTTTAAAAGGAAAAAACCCTATCTCCAGCTCTAATAAGGGCTGTCAGCTCAATTACACAGACTAGCTAATAAAAGACTAGCAATGCCCTTGCAAAACTGTATAGAACATGAGAATAACATAAACAATAATGGTATTGCCACCTGAGATTTTTGAACAGAAACCCCCACTATACAGTTCCCTTTAAAGATCAAATAAGGGAACATCAATCTGTTCTACTCATTCTTTCATACAGGATGGGCAGTAACATAGCATATTTTTAATCATTTTATTAATTCTAACAATTTTAAAACAGTATTATTGAATAGCCAATTAAATGTCTCATGGCTGTTTCACAGACAATTTAGACAGACTCAAGAGAGAGTGAGAAAAAAGAGAGAGAAAACATAAATTTGCCTACCCTTAATTTGCCCAGGAGCTAACCTCCTTCCCCCATTTTGACAGTAGGAAAACCTGAAAACAGGTTTACCTTCTGGCAACACTATCTACCCCTATTTGTGGCAACTGGGCACAAACAAACTTGTAGGAGATATCTTAGAAAGTGGCTATTTTCTGATTCAGCCTAACACAAGCACATTGAGTTAACTTTAGAAAGCGTTAATAACCAATTACCAATTCCTTCAGCAATTGTACTAGATTAACATGAGGGCGCATGTATGCAAACTAAAATCCATTGCCTCCTTATCTCAGCCCTTGCACAGTAATCTTTAAGCTAAAACCATTATTTTTATATACATGGCAGAGCTATGCTCTACTCAGGGCCCACATGCGTCACTGCTTTTCCTTCTGTTCATATAACTGCGCAAAACTCGCTTTTGCCAAAAATAGTAAGCAAAGCTTCTCTTCCTCTCTCTGCGCTGTCATCTCTTCTTTCAAAACTTTTCGGAGGTCGAAATGTCCAAGCAAACCTTCCCCTTAGCCCTGCTAGGTAGCTAAATGCAGAACTCCGACCTTTAACCCTTTCACCAGCTGTCCATTTTTGTGCAAGGCTTTCCATGCGGTCTTTGCAATTCAAAGCAACTCTGGAGAATCACAGCTGAAAGGCAGTCCTGTCCGCCTAATAATTTTAAAGGTAGGATCTAACTTCTGCTGTGTTTTTTTTTTTTCAATACTTGTCTCTATCTGTGTGCAGTGTATGGTGTGCATTCTAGCAGGTTAGAGGTCAGCTATTTGTGTTATACTTAAATGTGTGCATTTACTGAAGCCTAAGAGCAGTGTGAAAGCTGCTCTGCTTGGCAGAACTACTTTTAAATAGTGAATTTGTCCCAATTTCGACTTTGGTGGTAGGGGCACTTAAAAATGAATAACCTACAATATTGCGGCATATTAGGGATCCCCAGGGTGTCCTCTAGATATCCCAGAGATGGGGGATCAGAAATGTATAAGGTACACCCTTAAAAAAACGTTTTTATATGCCTGGATAAAGTGAAATTTCACATTGCACTCCCCACATCATGGTAAAGTGCTACTTAAATCCAACTTTGATGCTAGGAGCTATATATTATCACTCACTGGCCACCTTCTTCCACCGCAAACTCGCCGACATCCACGACAGCTTCAACACCACGACCGCCCCGGCAACCACCGAGACCACTGCCCCCACAACCACCAACCGCCTGCTCTCCTGGACCAACATCAACGACGAGGACACCAGCGAGATCATGAACACCATCCACTCCGGTTCACCGCTAGACCCGTGCCCTCACCACATCTTCAACAAAGCCAGTACAGCCATCGCGCCCCATCTCCGGAAAATAATTAACATCTCCTTCGAGACAGCAACCTTCCCGGAAAGCTGGAAGCACGCCGAGATCACCGCCTTACTCAAGAAACCCAAGGCAGACCCCAAGGACCTCAAGAACTTCCGACCCATCTCTCTGCTCCCGTTCCCCGCGAAGGTCACAGAGAAAATCGTCAACAAACAACTGACCCGCTACCTCGAGGAGAACAACATCCTGGACCCTTCCCAGTCCGGCTTCCGCAGCAACCACAGCACCGAAACCGCCCTCATCGCCGCCACCGATGACATCAGGACCCTGCTAGACAACGGAGAAACAGCAGCCCTCATCCTCCTGGACCTATCAGCCGCCTTCGACACGGTCTGCCACCACACACTACGAACACGCCTTCACGACGCCGGGATCCAAGAGAAGGCCCTGGACTGGACCACATCCTTCCTTTCCGGCAGAACACAAAGCGTCCGCCTCGCCCCCTTCCGATCCAAGGCCACCAAGATCATCTGCGGCGTACCCCAAGGCTCCTCCCTCAGCCCAACGCTGTTCAACATCTACATGGCACCCCTCGCCCACGTCGCCCGACAGCACAACCTCAACATCATCTCCTATGCCGACGACACCCAGCTGATCCTCTCCCTCACCAAAGACCCTCACACCGCCAAAGCCCACCTCCACGAAGGAATGAAGGCCGTCGCCGAATGGATGAGGACCAGCCGCCTGAAGCTGAACTCGGACAAGACGGAGGTCCTCATCCTTGGTTCCAACCCTTCAGCCTGGGACGACTCCTGGTGGCCAACATCACTGGGAACAGCTCCGCCACCCACCGACCACGTACGCAACCTAGGGGTCATCCTCGACCCCACCCTCTCCATGACTAAGCAGGTCAACGCCGTTTCCTCATCCTGCTTCAACATCCTCCGAATGCTCCGCAGGATCTTCAAGTGGATCCCCACCGAAACAAGAAAAACAGTCACCCAGGCCCTCGTCACCAGCAGGCTGGACTACGGAAACGCTCTCTACGCAGGAACGACGGCTAAGCTCCTGAGACGGCTGCAACGCATCCAGAACGCCTCTGCACGTCTTATCCTCGACATCCCCCGACGCAGCCACATCACACCCCACCTGAGAGACCTGCACTGGCTCCCTGTCAACAAGAGGATAACCTTCAAGCTCCTCACCCACGCACACAAAGCACTCCACAACTCCGGACCAGCCTACCTCAACAGACGACTCAGCTTCTACACCCCCACCCGCCAGCTCCGCTCGACCAGCCTCGCCCTCGCCACAGTCCCCCGCATCCGGAAAACGACCGCCGGCGGCAGATCCTTCTCCCACCTCGCCGCCAAGACCTGGAACACCCTCCCCACCAACCTCCGACAGACCCAAGACCTACTGGCCTTCAGAAGACTCCTCAAGACCTGGCTCTTCGATCAGTAGCAGCACCACCCCCCTCTTCCCCCAGCGCCTTGAGACCCTCGCGGGTATGTAGTGCGCTTTATAAGTGACATGATTGATTGATTGATTGATATTATTCACAGTATGATTATCAGACATTACAAAGATCAAAAACAATTTTAGGGCAATTATTTTTAATAAACATTTTTTTTTCATATAATCAAAATTCCCCTTTTTTTTTAATAAATATTGATCACCAACCCTTTTGATGGTTCCACATATGAAAAGCAAGCCTCATTCCTTTCCTATCACCTTTAAATGTATTCATTTATAACTCTAAGCACAGAAGCCTTACTTTTTTTTTTTAAACTGTTTTTATTTGATTTTATCATTTATAAAACACAACAAACCATATATCTCTGTTCGAACTGTACAGGTACATACATGCGATGGATTAAAAGCGTAATTGTCATTTCATCTACACAAAATAATTACATCCCAATTGACTATTATTTCCTATTCCACTGTTACAGGAAGGGTTTGAGGCAGGAAATGTGCAGGTTGTGATTGACCCTCGCGGAGGTCTGCCGTCCCAAAGGTATTGTGTTTATTATACTTGCACGATTGTGTTATCTCCATCCTCTGTCTCATTATATGTGCGGAGGTATATTTTCAAAGGGTCCCAAATGTCCCTAGGGCGGGATGCTCTTGGTAGTAGATCTGCATTGTTGGTGAGTTGTTCTTGACAGTATACTAAAGAAGATACCCAATCCTTAAATTTCGGCGCTCTCCCTCTACCCCAACGACATGCTATTAGGCGTTTTGCCATGAGTAGGGCTATGGCTATATATTTGCGGTGTGGTTTAGCCACATGTTTTATGTATCCAAGTATGGCGGTCAGGGGACTGCGCTCCAATGTCTGCAATGTCATCTGTTCAAGGGCGTCGATTACTTTTTCCCAAAACGAATAGACTGCGGGACACTCCCAAGCTAAGTGTAAAAAATCTGCAGCAGGGGCTCTACATCTTCTACATTGGTCTGAGTCTGATAGGTTATATTTATGTAACTTCGCCGGTGTATAGTATAACCGATGTAGAAATTTGTAATGCGTGATTCGCAGCCTATGACTAGCTGCGATTTGTTTCGTATGTTCACAACAGTATGTCCATTGTTCATCCGTCAGTGTGCATCCCAATTCGCCCTCCCATTTTTGTCGTGCAGGGCATGTAGACCTCTCTTGTGTCGTGTGGATCATGTGGTATAATGTAGACACCATGTGCCTCGGGGACGGGGCTTGCAACACCCGCTGCAGTGGGGGACACGTAGGGGGCTCACATGGAAATTCTGGTGTTAGGGCACGCAAGCCCTGCCGTAGCCGTATGTAAAGGAAGCTATCCAAGGGAGTTGGCTGGGTCTCCCTGAATATATGGGTAAGTGAACGGAGCTCTCCATTACAGTAAAGATCGCCCCATGTGACAATGCCGGTCCGACCCAGGAGCAGTTGGAATCCCTTCTCCTGGAGGAGTTGCATTTGGGGATGATATGTCAGGGGAGCAGTGGGGAGTAGAGCATGGGACACTTCAGCAGTTTCATTATGCGATGCCATGCCTTGATCGTGCAAGTTACCGAGGTGGGTGTCGCATCTCGCTGGGTCAGGGGCCGGAGCATCACCCCGTCCAGTGGCACCGGGTCCGCCAGCCAGTGCTCCACCGCCACATGCGGCATATATCGGGGTGGGTGAAACCAATAATACGCGTAGTGTGCCTGTGCGCAGGTGTAGTACAGTTCAAAGTCGGGGATGTCAAACCCTCCCTGGTCATAGGGCCTGGTGAGCACCTCCCATTGCAATCGGGGTTGTTTACCCCCCCATACTAATCTAATCATTTCTGTTCGCAACATTTTAAAGAAGGGGCGTCCAGGAAAATACGGTATGTTTAGGAATAAGTACAGTATCTGAGGGAGGACCACCATCTTGATCAACGAGGCCCGTCCCGCAATCGAGAGGGGCAAGGAGATCCAGCGTGAGACACTGTCTGTAATACGATCTAGAGTTTTACCGTAGTTTAATCGCATTAGCTCGTCTCTGTCTGTAGTGATGCGTATTCCTAGGTAGCGCATATCTGAGTGACACCACTCAAGAGGATAGTCCAGGGAGAACTGGGCTGTAGCTGGGGTAAGGGGCAAGATTTGCGATTTTCCCCAATTAATATTAATCCCGACATTTTCCCGAATACTATAAATTCCCGAAGAAGCGGGTTGAGATTGGCCTGCGGGTCCCGTACATACAAAGTAATATCGTCGGCATAAAGTGATACCAAGATTTGGCGCACATAACAGCGCAACGCTTTCTCCTGGTGTTGCTGGCGGAGTTTAGCTGCCAAAGGTTCCACCGCGATAGCGAACAACAGAGGGGACAGCGGGCACCCCTGTCTCGTGCCTCTGGTTATGTGGAAGGCGGGCGATGTGTGTCCATTCACGCATACCCTTGCTATCGGTAGGTTATACAGTAACTGAATCCAAGACAGAAAAACTGGGGGGAAGCCCATACGCTGTAAGATTCCTAGTAAGTAATCCCACTCTATAGAATCGAACGCTTTAGTAGCGTCTAGAAACACTGCCGCCAATGGCAGGTCTGGGTCCACACTGTGGAGAATTGCGAAGAAGGTTCTGAGGTTGTGGGTGGTCGCTCTCCCCGGGATGAAGCCGGCCTGGTCCGGGAGTACAAGCTTTTCCATGATTAAATTTAGTCTGTTTGCTATGATCTTTGCTAAAATTTTAGTGTCACAGTTGATAAGTGACAATGGTCTGTATGAGTCACATTGTTGACTGGGTTTACCTGGTTTCAGCAGAGAAATAATGTGCGCCTCTCTCATGGATTGAGGGAGTCTGCCGTTATCTAGTGCGTCCTCAAACACTTCCTGGAGGATGGGGGCTAGCAAGTCAATATATGTTTTATAAAATTCTATGGGGAATCCATCTGATCCCGGTGTTTTTCCTGATTTCATATGCATTATGGCGTCTTTTATTTCGTCCAGTTCAAAGGGGTGCTAAGGAATTCCCGTTGGTTGTCTCCCAGCCATCCTAGCGCCACCTCCTCTAAGTATGCATTAAGATCTAATTCGTCATGTCTTTGTGAGGTGTATAGTGCTTCATAATGTGCTGTGAAGGTGCTAAGTATGTCTTTCGTATTCCTGTATGTGTTCTCCCCCGGGCCCACAATCTCCAAAACCGTGTTGGTGTACCGTGGCTTACGGATTGTGTCTGCTAAAATTTTCCCAGGTCGTTCTCCCTCTCCGTATCTCCGCGCCACCCAGTGTCTTCCCCTATATTTCGCTTCTCTGTCCGCTGTGGCCATGTATTCAGTAAGTTTGTCCCTAATTTCTCGCTGCACTTGTTGATGTGCGCTGGTTCCAAGCCGCAGCTCCAATTGTTTGATCTCTCCTTCTAATTTATTCAGGGATCTTCGTATGTCCCGCAGTACGCCCGAGCTTTTGGATATGCAGTATCCCCTAAGCGTGACCTTAAAGGCCTCCCAAACTGTCTCCACGCTGTCCACCGATCCCTTATTTCTCAGTAAGAAATCTTGTATTTCTTGCCCTAGTTCTGCATGGTAGACCGGGTCTAGCAGTGTTAGTGGCTGAAGTCGCCAAGTTCTTTGTGGGGCATCCCATCCTGGGGGTTAAATGACAGACTTACCGGCGCATGGTCCGAGTAAGTTCTGGCTAAGTGTTTGGTCTCGACAATCTGTGGACCTATGCCACGGGTAACCAGCATGTAGTCCAGTCGGGCCCAAGATGCATGTTGAGTAGCGTAGTGTGTGCCTTCCGCCATGTGTGGATGGAGATGCCGCCATGCGTCTATCACTCCATTAGCTTCCATTATGCTCTGTAACACCTTGCAAGAAGCGTTAAAGTGATGTGGGCCGGGATTAGACCTGTCCATTATGGGGTTGAGCGCTATATTAAAATCCCCCCCAAACAAGGTGGGTAGAGCCAACCTCCAAGATTTTCCCCCACAGTTGCGCGAAGAACTCGGGAGAGTCCACATTGGGGCCATAGCAACATACTAATGTGACGGATTCCGAGCCTAGTCTACCCCAGGCCATACAATACCGGCCCTGTTGATCTCCTGTCGTTCCTATTGGGACGAAGGGGAATCCCTTTTTAATGATTATGGCCGTCCCTCTTGAATAAGTGGAGTATGAGGAGAAAATTCTGTGTTCCGCCCATTTACTAGCAAAGGTAGTGTTTTGTCTCGGGTCCATGTGCGTTTCCTGCAGCATGGCAATGTGCGTCTGGTGTCTGTCCAAGTACGCCAGTACTTGGCGCCGTTTTCTAGGGTCTCCCAAACCTCTTACATTCCAGGTGAGCGTCCTCACTGCTGGGTGTCCAGGTGTGTCAATCATGGGGGCCAACGTGGCGGCTTAAATGTCAGGATAGGCCTTTTCGTGTGTGCGCTATGGTTTGACAAAAACAGTGCTCTTGGACATCATATGTACCGTACAAATACCAGTGTACCTGAATAAACAACTTTTTACCCTCCCCCTCCCACTGAAGCATCCCAATTATGCCAGAATTATACGTCCCTCCCTTTTCCCCCTACTACCCCAAAAACTAATACTGGCATATTCCCAGCATGAACCATGTGGGGAGCGCCCTCGGGGGGGAACTCCTAGGGGATAGCACTTACTCCCCCCGCCCCCAGAGACCATCAGCGCTGGAATGGCCTAGCCCCCAGTGGGCAGGGGTGCCCAGAGTAAGTTGTGTCCCTTGATCCCAATTGTCACTTATCTGGTGGCGATCTCCCGGCGGGCTCGTGTGTACAGTCCTTTGATTCCATCAGCCCTTCGTAATTCTATCCAGTGTTCTTGTTCTTGCCATGGTTGCATGTTTGACTTCGCTCACCGGGGCTACGCCGTAAATTTACAAAGTTCTTCACTCGAGTTCTGGTGAGTCAGCTCCTGTAGATGAGTTAGTCAGGTCTGTGGGCCCGTTACGTCGTCGGAGGTGTTTTAAAAGTCTTCCACTTGCTGTGGTTTGACGAAAAACGATTGTTGTCCCTGATGCGTAACTCGCAGTCGCGCCGGGTAGAGGAGAGCGTAATCGATTTGAGCTACTCGCAATTTCTTTTTGACTGGTATGAATTTTCGTCTTTCTTCTTGTACATTCGCCGTGAAGTCTGGGTAAAGGGAAATTTGGTAGCCTTCAAAATGCAATTGCTGCTTGTCGCGGGCTGTTTTGAGAGCGATGTCCCGGTCTCGGTAATTTAGCAGCCTAGCTATAATGGGACGGGGCGCACTGCCTGGAGGGGGTCTAGGCCCCAGTGATCGGTGTGCTCTTTCTACCAGAAATTGCGTTGAGAGGGACTCAGAGCCTACCGCAGATCTTAGCAGCCGCTCCACGAACTCCTCCATTTTCCCGGTGTTGGCGCTTTCCGGTACACCGATCACGCGTATGTTGTTCCTGCGACTTCTTGCTTCCAAATCTTCATTTTTTGCTGCAATAACTTTCAGTAATTTGTCCATGGCAGTCATTTTAGTCTGGAGGTGAGAAGTTGTGTCTTCATTTTCCGAGATGCGACGCTCTGTTTCTTTTATACGGTCTTCATGTCCATCCAATTTGTGCACGATTGCGTCCATGCGGTTGGACATGGAGTCCATTTTATCAGAAATCGTGGCCAGGCCCTGTCTTACTTCCATCAATAGCGCTTTCATGTCCGCATCCGGCGGCGGAGCCGGTCCTTAGGACTCCATGTCTTCCACGGTTCCTTCTTGCTGCACTCGTCCCCCTTTCCGGTCGCAAATACGAGTTTAGGTTGCCTCAGGTCTGTCTTGCCCATGGTCGCGGATCGCGATTTCCTGAGGTTCCGTTCCTGCTCCAGTTTGTGAGATCTGTTGGGGCTGTGTGCTCTTCGTATATCTTCTTCCACCCCTCTCACCTGTGTTCCGGCCTCGGTTATGTCTGGGCTGTCTGCGTGGGATGTGCTCTAGGGGCCACAGCGGGTGTATGCTGCAAGGCCTTCAGCAACGCATAGGCATCGCACGCCCACTCGGTCTGGGCAGCCCGCTTCGCACAAGCTCCGCGGCGCTGCTTAAGTTTCCTATCCGCTGGTCTTAATGGGCACTTTAGTGTCGCCAGGGCACGGCAGCAAGGCCCGTCAGTTATCTCTCTTCGCTTGTGCCTCCTCTCTGCCAGGCACGGTTATCTCTGTTATGGGCCTCAGCGCTCACCTCTCTCCACGGCCTCGGCCCAGTGTTTTCCGTTGCTTCTATGCGGCCCTCTGCATTCTCTGGTGTGTCTGCTGATCCTCCGGCGACAGTATCATGCGCTGCAGCCTGCCGTTATAGCTGCATGGGGGTACCCCCCTCCGCCGTCCCGTTTGGTGATCGTAGTTTGCTCCGTACGCGGGGCCCAATTGTCTCGTGGGCTCGGCGGGCTCGCGTAGTGCGCGCAGCCGAGGGCGCGCTCCGGGAGTTTCCTGCTTCGGCGCCGGCACCACCCAGCCTCCTCTGTATCTGTACCCCTGGGACTTTCTCCGGTCTCAGTCTCGCACGGGGTGTGCTGTGTTGGTTTGCGGTCCTGTCGCCACTGTTTCCGCGCTTAAGGGATCGTCCGGGCAGGATCTATGGTCGGATTATTCCTCCGGGCTGCAGGAGCTACACTACAGTGCGGCCATACTGCTAGTGCGCCACCTAGCGCCCCCCCACAGAAGCCTTACTTGAAACATGAAAAGTCTGCGTCACTTTTAAAGGACAGTAATTATTTAACATCAGAACCACGGATGTGCTTGTGTAAAAAAGCATTAAGAAAGAAAAAACCCTTTTAATCTTTTCTCTGTTATCCAAAATAATGAAACTGTCTTTTCTGACTTTTAAAATCAGCAGTTTTTAATTCACGCCTTCAAACCATGTTTGCACTAACTTAAAATCTAGTTGACTCAGCAGTTTCCTTGTGGCTTGGGGCCAAGAATAGCCATGTGTTGTTGACACAGCTGTGTTCTGGCCAGCAGGCGCCAACATCTCACGCCTTTCAAGCCAGCACAAATCTATCGTTCTGTAATGTCGTGTTTATTTCAGCAACAACCAATTCACTCATATGATGTGAATGCCTTTCAATATTAATATAATGTATCTAAGGAGACTACTGTAACATTCGGCATTTTAGTCCTAATTGTGTGAAAGCACACAAATTCGTTTTTCCCTTCCTTTCTATGAGGCCTATTTTATTCCTATTGAATGTGAATTCTGATTTATCTTTACCAGTGTGGCAATTTGCACATATCTATAGTTTCTTACTTTATAAATTTTAATGGTAGCGTGCAGCTATTTAGCATATATTACATTATTCATTCCCTGAATTTAAAAAAATGTAGTTTTTAAATGACATTTGCATAACAGAATGACAACAAAAACCAAATTTAGCTCATTCCAGACATTTTCAGAAGGGGGTCATACACTCATAACACACAACACAGCGCGCTTAAGGCTAGCCATTCTTACACAAAAAACATAGTCTACTTTACTGAAACAAGTACTTTCAAGCATGTCAGTCCAGAACCACATACAACAAAAAAAACAATTAACCCACAAATCAACACTTAGGGCAAAAACAAGAGACAGCCTACAGACTGTGCGCAAAACCAAACTATTTGTAAATACTAATTGTAAGTCATATTTACAAGACAAGCTCTCAAAAGTAGTCCAAAAGTCTGCACCAAAACAGCCCAAAAGACTGCTCCATGTTCAAGAAGCCAAAATACACCAAATTCGCCAGTTTTGGCTGGTAGAACACTCAAAAGCGCTCTGCATATCACCACTTATGAATGTTATTAAGTGCACAGATCAGGATCCGTTTTATGTACATATTTAGTTCCATGGGGTACTTAGTCACCAAGAAAGAAATATCTTTTTACTATACCTAAACCTATTTAGGTATCCCCTCTGAGGAGTCAGCTGAGTACTTACTAAATCCATATTGGTACCTCCAAAACAGCAACACTTTCTACGAAGTGTGCTAGAAGCAGGCATGCCAAAAATATTATAGCATCTATAATATTATACTCCAAGTGACACTTAACACAATGTGTGCCGTTCAAGTTTTCAAAGTTAGAGAAAAATCTCCTCATTACCTGCCTATATGTATTGCAATACATATATAATTACAAAACAGATTCCAAAATTGGCCAATCATACAAACAAAGCCACAGTAAGTGTTACTAAACTACCTTACCAATCAAAGGCATCAAACCAACAGCAAGTGCCGCAAAACGGCTCTTACCAATCAAATGGTGTCCAGGTTCCAACTGCCAAGTTCTCAAATCGACCAACTGGTCACTGCACGGCGAATCAACAGAAGAGATCTCAGTCGAGGACCGGCGCCGCCGGGATGGTCAGATCAGAAAGAAAGGAAAAACGCCATGGGTGCCAAGACTCGGGTCTCCTCAGGCAGCGATCGCGTCCAAAAGCGAGATTCCAATCCTTCGTCTCGACCAGTCCTTCGGGCATCCGAGTCGCCGATGAGCCCCACGTTGGAAGCGCCAATTTGTAGTGGTGAGCCTCAACAAGGCCTACCAGTGCTTAGGGGTTCTCCCTTCCTTGCACAGAGTCCTCAGACCAATAGGAAGAAGTTGGCACAGAAACTGGAATAGAAAAGACAGAGTTTATTAAACCTCATGAGGTGGAGCTACATTCACACAGCACCCTTCGGTAATGCATGAAGTAGCACACTGAATGGAAGGACCTTGGTCCTTTTATGCCCACACAGGGGCTCAAATGAAGGCGGTACAAACACAAATGCTGGTTTTAGGTACATATAAGGTCATACAAGAAATGCACAGTCGACAAGTGGGTGGAGCTAACAGTTTCTACTTCTAGTAGACACATCCTGACATTTATAAACTCGGAACAGCTGCATGGACAGCTGCGAGCTCAACTGAGCATGTGCAAAGCAAAAAGGCTAAATATAACTCGTCTCTAGGCAGATTTCAAGAGCAGTTAACAGGAAGGTAGGACAGAGCACATGGCGAGCACATGGCAGCACATGGCAACCAAACTGGCTGCCAGAAATACAAAATGGATTCCACAAAGGTGACAATTTAGCCTCTGAATACAGGATGTCTTCGGCTAATGCTTAACTTAAGTGCTGCCAAATTACAACATTCCCACCACTCGCTTGTGGAGTGAAAGGGGTCCTTCATGTCCCTCCACTGTACATACACGGTTCTGAGGCTCGCCACTAACTCCTCATTTTCCAACAATGAGCAGTTCATCTTCCACGATCCTGGGCCAGCGGGGAACTTCCCTGTAAGTTCCCCCTCAAAACTGACTGCTCTGTGGTCGGAGAAGTGGACGCCGACCATGGAGTACCGCCCAGGCTTTACGGTTGGGGAGGTGAATAGGAAGTCGATCCGTGAACGCACAGATCCGTCCGGCCTACTCCAGGAGAAATTCCTGGCATTCGGCCCCATGCTCCCAATGACATCCTGGAGGGACGCCTCACCTATCATCTCCACCAACAGCCTGGACGTCACATCCATCCCTGCAGAGCCTGACCCAGTGTGCCATCCAACTCTACTATGCAGTTGAAATTGGGACTCATGTTGCACCAACAGAGCGAGATTAAAGGAACGCAACCTTATGTGCAAGTTTAAGGGCCATCAGGCCTCCTTTGGCTGAATATCCTGATTGGCGGTGGCCAGGAGCCTCACACTTAAAAAATGTAAATGCCACGTAGGGGAAACAAAGGCACACAGCTTGTTATCTCTTCACAGGTACTTAAGAGAGGCAGCTTTTGCCTTTGTTCAGTCCTTGTATATAAGAGGTGCATGCACTGTAAGAATGTCAGGTGTTTTGGTCTGTCCCAGTATTTACGCAAATAACAATTTCATTAGCACTATTTTATTTCTTTTATAGCCCTAGGCAACTCAATGCAGGGTGTAAGAGCTCTTTACGTAACATACACATTATACATTGACAATAAATGATTTGCATGTGTAAATCAATGTACAAGATGAGTTACACGAGACAGGGTTACAAGGTGTAGGAGTCGCATGTCCTTCATAGCTCACTGTGCTATATTAAAAGGATTACAATTTATAAACTACAGGTAACAGCAGGATCTCTGTGTTAAAAGCAGTAACCCACTTTACTATCTACATAAAATAAAAATCTGTCATCTGCATGTTACGTGATGTGCTTTGCAGGAGACACATTAACCATATACTACTTTGATTCAAATCTGGGACTTCGCAAAACAAAGATCTCTCCAACAAACGCGTTCACCTCCAGAGTTATCTCACCATTATTACTATTCCCTGAGATGTACTGGGCACCTTTACAGCAGATGCTTTAACCCATAAAATATTTTAAAATGCAGACTTAGTAACCAATTAAGCAGAACAGATCCACTGCTATGCTTCTCCTTGTTGCCAATTTCTTTGTGATAGTGTTTAATAAAAATAAATATATTAGTTGTAGAGGCCCCAAGGTACCTTCTGGTTAGCTGAGTAAGTAGCTACTCTGTTGTGTATGATCGCAGGGTTGGTAGAGGTGCCTGCTGTAGGCAGACCCTACTGAGGCCCTAATCTACAGTTGGGTGTTAACTTTGGGGGGTAGGGCCCCCAGCAGCAATAAGGTTACTGCAATTGAGAGGTGAATTAAGAATTCGGGACTAAATACATTTGGTGAAACATGAACAACAGCTGTCGCTAGAGTAGGGCAGCCTTATAGTGCTCTAAGAGCGCCTTGCCTCTGCTGTGGATGAACTCCTCCCCTTCCCATGTGCCCTGGTCTGAGCTCAGCCTGCTGCGGCCCTAGTACGATGGTTTGGAGCACAGGCTCCTTCCTGTGAAACAACTGTGCATCCATCAATGTTGAGAAGGCCTTTTCACAGATAAAAGTTTACATGGGAAGGAAAGAGCGAGTGCGCATGACCAAAGACTTACTGAAGAAGCATTGTATGGTGTACTACAATAAGTTTGATTAGTAAAAATGTATTTGGACCGCATATACACTGTATGTACACTTTCTATAGGTCATGCACTATCAGTGCAGAAAGCAAGCAATAATAAAAGCGAAACGTTACATAAACACCAGAAAAATACTGTTTCTGTTGTTTTTAATGGCACGAAAATGGGTAACCACTGATAACCACAAGGTCTTTAAATCACTGGAAAACACTGAATTTACCAAAGATTGAAACTGAAAACAGGAAAGCATACATATATATATATATATATATATATATATATATATATATATATATATATATATATATATATATATATATATATATATATATATATATATATATATATATATATATATATATTAATTAAAGGCAATCTAGGTGACTGTGCCACACAAGGTGAAGGCACAATCTAGTTCGAGCAGTTTGCACTGCTCCTGCAGTCTGCAATGGCAGGCCTGCTGTCAGTAGGTTGCATGTGTCGCTCAGGGTGGCACAATCTCATGCTCCAGCCCTGGCGACCCCTTTACCACCAATGCCCTCGGTACCCCTGATACCATATACTAGGGATGTAGAAGAGGGTAAAGCTTTTGCCAATTTGAGATTGCCAACTCGAACATAACAGTTTTAGGAGAGAGCACAGGCACTGGGATCTGGGCAGCAGACTCCAGTACACTATCGGAGTCATAACCATCAGCATTTGGAGCAAAAAGTGGGCGTGACAATACAAACAAGCATTGGCATAGCCAATAGGTCTCGCTTTTGGGACCTTATGTGTTTATCCTGAAGTTTTGGGTATGTTGTAGAGCATTGTGGCTGATGTGCATTATGTTGAAAAGTTATAATGAAAAGTGTTAAGCATTTTTGTTACCTTTATAACAACCAAGTCGACATTATATTCAACTGAACAACCTGATTAAAAACAGATTTTAACATAAAAAATGTTTTCTATTTTTTTTGTACTTATGTGGCACAGTGGTATTATGTGGAGTGTATTTGTTGCATTGAATAGAATGTAATTATGTGACGTGTACTTATGTGGCACTGAGTGGTATGTTGAGTGTATTTATGTTGCATTGAGTTGAGTGAAATTATGTGGCGTGTAATTATGTGGCCCTGAGTGGTATGTGGAGTGTATTTATGTTGCATTGAGTATAGTGTAATTATGTGGTGTGTAATTATGTGGTACTGAGTGGTATGTGTAGTGTATTTATGTTGCATTGAAAAGAGTGTAAATATGTGACGTGTAATTATGTGGTATTGAGTGGTATTTTGTGGAATGTATTTATGTTGCATTGAGTATAGTGTAAATATGTGGTGTTTAATTATGTGGCAGTGAGTGGTATTATGTGGAGTGTATTTATGTTTTATTGAATAGAGTGTAATTATGTGACGTGTAATTATGTGTTACTCAGTGGTATTATGTGGAGTGTATTTATGTTGCATTGAATAGAGTGTAATTGTGACGTGTGATTATGTGGTACTTAGTGGTATTATGTGGAGTGTATTTATGTTGCATTGAGTATAGTGTAATTACGTGGTGCGTAATTATGTGGTACTGAGTGTTGTTATGTGGAGTGTATTTATATTGCATTGAGTGTAGTGTTATTACGTGGCACTGAGTGATATTATGTGGATTGTATTTATGTTGCATTGAGTAGAGTGTAATACGTGGCATGTAATTATGTGGCACTGAGTGGTATTATGTGGGGTGTATGTTGCATTTAGTAGAGTGTAATTATGTGGCATGTAATTATGTGGCAGTGAGTGGCATTATTTGGAGTGTATGTTGCATTGAGTGCAGTATAATTATGTAGCATATAATTATGTGGCACTGAGTTGTATTATGCGGAGTGTTTTTTTGTTGCATTGAGGAGAGTGTAATTATGTGGAGTGTAATTATGTGGCACTGAGTGGTATTTTGTGGAGTGTATTTATGTTGCATTGAGTAGAGTGTAATTATGTGGCATGTAATTATGTGGCACTGAGTGGTATTATGTGGAGTGTATGTTGCATTTAGTAGAGTGTAATTACGTGGTGTAATTATGTGGTATTGAGTGGTGTTATGTGGAGAGTATTTATATTGTATTGAGTAGAGTGTAATTATGTGGCATGTAATTATGTGGTACTGAGTAGTATTATGTGGAGTGTATATTGCATTTAGTAGAGTGTAATTACGTGGTACTGAGTGGTATTATGTGGAGTGTATTTATGTTGCATTGAGTAGAGTGTAATTATGTGGCATGTAATTATGTGGCACTGAGTTGTATTTTGTGGAGTGTATGTTGCATTTAGTAGAGTGTAATTATGTGGTGTAATTATGTGGTACTGAGTGGTGTTATGTGTAGTGTATTTATATTGTATTGAGTAGAGTGTAATTATGTGGCGTGTTATTTCGTGGCACTGAGTGATATTGCCAGGGCATGGCACAGTTGCGAGTATCTAAAAAACTAAGACCTGTACAGGCCAAACTCTTCCTGCAGCACCTGACATGACTTAAGGTGCGCTCCCTGCCAGACGTCTCCTACCTTGGAGATCCCAATCTTACCCCACCCATCGTGTTGGAAACAAACTTTGAGCCAGCCGTATTTCAGATTTACGCAGCTGAAAATGGAAGTTAATATAGTGCGGAACAGCACAAAACAAACAAAAAGATTAAAAATATACAGAGGCAATCGCAGCACGGAAGGGGCAGAGAGCAAAACGGCAGAAGGGGGTAGAGGTGCGGCATGCGGCGTGGCATCAAGTTAAAAAGCTATATATTGTACACTATGTTTTCACAAGTTTACCTAGCCGTTTAGAAGTTGAAAGGTCCTGTGTTGGAAACAAACTTTAAGCCAGCCGTATTAAACATTTACGCAGCTGAAAATATAAGTTAATATAGTGCGGAAGAGCACAAAACAAACTAAAAGATTAAAAATATACAGAGCCAATCGCAGCACGGGAGGGGCAAAGACCAAAAGGGCAGAAGGGGGTAGAGGTGCGGCATGCGGTGTGGCATCGAATTGAAAGGCAACTGACACGGCCTGCATCCCAGACACACACAGCGTTTCCCTTGCGGGAGCGAGCAGGGGCACCATCTGTTTTCAAGATAATTACAAACAGATGGCGCCGATGCTCGCTCCCGCAAGGGAAATGCCAATCGTGCACGCATTGCAATAGAAAGCAATGCAAAACGTGCACTCTTTTAGCCAAAATGCTGATCGATGCCAAAAGGTCCCCTCCTAAGCAGCGCTTGCGCGCTGCATAGGCGAGACATAAAAAGGGCCCTTTCGTACAAATACCGAAACTGCAGTAGCTACAGCTAGTTAGCAACAGTTAGCATGTTGAATGAAACAGCAGCAAGTACTCCAGCTCAGGTATAAAATGCTACATTTTTTTAAAATCAATTTTCACAAATCCGCCAAAAAAAACAATGACGAAGTGTGAATTGTGCAAAGCTACAAAAAGTATCACCTGCCACATTTTGGTCGGCCCTCAACCTTTATCAAAGGAACATTACAGTGGCCATTTTGGTTGATTCGTATATTTACATATATTCTCTACTTGCCCGTACTACTGTGCTACAATCTTATGGCAGACCCAGACTGCAGTAAATTCATTTATTGTTTTGTCTTTATTACTATAATGCTCAGAAGATACCATATATTTTATCTCAGTATGGCCCTGCAAGTAAAGCGAGAATCTTTAGCTCTGCCACACGTGTTGGACAGGTAGTACCTTTGCCTCAGGAGCGCCCCCCCAAATGTTGTCACCATCACCCTCAGTCCAGGAGGCAAAACAAGTTATCTCAGTCAACAGTTAGTAACAATAGATGGCCCAGGGGGCTGTATGGTCTTCTGGGCGAGTCAACTGATAGCCTATGGAACAAATTAGAGTCTTTGAGCGACCCACTTCAGGATAACATAACAATAACGTCTAGTAATAAAGTACTACAAAGCCCAGTCCAAATGGGTAGAGAAACGATTGCATAAGCACAGTACCTTAAGGTAAGGTCAGCAACACCTAGAGAGATCCGGTTAGCAAAACGCAAGGGAGGTGGCCCTGCCCTGCCTCTTCCTGGCAATGACGGGCAAGGACCGGCCCGCCCTTGACCCGGGCGCGGCCCGTGCTCGTCCTGCGCAGCGGGAGTTGGTTGGCCCTTAAAAGCGCGAGAGAAAACAGAAGCTCCTCCCTCTGGGGCTAGAAGAATCCTATTACTCAGAGTCCCTCAAGCAGGCAATCTGGCGAGTAAAGCATTCCAACCCTGTCTGCTGCTGGATCATACTGTCTCAAATAGTTATGCATGGGCTGTATGTTATCACATGGATGGTAAATACACAACTCTTTGTTTAAACTGCAAGGTTGTACTTTTCAGTTCCTGGAACATTGCTCATATTACCTCAACCAAGTTGTATATGTGGCCAGCATTTATTGCCCCATGACAACTGCAGGATGAAACCTCTATAAAGCCTAGGAAAAGTCTGTAAATTATCTCCCGGTATATTTGCCTAGGCAGGGGAGCTTCACTTAAGGATAGCACCGACTTCCTAAAGCAGAGAGAACATTTGCCCATGACGTGTCTCGTGGGTATAGACAACCCAGGAGACCAAAGCTGCTCGTCACAGTGTGAGGACCTTTTAGCAGAATGTGCCTCCTTGATCCTGGTTCTTCTTGGGGAGTGCAGAGTCTCTCTGCCTCTTAGGCTATTCTAGCAGTAAATGCTACATGGAATGTGTTACCACAAGGGAGAGAAGAGAACCCTTGCTATAGAGACGCTACATTCCTGTATGAAGTGCCCTACAGTCTGTGAAACAAATGAAAGCAGAGAGACCCTGCAATAGAGAAGAAATTGCAGTTAGAAATGCCCCTTAAATCTGGTACCCTGAAAACGAGAGCAGCAGCCCTTGATAAAGAAAGGTGATAATCCACAGGCGGTGTTTTACATATTTGGATAGGTGAATAAGACCAGCTGAAGACCGAATACATTCCACTAACAAGTGCCCCTTTGGTTATGTGACAGCAAGGATGGGAGAGACCTGGTCGTCGCAAAGAAACCTTTCTACTAATCAGAGCAGCTCCACGATACGATTCTGACATCCATTTGGACTCTGGGCTACAGCAGGTCTTTTCTTATATGGTTGTGTAACGCGTGTTCCCTCATTTAAAGACTGTGTTTCGACTTTAACTTTCTTAAGAAAATACACTGTCAATTGCAACCTCGGGTTCCTGACCAGATGTCCTATTGCTTTTTCTCATTGATCTGTTAAAGAAAATACTCAATCACTAAGCCCAGTCTGGTACTTAATTATTCCTTTTTGCAGATTTGACAACAGCTGACACTTATTTTTAAGGTACCTTTATACCTTTCTATCTTGAGAATATAAAAATCTAAACTTTAAACCCAGAGAAAGCCCAGGATTCTAAAACCGTTTTGATTCCTTAGGTAGACAACTTGTCTTTGTTCAGGTGATCCAGACCCAGAAGGCTGAGTCTCTTCCAGTCTTGCTGAGATAGCTCAGTAGGATGGGGTGAATTTATACATCCCTGTAAAACCTGCAGGTTGCAGATTTTAACGAGCCATCATTCATCCTTCTGATAATGATGAAATAAATCCTGCAGAATAATAACCCTTATTAACGAAGTACCAAGTCAAAATCGAGTTTGTTCTGTGTGCTATGTAAATTCATATTAAGTATGAGAGGGATAGAGATGGCACTGGTTTAAAAAGACAGGTTTAGGCTATCTTCACATCCTGCTCTACATCTGTCCTTTTTCTTTTCATTAACCCTTTGCTACTTCCTACTTGAGACTTCGCACTCAAAGTACTCTGTTTGCTTGCTCTCCTTCAACTGATTATTCTATCTACCTTGGACTAGCCCTTTACACCCTTCCACACCCCATCCTTAACTTGCCAATGGTCTCACGTCCCATTATTTCCTCTCTCCCTGTCTTCGTATACCACTTCACTGATATTCTGAATCTTCAAGTAACTCTTGGCTCCTTTTTCCCTGAAATCTTGCACGTATGTTTTTTTCCTCTCAGTCATATTTTGTGAACTCTTTCCTTTACAATAATCTTTCAAGTTTAATCTCCTAAACCCTCTGCCTACTTCCTTCTACCCCCCTCACTTTCCTGTGACATTTAGCTACTGTTTCTTACTTTTATTCCATATTTTCTTTCCTCGGTGCTCCTTATTGTGCCAGAATTGAGCATTGTTCATTATTTATTTGACTATTTGCCTTCATTCGTTGTTTGTTGGTACTTTGTAAGGGGTTAACTCAACCCCAATTGTTATGTTCTGTTATACAGCACTCTGACACCGTTTTGAGGGAGTTGTGGTTTACAAAAACGAGACATAAATATTGGCACAAAGCCATGGAAGAATCATTGTGAGTTGCTGGAAAGTATTATTCAGAATAGAGCATCCTGGATGTATAGACAATGAAGATTGAAAAAAGTCACTCCGGGTAACTGCTTTTTGAAAGTTCTACAACTTCGAGGTCCTTTGTAGCTGAACAAGTATGGTAAGATTGGTTGGCTCTCCAGTATATATATATCACTGACCTGCTCTGGAATACAGCTCGCATACACTTTTAAAAAGAAAATTATTAAAAGAATAATAATTTTTTTAATACAAGTTTGCTTTTTTTAGTTTTGTAGGTTCATGCCTGGATCCAACTTGATACCAACTTTTCAATTTAAGGCAGCCCATACTGTGTGAGAACTGAGGCTGTTGGACCTGACCCTGCTAACATGCCATGCAAAATGCTTTTTCAACATGGCTTCCGGCTCATTAACCGAACTTTAGCCAGTACCCCAATAGTGGTTGTTTCGAAGAAAGTAGTACAGACACAGCAGAGGAGCCTATTTTGCAGTACAAGACGGTGGCGGGACCGAGGCACAACAGGTAAGAAATGGGCCACCGCCCAGCCTTAGAACATCTTTGTCTTGAGTGCTTTGGTCAAACTGGGTCTTCCAGGTCAAAAGATGTGTTGACATGTTCAAAAAAGAAGTCATGGTGATGGGAAGGAAACCGCAACTCTCATGTTTTTTTCTCTCAATTAATTTTGACAATGCCTCACCAGATTATATCTGATACAACAACTGTATTTGTTCTTAACAGTGTATTAATTAATATGTCAGTTAAAAATGAGTCCTGCAAAGTCACAAAGGTGTGCATAGAATAATGACACCTACAATCACATTGGAATGCAGGGTTCTTCTGATTTGTGTGGAAGCAGGGAAATGTTATTGGCTGTGTTTCAAAGAAGGTAATCAGACTGAGAGGATCAAACATGATTGGGTTGACGTTGTAGATGGAGCAGTGGAAGTAGCAAAGAGGAATACAGCATTGATGTAGGTGGGAGAGTCGAATAATACATGGGTTATTGAATTTCTAATCTTAAAATGACTTGGAATGTGATGTACAAGGGGATTGTTTGATTGGGCTAGTGGGCAGTGTACCCAGCTACTCACTTTGACATAAAGATAGCATACATCAAAAATACACTTGTGCGCTAATTTTAAGTTGATGAAATACCATGCATACTACAATCTATACATTTGGCACCGTCTGCTATTCAAAGCACTGTTTTGAAAACTGCTGTGCTGTTGTTATAAATGAAGTCCACCCGTCCACGAACAGTACCATAATGGAGCCTGTAGCTGCATCATTGAGAAGAGAGGGGCACGGGCTCATGGTTGGGCTATTAATGGATGGATCTGTCATGAGTATGGGTAGAGAAATGGTGAATAAGTCCTGTTTGAAGCAAACCTTAGTGAGCATGTGTACTATACAGCAACCAGCATCATATATTATTGAGCCACTTGTGAAAAAATGAATCTGCCACCATATTAGGAAGTGTTGAGCAATCATTATGCCCCAACATCATTGAACTACTGCTGAAATATCAAATGTCCAAAGTTAATTAGCTATTTCTGAAAGCTGAAAAATCAACATGTCCCCAAATTGATGCGACACTGCTGAAAACTCAGGGCCATATTTATGAGGCCAGTTGCGTCGCACTTGCACCATGCAATGTGGTGCATGCGCGACGCAACTCAAAATTGAGATTTATGAAGCCACGCAGGGCCACTTGCTGCATTGCATTACTCTGCCCCAGGAAGACTTTCCATGGGTGTTGCCTGGGTGTTTCCATGCAACGCCCATGGATTTTGGCACATTTCCAGATTTGCCAGAACTGGTAAACCTGGGAATGCACCAAAATGCTACGACTTCCCAGGGGAGGCATAACGTGGAAAAAGATCTTTATTTCTCCTCGCTACTTCCTTTTTAGGTCTCGCGCCTAGCGTTGCACTGCGCAGCAGTGCTCGCGCAGCGCGAGACATTTAGTGGGTGAAAAACGGGGATTCAGCACTGACCTAGGAATCGCACACGCTCGTGCGTGTGCGATTCCTTTTGTGCTACCCCATTGGCCTTTTCGTGCGTCTTTTTATAAAAGACTGCACGCAATTGGCCAAAGGCGGGCGCATTGCTCCGCCCATGGCCTATTGGTGTCTATTACGCGCACCAAAGGCCATGTGGTTTCAATTATCGTGCCCAGACACGGGCGCGATAATTGAAACCACATGTTTCGCTGTGGCGCGCGCGTCCCACTCGCGGGCGTGTTTTTTGTTGTTGTTTTTTTTACAATAGCGATCGCTTTTGTGATCGCTTTCACTGCCGCTTGTTTTTCTGTCAGCTGATGACCTGGACTGAGTATGTTCAAGGGTCCGGTAGGATCAGTGATGGACAGCCCTTATTTGAGGTCAGTTTCGGAAATGCTTGGTCCGACTTCATTTCTCTTGCACTGAGTCAAAGTCTAAAATAAGTCCCAGCTTCCAACAATGAGGGCTGGTGCCCACCACGTGCCCCACCACTGCACAAATGAACACTGATTGCACCCACATGGGTAAACAGTATAGCTCTCAGTTCAATTTTGGTACATAGCACGGGGCTCACGCTGGATGTCAAGGCTGCTTCTAGGCAAGGCATTGCCGCATCGCCAACATGGGACATACTGAGACTATTCACTGAGCAGGAAGCTGTGACATGCCTGCACATTATTACACTGCGTGCTGAGTCAGTCTTTCTTTAGTTCTACAGCTAGTGTTTGGGGGTGGGGCGTTCCCTGGGGGACTCGACTGGAGGTCAAATGATCGTATCACATCCTATCACTTCACAAGTAATGTTTCAAGTAAATGAAGAACATCAGATTCTTACCCAGTCAACTAATGAAAGAATAATGCACACACAATGCATATATATTTAATTGTGTGTGTTCCTGTGGTGCAAGCCTTGTCTTTGGGCGAGGAGTTGTGAAGATTTGTTTAGTTAACAGTATTTACACAGAACCTTCGATCTGGCGGTCAGATGCTATCACTTACTCACAATGAGCAGTTAATCCGCAGTTTAACTAAGCTGGCTTTCATCTCCTCCGTCTCCCCTTGTGTCAGGCAATCCTGTGCTGTAAACAAACAAGCATTTGCAATGCAATAGGTCTTGCATATGCGAGAGTTTAAGCTAAATGCATTGTAAATGACAATGCCTTTTATTTATGTTTTAAAAACCAACCTGTAAATAAAAGGCATTGTCATTTACAATGCCAATAGCTCGAACTCTCGCAAATGCGAGACCTATTGCATTGCAAATGCTTGTTCTATGTAGTTTTCATTCTGCAGCACTCCTAGAAAGAGGAATATGCCTCTCAGGGTTGTTTTTGTGCAGGAAGGTGCCCCTTCCTGCTAAAAACAATCCTGCATGCAGCACAGGCACCTTTGCACCATGCTGCAAGGGTGCCTGTGTTGGTGCTAGGCATCCAAAATGGCGCCAGCGCAGGGACAAAGGCAGGAATGTGCCTTATTTTTTAAAATTCGGTGCATTCCTGCTTTTTAGGTCTCGCCTAGGCAGCGCGCATGCGCTGCTCTAGGAGGACCTTTAGCCATCGGTCTTCACTTTCCAAGCACTGTGCTTGTGGCGGCATCCACCTTGCTGGAGCGAGCAGTGGCGCGCCACAAGCACGAGTGCAGTGCTTGGAAAGTGAAGACTTCGCACGCACGCACCACCACGTGCACACCTTCCTTCAGCCCCTCCGTGTACGCCGCCCCTGCTTGTTTTTTTTTTCATTGTTTTTATTTGTTAGCCCGTCAATAACCTGTTTGTTTACCCCCTCTCTGAGTGGCTGCTTCTGTGCTTCCACCTGTGTCAGCTTTTCGGCAAATATTTGTTTCTTTTTGTGAAGCGCTCCATGAAAGTGCACGTTTCCCTGCCGTCATTCAGCCCTGTGCTTTTCTCCCCATCTTGCCACTTTCATCTCTCACGCGTGCATTCGTTTGTCAACAGCGCGTCTTAATGGGCAGAGTGAGGGAGGATTGTAAACAGATCACAATTTCAAAACCTCTTTTGCTTATACCGAATACCCGTGACTATGTGTGCAAGAAAAGTGAAATCTTTAGAAAATAAATGAACTCGGTGAGGTGCACATTATAACTATCCATTTGTTTTACAGTAATTCACATTAATCAACGTAGCTTGTTTGTAACAGCAGTTGGTAGGGCCAAGGTTATTGGTTTGTTTTTGGTTGAGGAAGTGTATATACAGTACAAGGGGCAAGGGGTAAGACGTTGGTTTCGGTTTCAGAAAGAGAAACCTAGATTTTCGTGGTGGAACACCTTTGTCCGTGTTGTCTTAGTTCCCGCCCCCCTCACTCGGTACTTTTGCTGCTTATTTCTACCCGCACCCCCTCCGATTCTCACCCGTGCCTGCGCAGCCGTAACTGCCTGGGGAAGAGGTGAGGCTATTGCAAGAGGAGGAGCAGAACGAGAGACTGCTGTTGCCATTCGTTCACAGTGAAGTAAAAGTGAAAGTGGTTTTCCTCCTACATTCACCGCTGATCTGAGTCCCTGCCTACTCGGGCGCCGCTGAGGTAAAAGAGTTCCAGACCTCGGCTCAAACATGGGGCAGGCGCATCTCGAGATGCTGCTCAAGCGCCTTGCGAACTTGCAGGAGCGGCGACCCAGAAACACCTAAATCCAGATACTGGACGACCTGCTCGTCTTCACATACACTGAGATAGGTAAGCTTCTCTTTTCAACACCAACCCAGACTCCCTGCACTAAGTTTTTTTAATTTGCTTCGGGTGATGCACAACTCTTCCTTTTTTGGAAGTGTAATATAGAGCGAACTCAGCCCAAAGGCATTGCAGCGCTGTACATGAGCTCAGCTAAAGTGCTGATTGTTTACACACTTGGTGGTGTCATGTTCAACGTTGGCACGTGACCCCTTTTATAACTGGATAGGCACTGCCCACAACACCAGTTTCCTTTGAACTTTTTGTTTGCTGTCAGCTCCTGAACTTTTCAAAGGAAAAAATTCCCATGCTCCGTTGCTGCTATTTCTGCATTCTTACAACAAAATTGCTGGAGTCCAAGACGTATGTGTGCTCCTCTCCCGTGTATTTGTTACATTGTAACATGATGCTCCGTTCAACGACCAGCCATTTAAAGCCTCTGTCGTGGAAGTAAGCTCCAGGACGCAAACTGGGAAAGGTTTAGCGTTTATTGTCTTTTCAAGGTTGAGTCATTTAATTGCAGCAATTGTGTTGTATAGAGTATCCCGCTTTGTTTTGTTCTGTCTTTAAAATAACTTGGGCATGTCAAGCATCCCCCTGGCATACACTTCCTGGGACAATGTAAACAAGACCCTTTACCTGGAAAGTACCTTTGCTGGTAAATGCCTACTGCTGACACATTCTTCAGTAAAAGCAAAATAAATCTTGCACTCACTGGCACAGCTGTCTATACTGTGACCATTTGCTGTAGCGTAATGTGATGGACAGATATTTTTAGTGGTGTATACTTCTGATCGGACTGCTCTTGTTTTTATAAAACATTAGTAGTTCCTTGCATTCTTTTGGAGATAGGGTGCTTAATTATAGCAATTGCATGTTTATCACTGGAAAAACTACAGCTTGACACTTGAATAGATACTTTTATAACCGACTATACACTGCAGTGATGCTACAGTGGGTGGCTTCTCCAGGCACCACACGATATGAACACTTGTGCCATGTGTATCAGGTCTGCACCTCATGCACACACCAATTTTCTTCTGGATTCCCGGACAATCTGTGATCTTTACATGAACTGCCTTCCTCTTTACCAGGCTGCATACTTCTTTGGCTGCTGGGCTTCTTATTTTACTTAAAGTAGTACACACTTTGAAACAGTATATGAGACTAGGCTGCTTTCAACTAAAGAGTTACTGCTGCAGGCCGAGATTATGCAAATTATGGCATTCTTGATTCAGGGTTATGTTATATACATGTTTTTGAAGGGTCACGATTAACTAATAAGTGTGCCATTTACCTATCTGTTTCTAGTGGACACAGTAATTGCTGTAAAACAATACCCTTTTCACAACTATATTTTCTTTTGCTCTTTATGTAAAAATGGGCTACTGCATTTTTTGACTACCCACTGGGTTTGTGACGTTACTAGAAGTTCCAGGGTAATTTTCACTCCTTTGGCCTTTATGTTCCACTGCGCATTCGACTTTAGTTTGTGGTAGTATTATTCCATACAGGTCTAATTTATAACTGGGATGCCATTTAGTTGCGCTTTCAGCACAACATCGTGCCAACGCCACACCACCGCCTCAACGCACACCACCTAAGCACCAGTGCACACCACCTCAGCACCACCTTAGCATCAGCGCAACACCACCACAAGCACATCCCCACCTCAGCAGCAATTCAGCACTAACGCAGCAGCACTTCAGCATCAGCACAGCACCAACTCAGCATTACTCAGTACCACCTGAGAACCAGTGCAGCACCACATCCTCAGCATGACTCACCACTACAGCATCACTCAGCTCCACCTAAGTATCATTAAGCATCACCTCCGCATCAGCACACCACCACCTCAGCATCACCCTCACATCAGCACGCCACACCTCAGTCTGCCCTTGGTATCTGGAATCTGTTAATTCTCCCTAAAATCTGTCAGCTGTTTGTGTGGTAATTCAGGTACTATTTCCCAACTTCCACCATCCCATTGTTTATGTCCCCACCCCATAACAAAAAAATCAATAACAAACAAGCATTACAACAGGCAGGAAGGAGTTGCCAGCATGACCAAGAAAAAAAACGAGAAGACATTTTTTATGTTATTTCTTTTTTAATAGGGTTGTTCAGTTGTACATATTTTCTTCTTGGTTATAAATTTATAATGTAACAAATGTTTATAACACTTTTTATTATAACTTTTCAACATGTTACACAGCAGCCACAATAGTCTACAACATAGCTTAAATGACATTGGCAAAGGCAATTACTCTTGCTAAACACTTATAAGGTCCCAAAGGCGAGACCTATTGGCTATGCCAATGCTTGTTCTCTATAGCGCAGTGCAGTAAGGTGACTTCCTGCACTGCATTGAATTACTTTCCCATAAATATGGGTCCCAGTATGCCTCTCTTTAATGAGACGTCCTGGAAAATCAGTCTGTCCACATAAAAACGAGCCACAGAGGAAAATGGACTATTTCAGAATAATCATTATGCACACTAGTGAATCACTGCTGAAAAATATTTCCCATTTTCTGCTGGAAAATCAATTTTCAATCACGGTATTTAGAAATGATGTGATAAAGGGAGTAATACTCCAGTTTTCATGATCCAACTGTGTTTCTTTACTATCTTATAATTTGCATTTAGAAAGCTTAAAAACATTGGCCCGTTGCTCCGATGCATTTTGGGGATTGCCCTTGTTCAGGGGAGGTTTGTTTGCAATTTCATAAAGCATTTTTAGTGTCTTGCGATCTGTTTGAGTGTGTGCTAGTAGAAATGTGAGAGAATCAGGTTCTCACTTCCACTTGGAATGTTTAGTGGTTGAGAGGATGTTTGGATTGTGAGAGACAACAGGTGGAATTCACCTAGAAGAGGGTTGGCCTGCTGGTGACCCCCTGTACATTTCTGTTCGAACGCCTCTCGAAGTCTTCAAGAATTTGACTGTCAATTTCTTTGCAAAGCTTTTTGGTGATGAGTTGGTCTTTGCGGACTGCCAAGAACTTGCATGTTTCCGACACCCTGCTTCTACTGGTTTCTGTTGCCTTCTTGTGGTAACTGAACGCTCAATTACATGCTGTGCCTGCTGATCAGAACCCACTGTCTGCGTTGATTCCAGATTTGCTGTGACCAGTCTTCAGTCAGTGGCGCCAACTCTCCAAGGTATGATATTGGTAATGGAATGCATTGTGCTTCCCAAGTCTCTTCCTGTGCTTCGCTGAGAAACGTTCAGGTCTCATATTGGAATTGAGGCTCAGCATGTCTGGTTGCTTAGCAGTGAACCAACGCCCCAACAATGTAATGCATGGTGTGTTCCAAGCCTCTTCTTGTAATTCACTGAGCAACTTTCAGGCCTCTAACTAGAAGTGAGGCTTAGCATAGTTGGTGGCTTAGCGGCAAACCGAGACTGCTGTGGTGGAACGCATGCTGCATTCCAGATCCTGTAATGCAGTTCTACAAAGGGTTGGTAACCTCGTGGGAGCACCATCTTACTTTGTGCTCTCATTCTTGGTGATGCGTACACCTGTTCTCATTTGTGATATCCAGTCAACAGTCTGAGGGTTTGACAACCTCATTAAAGCACCAGGTTATCACGCTCATAGCAACTGTGCACTACTGTCTTTGTGCTTTCATTCTCATGATGTGCACACTTGTTCTTTGTTGTCTTGTGATGCTACCAATGCAAGTATGTTAGCTTGTTTCTTTTTCATTTGTTGTCACAGTGACTGAAGCATTTTTTTCGGTAATTGAGAAGGAGCTTTGGAGTTGTTTATGGACTGTGGGAAAGGTTTGTACGTTTTGTACCATTTTAACTGACCATAAGCCACAAATGTTTATTCTTAAGGGTGAAAATAAAAAAAGTTACATGCCCTACATTGCTATCGTTATCTTCAAAGCTTCTGCAGTGTCAGTTTGATATTCAATATATTTCTCACTGAGGGAATTGCAGGGCGGAATATCGGTTCAGATATACTGTCCAGACTGAGAGTTAAGCTGAGAATGAATGATAAAATTGTTTGATTGTGTAGCGTCCTTCCCAGCCCAGGAGCATGCAAATGAAATACGCCACAGATGGAGCTCTGCAAAGCACGTCTTTATTCTTCAACATACAACCACACACTGCATGCATTGCATCATAACTTTTATAACCACAATTTAACACCTCCCAGCAGATTACGTAATTCCTGTTTAGAGTCTGCCCAGAACAGCAAGGGTCCTAGCCCTCATAATCTTAAAACACTACATCTACCCTTTGGTAAATAGAAATTACAGACAGCATTCGCATCATAGTTCCTCAGTGAGTCATCGAGGCGCTTGCACTGGTTGGCCAGATTGGGTGGTATGAGGTTGTTGAGGAGCACCTTGATTAGGCACAGATGACAACAGTTCAGATGCTTGATCTGGAAAGGTAGGCCGGGTCGCCTCACTCATTATATCAGGAGCTGACGAACATCGAGGTGGGTGTTTAAAGTATGAGTCCTGTGTGATGGATAGTTAGACTTGGCTTTTTCAGCTGTTTTACCCTCAGACTTTTTACTTTTTGGCCTCCTGTTTTTGACATTGTTTTTGCTTGTTTAGTGTCTCTGCGCACTTTCTCACTGCTGTTCAGTGTTAAAGTGCAAGTCCTCCAACTATAAAGTGTGTTATGATTGGTTTTTCATGATTGGACTATTTTGTTTTACTGATAAGTCCCTAGTATAGTGCACTGTGTGCGCCCAGGGCCTGTAAATCAAATGCTACTAGTGGGCTTGCAGCACTGGTTGTGCCACCCACACAGGTAGCCTTTCAAAGGTGTCCCAGACCTGCCACTGCAGTGTCTGCGCGTAGTTTTTACTGCCATTTCGACCTGGCAAGTGCACCTATGTGACAGGCCCTAACCTTCCCTTTTTTCACAAATAAGATACCCCTAAGGTAGGCTCATGGTGCCCCTGTGGGCAGGGTGGACTGTGTGTGAAAGGTAGTACATGTACTGGTGTGTGTTACATGCCCTAATAGTGAAATACTGTGCATTTCGTTTTTCACTATTGCAAGGCGATCTGTCTCATAGGCTGACATGGGAGTTGCTTTGTACCATTTTACAAGAATAACTTTCCCAAGAGACGAGATGGAGAAATGGAGTTTTGGCTTCCTGAACTCAGAATTTAAAAATGCATCTTTAGTAAAGATGATTTTTATATTGTGTGTTTAAAAAGGCCACTTTTAGAAAGTGACACAAAAACACAGTGCCAAAACTTACTCTGGGCGTTTTCTTTCTTAACCGTCCTATGTGCCTCTGCCATTTGTGTATTCACCGTCTGGGTTTGGAGTGACAGGGCTGGGGATGTGCATTCACACTAAACAGACACAAGTGGGGTTTGAGGTGTGTCCTGCCTTTCCTGAGTCACTCATAGCCAGGCTGAATAGACCTGGCTGCATTTAGAGTAGTGGGAGGAGTGGTCGCTTGCACCTGATCGGACTGTGTCTGCCTCTCACAAAGCTCTCTTCACCTCCTGTGGTGAACCTGGGCTGAGCCAGGCTGAACTGATTTATGTATGCCAGTGGAACCTTGTTTGTACCAACTTCAAAGGGAAATGTGGTATAAATATTGGGGCCAATCAACAAGAGGGGTGAAATAACGAGATATAGCTCAACGTTTACCTGACAGACAACACAATATGTCAGAATTCAATACAATCAGAGTGGTGCTCATACGGGAAGAATGTTCACCCCACATCCAAAATTCGGAACCCCTCACAGGGTCCTATACATTGAATATAAACCCAGTTGGCACACACTTAGTACATAAGCATAATTTGCATTCATAATCTTTCATATTTCCATAGCTGTACTTCTTAAAATTCCAGACTACACACGTTCGTGTATAAATCTTGGACTCCACAAGTCATTTATTTTGATCTTCCACAGAGCAGAATGTCTCAGTAGCCAACACGGACAGTTTCGACTTCATCAGGGCTACAATATTAAAGAAAATAACAATATAGACATTCTGGGCTTGATAAAAGAAAAGCAATTAGAAGCAACTGTATTGCCTCCACCAATGTCTCAAGGTGTACTCCCGTTGCATGCATACAATGTAAACAAATGCATGTGTGTAGCTTAGGTAGACATGCAAATTCAAAAGAAATATCTTGCTTTTATTACCAAATATCAACGTCTCAAGTGACATGTATAAGTATCAAGACAGGCATGATAAAAAATATCCGTGACAGGAAGTTTTAGTGAGAAAATGGTAAATTCTGTATAAGTCAACATTTCATAGTAATTACATAATAATCAAGAGGTAGGGGTGATTGTGTAAAAACAGAATCCACATGCAGGTGAAGAGCAAACAGTACATCTATTTGCAGAGAATCCCTAGGGGACTTAGTTCTAAGATAATCCCTACTTATGATGATCTTGATGATGATTTATTATGTAGCTGGGACTAAGCGATACAAAGGGGATGATGGACGGAACGCTTGAGCCAATCAAACACTCACCCCAGTCAACTGATCTGGGTTTAATCCATCATCATTCTTTAGCTCACTCCACCACCCAGTTCAGACATGGCCATATGCAAATCAGTCTGACCCTGTGCCTCATGGGAACAGTCCAGCCCGAACTGCCAAGCCATGTCTTCCTGGACCGGAAACAAGCATCCTAGGACCGGTTTCTGGCATTCCAGCCGTCATCAGCCAGGCTTGCTTGAATCCAGTGGCAAAGTGAGCAAGGGACCCAAGTCTGGGCATACCCCCGCCAACTTAGGGCGAACAAAGCGATACAAAAGGGATGATGGACGGAACGCTTGAGCCAATCAAACACTCACCCCCAGTCAACTGATCTGGGTTTAATCCATCATCATTCTTTAGCTCACTCCACCACCCCAGTTCAGACAAGGCCATATGCAAATCAGTCTGACCCTGTGCCTCATGGGAACAGTCCAGCCCGAACTGCCAAGCCATGTCTTCCTGGACCGGAAACAAGCATCCTAGGACCGGTTTCTGGCATTCCAGCCGTCATCAGCCAGGCTTGCTTGAATCCAGTGGCAAAGTGAGCAAGGGACCCACGTCTGGGCATACCCTCGCCAACTTAGGGCTGAACAAAGCGATACAAGGGGATGATGGACAGAACGTTTGAGCCAATCAAACACTCACCCCCAGTCAACTGATCTGGGTTTAATCCATCATCATTCTTTAGCTCACTCCACCACCCCAGTTCAGACATGGCCATATGCAAATCAGTCTGACCCTGTGCCTCATGGGAACAGTCCAGCCCGAACTGCCAAGCCATGTCTTCCTGGACCGGAAACAAGCATCCTAGGACCGGTTTCTGGCATTCCAGCCGTCATCAGCCAGGCTTGCTTGAATCCAGTGGCAAAGTGAGCAAGGGACCCACGTCTGGGCATACCCCGCCAACTTAGGGCGAACAAAGCGATACAAAAGGGGATGATGGACGGAACGCTTGAGCCAATCAAACACTCACCCCCAGTCAACTGATCTGGGTTTAATCCATCATCATTCTTTAGCTCACTCCACCACCCCAGTTCAGACATGGCCATATGCAAATCAGTCTGACCCTGTGCCTCATGGGAACAGTCCAGCCCGAACTGCCAAGCCATGTCTTCCCTGGACCGGAAACAAGCATCCTAGGACCGGTTTCCGTCCATCATCCCCTTTGTATCGCTTTGTTCGCCCTAAGTTGGCGGGGGTATGCCCAGACGTGGGTCCCTTGCTCACTTTGCCACTGGATTCAAGCAAGCCTGGCTGATGACGGCTGGAATGCCAGAAACCGGTCCTAGGATGCTTGTTTCCGGTCCAGGGAAGACATGGCTTGGCAGTTCGGGCTGGACTGTTCCCATGAGGCACAGGGTCAGACTGATTTGCATATGGCCATGTCTGAACTGGGGTGGTGGAGTGAGCTAAAGAATGATGATGGATTAAACCCAGATCAGTTGACTGGGGGTGAGTGTTTGATTGGCTCAAACGCTCCGTCCATCATCCCCTTTGTATCGCTTTGTTCGCCCTAAGTTGGCGGGGTATGCCCAGACGTGGGTCCCTTGCTCACTTTGCCACTGGATTCAAGCAAGCCTGGCTGATGACGGCTGGAATGCCAGAAACCGGTCCTAGGATGCTTGTTTCCGGTCCAGGGAAGACATGGCTTGGCAGTTCGGGCTGGACTGTTCCCATGAGGCACAGGGTCAGACTGATTTGCATATGGCCATGTCTGAACTGGGGTGGTGGAGTGAGCTAAAGAATGATGATGGATTAAACCCAGATCAGTTGACTGGGGGTGAGTGTTTGATTGGCTCAAACGCTCCGTCCATCATCCCCTTTGTATCGCTTTGTTGGCCCTAAGTTGGCGGGGGTATGCCCAGACGTGGGTCCCTTGCTCACTTTGCCACTGGATTCAAGCAAGCCTGGCTGATGACGGCTGGAATGCCAGAAACCGGTCCTAGGATGCTTGTTTCCGGTCCAGGGAAGACATGGCTTGGCAGTTCGGGCTGGACTGTTCCCATGAGGCACAGGGTCAGACTGATTTGCATATGGCCATGTCTGAACTGGGGTGGTGGAGTGAGCTAAAGAATGATGATGGATTAAACCCAGATCAGTTGACTGGGGGTGAGTGTTTGATTGGCTCAAACGCTCCGTCCATCATCCCCTTTTGTATCGCTTTGTTCGCCCTAAGTTGGCAGGGGTATGCCCAGACGTGGGTCCCTTGCTCACTTTGCCACTGGATTCAAGCAAGCCTGGCTGATGACGGCTGGAATGCCAGAAACCGGTCCTAGGATGCTTGTTTCCGGTCCAGGGAAGACATGGCTTGGCCGTTCGGGCTGGACTGTTCCCATGAGGCACAGGGTCAGACTGATTTGCATATGGCCATGTCTGAACTGGGGTGGTGGAGTG
Organism: Calotriton arnoldi; assembly: GCA_963921515.1. Taxonomy (NCBI): domain Eukaryota; kingdom Metazoa; phylum Chordata; class Amphibia; order Caudata; family Salamandridae; genus Calotriton; species Calotriton arnoldi. The sequence goes on from CAWUFW010005084.1 coordinate 867,300, forward strand.
AGCTAAAGAATGATGATGGATTAAACCCAGATCAGTTGACTGGGGGTGAGTGTTTGATTGGCTCAAACGTTCCGTCCATCATCCCCTTTTGTATCGCTTTGTTCGCCCTAAGTTGGCGGGGGTATGCCCAGACGTGGGTCCCTTTATCACTTTGCCACTGGATTCAAGCAAGCCTGGCTGATGACGGCTGGAATGCCAGAAACCGGTCCTAGGATGCTTGTTTCCGGTCCAGGGAAGACATGGCTTGGCAGTTCGGGCTGGACTGTTCCCATGAGGCACAGGGTCAGACTGATTTGCATATGGCCATGTCTGAACTGGGGTGGTGGAGTGAGCTAAAGAATGATGATGGATTAAACCCAGATCAGTTGACTGGGGGTGAGTGTTTGATTGGCTCAAACGCTCCGTCCATCATCCCCTTTTGTATCGCTTTGTTCGCCCTAAGTTGGCGGGGTATGCCCAGACGTGGGTCCCTTGCTCACTTTGCCACTGGATTCAAGCAAGCCTGGCTGATGACGGCTGGAATGCCAGAAACCGGTCCTAGGATGCTTGTTTCCGGTCCAGGGAAGACATGGCTTGGCAGTTCGGGCTGGACTGTTCCCATGAGGCACAGGGTCAGACTGATTTGCATATGGCCATGTCTGAACTGGGGTGGTGGAGTGAGCTAAAGAATGATGATGGATTAAACCCAGATCAGTTGACTGGGGGTGAGTGTTTGATTGGCTCAAACGTTCCGTCCATCATCCCCTTTTGTATCGCTTTGTTCGCCCTAAGTTGGCGGGGGTATGCCCAGACGTGGGTCCCTTGCTCACTTTGCCACTGGATTCAAGCAAGCCTGGCTGATGACGGCTGGAATGCCAGAAACCGGTCCTAGGATGCTTGTTTCCGGTCCAGGGAAGACATGGCTTGGCAGTTCGGGCTGGACTGTTCCCATGAGGCACAGGGTCAGACTGATTTGCATATGGCCATGTCTGAACTGGGGTGGTGGAGTGAGCTAAAGAATGATGATGGATTAAACCCAGATCAGTTGACTGGGGGTGAGTGTTTGATTGGCTCAAACGTTCCGTCCATCATCCCCTTTTGTATCGCTTTATGTAGCTGGGACTTACATCAGGCTCTATGAAACTTATGGGGATACTAATAGAAAATGCAGACCGAAAAGTTACTAAACTACAATGTGAAATCCAACAATTGGAAAAGAAGATCTTAGATTTAAAATTGCTAGAACCTACTAAAAAAAATTATGACATATTAAACAGCATTATTAATAAACATCAAGAAGAAGTGAAAGAGAGGAAAGCGAGAAAACTAAAAAGAGATGAAGTGGACTATAGGAGTGGGAGGATTTTTACCTTCTCCAAAAAATATGCCCATATTGTTAGAAATGTTTCAGACAGTAGACAACAAGACGACTCTTCAGTCAGCCGTAGTACTTCAGTTAGTATTCCCTCCAGCAGTGATGGTGAACAAGATGTGAGAGAAGGTACTCCACTTCAAACCATGGGGAGAATCCTTTTTTTTTTTTTTTTTAAACATTTTTATTGTTCTTTTACATTAATTGGTACTGATTACAAAAATTGTAAATACACACAGTGAGCACAGCCTCACCAACACATAAATAACGGCATCAGAAATATACATTGCCCGCATGTCCCCCCTCCTGTGTACACAATAAGTACATCGTTCTCATAAGTTACACCAATGGTGATAGTGTCCATTAGTCACTCAGGTCCGGGTCCGATTCTTCGAGCGGAGGGGTACAGATATTCCCTCTGTAGGCATTCCACTTGCCCCACACCTGTGTCCATTTCTTGGGGCATTTTCTGTGGATAAAAACTACCTTCTCTGCCACCATTGCTCTATCCATGTCTCCACACCACTGCCTATGTGTGGGGACTGTCTGCGCACCCCAATGTTGAGCTATATTACGTTTAGCCAGCATCAAACCCAAGGTCGCCCAGTCCTGAGTCGCATGATTGAGGTCTGTTGGCTCCCAAATGTTGAGGAGACATCGCTTGGGCTCTGGGGGGACAGTAGGTCCACAAACTTGTGTGATAGTATCCATGATAGCCTCCCAGTAATGCATAATTTTGGGGCATTCCCACAAGGTATGGTAGAAAGTACCTGATGACCCGCAACCCCTCAGGCACATTGGACTGTCAGCTCTTCCCACCCTGTATAGTATCAGTTGTGTGTAATATGTTCGGTGCAGTATCTTAAGTTGTACTAGTTGTAATTTGGAGGGTATAGCTACTTCTCTTGGGGACGCAAGGGCCTCCTGCCAGTCAGTTTCGTCCAGCTCCCCCAGCTCAGCCTGCCATTTCTCACGGAGGGCGATCGTAGGATCCCGCCAGTTATTAATTATTTTTCGATACGTCAAGCAGATGGCCTTTTTGGTCAGGTAGTCTGTCCTCAAGCGGTGAGGACTCGGGGAGATCAGTGCCTGGTGGAATAGCTTTTGTGAGCGCATGTTTGATCTGTAGGCAGCGATAGTGTTCCGTCGATGTCATCTCGTAGGTTTCCTGCAATTGGGAGAATGAAATCATCGCACCTTTTCTCCACAGGTCCCCCACCCTCGATATACCCATTAGGTCCCACCTGGCAAAGCCTTTACTATTACAGAGTCTTCCTAAGCGTCGGGTGGTCCAAAGTGGTGTATGTTGTGTTAGGACCCCCTCCCAGCCGAGCGCTCGGAGCGCCGTGAACCAAATGTGGACAGTGTGTGCCGTGGGTCCCAATAGTGTGTGTTTACGAGATTTGTCATATGGTGCACCCAAAACACCCTCAGTTCCGAGAGTGTGTCTGTCCATGCGAAACGCAGGTTCGTCCTGAGGGGCATGAATCCACTGGTTTACCACAATAAGCTGCGAGGCCCAATAGTATGTTTTGATATTAGGTAGGGCGATTCCGCCGTCGTACCAGCCCCGTACCAATTTAAGCTGGGCTATGCGTGCAGGTTTCCCCTCCCAGAGGAGATGACTTACTTCAGCGTCGATTGCTTTAAAGTAGGAGTGAGAGACCGGGAATGGAGTGTTCTGCAGGGGGTATAGAAACTTGGGGAGTGCCATCATTTTGAACAGGGCGGCTCGACCCAAGAGTGTCAGTGGTAGGGAGTGCCAATGTTTAACGTCGCGACGGAGTCTTTTCAGGGGCTCCGAGAGGTTTTTCTCAATGAATTGTGCAGGTTGGGAAGTGATATATATTCCTAGGTATTTAAACCCTCTGTCCGTAACTTGTAGCGGGCAGTCTGGCGGCAACTGCGGAGGCGGGCCACTAAGCACATAGAGAACAGACTTGGCCCAGTTTATAGTGTAGCCGGAAACCCTACCGTAGGATGCACAGATGTCCAACAGTCTACTGATTGATCGTCGGGGGGATGCCATATAGAGGAGGATGTCGTCCGCATATAGGGAAATGCGATCCTCCCATCCCTCCGTCCATTTAAGCCCGCGTATGATGGGATCCCTCCTAATCCAGGCCGCCAACGGTTCCAAAACTAGAGCAAACAGAAGGGGGGGATAGCGGACAGCCCTGCCTTGTCCCGCGACATAGGGGAAAGTCGGCAGAGACTCGCCCATTTTCCACCACATGTGCCAGAGGTTGTGTGTAAAGAAGGTGGATCCAGGCACAAAATTTAGGCCCAAAGCCCAAGTGCTGTAGCACTGCAAAAAGAAAGGGCCATTCAACTAGATCGAAAGCCATACGTGCATCCAAGGAGAGTATAACCGCCTCTTCCTAAATATTGGGCACGCGGGCCAATACACTATGAAGTCGTCTTAGGTTGAGCGCTGTATTGCGGCCCGGCATAAAACCGGATTGGTCCGGGGGCACTAGGGCTGTAAGGTATGGTTGGAGCCTAGCAGTCAGCGCCTTTGCTAATATTTTGGCTTCTGCATTCAGCAGCGAAATTGGTCGATAAGATGAGCAGTCCTGAGGGGGTTTGCTGGGTTTTGGAATTGTTACGATTGTCGCAATGCGCTGATCTCTAGGCAGAGTTCCCACCTCAAGGCTAGCTTCATACATTTTGAGTAAGTGGGGCGCAAGTTTACTTGCAGCTTTTTTGTAGAGTTCGACGGGGATGCCATTCGGACTTAGAGCTTTCCTGATTGGAGCCCACTTATGGCCAGTGTTAGTTCATCCGGTGTCAAGTCTGCCTCCAGGGCCTGAGCTTCATGTGGCGTGAGTTTGGGCATCTGTATGTCGTGGAGGAATGCAAGATTCTCCTCCAGCGTGGCCGTGGCTTTTGGAGTGTAGATTGTCTCATAATGAGTTGCGAACGCATTTACTATTACCTGCGGGTCTGTGATTACCCCCCCCCGGTGTCCGAGCTTAATTGTGGCACCCAGCGACCCGTGCGCTCCCTCCTGTCCAGCCAAGCTAAAAGCTTGCCGGCTTTATCGCCAACTTCATAGATAGTGTGCTGTGTTTTGGTAACTTTGGCCTTAGCCTCCTCCCACTTGTAGTCTCTGTACTCCTGTTTTACTAAGCTAAGTTTGAGTTGTAGCGTTGTTGGGATCTAAGGAGTGTTCGGTTTCGGCTTGGCTCACTGCCTGCTCAAGGGTCTGCACCTGTCGCACTGTGTCACGTTTGTGAGAGGAAATTAAAGATATTGCTTGTCCACACAGGACGGTCTTATAGGCCTCCCATAGGGTCGTCGGGGAAGCTACTGAGTGTTCGTTTTCCTGGAAGTATTGTCTCGTGGTGCTGTGTAGGCCTTTCCAAATAGCGGGGTCATTCAAAAAACCAGGGTATATGGGATATATGCGTTGCCTCCCCAAGAAGTGAGATGTGTATTTTATCTTAACAGGGGAATGATCGGAGATACCTCTGGGGAGGTGTAAAACCTCCGACACTCCCTCCAAGGCAGACGAGCGTGTAAGGATATAGTCTATCCTGGAAAAGCTATTATGGGCGCCCAAGTGGAAGGTGTACTGTCGTTCCTGAGGGAAACGCAAGCGCCAAACGTCTATCAGGCCGAAGGCGTCCAGGAATTCAGCCAGACGAAGCTGAGCCCCGCAGTGTTCCCTAGGGGGGTGTCTGTCAAGTGTAGCGTCGAGCGTAGCATTAAAGTCGCCCCCTATGACCAGTTCACCCTGCGGGAGTGTGAGCAGGAATTTACCAAGGGCGGGGAGGGCAAGATTCTGCAGAGCCGGCGGGATATATACGGAGACCAAATTGTATGCCCGCCCCTCCCATTGACATGAGATAGCTGCGAATCGCCCCTGATCGTCCGTCCAGGACCCATTTATAACTAGTGGGAAGTTTTTGCGAACAAGGATCCCCACCCCCCTCGATCCCGAGGTGAATTCAGAGTGCGCCGCCATTTTAAATCCCCACCTGTCCAAAGCCCTACAGGCCGAACCCATTAAATGCGACTCCTGGATGAGGGCTACTGCTGGGGCTTGACGTTTAAGATATTGCAATACCAGCCCCCTCTTTATCTTGTCACATAAGCCATTTACATTCCATGATATGATTGAAAAAGGGGGGCCCAGCGTATTAAAGGTCTCGGGTTGTGGTTGCATGAGGTCGGTCAAGTCGTCCCCTCCCGTCAGTGGGTGTATCTATGACGCTGGAGCATGGAGAGCAATGCGATATGGTTAGCGAGCACAAACTCTGTATAGACTTAATCAGCATTTGGTGTACCTGTGTGAAAAAAGTGAACATAAACTTTAACTGGTCCCCACCCCACACCCCCCTCCCTGCCTCCCTGCAAGACGGACATATAACTACCCGCCACCCAAACTTCGCAGAGTGCCTAGTCCCCATTAACTTGTACTTGCGTGCGGGGGAGAGTAGTCCGGTGATCACCCCGAGCCATCCACTCGGTCAATACCATAGCTGTGCGTTCAGTTCCATCCAAGTTTAGAAAGGAATGCGTCAGTGTCCAGGTGCCCGGTGGGGCAGCGATTCAGGGCGCACCCGGTCAGGGATGGTCGTTCAAAAAATACACCCCGATGAAGTTGAGTCTCAGTACTTTCTCCTCAGCAGCCCCCAACGTTGCTGCAAGCCAGGAGCACGAGTGTCCAAAGTGTCCTCATTTTTCGATCTCCGACTGAGTGGAGTCATTCGTGGAGCCTGTGTCTCTCGAGCCCTGCGATGCCGCTTCCTGCAGACGTTGATGTTGATTCTTGCTTGTTCATCGCGGCCCCGAAGCCTGTCTCCATCCCTCCAGCCAGTCTTGGGCCTCCTCCGGCGTCTCAAAGAACCATGTTTTACCATCCGCTACTACTCGCAACCTTGCCGGGAAGAGCATGGAGTAGGCGAGTTCCTGCTTCACCTCCAGAAAGCTTTGTCGTTGTTTGGTGACCGCTGCCATGTAGTCCGGGAAGAATGAAATGACAGAGTCCTCTAAGCGCAGCGGGGGGGCCACTTGCGCCGTTTGTAGTACGGAGTCGCGGTCACGGAAGTTAAAGATGCGGGCTAGTATGGGCCTGGGGGGGGGGCCCTTGTCTGGGTCTGCCGCCCAGTACTCGATGGGCTCTTTCCACCGAGAAGAAGCTGGAGAGTCCTCGAGGCTGGAGATGGGTTTTAATAAGATCTTCAACAAATAAATCCATTGCGGGGCCCCCTTTACTTTCCAGCACGCCTATAATTCGAACATTATTGCGTCGGGAGCGGCCTTTCTGATCATCCAGCTTAGCCGTTATCAATTTATTTTCTGTTCCAAGTTGGCGCACTTGTCGCTGTAAGACAGCAGTGTCAGCAGAAAGGGTCGTGGTGGTGTTTTCGACTTCGGTCACTCTTGCGGCCATTTTCTGGAAGTCGGCTCTCAGAAGTGAGATATCTGTAGAAATCGACCCCACGGTGGCCTGGACCTTGTTAAGGGCGGACATTATATCCTGCTGTGTGACCTCCGCCTGGCCCTCTGGCGTCTGGGTCTTCTCTTGCGCGGCGTTCCGTTCTGCCAGGTCTGGCTGGTCTTTGGCATAGGCGTACTTGTCCAACTTCAATTGTTGCACCGTGCGTTGGCCCCGGCCCCCCATTGTGGCCAGTCCGCAGGGGCGTCTCGGGGGGAGTGGGTCACTTACGTGGCAGTAGTCGCCGCTGCCTGCCTTTGTGAGTATAAGCCACGCGTGGCCTTTCGGGTTTCCTGCCTCGTACCCCCAGACGCGGTAAGAAATGGTGTTTCCGCAGTGACCGGACCCAAATGAGGTGCAGACCGGGCGGGCCGGTTGTTAATTTCCAGGCACTTTCACTACGCAGCAGAGCCCCCAAGGGCTTCCAGAATTCAAGTATTGCGGACACCAGTCATGGGCAGTGGATGCACCCGCTGCGCACTATCTGTCACCTCTATTTCAGCTGGCTTTCAGCAATTCCGCTACTCCGGCAGCCAATGTGCAGCCACGCCGCACCAATGTCCCCGAGCACCGCCGGGGCCCGAAGTGCGTCTTAACTGTGGCGGGCCCCGCGCGACAACACCCACGCTGCTGCCGTGGAGCCGGGTACGCTCCCGATGGTGTTCTGCAGAGGGTCAAGGTCTTTTGTGGGCCGTTACGGCAGGGGCGGCACTTCACCAGACGCGCCGCAGCGCGCTCACCTCTCCGCCGCCTCCACGGATCCGGGGTCTCGCTGTGTAAATGTCGCTCTCTCAGCCAGGGCGAGACCAAGCACTGCGCGGGCGAAGCGCCGTACCCTCCGGCCCGTCCTCCGCACTCCCCACGGATCCTGGATGGCAATGCACAGCAGCGCCGCGACTTCAAGCGCCAAACAGGCCAGTCCCGCTCTGCAGAGTGTTGCGCAGAGCGCTCGGGCGCCCTACCGCCACCCCGCGGGCGTCGCCGTCTTGCGTCCTCCTTCGACGGATCCCGGTGCCACTCCAGGTCCCGGTCTCACTCTCTGGGTCAGGCCGCGTCTCGGAGACACGACGCAGGGTCCCCACACTTCACATCCCGGATCTCAGAGAAGGATCAAGGGGTGCCCCAGTACTTTCGATGCCTGGATCATGGCGTCTCGTTGCGTTTTTTGGACGGATTATGTGCTGGATCGTTGGGGATGTCGGTCAGATCCCGGAGCCTCTCTAGGCAGCGGCCATTTCGGTTGGCTGCTAGCCACGCCCCGAGAATCTTTTTTAAGGGAAGTCTTGAGATAGATAAACAGATAAATATTGGCTATTTTTCTAAAGCTGGTGTGGTGTTTTTTTTTTTGTAGTGTCTTCACTGTATTACTGTTGGTAATGTGCAAATGCTTTACACACTGCCTCTGAGATAAGCCTGACTGCTCGTGCCAAGCTACCAAGGGGGTGAGCCGGGGTTATTTCAGAAGTGTAACTCCCTTATCCTGACTAGGAGGAAGGGTCCCTACTTGGACAGAGTAACAACCTACCAACTAGAGACCCTCATTTCTAACATGGACGTTCCGGGATGATGCGGTGTCACTATGTGTCCCTTGCATGTCACAACCCTCAAAGGGTCGACATCAAACAGTGTCCATTTTTCGCGTCCTTTTCTGTTTGACCAGTATCCAGTGCCCTTTTTTGAAGACTTGTTTCCTGAGCGCGTTGGCGCCGATCAGCATATATTTTCAACTTGTACTTTCAAGAACCGTCTGTGAAATAACCTCATCGGCATTCATCGATTGATCAGATGTCCATTGTGGTAGCTTGGTTCTGATGGCTCTCCCAAATAACAAGGTGGCAGGATTCTCACCAGTTGTGGAGTGAGGAATTGATCGATAGGCACGTAGGGCTTGACACATGGATTGATTGAGATTGATTCCCTCTATTGATTCTCGCTGAATTACCTTCTTGAGGGTGCCCATGAATCTTTCAACAACACCATTGGCTTGGGGCCAGAGAGGCGTACTCTTTTGATGCTTAACATTGAGTCTAACAAGAAACTCCTTAAATTCTTTGCTATTGAAAGGTGGGCTGTGGTCAGATTTGAGAGTAGCTGGGATGCCCCATGCTGCAAAGATGTTATCAAGTCGCTCAATGACTTTGTCATGGGTCTTCGTTGACAAGTCTTCCACCAAAGGAAAATGTGAAAATTCATCAATGACTACCATGAGAGGATGTCCATTTCCTAGAGGCCCAAAAAAATCAACTGCAACTCTCTCCTAGGCTTGCGCAGGAAGATCAGCCATTGTCAATAAATGCTGCGTCACCTTGGGGGATAAACGGTTACAAAGGGGGCACATTTTTAGCTCTTTCAGAACTTGTTCATCTAGGCAGGGGAAGCACACTCCATCTCTTAGGGCTCTTTTGGTGGCTCCAATCATTGCCGCAATGTCCTTCATGGGGCAGTTCAATGATTTGCTGTCTCAGGCTCACAGGTATGAATGTTCTCGAGCCTCTCAGTATCATACCTTCTCGGGTGACGGATAGCTCATCTTGTACATTTTTGAATTTTTGAAATTCAGCATCATTAGCAAAAGGTCGAACACTTTTCTTCCATTTGTGCATTGTAACGATGTCTTTGAGGATGAGCATGTCTTTATCTGCGTTTGTAGCAGCAACAATTTGTTCAATGGATAGAGCTGCTGGCGTGCTGGACCTCACAATGAGGTTGAGATACTCTTCAGCCACTTTGAACTGTGCTGATGTAGTAGCACTCCTGAAAAGTAGTCGGCGGCTTTTCGATCTTTCCCCGGCTTGTGTACAATCACATAGTCGTACTCTTGCAGTCGCAACCCCTACCTCTCGATATGAGGGGACATCTTGGCTTTTGAATTGCCGAGGATAGTGAGCAGCGCCTGGCAGTCTGTGATGATAGTGAAACATTTCCCATATAAAAACACATGGAAAAGGTTTGCAGGCCCACACTACAGCCAGACTCTCCTTCTCTGGCTGAGAGTAGACACGTTCTGTTTCAGACAGGCTTCTACTGGCATAGGCTGGAATTTGTCTCTGGACATTCGGATGGCCATTATTTTGAGCAAGGATTGCCCCCAGTCCCACCGGGCTCGCATCTACTGTGATCTCAGTATGTAACTTGGGGTCAAAGTAGGCCATTTTAGTTGCATTCTGAACTGCATGTTTTATGTCTTTGAAATGTTGGTCGCTTTCCTGAGACCACTGGAATGGGACATTTTGCTTTAAGTCTCTCAACGGCGCACTCACTGTGGCAAAGTCACAAATTCATCTTGAGCCATAACTATCCATGCCAAGAAGAATTGCAGCATGTTTACATCTTGGGGGGGGGGCAAGCATATGCCAATGCTTGCACTTTGTCCAGGTCAGGAGTCATTCCGCCATCAGAGAATATGTGCCCAAAGAATTTGAGTTTAGTTTTGTGAAACTCATCCTTTGCTGCATTCAGAGTGAGACCTTCATCAGCAAGTAATTCTAACCCTTGTGTAAGGGCCTGGTCATGCTCCTTTTGTGTTGTCCCAAATACCAGTATGTCATCACTGTAATTGAAAGCATGCGTGACAGGTTGAATTAATCGGCGGATGACAAGCTGAAATATCTCCGCAGCCGAAGATACTCCAAAACTCAACCTTCTGTATCTGAACAAACCAAGATAAGTCGAAAAAGTAGTAATGTACCTACAGTTCTCTTCCAGCTCGAGTTGATGATATCCTTTGTTCAGGTCAGGACGGGAGAAGACTTTGGCACCGTTTAGCTGCATGATCATGTCCACGATGTGGGGACCAGGATGTCTTTCTCTCTTGATTGCTTTGTTGGCCTGGCGCACATCAACACAAATGCGCATTGCACCGCCACTATCCTTTTTTGGCACCACAACTATGAGCGACACCTACGACGTAGGACCGGTGTTGCATTCAATGATGCAATGCTTCTTGTTCTTTCTCAACAGCTTCTTGTAAGTGGAAAGCGATTCTGCGGTGCTGTTGTGCAACAGGGCGAATGTCCCCATTAATATGAAGTTGCACTTTCAATGTCTTCAGCCTTCCTAGGCCATGAAACAATTATGGGAACTGACTCACAATTTCAGACTGAGCACGGATGTTGCTGTTGAGAGATATCAGTCCCATGTCAGCAGCAGTTGCAAAGCTAAGTAGTCATGCACTTGGTGAAATTCCCTGAAGAGCATGAATCGGTGCTTGCACTGACCTTGTTTTATGTCCCATGGTTACTGTAAATGACCCTTGACTCTGTAACGGTATGGACACAGCCCGTGTGTATACCTTTGAGTTTGACAGGTTAGGGCATGGCAGAGGAGATAAGCTGTTAAACTTCTCTTCTGGCATGATATTAATCGACACACCACTGTCTATAATTAAGGTTATGGGGCAACCGTTTACCTTTAATGTAATTTTAGGACCATGTCCAAATTAAACTTTTTGCTCCGTTTGGTGCTTCTCATTTGACTTTTGATCTTTTTTGCAAGTAACTAAGCCTACATGTGCACGTCATTCTTTAGTAGATAACATCAACACATATCCGTCTTCTTCACTGGCGCTGGATAGTGTAGATGAAGAACCTTTGTATGATGAATTTGATGACGTTCGATTTTATTTTGTTTCTACTTGTCGTACCTGATGTTGCCTTTTGGGCTTGTGGGCATGCCGAGAATGCTTCTGGAACCTTCTGGCGCCCATTTTATCTTCTCGCTGTGACGCATTTGGTTTCTCTTTAGATTTGTGGACCATTACGAAGAAGTTTTCTTTCCTGCAGCCCTTGCATGTCTGTCCCATGGCTAGACATTTACCTTCATGGGGAAACTAAAACCCTCATCGAAAGCATAGGTTTCACCAGCCTGTTGTTGTGCTTGGTTGAAGATGTGCTTTACGTAATCGACATTCGGTGTTGGATTGAACTTGGCTTCCAATGCTTCTTTTATCTTTTGGTATGAGATTGCATACTTTTGTGAGACTTTCTTTAGCACTTCTTTCACTCCATCACCTGCAAGTTTTTTTTAGATATTTAATGATTTTCGGATTGTCTTTTTCTTCTCCATGCAGCCCATCTAGTACCAATAGTCTGTTTCTTCATGGTGTCAAACGGAGGTGGTGGCTTTAGGAATGTAGCTGCATTGTACTTTGCGCTTCTTTCTTTGCACACAGCAGGACTGGCAACCTCTCCACACAACAGCCCGTTGTTTGGTCCTGGTCATCTCTCCCCACTTTGAGGTCGTATGGTGCTTTAATTGCTTGTACCGCTAAGTAATTTTCTGCTTTTGTACCTGGTTGTCTCTGCCTCTAGCGTTTGCTTTGTATAGATGATGGCTCTGTGTTATGGCGTGGTGCAGTATCTCTTCTTTCGGCCTTACCAATGAGTTCTGGTAGGCATTTGAATGTACCCCTCGTCAGGGCCTTCGACTTCTTCGATGACTGTGTATGGGCTGGGGCCGAGCTTCGACTCCATATACGCCAACTGCAGGTTGCTGTGCATCAATTTGGGGTGCCCGTGGTATGCACCAGCAGTTTGCTGTACCTTTGCACACTCTCAGGGAGAGCAGTCTCTTCGGGGCACTGAACCCCTACTCGTCACCAGATGTAGCGTACTCCCCAGCCCAGGAGCATGCAAATGAAATACGCCGCACATGGAGGTCTGCAATACACGTCTTTATTCTTCAACATACAACCACACACTGCACGCTTTGCGTCATAACTTTTATAACCACACCTTAACACCTCCCAGCAGATTACGTAATTCCTATTTAGAGTCCACCCAGAACCTCATAATCTTAAATCACTACAGATTGCAGCAGGTGAGATAGAGAAAAAGGTGCCATAGCTGAAAGTGAGTGGGAATGTGCTTCAGCGCATGATCCACTATTGGAGGAAGTTGTACATTTTGTCAAGCTAGGTTGGCCTAGATAAAATAATCTTCAGTGTAGCGCACAGCCTTTTGTCAAGGTGTCTGATGAGCTGACATTGGAGGATGGATTGTTGATGCTGTTTGACCAGCAGGTTCCTTGTGGCGAATTTAGGTCAGCCATTGTCCATTATGGCCATTTGTGTTGCATTGTGACCAAGCGCTAGATGTGTGATACTTTTTGATATCCAGGAATGGACAGAGATCTTGAAGATGTGGTTAAAAAAATGTAAGGTTTGTACTTCTCCTTCCCCCCTCCCCACACTTGAGTTACCCTATGGTCCTTGGGTTAAGTTAGCAATACATTTGATAGGGCCTGTAAACTTGTTATTATCATAACATCGATATGCATTAGTTTTAGTTGACTACTATTCTAAGTGGCTGGAGGTCAAATTTATATCGGATCCCAACACCTTGAGTGTGAATTTCTCAAGAATGTATTTCTAGGGTAGGCTTCTCCGAATACTTAGTGTCAGACAGTAGCATTCAATTTGTGAGTTAACAAATGGAATGTTTTCTTAGTTCTGTAAGTGTCAAGCATTTAAGGCGTCCGCTTTATCATCCCCAAACCAATGGTTTAGTTGAACCGTTGAATCGCGTGGTGGGAGAGTTACACAGTGGACACTTGTCAACAAAAACGATGTGTTGAGAGAAGTTAAAACCATCTTATGGTTCTATTGGACTACACCACGCATTACAGCAGGTGTGTCACCTTTCCAACTTTCAGGGGAAGGAAACCAGGGTCTGAATTGTGCCCGGTATGGATGAGGTAGTCGATGGATCTAGTCGATGGATCATGGTGGTGGCATATCAAATCTGTATTGTTTGGGGAGGAGAAATTTTGATAAGGCGCCAGCCAATCAAATGAGGCTTTGACAAGAGGAAGAGTTGTAAAGTAAAAAAATGTAACATTGGTGATGTTGTGCATGTCAGAAAGATGGGTCGCATCACTAAGGAGTATTCCAAAGTTGCGGATCCGGTTGTGACTGACAGAGGTTGTGGAAATGCTGTCAAAACTAATCGTTACTGGTGGAACATGGAGAGTTTGGTTAAGGTGGAAGAATCTTATAGCAAGCTGATGAATGAGGGTGTGCATTTGGATTTCACAGCTGAGTTCCCTGTAAGCCATATGAGTACACTTTTTTTGGGGGGGGGAGAAATGTTATATGTATTGTCTTGTGACATTCTTGTGACTGTCTGAGTGTGTGCTGGTGGAATGTGAGTGAGATGCAGGGTCTCCCTTCTATCTGGAAGTTGAGTGGCTGTGATAATGTTTGGATTTGAAAGATGGCAATTGGAACTCACCTGGGCGAGGGCTGACATGGTGGTTTGCTGTACATTTCTGCTCAAATAAACAACTGTTGAGGTCTTCAAGAAGTTGGCTGTCATTTTCTTTGTGGATCAAAACACGTTTCTGGTAATGTAGTATAGTTGTCTCAAACAGAGTTTAATCATGAAAATCTAAGTACTCATACCTTTTGACGACAGAGATTGGTTATTTAAGTAAAGCCTCAAGGTCTATTTAATGCTGTACAGCGGGACTTATTTTTAGATGTGATATGTGCTTTAATATAGAAATCTAGTTAATACAGTGTTCCCAGGCTGAAGGGAATTGATCTGTATGAACGAGAGGAGTCTGCAGGTATAAGGCATCACAAGTTTGATTATTGGAAAACTACTTTAAGATATTAACAAAATAGTGAAAGAAGAACTATAAAATCTTAAGAAAGAATCTTGATAAATGAAGGAGAGTGGTACATTTTCAATTAAAAAGTGAGCAAAGAATGAGTATCTTATATCCCTATATGTGATGTGAATCCTGTATAATTTATCTTTTCTTAGAGGAGGCTTGCAATATCACTGAAACATATTCAATATGACACTGGCTAGGTGTTTGTTCACTGTTAAGTATTTTACATTTTCACAGATTTAAACAGCTTTGTCAGCCGCACCCACACTTGCGGTGAGCTACGTTCAGCACACGTGGGCCAGGAAGTGACTCTCTGTGGATGGCTTCAGTATGAGAGGTTAGTAATCTCTGCTACCAAAGATTTTTGGATGCATGTTCAACAGAATCCTTTCCTGCTACACCCTGGCTTCCAACATTGCGGTTATTTTTAAAAATAATTCCCATACGTCAGTCAGATTTGGAGATTGTGAAATATTTTGTCCTCAGATAAGGTTGATGTAGATATGATTGTGGCATCATGGCATGTCTATCTGCGGTGCTTTCTCCCATCTGAGCAGCCAGTCTGATGTATGACTCCCATTGCCTATTGTGCTTTTCAGACGGTTGCTTTGCTTTCTTATTTGGAATGCAGTGTCATGCCTTTTTGGATTTTGTTAGCTTTCTGCTTCCTCTGGTTTGCACTGGCTGTGGCTAGAGTGTTGTATGGAAACCTAGTATTAAAGGTCTTTCAGCATTTACCCATGTGTTCAGGAGTGTTGAAACTTGTATGTTGCTACACCGTGATCTGAATAGCCATGTTCTGGCTGCAGCAGTGGTACTATAAGGTTTAGAAGAGGTGCATATTCAGTTTTATGCTGCAAGAGAATGTTTTGCCACAGCTCTGGATGTCAGCAATAAGTGTGTTTCCTAAACTCAGAAGCTTTGGCTGCCTTTTGATGTACAGTGTTTCCTGGGGTGGGAAATAAAATTTGGTTAGCGGGAGGAAGGATTGCCTAGGGGCTCAGTGTCCATGTTATAAGTTATTTATCTATATTTGCCGGTGACATAGAGTTTCAAAGGTTATTCAAGCATAGACTGGAAGCCAATGTTGTGTCATTAAGGCTTTGTTGTTGAGACTCAGCGTTTTCTATAAGCTGTCCGTCTTACTGCAGCATTCTCAATGGCTTTTTGATGTAAGATTTGGTATTGCTGCAGATTGAGGTAGAGTGAGTTACTGTAATCACAGACTCCAATGCTTCCCATATGATTCCAGGTAACAGTTGAATACGATTTTGGCCTGCAAGCAATCAAATTGTAAAGTTTCCTGATTAAATGTCCCCAGATATTTTTTACAGTCTCTCATTTTCTGGAACATATTGATCATAGTGTTACCAACAGTTTATGCTTTATCGGTACTTGTAGATTTATTTTTTTAGTGTCTCTCTGAATTCAGTGTATCTTTTAATTTCTCTAAATTCTCAGGTTATGTGGACACCAATCGTCTAAAGAATCTCTGCGATTAATGTACAGTACAGAGACTACACCCATTTTTGATTGTCCATGTCAATGTCTGGTATACATTTGTTCTTGAGAGTGCCAGTTTTGGCGTTTTTATCTCCTTCAATTTGTAGTTAGCTGATTCATGTGATTTTTATTTTTTGTTTGCTTTATTTTCCCAGACAGGGTCTATTTGTGGTGCTGCGCGATTTTCATGGACTTACACAGATAGTCATACCGCAGGATGAGGTAAGGTATCATCAT
The DNA here is from genome assembly GCA_963921515.1 of Calotriton arnoldi. Lineage (NCBI taxonomy): Eukaryota > Metazoa > Chordata > Amphibia > Caudata > Salamandridae > Calotriton > Calotriton arnoldi. The sequence continues at coordinate 883,451 of CAWUFW010005084.1, forward strand.
CTGGTAAATAGTGGCACCTGGAGACGTGTCCTCACTGGGTAAATTCTCCCTCGATCAAAATCTGAATAAAGATGTAAATGAAAATATGTGCTACACAAAATAAGCCAATTGTACAATCACGCATTTTAAAAAGAACAAACAACTTGGCAGCAGAGCATTCAAAAGTAATGTGCAAACATGATCCAACGCTGTGAACCTCCATTTTCCACCTGAAGTCCTCCTCCTACTGAGACTGCAGCATGGCCTGCAGCCCTCATAAAATGTATGCAATGAAGAAGGGGGCATATGCAGTGGAAAGCACCACTCTTTATGCCTCTTTGCATGCTTTAACATGCAGTAGTGTGGGGCTGCCCAAGTTCTCCTTCAGGCTCCTATGGGTGATAGGCTACTGAAGGACCTAGCGGCAAGGTCCAGTGGTATGTCAAGTTCAGCCCTGCTGGTAAAGTTCTATTCCCTGTGTTTGTTATGTTGATCATTAGTATATTGCTTTATGTTTCTCCAAGACTCAGAGGGGAGATTGGGGGTGGGGAGTGGTAGTCTGTGAGAGAGGAACGAAGGAGACAAGATAAAGGGCCTGATTTAGAGTTGGCAAAAGACACACAATTGATTGACGGAATGCAGAACAAATCAAAACATTCACCCCCAGTCAAGAGATCTGGGTTAAATCCATCATTCTTTTGCTCACCATGCCACCCCAGTTTAGACCTGGCCATATGCAAATCAGTCTTGACCCTGTGCCTCATGGGAACAGTCCAGCCCGAACTGCTAAGCCAGGTCCTCCCTGGACCGGAAACAAGCATCCTAGGACCGGTTTCGGGTTTCACCCTCTTCAGCCAGGATAGCTTGAATCCAGTGGCACATTGAGCCCGGGACCAACGTCTGGGCATACCTGGCGCACTTAGGGCGAGGAAGCAAAAGACACACAATTGATGGAAGGAATGCAGAACAAATCAAAACGTTCACCCCCAGTCAAGAGATCTGGGTTAAATCCATCATTCTTTTGCTCACCATGCCACCCCAGTTTAGACCTGGCCATATGCAAATCAGTCTTGACCCTGTGCCTCATGGGAACAGTCCAGCCCGAACTGCTAAGCCAGGTCCTCCCTGGACCGGAAACAAGCATCCTAGGACCGGTTTCGGGGTTTCACCCCTCTTCAGCCAGGATAGCTTGAATCCAGTGGCACATTGAGCCCGGGACCAACGTCTGGGCATACCTGGCGCACTTAGGGCGAGGAAGCAAAAGACACACAATTGATGGAAGGAATGCAGAACAAATCAAAACGTTCACCCCCAGTCAAGAGATCTGGGTTAAATCCATCATTCTTTTGCTCACCATGCCACCCCAGTTTAGACCTGACCATATGCAAATCAGTCTTGACCCTGTGCCTGTTAGCCCGAAACCGGTCCCAGGATGCTTGTTTCCGGTCCAGGGAAGACCTGGCTTGGCAGTTCGTGCTGGACTGTTCCCATGAGGCACAGGGTCAAGACTGATTTGCATCTAGCTGTGTCTGAACTGGGGTGGCGAAGTGAGCTAAAGAACGATGATGGATTCAACCCAGATCTGTGACTGGGGGTGAATGTCTGAAAAGTTTCAGCGCTCCGTCCATCATCTCCTTGTGTTTGCTGTGTTCGCCCTAAGTTGGCAGGGTATGCCCAGACGTGGGTCCCTTGCTCACTTTGCCACTGGATTCAAGCTAGCCTGGCTGATGATGGCTGTTAGTCCGAAACCGGTCCCAGGATGCTTGTTTCCGGTCCAGGGAAGACATGGCTTGGCAGTTCGGGCTGGACTGTTCCCATGAGGCACAGGGTCAAGACTGATTTGCATATAGCTGTGTCTGAACTGGGGTGGCGAAGTGAGCTAAAGAACGATGATGGATTCAACCCAGATCTGTGACTGGGGGTGAGTGTCTGAAAAGTTTCAGCGCTCCGTCCATCATCTCCTTGTGTTTGCTGATTTAGAGTTGGGCAGACAATGGAAAATATTCAGATTTCTGGAGAAAGTTCCAAATTCGAAGGTGAACTGCCTACTAGAATTTCTACTCCGTGCTATCCTTACGGTGGAGAAAGTTTCAACAGTGTTTCTCCTGAAGAGTATTTACCAGTTACTAGTGATTTAGATAATTACAAGCATTCCACTTTACTCCAAATGTAGCATTTCCACTAACTGTCAGAGCATTTTCCATTCACAGCCAGCTGTAAATTTGGTCTTGTGTGTTTTCTGTCATACGTGTAAGAGTCTTTTACCTACTGATTCTACTGCTTTCTAAAGAGTCCAGCAAACTGCTTTCTCTTCATGCTGAATTTGGGAACATCCCCTCCATCAGATACCCCTAGAAGGGCTTGTTGAAATATTTTCTTTTTCTGAAGTAGGTCAAGCATAGACTTTGCTATGATCCTGTGGCTTTGCCTTATAGCATGTTGTGTGGTTGAAGGCAAGGTGATGGTCTTCTTCATTCTGTGTGTTCCCAAGGCTGAGCTTTCTTTTCTTTCACTTCAGTCCAGTTCCCACTTGAAGAAGCTCCTGATGGCGGCACCATTGGAGTCTGTGGTGCAAGTGAACGGGATAGTCATTGCGAGGCCTCAGGAACAGGCGAACCCGGTGAGATCGGAGCACCATTCATACTTTGAATGACGAGAGGGCCTGTAGGTGGGGCTGGAAAAAAAATGCATCTACCTCCAACATATACATGCATGCAGTACACACCCCTCTCTTCATTTGTGGCCTTCATACTTTCTGTTCAATTCTCCAACTTTTCATTCAGTTCTCAGTTTTATCCCTCTCTCACACACCATCTTCACTTTTACCCGTTTCCTCGTTCTTCTCTCAGTTGTCTGTTTCTTGTCCATTATCCTGCTATGTTTCCCACTACGTATCTTAACCCACAAGATAGGCAACCCTTTGTAAATGGCTCTCATCTCTCCTAACCTTTTTTTTCAGAAAATGTCCACGGGTGATGTAGAGGTTCAGCTTACACATGCCGAGATTCTCAACTCCTGCAAGAAGTTGCCATTTGAAATCAAGGACTTTACAAAGGTGGGCAACGTCCTGTGGTGATGAAGGTCTCTGAGGGAGTGCAAGTCCATTTAGGGTGCAGATCCTGTTGGAGGGGCAGGTCCCATGGGAACCCCCTGTCCTCTAATGTCCTATTGATGGAAACATCAGTTCTGGGAATCTGTTACAACTACAATCAGGATATGATTTGCAACTCTAGGCCAGCCAGTAAGGTAGTTAAGCTGGTTAATATACCTTCTATTATGATGTGCTTCTTTTTTGCCAGCAATGTCATGCCTTATGTAGCTATTTCTCTTCTCTTCTCTACCTTTTTCATCACAGGCAGTTTATGCTATAATGATCAGGTTTCAAACAATGTTGGCTGTGGCCAAAACAGTGTGCAGTAAAATGCCTACATTTACTCTGTATGTCCTCCTTAAGGAACATCCATGTGGTGCACAGTTCTTATCTGTGTGCGACTGTAGGAAGTTTGGTACCTTACTGCAGGGGACTCTGGCCTTGATTTAAAAGATGATGAGTCAAGAGGGAAGAATGGAGGCTCATGAATTGTTCATGGTACAGACCACCTTTTCAGCAAGAGGGGAAGCAATGCACCCTGTTCAACGGCCCTTCTGCTTAGACTTCGCTCATATACCAAACCCTACAAGTGTCTGTGACTTTTGAGAGAGTGATAACACTGGGTCAAACTGCCACTTTCCACCAGCATACTAAAGTGCAGTTCCTGAAGTATCCAGTCATTGAATCCATAAAGTCAAAGGCCTCTAGATTACCAAACCTTGTGCTGATCCAGAATCACCATCTAGTTGAATTTCCCTCCCAGTCGTCATGCCCAAATTCATGTGCATTTGACCTGGACACCCATTTCATTTTGCATTGTGGCTTACCTCTCACTTACCAACTGTGTGAAACAATGGGAAAAAATATATCTGTTTAGTAGTTTCTTATCTAGGTGGGCTAATGCCAATACAATGGTGGCAACCTGCATTTTACATCAGGCACACAAAAGGTGATAGGAAGAATGTTTACAGAAAGCCTAACTACTGGCACTCTCTCAAAGTAGATTTCCAAGCCATCGTTTTTTGCTCATTGTGCCACTTTAGACAAAAGCCCACATCATGCAAGTCAGTACTTTGTGTGACTGAAGCTGCATTTTACACATTTGGCACAAGTGTAACCATTCCTCATATAAGTTTAGGAAAAACATAAGTTTATACTTTTGCAGAGTGTGGCTGAGCAAAAGCTGCTGAATTTTGTTGACCTCCTAAAGTCTGTTGCACATTACTTGACCCCAGTCTCCATACAGCAATTGGATTGTTTGAAGATTTTGAGACTTCAAACAGGTTTCTTACCACAGTGTCATTCACTTACCTTTTGATAGGATAAATCTGTTTCATCGTCAAATGGATGAAGTACTCCAGCAGTACAAAACGGGCACAGTCATGGTAAAATTACTTTGTTCCATTCAAGTGGTACGGACCAGACTCTAGTCCTCCTTGGCGCCCTCCAAGGCTTTTCAGATGTCCAAAGGTAGGACCACTTTCTTCCCAAACCCCTAATCGGTGCTTCCTCTTATTCTACCTCAACCTCCTAATCCAAAAGACGACTCTTCAGGGGAAACCAAGCAAGTACCCTAGCCATCAACAAAGACTAAGAAGTGTTCATCACTTACTTGATGTGACTTATTGCAGTGCTAGGTAATTCTGTTATTGTTCTAGCATGAATGACACGAGTTTGGTAAAGTGTACCTATATTTTGGAGTCCATTTACAGTGCAAAGTACACACATGGGTAATAATAATAGGCCTGTCCTTTCAGCTTGCAAAGATAACTGTCAAAAGTCCCGTGGCCAGGGTATTTGATTCGTAGCAGATGTGCTATTCAGAAGCAGGCTTACCATACCATTCCAAGTCACCGTGGACTCTATGTTGCTGTTCTGAGCTTTCCTTTCACAAACTATTGGAATCTGGGACTTTATCGCACCTGGTACACTTGATGTAAGCCAAGCCTTCATCTCCCAGAATCTTTAGGTAGTTGAAAAAAAAAGCCCAACATTGAAAATCTGGTGCCTCCATAAAAAAAGATTTCCTGTGCATAGTGTTTGTAAGTAAGCTCCAGCAGCGCTGGAGGTTGTGCTCTAATTTTGGGATATTACGCACAGGGCTTAAATATTGCTGACCTATTCCTGCTCATTGTGTGTCTCGTTTTGTGTTCCTCAGAAAACAGAGTCACTAAGGATGCAGTACCGCTATCTGGACCTGCGCAGCCAGCAGCTGCAGTACAATCTTCGTTTGAGGTCTCGGACGGTGATGAGGATGCGAGAGTACCTCTGCAATCTGCATGGTGAGACAAGCCTGTGTGCCTTTAGTTTTACCTGTATGACAGTTTGTTATTCTCTCCAATCCCAACTTTTCTTTGGGCAGTTAAGGACCTATTCAACCATTATCTCTGTGTCCCTCTTCCCTGTATGTCTGCATTGATTAGGTGGAAGCAACCTTCCTGGAGGATGTTCCATGCAGTGTCTACCTTTGTTTTTTCATTTTGCCCCACACCCAAATGTGGCATGTATCACTTACTTTTGCTTACCATTCATTGTATTTTTATATCCTATCTTCTCAAATTGAGTCCTATATTCTATGTCACACTAGCTGCAGGACCCTGTTGGGTCAGGGGGGTAATTTTGGGAAGGGTTCTAGCGGATCTTTGCTGTCTTTTCTCTGCTCAAGCCAGAGCCAGCTATTGGCCTCTGGAGATCTCAGAGTGAAGCTGTAAGGGCTCTGCAGCAATGAATCTGTCCTCATTAATGATAGCGTCCATTGGCAGGTAGGCCCAAAGTGTGAGACACGAGAAATGCTTGTGACATTTCTGTAGAAAAGACAGTGGGCCCAGGTTTAGATGGTGAGTACTTTATTGGGATACTCAAGTTCATGTCCAACCAGCAGTAACTGCTGGCCCACATAACGTTACCCCATAAGGTCTATAGAACATTCCTTATCCCAAGAGCATTCTACCATGGGCACTCTTCAACCCTAAACAACATGCCTACACTTCTCCATCTCTAAAATCATTATTTAATTTACATTATACAAAGTTCAAACTCAAACTGCAACAAACAGCTAGACTATTAAATTGGAAAACAAGAATTAGAAAACTACATGGCGACGTTGGGAAGAATTCATACAACACCACCTCCCAAGCTCCTTAAGTTTCCTAATACATGAAAAACCCTTTTGAATAAGAATGTTTTTTTGGTCAAATTTCCTCTCACGCAGGCTCGACATTATCCAAGCCACTAACCATCACATCATCAGCCTGACCCAGTATTTCACTCGCACCTTCTTTCATATTACTTAGAACCACAGACATTTTACTCTTGCTCCACACCTTACTGAAGTCTAATATCACTACATCCCTTTTTACTTTATTTACCCACTCAGAAATAGAAAACCTGCCTTGTGCTGTGCTTGACCTTGCACTTTTCCTAATTCTCACCAGATCGAGCTCAACAATACCAACACCCTTCCACGCCTTCCCTTCATCTGCACTACCTTCCTCACATCACACACATTTTTCTGTTTACTAGGATCATTTCCTACCCATCCATTCCTTATTCAACAGCCCCAGTAACTTTTCCGCTTAACGGTGTGAAAGGAACACCCTCTTAACTGACATGAGTGGTGTGCTTGCCCATAGCATTCTTCTGGACACTTCTTCCACGCAAACGATTCAGTCATACTAACTGGAAATGATCCTTCACCAACTTAATAAAACTGTTGGGATGGTAAAACAAAGTTTTCATGCGCCTTATTCAGATCAAACAAAGATATTTCTCCACCATCAGTTTGGGTCCATATTCTGTGACCAATTCCTCTGGATAGCCTTCGCTATTAAAAATGTCTTTCAGTAATTGCTACGCGCTCCTTATTGTTACATTATCCACAAACCTGACCTCCAGCCACTTGGAATAATAATCCAATATCGCAATAGCAGACATAGATGACCTCCCTGTTACTCCTACTAGAGTAGAAACATCTAATGCTAACTTACTCCATAGATGTTTAGGCCGCTCCACTGCTTGTCATCCAAAACACACACACTCCCCTACATGATGCTCTACAGCTCTATCAAGGGCTGCCTATCGACAAATCCTCATTAACTCTTCTCTTCATTGCCCTAATGCACACAACACCTTCATGGAAAAGCTCCAAAGTTATTTTTCCTCAGATCAGTAGGAATGAACAGCAAAAACCCAATCTTGTGACGGTGCGTGTCCTCATAGTCAATTCCTCAACAACGTGTTTATAAGCTATCTTCACCTCCAAATCATCACTTCTCGGCTACAGTCACAAATAAAATGCTTCATTCATGAAAGACACAAATCCTTCTCAGATTTGTCAAACTACTCTTCTTCAGACAAAGCACAGTTTGACACACCACGTTTACTACTCACCGCACATTCTTCATTCTCTTCTTCAATCACTCGTTCACCATCTTGTGACAGAGCATCAGCTGCTGCATTTTTCCTACAGCCACATTGTAGGAAATTGGGTCACTGGTTAAGGGGGGTGAAATCCTACTCAAGCAGGGACCACATTTCCTGTCAGGATGAAGTCACAAGCAACCCCAAATTAACCTGTGATAAACCCTCTGGTAGCATGGCATAAAATCAGTTAGGCTTAACTTGGAGGCAATGTGTAAAGTATTTTTGCTGCACTTCAAATAGTAATAAAGGGAAACCCAACAAAAGAAAAATCCCACCCCAATTTAGAAATATAGAGTAAAATGTAATAAATAATTTGCCCAAAAAAAAAAAAAAAATCCAATCAGTAGAATCAAAGATGCAATTTTAAAGATTTAGGTAAAATAGTACCTAAAAGGACAAAGCACCAACTGTGGTTATCTGGTCATGCTGGACTGGGACACAGTCACAAGTTCAGGCTGACTGTGATGGAGTGCGGGCAGGATACAGTGAGCTAGATAGGCCAGCTGAGCAAAGTACCTTAAATCCTGGTTGCGTAGCATTGCGAGGTCCCACAGCCAGTATGCGGCAGTTCCGAGGGGCTGTGATGGAAGATCCCGCATTGAGGATGCATCACGCAGTGGCGATTCTGGGGAGCGGCGATGCAAGGTCCTGCGTCGAGGATGGGTCACGCAGCGGTGATTCCGAGGAGCTGTGAGGTCCTGCATCTGGGATGTGTCACACAGTAGCGGTTCTGATGGGAGACTGCAAGGCAATGAGTTGCGCTGTGTCAGTACCCCTTGGACCACAGCTGGGTTAGCAGAGCACCGTCAGGCTGACTTCCAAGACTCCAGGACGGGGTTGGCACTTCTTGAGGGGCAAGACTTACTACAGACAGAGCCCATGTGCTGGGTTCAAGGTGGTTGGAGCCATTTCTGTCTCTGAGGCTCTGATCAGGAAGCCAGCCAACTAGCCCTTGGAGTCACTCTGGTGGTCCTGGGTTCACGATGCAGGTCCAGTCCTGATCAGTCAGCCAGCAGGGCAGCAGAGTGGCAGTTCTTCTTAATCAGAGCAGCACAGCAATCCATCTGAGTCTTCCACAGGTCCAGAGGTGTACTGAAAAGTTGGTTCTGAGGTTCCAATATTTATACTTCGTGCCAGCGTTGAAGTAGGAGAAGGTTCTGGAGGTTCCTACCCCCAAAGCTATTAAGGTGTTTAGAATATCCTGCCTCCCTGCCCTGGCTCTAACTTGTCTAGGGGCACAAAACACTTCTGTGAAACCCTTTGAATGTGCTGAGGAAGAGCCTTTGTGATGTGTAAGTGTGGTAGATGACAGCTTCTCCCCCATCAAGTCAGAGATGGCCCATTCAGCCCACACCTATTCCCCCATCGTCTCACTGTCTGGGAGTAATGCCTAAAGACCAACTGCCAGCTACACCTAGTCATGTGACCAGGGTACAGACCGCAAACACCAAATGGTTGGTACAAGAAAATGTCCACTTTCTAAAAGTGGCAATTTTCAGAATTGTGACTTAAAACTCAACTTTACCTTTATAGAGGGTTTTAAATTACATTTCTTTAAACACCAAACTTGTGATTCCTGCCTGCTCCCAATTGAAAGTTATCACTCAATAAATGTAGTTAGTTAACCCAATGTTATCCTATGGAAGAGGTAGGCCATGCGGTAATAAAAAACAAATTTAAGAGATTTTCACTACCAGGGCATGTACATGTTAAAAGTAACTAACCCTAGGGGTGACATGTATTTAAAAAGGAAGGTTTATTTTGCCAGGTTAAAACAATAGTTTAAAACTGCTCTCACAGGCTGCAGTGGTAGGCCTGAGACATGTTTAAAAGCGCTACTTAAGTGGGTTGAACAATCAGTGCTGCAGGCCCACTAGCTGCATTTAATTTACAGGCCCTGGATACATGTATTATTTTATTAGGGACTTACAAGTAAATTTAATATGACAATTTGGGCAAGCCAATTCTTCCATGTTTAAGGGAGAGGGCACAAGCACTTTAGCACTGGTTAGCATTGGTAAAGTGCGCAGAGTCCCAAGAGCCAACAAAAACGGATTCAGAAAACAGTAGGGTGAAGGCAAAAAGTTTGGGGGTGACCCTGCAGAGAAAGCCAAGTCCAACACACATACTCTTAGTTGTATTCTCGTAAATAATATTGTCATTTAGCTGTCCAAAGACTGGTTCTCAAAGTTAAACTTCTCACCCCCGCAAAGTAGTGCACCCCCCTCCAACATGACAGGACATCTCCCTCAATCGGTTCCAGATCACCAAATGGGCACCGGTCTATGGCCCCCACTCCTTTTAGGTGCCCGTGACAATGAATCAAAATAATATTGATGTGATCTTGAAAGAAAATTACAATCAAGCTTTCTTAAATATTGTTTCCAAAAGATAGAAAAAAAATTATTAACTCCGAGAAAGGAAAACTTTACATTAAAGGCTCTATAGAGAAAATACTGTATTAATGTAATGTGCCCATTAGCAACTTAAAGTACATAAATCAGAGACATCAGATTCACATAACAGTTTGTCTCTTAAAAGCTCATCTTCTGGCAGCTGTCAGTTTGTAAAAAAAAAATCCAGTGCATTGGGTATTAGGAGATAATTTGTGAGGGGGACCCCGAAATTTCGACTGCCTAGGGGCCTCCACAGGGTTTAATCCGGCACTGTCCACAGTTACCAAGTGGCTAGACTCTGCTCCTTTCAGTGCCTTCGAGGAAAATGCCACGACCTCCTCCATGAAATTTGTTGAACAGCACCAAGGATACAGCCTTTCACAACTGCCATTAAAATGCTTTTGTAATGTGCGGTTAAATTTTTTTAAGGGTTAACTGATACAATTCCTTCTTTCTTTAAACCAAAAGCCTTGGAGGTGAAGTGAACTCAGCAAAACTTTAAATGAAGAGTGCAACAAAATGTGCATAAAATCCAGGTAATCCCAAGAATGTCCACAATTAGTCTTGTCTTCGTGAATAGGAGCATCACTGAAAGCTCACAACAATTTTTCTTGGGTTCATCCTCTTTTCCAGACACCTGGTGCCCCAAATAAACTTTGACTCCAATTCTACATTTATCTTTTTTGAGTGTCACCTTATTCTCCTTCAAAATAACTAGCCCTTTTTCCAACACCTTATTGTGTTAGCTGAGACTACCCCCAAACCTCAAAATATCTTCCTATATGTACGTAACCCCCTTCTACATCCTGGAATAACAAATGCATAGATCTCAGATAGAGAGTACAAGCAGAAGCTGATACGTTCCTTCAGGCATCACAAAAGGCGTTATATTCCTGCCTTCCCAGTGGTAGTCCACCTGACGGTATTCAGAAGACTTATTAGAGTTGTAAATACCAACCATCAACATTCTGTAATATTAGGCAATGGGTGCTGAATTGACCCCCATCCATTGTTCTGTTTAGCTCACCCAAGTCCACACATATTAGGTCTTCACTGGACGTGCATGCTAAAACAACTAGGGAAAGCCACTCACAACTTTTGATCTCTTCAATAAAGTCAAGATCCACTAACAGTTTTAGCTCCTTCCTTGGCTCATCCCTTAATCCAACCAGTTCTTTACTATCCTTAAACTAGGAGTATCATCTTATTTCATTATCTTTCATAAGTGAAACCTTTTAAGTTCCCTAAGGCATCTGAAATTAATTTTAGAAATCTGCCCTCTCTTTTATCTTCTGACACATACCTAATCTCATTCGAACAAGCCTCTTGATCGGGGCCACATCCCAACAAACATGACCCATCTTTCAACGCATAAATGGTGGCATTCTCTGGAATTTTCATTAAAAATGAATCTGAAATTCTTCCACAACCTCCACCAGTCTCTTGCCATATGCAAACGTTATAACATTGGGTTATGAGTGAAATTCTTGCATTTATTTAATTCATCTTGCGATCAGTGTATATGGGAAACGTAAGTCTGCATCATATCTACTTCTACTTTTCACACTAAAACATTGCTGTATAGAAGATTTCCTTTCATATCCTCTATTGCTAAAATATTACCTTCCCCATCTTCATTGTTATCCTCCTTCACTGATGCTTTGCCTCTTACTTTATCCGTCTCCACAATATTGACTATTTTTTTGTCTCCCTGCTCACTTTACAAACCCTAGCAAAGTGCCTCATCTTGTTACACTTTTAGCACACAATGCCCCACCCTTAACAAGTCTCAGTATTCGCAAGATGCATATTGCTTCACATTAGAAGCAACGGTTGCCATTGCATGTAGCATTTTTTCTGGCCAGTTTTCTGTTTTTTATATAGGGCTTCTTGACTCTAACCCGCACTAACGTTACCCACCTCCCTGGATAACTGTACTTGGAAGACAGCTGTTTCCGATATATAGTTACCTACATTTTCTGTCCCTCTTGAGTAGATACAGCTTATGCTAGGGTTGTAATCTCAGTTGACCACAAGCAGGCCTGCCTTTTTGTGTTCATTTTGTTCACCAATTGGCCTCTAATAATCTCTTGCATGAAATATCCATGGTTGCAAGTGGTCACCGATGCCCAAATCATTGCCACATTGCTATCTACCAATTCACCAGGTCATTGAAAACATGTTCTTCCTTGGGTTGTATCTCTTATCCACATGTTTTCCCCTGTGACATACTCGTTCAGCGTTTCATCAGTGCTTTCCCCACACTCTGTTACTTCTTCACTCAGTAAACGTTTCAAAAAAGTACATCCTTTAATCCCCAAGCTATATTTTAAGAGGGATAGATTTCTTTTTGCTATGAAAATGTCCCCATTAGTTTCATCAAGGTCCATGTCAAAACCATGTTTTAACTGTAGCCAATTCAGTGGTGAAGGACCCAGTACCGAGAGAAACTGAGAAGGAGGAGTTACACTTTCCAAGTCAGTATACCAATAAGTATATGAAAGGCTTACACCAAAACAGTAATGTGGGTTGATGAGTTGTTGCCAAACTCACTCTATTTGCACAGTAATAGAGAATGATTGAAGAATTACCAATGTCACCATGGAAACACCACAATATGTGTCTTAAGCAATAATTAACTGACTAGTCATGATGCCCTTTCAGGTAAGCTCAGTTTTGGCGGCAATGATGCAGCACTTCGTGCCACTGTCCAGCGCTGTCCATGATGCCTTAACTGAAACCCTAATTGTAGAGTACCAAAGTTTCCATGGAAACCAAAGTGCATCATAGACATGCTGCAATGCACCAGCGTATGTTATCAAAGATGGCGTCACTTTGATACATTACGTGATGACTCCTAAGCATGTGGAGATGATCATCTGTGGAACATATGGATCAATAATGGAGCACTGACCATTAGTACCTATGCTCCCAGTCTGGAAACCGTTTCCATTAAGGCACCTTGATGCCATGCTGCTCCTCATTTAAAGTGTATCTGCCAAATTTCGTGCCAGCCAAAATATCGACTTGCATAAGGTCTTCCTACAAGTCTCGGGAGTCTTTCTCATCACATCCAGTGACACAAGCATGGCACTCATTTACGGGCTTGTGCAGGAGCCAGCATGGTGATGTGGAAGTACTCTGGATCGCTCATTGCCACTGTAGAGAAGACACTGCGTACAGATTTAGATGGTAAATACTTTATTGGAGCTCTGAAGTTCACGTTCAACCTGCAACAGCCACTGGCAGCAACTGCTGACCCACATAACGTTACTACACAAAGCTTTATAGAACATTCCTCAATCACATGTGAAATCCATCATGCACATACTTCAACCCTAAGCAACATCCAAACAATTCCCTTGGTCACAGTGGATGGCAGCAACAAACATAGTGTGTAAACTCACTGCTGAGGATCACATGCATGGCGCAGCACACAGAGAAGAAATTGTATTAGAGGGAGAAAGTGTACACTAGCTGTGTATTTTGTGATTGCTAGGTTGGCATGGCTACTATAGTAGCACAAAGAGCAGGCAGCATTAAGCAGCATGCCCCCCCAAGCCTTTTGAGAGTGAAGAATTAGTAAATTGATATAGGATGCACCTAGGAATTCAGGGGTCCACAAGAACAGTAGACACATTGGGGGGGGGGGGGTCCTCCACATCCGCAGCCTCCACAAAAGATAAGTTGCCTCCCAGGAGGACAAATTGGCTTTTCTGCTGAATGACATTGAACCCTGTGGGGAAGTGTTTGCCCAGGGAGACATAGCGGGCATTCATGGACCACATAGCTGACAGCACCTGTTCCCAGACTGAAGAAGAACCTGGGATATTCAGCAGGGCTATTGAAAGGCGAAATAGTTTGGCTACGTTTGGACTTTTACCTGAGAAAAGCAATAAGCATAAACTAAATAAATTCCAGAAAGATAATTACTCACCCTCAGCAATGTAACACTCTTAAATACACGACAAGTGTCATACAAAAATCCAACACTAACTATCCATAAGGACACATTACAACCATACTTAATTGCCTTCAGTTACATATTGTTAAAATTGCTGTACAAAATACTTAGTACAGTCCATTTAATTAGTCAGCTATATCCAAGAAGACCAAAGTACTTGCAGATATTAACACAAAAGGCATTCGCATTCTTTCCACACACTTACATTCAGTCTTGTCCAAAGCTTTTGAAAAAAGAAATAAAACGTACAGTAGCAAAACCTACTCTGTTTAAAAGTCCAGTGTAATAAAATGCTATTGCATCTGTCACAGCCTGCATAGGATTAGCCGCTAAGTCTGAAATTAAAAAGGTCTTCTTAAATCAGAGATTTGGAAACAGATGCAAATATTGTGAATAAGAGTTTCACAATCAAAATGACAGAGCCTTCACGTGCTTTCTGAATTGTCAGTCCATAATTTCATGAACTTATAAAGATGTATATGCTAACAATTCTGCTTCATAAAATTCAGACCTACCTGCAGGCTTGTTGGATTTACCAAATATCTTTGCTGAACTGGCTTAAGGTATCTAGACCCAAGCACACCGACCACAAGGCGCTATCGTAAGCCTAAACAAAGAGGCTTTCTTTTGTTACAGGGAGTGTAGCAAACCATTCTGAGACACTGGAAGGAACAAGGCAGATCATCCTTATCAAGATTGATGTCTTAAATTATATCTGCTCAGGTGAAATGAATAATCTCCAAAATCTGGTCATGCAGACTTGTTGCTGGCCAGTCTTGTTCGTAGACCTCTCTCTATTTATGGGTACCTCGCTGCTGTGGGATCAGGTTAACAGAAATGTGGTTTCCTTGTTCTAAAATTTCTTGCTGGTGCTTGTTATGGGAGATGTGAAATGTGAAAACACGAAGCAACAGCAAACATCTGTAGAGCGTGTCACACAGTTATACGTGGTAAAAGTACAGTGCGGGCCAAAAACTCGTGCTGATGATGAAGAGGGGAAAGGTTTACCTTCGAACAGAGTGCATGACCTGTAAGGTCCTAGTTAAAGGAAAACTCATGTTTAGCAAGCTTAAAGGAATGTATGGCCTTAGCACACCGGCAAGTATTCTGTTGTCCTAGTTAAACAAGAATGCGATTGAAGATCATTGTAGAATAGGAGCAGGAGACCGAATTAGCCAAGAACACACAGAATCTGATGAGAGGCCTTAGGGGCACTACGATAAAGCACGCTAACCAACAAGCACACATTCAACCCAAATACACATGCATTTGAAAGTAGAAGAATACTTCGTTTGCTAAGCATTGTTAGAAACTGCAATAAAAGATGTGTAGAGAATTAAATTAAAGTCTAGGGTCACAGGTGAACTCATTTAAAAAAAATAATAATAATGTGTACCAATGTGTAACTGTCTAATAATCTATTTTCTGAACTTTTGTAACTCCCGTTGTTTAACTTTGTATAAAGGAAGCTACCTGTGAAGCAGCAGATTGAGACCGGCTGTTTACTGGTGTGGACTTGCCACTCTCCCTGTTGCAACAGTAAAGAGCTGTTTGTACATTGCCAAAGAGGAGTCTGTCTTTTTCTTTAATCTTCAGTTACCCTGTAACAATGTGGCACATTTTGTGATAGCATTACTTCATTATTTTCTGGTTTTTACGCTTGTTAACACTGTGTGCATAGAGTGCACCTCATTAGTATCGGTTTAACCCCTGAATATAGCAATAAACAACAAAAAGGTGACTAGTCAACCTTTAACAAAGTGTGTCCCACTCCGCAGCAACACGTGTCGCTGCAGTTTTAGTAACGTTTGAACTAGAAGCATATTTATTTTGTTAAAATCTGCAGATTATGCAGCAGATGATGGATTATATTGAAAATGCATCAAATCCATTAATTATGTGTGGAAAAAAAACACTGCGACCGCACAACCACATGATTTCAGTGGCTATGCTCTCATATTATGAGCAGTACGGTCTTTGATGACCAAAATGATTAACAGAACATATTTTTTTTTTTAAAGGCTCCCACCTGTCTGGACTTGGAGCCTTACCTACACCTTGTCCTAAAGATCTATGAAACAAATCAGCTGTGTTATAGAGGAGAAGGTAAAATCTCCCAAGATGGCACAACCCCTCTCTAGGTGTGTGGAGCTTGGTAGTCTGCCCCAAAGGTGTGGCTACCTGAGGGCTACACACCCACAGGAAACACTGGTTTGGCAACTGTCTCCCCCACCCCCCTTCCCTCTTTGTCCCCGACACCATCATGTCTAGCAGAACAAAAGAGCAGTCCCGCTTGTGTGTGTTCACAATTTGCCCTTTAATGGCAGCTTCCCTTTTAAACCTCGCCTTTTGGGCTCACATCTTGTTTGGTCTTCCTGGCAGTGGCGGTGCGTCCATTTGGGCGCTGGGGCGTTGCCCCACCTGCCACTAATGCCACATGCCCCCATGGCCCCAGGGCCCATTCATCATTCGTTCAATCTCGTTCGTTGCGTTCTAATGTGTTGTGTTACTCTAATCGAGTCGCGCGCGCCGCGCGGCTGTTCCGGGCCGGCACCTGACCCCGGGGCACGCCCACTTGGTGGTGACTGACAGACAACAAGAAGCAGTTGACAGTTGTTGTCTGTGAGCGCAGTAATAGTGCGCATGTTCAGTTTTGGGCATGGTCACTTTTACGACCAGCCCGAACATGCTCACTACTACTAGCCGCTGCCTTCCCTTTAAGAGAGCGAGGGACCGAGGGTTGCTTGCTTCATTTGAGCAGCCCCGGCCCCCCGGACTCCTAATGGGCGGGGGGCATCTCTGCCCTCTAGCCAATCCCTTTTCCAATTCGTCACAGGGGGCGGTTCCTGCCCTATGATGAGTTATGAAGGGGTGGGGTAGAGGCTGCAAGCAGGCGGCGGGAAGTTCAAAAGTCGATGGATTGTGCGCAGTTTGCCATACAACTTTAATTCATTACAGGGCGGTCTGCGTTTTTCTAGCTCTCTCGGACTTGAACTTCAGAGGTCTGCTCTCTCTTGTGTCTCGTATCCCGCTGGCTGGACTTGCCGCGCTCTGCTGTGCTCAGTGCTCCCAGCCGTTCTGAAGAGACACTTCGCAGACTGGAGGAGGTGTCTGTTTACTGCGCTGCTAACCGCAGGACTTTGTGGAGGTGGAGGCCGCCATTTGATCTCCAGCGCTTCAACTAAGGAGACAGATCTGAATGGTATTTCGGGCCTGTAGTCAGAGCGAAGACAGAAGCCCTGCTGACGGGAAAACACCCCTGGAACCTGGCAGGCTAGAACAAGCCCTCAGGAAGGTAAGCGCCATGGGGAAGCTTGGTAGTGCGTACAGTATAGTGGGCTCTGAACGAATGTGGACTTGTTTCGCCGTAGTTGCCAGTTGTTATGTTGGCGGTGTAGACCACGCAGACACAAGTGAGTTGCAAGCTACTCTTTATTGTATGTGACACCTCTCGTACATTCATTGCGCCCCTACTTCTGGGAGAGTTTGCCTCCAAACATGCGATCCCGGCTACATCCTATCCCAAACGATCCTGTTCTTTCCCGCACTTCCTATTCAGGCTCTGGGCAGGGGTTATGAGCCAGCACGTGGAAAGGCGGAGTGAAAGTAATGCGTGAGTGCAGGGCCCAAACAAGACTCACTTAGGCCATGTGTCCACTCCCACTCCCCGCTGGCGACCCTTAGCCCGGGTACAAACCGCATCAGCAACTAGGCCAGCCACTTCTGCCCCCTGGGGTAGAAGTCGCAGTGCTTAATGCACCGCGGGTCCACTGGGAGTTCGCTTGCTCACCTTGGCCCCGTGGCTCTTACAAGAGCCCCTGGGCCACTCTCACTGCTGTGGCCGCTACCGTAGCCTGCGACTGCTGCCACCTTGACTGGAGGCTGAATGCTAGAGGCGGGAGACAGGGAGCACACCCCAGTCGCCAAGTCACCCCCCAGATGAGAACGTGACGGCAAGCGAGCGATGAAAGCATGCAGCGGAGGTTACAGGTGGGCTCTGAGAGGGCGTCCTCCTTTGGCCTCCAGTTACCGACTCAGCCAGCTCCGGCTGCTGGCGCCTCCCCTCCCTCCATGTCGATCGTCTCATGTCTCACGTAACTTAAGTAATGCCACTGATGTTATTGGTACTGGATGCCAGGCATACTTTACTTTCAGGTGTGTTTGCTTTCCCAGGTGAGTGAGGGCACTGAGTTGCACAGTGACAGAAATAGACACGAAATGTGAATGGGACGAACGATCACATGGATGGATGTGTGATTTCGATGGGTATTGTACGACGTAAAACATTATTTGAACTGATGCGGGCCTTTGTTTGACTTGACGTGCGTTATATAGTGTGCTGCGGCGAAAAGTATACTGTTCTATATACAGGACTGCGACCTGTGTTTTGCCTTATATCTGTTAATGAAAATAATCTGTTGCTTGTATATAACCGCAATCCCTAAATGACAAGGCACTCTGTGTAACAAGTGATCGCTGCAGGATAGGCCTAAACCAGCTGGCATGTCCCCCCATCTTTCCCGCTCTTACATTGTATTCCTCCGCATTTTCACCTTAGAACATGTTGATATGTTTGTAGGGTGTCCTGTAGAGTGGTGGTCTATGGGATCAAATGCTGCAGAGAGGTCAACAAGTATAAGAATAGAAGTAAAGTGTGTGTGAATCGGCAGAGGTTATAAAGTTAGATAGGTGAGTGAATGCAGTGTCTGTGGCGTGCAGCATCCTGAATCCAGATTGAAAGAGGTGAGGAAGTCTGTGAGTAGTGAGGAAGTATGTTAAACAATGCTAGTCATTCAAGAACGAGTGAGTCAGGGAAGATAGACGTCTGGGCGTGAAGGGTCAATAATGTTATTTTTTTAAGGGTTTAGAAGACAACTGCAGAGATTTGAAGCAATGATAGGTGGCTGTGTTGAAAGGATGATAGAAAAATGATATCATGCAAGATAGCAAGAGAGAGGAGGGTGAATGGTTTGGTGTTCTGGGAGTTTAATTGGTCACACTGTGCATATGAAGGCTTAGCAGATTTGAGGATGATAATTAGCTCAGTGACAGATGGGTGAGAAAAGGCAAAGTAGTGTGACAGAGAGTGAAAAGTGTGGGCAAAATGTAAGCACAAATAGGTGGGCCTAAGGAAATGCCAGGTGTGTTCTGATATCTAAGCCCTTTGAGGAGAACTCTGATGCAAAGTTATTAAGTGAGAGGGAGGAATGTGAGACTGATGTGCAAGGGATGAAAGAAGAGCAATAATTGCAGAAGTCAATCATTAAAGGTGGAAAATTAACATTAGGCCCTGATAGAAGATTTGATAGACCCGAGGGTGAATGTGAGGGCATGTTTGTGTATATCAAGATGTGCTCTAGTTTTTTGTTTTTTTTCCGTTTATGGAGCAGTGCACATATTTTCCCTTTAAAACATTGACATTGATTGTAATTTGAAGCTGGTTTGATATAGGTTTGATATCATTTTGAATTTGGACTGATGGCAGGGCTTTTGTTGGTTACCAAGAACTGTTTTTTCAGCTTAAAAAAACAAACCTAGCTTACCTCGCCCAACCAAACAAGACTGTGCTTGAGTGCAGTGCAGCGAAGGGTGAGTGATGTCTGTGTGAGTGCAGGTTGAGCAGTGTGCCTGTGTGAGTCCAGGGTGAGTGATGTGGATGGGTGAATGCAGGCTTAGTGATCTGTCAGGAAAGGGTGAGTAATGAGTCTGTGAGTGCAGGGTGAGTAGTGTGTCTATGTGAATGCAGGGAGAGTGATGTATCTGTGCAAGTGCAAAGAGACTTGTCTGGCTACTCCCAGAGATGTGTTCGCCAAGCCACCTCATTCTCAAATTTGCTTGAGAATGCACCATTTGCCCACTCTTTTTTCAAAATTTTCTCGGGGGGGGAGAACCCCCCGACCCCTCCGTAGGTGGTTCAGGCTCGCTCGCCACAGTGCAGTATTTACGCTCACCACTTTCAAATGTCACCAGCCGCCACTGCTTCCTGGCAGGGAAAGGTAGCATCACTTCCAACAGCGGTCCCTTTTGTGTTCCTTCTTGAGAGTTGTTCACACCTCCCCCCAGGATGGCAGAAGCCTGTTGTGTGGCCAGCAACCATTAACAGTCACTGAAACGCTTTGGGCAACAGAGAGACAACTTTCTAAAGTTACCTTTTACTTAAAAGTTGCATTAAATTCGACTGGACATCAAATCAGGCTTAATGCAACAATTTTTTTTATACCTTGATATGCCAACTTTAGTAGTCTCATTCAGACCTTAGCACAGCTGAGTTGTCAGTGTGTACATTGCACTTATCAATGGGGCTACTATCCTTTCTACATTAAGCACGACCATTTGGAGTGTTTACTGTCAGAACATGTAAAAACACATGTTCTTCTTTTTAATATACTGCACCCTGCCTTAGGGCTTGAAAGATCACCTTAGGGGTGACATATATTTATTATAAAGGAAGGTCTGGACTTTGTCATTGATTTAAATGGCAAAGTTCGGTTAGCAGTTCGAAAACCGCTTGGCCAGCCAGAAGTGGCAGGCAGGGAGTCTTGCTTTACCTTGTCACACTTCAGGTGGCACAATAAGTGCTACAGTCCATGAGGGGCACTTTAATTATAGGCCATAGGTACCCTTGCTACCATACACCAGGAACTTATAAGTAATTTAACCTATGCCAATTGTGGGTGAGTCAATCAGACATACACATTTTAGGGTCAGAGCACTGGCACAGAGGCCTGGTTGGCAGGACTCAGTGCATTAGTCATTACACCACTACCTAAAAGTCAAAAAGTGGGGAAACCTGCTAAAAATAATTTCCTCACACCTTTCTTGTCCCATTGCTTACGAAAACAGAAAGTAGTGTGATACACACCATTTATATTCTAAAGTCATCATAATATTCGTCATTTTTAACTAGTTACGTTTATGAAGGCGTGCAAGCACGGTCCGCGCCCTGTCCCATCGCGCTGGCAATGAAAACTCAACACAGGGGAACCACATGTTGGGAACCCTTCCGGCTGCACAGCCAAATCCTGGACTATAATGAGTCCAATAAATCAAGTATTCAATTCTTCTTCTTTGTACTCCTTATTTATTTCATATGCTTAAACCACTTCGTCCATTTTCTAATCAATTTATTTTACTCATAAAACTATCGTACTGCAAAAGATGACGCAACCACAGAAGGAGTGTACGTTTCCACAAATCACGACTTTATTGGCATGACCCAATGCATTTCGGGAATATCAATTCCCTTCATCAGGGGTATCAGAATCTTTCCTCCATCCCCTCTTCTCATAACCTCATTTACCAGCTGTTGCCCCTCCATTCATAGTCCCCTCTATATCGACAGTATTTCCTTCACTCACCGTGACATGTGATCGGTTTTTTTATAAAAAAGAGAAAATCCCAACGTCTTTACAACGCTCCAACGTGTGAGCAGAACTCTTGGCTTCCACCATGACGCTCCAAAACTGCGGTGTGCCGAGGCACACTGAACTATGAACTGAACACCTCGTAAACTGCTGAGAGTGTTACTTCACTCTATAACTCCCCTTTTAAATTAACAACAGGTGATTGATCAGGCAAGTGGCTGTGTTACCTAAACTCTGGTGTGGATTCTATCTCACTCTCCTTTTAATCCGTTCCTGTATGTGAAAACTACATGTCCCAGCATGCCTCTCATCGTGATCAATCTAACATTAAGTAACTCGTGCCAGAACCCGGTTATAGAAGTGGTGAATCCCCATACCTCATCTCAAAGGCTATTTTTACTTATGAGCACATAAATCATGTATTCCAAAACAATGTTGCACGTTACAATATTCAACATGTTGACATAAAAAAACCAATAAATCGACACTTGAGCACGGTAAAACAAATAAAGTATAACATTTTCATCGTAAAAAAGTCCATTGTAATCCCCTGTTCTTTCAAGCCGTTTATGTGGGAAACCGTCACTCCAAAGTTCTTCGTCGTTTTCCCAGGTATAACAGTACTCAACCTCATGTCAACATGTTGAATATTGTAACGTGCAACATTGTTTTGGAATACATGATTTATGTGCTCATAAGTAAAAATAGCCTTTGAGATGAGGTATGGGGATTCACCACTTCTATAACCGGGTTCTGGCACGAGTTACTTAATGTTAGATTGATCACGATGAGAGGCATGCTGGGACATGTAGTTTTCACATACAGGAACGGATTAAAAGGAGAGTGAGATAGAATCCACACCAGAGTTTAGGTAACGCAGCCACTTGCCTGATCAATCACCTGTTGTTAATTTAAAAGGGGAGTTATAGAGTGAAGTAACACTCTCAGCAGTTTACGAGGTGTTCAGTTTTCATAGTTCAGTGTGCCTCGGCACACCGCAGTTTTGGAGCGTCATGGTGGAAGCCAAGAGTTCTGCTCACACGGAGCGTTGTAAAGACGTTGGGATTTTCTCTTTTTTATAAAAAAAACGATCACATGTCACGGTGAGTGAAGGAAATACTGTCGATATAGAGGGGACTATGAATGGAGGGGCAACAGCTGGTAAATGAGGTTATGAGAAGAGGGGATGGAGGAAAGATTCTGTTGACTGCAGTCGTGTGGGGGTTAAAGAGAGTGGGTATCAACGAGGAGGCAGGGGCATTACGTTGGGTCTTGAGTAACATCAGGAAACGTACAACGTTTTAATATATGTTGATTTGCATGTTGACTCGAAACAGTTAATCGATCGTAGTTTAAGGCTTTTATGTTGTTTTTTATAAAAGCTAGGAATAATCATGTATATTGAAGGTGGTTTTTGATTATTATTTCTTGCTTTGTAGATACCCCTGATGAAGGGAATTGATATTCCCGAAATGCATTGGGTCATGCCAATAAAGTCGTGATTTGTGGAAACGTACACTCCTTCTGTGGTTGCGTCATCTTTTGCAGTACGATAGTTTTATGAGTAAAATAAATTGATTAGAAAATGGACGAAGTGGTTTAAGCATATGAAATAAACAAGGAGTACAAAGAAGAAGAATTGAATACTTGATTTATTGGACTCATTATAGTCCAGGATTTGGCTGTGCAGCCGGAAGGGTTCCCAACATGTGGTTCCCCTGTGTTGAGTTTCCATTGCTTACGAAACCTGGATTGAGCTCTGCTCCTGATCAAGGGCTTTTATATTGTATATTATTACGGTGAATGCGGAGTAAAGGGAATGTTCTATTTCTCGCAAAAGGGGGCAGGTTCAAAGCAAACAAAAAAAGAATGGCAGACGTAATTTTAGGAATTCCTCCAACATGAACTTAAAAACTGTGCTGTAGTTTGCAAGGGCACCCTTGATTGAAGCCTATGCCATAATGTTAATATCTGCACTGGTACATAAGCCTTTTCTTTAACAGTAAATGAACTTCTCTAACTTTACTTCTTGCATTCCATTGCTGGTCAGGTTCTCCTTGATTGGCTCTATTAGTCTCTCAGAGCAAGAGCTCAGTTTGGATGAGTGAGATTGGGGGGTGTTAAAGGAGAAAATAACCATCACAAAGCTTGGTGCTGGTGCACAATAATTGTTATGCTCCTCTTAGTGTCCTCAGTAAGACCCTGCACTCTCCCAAAGCCCCCCCTTTTTAAGGAGGATAGTGTCAAATCCAAAACAAACATGTTATGGGAGTTTAGAAGTTCTGTGTGTATTTGTGATGTGTGTTTTAATGGAGTTGGAGACCTGGGAATTATAGGCTAGAGGCATACTAAGATTTATCTGTAAATATGGGCTTTGTCAAAGGAACATGTGGGAAAGGTAGCAGAATGTTGGCTGGTGAATGAGGTGCTTAAGCAAGTCACAGTGAAACAAATAGAGATATGGACTGGGCAGCTGTGTGAGTGCCTGCGAATGTGAGGGAATAAAGGACTGTGACACAGTGCTTGGAGAGCTTCGGGACGCAGTGTGGCAGTTACCAAGTGGCCTTTTCGAGACCAGGCAAGGATAGTCGAGATCCCAGGTAGTTTCATGAAGTGTTGGCACAGGTGGTGGGGAATAAACATGTAAGATTTTACTGCAGCAATGTCTGACACAAACCTTTTTGGACTTGGGATGCTTAATCTAGCAGAAGGTTAAGATGTGAAGAAAAGGGCAGCCAAACTAAGAAATATATTGAAGATGGTCATAATGTGGCAGGCAGGAGTCTTGTATCTCTCTGCACAAGGAGTAGTTCAGAGCTTCCTGAACACCTTGAATTTTGGAATCTCCTCCTTCCAAGTCATGTACATGTCCAAGAACACAAACTTGCAAGTATTCGAGCTGGATTTACAGCTCAGTTCAATTTTCCAAAAACATTGTTTTGACAAATAGGCAAAACCCTACTACTGAGTACACAGAATGTTTCACAAGATGGCGTGGCACTGAGCAAATAATTGAACCCTGACCTCTAATGTGGCAAGGAAGTAATTCAGGCCATATGATTCAATGAGTATGAGTATGTCTTGGGTACAGTAGTGTGGGGGAATCACATTTTGAGGTGCCTTTTTTTAGTTGAAAACACGATTGCTCTGGTAGATACAAAGAAGATATTTGTGGTGTTTTAAGTAGATGATCGACAACTGAGGAAAAAGATACATTAGAGATTTATGGTCATTCACAAAATGATTGTATCGATGAGTGAGAAAGCAGGCATCAAAATAGGTGGTAATCTTTTATTATACATTGATTGACGGGACAGGATTCTGCAATAATATGCACCAGCCTTACTGCTTTATAAAGCCAAGTTTCTGACTCTAAAAAGATTGTTGGTAAAGGTGGGGGCCCCTTGCTCTCAATCAGTGTCTCACTCGGAGACAGTTTAAGGCTATTTTCCAGGGGTTGGCTCTCCTCGAGTTTCATTTCAGACTTGAATAACTGATTTGCAACAGGCTTTTTGCCTTAAGAATGCCCTAAAAAACTCCAGCATATGCGCTATTTATATTTTTTTCTGCCCTCCAGTTTTCCTCAAAACTCCTGAGGAGTTTCTCTCCCGCTTTTAGTGTCATCCTTCTCAGGAGTGTATCTGTATCTACATAGCTTTCCCCTCCTTCAGTCTTTCTAAAGCCCAAAGCAATCTTCCATGTCCCTTGGAGTCACTACAGCAAAGCGCTATGACTTTGGATGTTAGGCATCCCTGAAGACCAATTTCCATTTTCTTTTTAATTACCTTGGTGCTGTTTGGTTGCTAAAAGATGTGGTGTCCCACTCAGAGAAACATGTCTGGGAATAAGTTGATCCCACCCCATTAATCCTTATGTTACGTGTTTGCCGTGATGTGTCTATATATTTTCCCAGGTGCTAACTTACTTCAACTGATCTGATGCTTCTGTTTTGCCTTCTGAACTAAATTATATTTCTACTTATTTGACCATTATGTGCTCAAATAAATAATTGCGGAACATAACAAACGGAGTGTGCTCAATTTCTAATAAACCTTCAATACCATCTATTTTAGGTGAAAACCTTATTTTGTTTATTTAAATGTTTAAAAAGCAACTGAAAATTCTTGGGTCAAAGACTCAGTTTGGACAATTCTATATAGATTTCTTTTTGACTCGCACATGTCATTCGGTTTATACTAGCCCTTTAACCTATACTCCCTACTAAGAAACTCTTTTTAAGTGTCTGTTTATCCCAGTATTGCATCAACTCCACACATTGTTTTGACGAAAAAGCATATTTAACTTTAAACAAATATTCGCCCGTTGAGGTACCCTTTTTCTGTACATTTTTATAAGAAGATTAGCATTGCTGTGACTGTCTATTCTGACTCTATCTGGCCGTGACAGGAGTACTGCTGTGAACCAGTTGTCCACTGCACACTCATACCTCACCATCTGTTACTCCAACCAAATAAGAGAAAGACTCCGCTAATTCACTATATCTAAAGTGTGGAATTCTGGCAGCTCACCTGAAGCATTCATTTCCTCTAGGTCTATCTCTCATCTAGTAACAGTTCTACTGAAGAAGAGACCTTGGTTTCGCTGAAATCCATTTGCGCTCTCTGGACTCTGAGATATCTCTTGGATAAGTTTAGCAAATGCTAAAGGTAACTACCAAAATATGATTTACACCAGGGCTATCTGTCCAAAAGCTCCTATCCGGGTTAACTGCATCAAACTTCAGCTCTTGGCCTCCAAACCTTCTCGGATCAACTCCTAACTCCAGCTTCTTCTGAATGAAAAACAGAACTATTTGGGAGAATTATGTTTGAGGGACACAAATCAATAAATGATGAGCTACATAAAAAAAAAAAAGATTTACAAAATAGTACTCCTGAGAAGGAAAATGGGAAGAGGTGCTAGGTGACAAAAAGACTCCAAGAAAGCAATAAGAACATACGAACTTTAATGGCTCAGGCAGCTCAAAGAAATAGCACCTATAGGTGAAAAAATAAAAAGAGCAGCGTAGCGACAGAAAAAGGCCAGTGAAGAACTAAAATATAAAGAAAAAACAAAGCACACCAAATAACAGAAAATAAACAAGCATTTACAATGCAATAGGTATCACATTTACGAGTGGTTTATCTATTGGGATTGTAAATGACAATGGCTTTTATTTATGTGTTGTTTTTAAAGTACATAAATAAAAGGCATTGTCATTTACAATGCTAATAGCTTAAACTCTCGCAAATGCGAGACCTATTGCATTTCAAATGTTTTTTTTTTGTAGAAGCTCTCCATGCCGCGCTTTCACTTTAATTGCGGCCACGCCCCTTTCTTTAGACGGGGATGGTCTAAAGATAGGTGCGCGGCCGCCATTAAAGTAAAAGCGCGGTATGGGGCGCTTTCCCCCCCAAAAAAGCATTTGTTTGTCAAGTTGACAGACAAATGTATTTTTTTTTTTGTAAAAGTGCCCCATGCCGATCTTTCACTTTAATGGCCGCCACGGCCCTTTCTTTAGACGTGGCTTGTGTAAAGATAGGTGCCCGGCCGTCATTAATGTGAAAGCGCCGTATGGGGCGCTTTTTAAAAAAGAAAAAAGCATTTGTTTGTGAAGTTGGGCCAATAAAAATGTAAAAGCGGCACCCTGCTGAAACCGTAGTGCGGCGCCCGGAGGCAAAGCCGGCAGCCTTGCAGGTTAGCAATTTGTGCCTGCAATAGGGGAAAATCATTCAAGAAAATAGTGCTCACAGACTGTAGCTAAAGCAGACAGTGTAACTGCACAAGTAAAAAGTCCAGTCCTTATGGGAGGTTACAAATGCAAACTATTGTACTACGGCTACAGGAGAAGATCCCTTCACCTGAGCCAGAAGGGTAGAGAGGTGTTCCTAGAGGGGATACGTCCTCCCAATTCAAATACTGATCCACAGTGGTATCCCACCTAGTATAGAGACGGTCGGGCACTATTCTCAACTCACGGGGCACCAATCGATCATGCGTGGGGAAGGAAGCAATTCCTTTTTGTTAAATAACTCTCACACACTCTAGTAATTTCATGCTTCATCTTCAAGTTCACCCGGACTCCTAAAGGTCAGGATGGGCTCAACCGTATTTCAGGGAGCACTTAAGAGAAATAGGCCAGGGGGTTTTAAAGATTAAAACTCCTCCTCCGACTCCAGGTATCCCTTTATTAGAGGAGTCGTAAGGGATATTAAAAATAGAAAGAGGGGGTCGTAGGGAGGTAATGGTCCTATGACCCTAATGGCAATATGTTTCAGCCCTAAGTGGCCCAAAAGGGTCCTGGACTTTCTTCAGGGCAAATGGATTTCCCTCCCTGGTTTTTAACTAGGTACTCTCCTATATTTCAATACAGAGAGCAGAAAGCTGCACTCATAAGGGTGATCCCGATGATGAAGCATGACACTACTAAAGTGTGTGAGGGTTATTTAACAAAAAGGAATTGCTTCCTTTGCTGCGCATGAGCGGTTGGTGCCCCGTGAGTTGAGAATAGTGCCCAACCGTCTCTATACTAGGTGGTATACCATTGTGGATCAGGTTACAAATGCAGACACGGCGGTACTAAATCGGGACTACTAAGCCTATTGATGAATCAAAAGCAACCATTTAGAAACAACAGTATCAGGAGCCAATTGAAAAGATGGGTGGAGCTTCAAGTCCATACCTGAATACAGCATGACTCGCAGAGCAGCGCATGCGCTGGCCAGGCTCAACCTAAAAAGGAGAATAAATATGCAACATGGTAAACGTGGAGTGCAAAAAAGACCGAATGGATAAACAATAAAGATTAGAAGACGGACAGAATTTAAATGATAAAAAATGAACTAAGGCACATAGAATATGGAGGAGCTAAGCAGAACAATTCTAAACAGACTAGATAAGGGGCAAACCAGATAAAAGACGAAATAAAGAACAGAATTCTAGTTTTTTTTGCTGCAATCCTCATTTTAGAAGAGTATGCTTCGAGTTGACATATTTAGGAGAGGAATGAGTGGGACTGAGACCTCTTTTAATCTGGATTTCACATTGTTTCTCTCTGTAGGATTTGTGGATGTGGAAACGCCAACCCTCTTCAAGAGAACACCTGGCGTAAGTACAGCCATCTTAAGGAATAGCTTTGTGCCATGCCTCCAGCATGTCCAACCAGCGACACAGGCTCCTTGTTAGTAGAGAGGCAGTGACTGTAGCAAATATCTAAAATCACAAACCCTTGCCGTCCCTTCACAGTGATGGGGAGTACATTATTTGCCATTGCTGTGGAAGAAGTGTGTTAAACCAGTAGTACTGCACATGGATCCAGTGTGACCAGTATCCAACATGCTTGTGTGAAAGCAGTAAAAAGTCAACTCCTTGAAGAGTTGAAGAAAGTATTCAATTACATGTCAATTCCTCCACTGTGACTGATACCAGCTGCATCGATTTCCACAGGTGTAGTTTTCCCCAGGGTGGTTAAGGAGGGTGCAGTGATGCCCATATATGGGTGGTTTTTGCTGGGATGGTTTGGAGAAAGTGTATATTAATGCCAACAGGTGTGTTTTCTTGGGTGGAATTACCCTTGGATGGTTTGAAAATAGTGATTTTATATCGATTGTGAGAGGTTGCATTTATTCGCACAGATTGCTGGTGTGTAATTTTTCTGTGGAATGTGCATTGGCCATCAGTGGTGTAGTTTCTTCCTGTGCTTGACTCTGTTATTTTCACTACTTCTTGTTTCCCCTACTCTCTTTTTGTTTTCAATCATCTTAATGTTTTTTTTTTCTTTTTTCTCTTTTCCACAGCCTTGCAGTCTGTGCATTTTCTTTGGCTCCTTCCATGCATTTATGCCCTAACCACCAACTTTTTTCCCCTTACTTCTTTTCACCTTTTTTTCTGTGTTTCTTGTTACAGGGTGCAAAGGAATTCCTGGTGCCGACCCGGGAGCCGGGGAAGTTTTATTCACTGCCACAAAGTCCTCAGCAGTTTAAACAGCTTCTCATGGTGGGAGGACTGGATAGGTGAGCCCGAATTCCTAATGGCTTATCTTGAAGCAAGCCTTCCTTTCTGTCATGTGGTCCAGTACACCAGACGTGCATAAGCTGTTTTCCTGCTGGTCTACTTATTGTTTATCAGTCATTAAACACCCAAGCTCAGTAGGTCAAACCTCAACATTGTAGCAAAATTATTTTTTGATGCCCAACTAGTTAGTGTAAAGTTGATCATTTATCAGGCCGCTCCGTTCCATATCAAAGTGGTTTCCTGCTTCCCGATATTGACTCCCTGAGCATAAAACACACCATAGTTCTGCTCCTGATAGCAAAAAAAATAAATGAGGAATATTTGAGGATCTAACCCTCAGTATTACAACAATAATACGTATTGTCATATAAACACTGCCTGGATGTCCATCTATGGAGGTCATGTGTGAAAATATCTGAAAGAGTTTTGGGAGTCCATGCTCCCGCTCCCATAATGTGGCACATGCAGAGGACGGCCTGGGAGAAGGCCAGATAGGCATTCTCATCTCATCCACCTGCTCAACACTTGTGATTCTAGGTTTCACACTTGGTAGCAAATTAGGGAGGCCTTCGTTGTTTTTTTCGTCATCCGAAGTGACTATCTCCATAGATAGAGAAATTACTACTGGAGCTATTTTGCATAAATGTGGTCAGAAGGGTAAAGTGCTTCCTGTCCCAATCCTAGCTGTCATCCCTGAAGAGTACACCAAAACGCTGTCTCTAAATCATCGGGCATGGTGAGGCGGAGGTTCTCTTCCTTGTTTTCAGATTTGGATTTTTATTGTCCCCATTAAAATTAGTCTACCGAACTGCCTTGTGTCCCAAATGCTGCGCATTAACATAGCGAGTTCCAGGCCTTGCATGCAGTCAAGAACTTTAAAGGAACCCCGCTATTGACCCTTGCAAAACATAAATTCCTTCAAAGTGATGCGTCTGACTGCTAGTAGGTGTTTGATTTTTATCCATGTGTGTACATCTAAGAAATTCCACTGTCCCCCTTAAGGCATTGTGTGTGTTGATGTTGCCTTTGGATTTCATGTGTGCTACCGAAGTCCCAAAGTAGATGACTACCCAGTTGATTTAGGACAAGTCCAAGTCTGGTGAACACTGGGGCTCATGTGAACCAGTACTATCTACAAATGAATAACCTATAACAGGCACTGTGTTGTCAGTAGGATGTTGGTACTGACACATTGCCTGCAGTGTGCTTCTGTGTTCATTTCTAGTTTGTTTTGCTAATTTGTGTCTGTCCGCCTCCCAGCAGTGTTCATGGATGCCACCATTCCACAAGGTTGACCATGTTAGACAGGGAAATAACGTGTAGATCGGGCTGCTAAGAGACAAGCATTCTTGATTTCAAGGTATCCCGTTGTAATAGAGCTCAAAATAGGACAATATTCCTGGTAGTTGCAAGGAAACATGCAAAGTGTATTGCAGTAGGGCCTTAGTTTTTCAAGACCATCAACAAGCTGTGTTTGTCCCTTTCCTTCACTCATCGTTGTACATTACAGTGTGTCCCACAATGGGTATTCTGAACACTCAATGCCTGAGTTGATGTGGGGAATTTTCATCAGTAGTCCTGATGCGGCAGTTTGTGAAAGCATAAATTCTTTACTCAATGCACTTTTATTCGTTTATTGAACCTGCATAGGCTCCCATTTGGAAATTAATTGTTCTTTCTTGATTGTGATCTTATGATTTGAGTGCAACCTCTCACAGTGCAACAATAAAATTAGCATTATAAACCAAAGAGTTAGGAGTTCCTTTCTCCACCGAAGCACTTTGAGTCACAAGCAGATGTGTGAAATCTTACAGTGGAATATGGAGTTTTGAAAGTTGCTGCTGAGATTGTATTTTGAGACAGGCCAAAGGGTTGCAGCAGTCTTATCTTACAGGAGGTCATTGGTGTGCTATACCCCATTCCACATCTTCTAAGTCTTGGTGAAATTCATTCAGGTCACCTCACAAACTGCTATGTCTTTCCCAGGTGATTCCCAGGCTGCATTGACAGTAAACCATCCCTCTTTGGGAATCCTTTGTTGAACACCTTCATACAGATCATAATTTGGCTATCGATGTTATCCTCCATCTCCCTTTTAGCGGTTTTCTGTAGCTTATCATACACAGGCAAGACCACCATGCGCTGCTTGATGCAGCCCACAGTGCTTAAAGAGATGTCTTTTGAAGGTTGTGCTAAATTTCTCTAAGAGGTATAATTTTAGCATGAATCCAACAAAGAGGGTGTATGAAATTCCTTAATTTTGCAAAGATCCACATTGGAGGATGTGCGCAATTCCCTTGTTTCCTCCTGCGCAAGTGAAACAAAGGTCATCCTCGGGAAGTCATCTTATCCATAACCCTCTTTATCTCGGAATTTAGGAATGAACCCAGTTCATGAAAACAGATGCTGCTGTGCTAGAACTAAGCCCGGGCGTAGTTTGCGTAGTAGCACTTCACGTAGCTACGTGAAGTACAGCTTCAACTACACGTAGCTATGCAAATTGCATAGTGCGTAGCTGTGTGCTTGACTGCACTGTACAATAATTACCAAAAGCAAACTTGTACAGTGCAAGTTAAGATAAAATAAATATCTCTGTCTTTATATGCTAAAAATGCATATAGTCATTTCACTAAAGTGAAAACAAAAAGTTAACAAGCAGTGAGAGAGGTGATGATTTTGGTATCCTCACTAACTTAGGGAGAGAACCAACAACCAAGCAGATGTCTTGAAAACAAAAAGCACATCTTATTGAACGATTCCTCCTAGGACCACCCCAAGCACAGTTATGGGCAAAAATACAATCCCAACCAAAGGCCCTGCAAAGCATTATGGGACGAGATTAGCAGTGGGCAGTGAATATTATAGTGTCCAATATCAAAATAATTCTACAAAGAGCTGCAGTTCAACTAGTCGTCACTGGGTGTCGTCCCTCAAGAGTGAAATGCAAAAGTATTGAAAACCTTTCATGAAGCTTTTGCATTTGACTCGTGAGGGACGACACCCAGTGACGACTAGTTGAACTGCAACTCTTTGTAGAATTATTTTGATATTGGACACTATAATATTCACTGCCCACTGCTAATCTCGTCCCATAATGCTTTGCAGGGCCTTTGGTTGGGATTGTATTTTTGCCCATAACTGTGCTTGGGGTGGTCCTAGGAGGAAGGGACCACCATTGAATCGTTCACATGATATGCTTTTTGTGTTCAAGGCATCTGCTTGGTCCTCCCCCTAGGTTAGGGGGACTCCAAAATCATCACCTCTCTCATTGCTTGATATGTCAAAATTCATTTTTGTGAATTGGTTATATGCTTTTTAGCATAAAAAATTGCTTTATCAAAGCATTTGAAGGAGTTTGTTATTATTATTAAGCCTGGGCGTAGTGCTAGCTGTGTGCTTGACTCACTGCACTGTACAATAATTACCAAAAGCAAACTTGTACAGTGCAAGTTAAGATAAAATAAATATCTCTGTCTTTATATGCTAAAATTGCATATAGTCATTTCACTAAAGTGAAAACAAAAGCAGTGAGAGAGGTGATGATTTTGGTATCCTCGCTAACTTAGGGAGAGAACCAAGCAGATGTCTTGAAAACAAAAAGCACATCTTATTGAATGATTAGGTGGTGGTCCCATCCTCTTAGGACCACCCCAAGCACAGTTATGGGCAAAAATACAATCCCAACCAAAGGCCCTGCAGCATTATGGGACGAGATTAGCAGTGGGCAGTGAATATTATAGTGTTCAATATCAAAATAATTCTACAAAGAGCTGCAGTTCAACTAGTCGTCACTGGGTGTCGTCCCTCACGAGTCAAATGCAAAAGCTTCATGAAAGGTTTTCAATACTTTTGCATTTCACTCTTGAGGGACGACACCCAGTGACGACTAGTTGAACTGCAGCTCTTTGTAGAATTATTTTGATATTGGACACTATAATATTCACTGCCCACTGCTAATCTCGTCCCATAATGCTTTGCAGGGCCTTTGGTTGGGATTGTATTTTTGCCCATAACTGTGCTTGGGGTGGTCCTAGGAGGAAGGGACCACCATTGAATCGTTCACATGATATGCTTTTTGTGTTCAAGGCATCTGCTTGGTCCTCCCCCTAGGTTAGGGGGACTCCAAAATCATCACCTCTCTCATTGCTTGATATTTTATTGTCAACATTCATTTTTGTGAATTGGTTATATGCTTTTTAGCATAAAAAATTGCTTTATCAAAGCATTTGAAGGAGTTTATTATACTCCTGCTACGCTACGTTTATTAGTACAGTTATTCACTCTGCTACGTGCAATTTGCGTAGTGCGTAGTAGCACAAACTTTGCATGCTTCGTGAGCGTAGCAAAGTATTATGCCCAGGGTTAGCTAGAACGAGATTTGTGTGAAGTTCACTGCTTGTTGTTTTCCTGCAGGTACTTTCAGGTTGCCCGCTGCTATCGTGATGAGGGTTCCAGACCAAACCGGCAGCCTGAATTCACGCAGGTAAATGCTAACTTTTCTGTCCTTTTTTCAAGCATACGAGTGATGAGGGTGGGCAGTGGTTAAGTGGAGATGGCAAAGATGGTATCTTTTTTTTTTTTGGATCTGTTTATTGTAATTGTAACTGTAATACATAGTAATACGGTAATGTCTTCCAGGTGCATGGTACACGTATATAAGGCATCTTTACTCAAGAGTAGCAGGACAAGCATATTATATCAACTGATTACGTTCAGTGAACTTATTGTCATACATGTACTTATCAATTCCACATTGTAGTCTGTACTTCCCACATCATTTACAGGGACCGTGTCAATTTCCCACATGCTGTTGAAAGATCAATGCATATACTAAAATTAAGGAACTGAACATCTTCAGGCAACAACAGGGCTCAAGACATCTACCCCTTAGCAGAGATTGTGTATAACCCCAGAGTCATGTATCCAATACTCTCCAACTAAAGCAGTGTCTCATATATATGTGCTGTCACTGGAATCACTGCATTTCTCCCAGCGCGCATGTGGGTAATTCCCATCTCCGAACATGGCAAAGATAGTATCTTATCCTTCATGTGGTAGCACTTTGGTTTTTGCTGTGGTCATCCAGGTATGTCTGTCACCAGGGAAAGCAGCACCTCTCTTCTCTTTTTTCTGTTCCCCTTCTGCTACCTGCTCAGTCCTTCTCATGCCCTCAATGTTCCCTCACCTGCGGTGGCTCCTCTTCTTTCATAACACTTAGGGTTCCTCTTTTTTCCTTCCAGAAGCTCTCCTCCTTCTCTTACTGGCACTACTACTCTGCTGTTCTGCCACTCATCCGCATCCTCTTTATCCTCTCCTCCACCTGATCCACTTCCTATATTCTCTCCTATTTGCTCCTCCTTCTCCTCCTTCCCTTCACGTCCCACCGATCATCTTTCTACCACTGCCTTTGCAGTCCCACCTATGACCTACATAACTGTGTATTTTTCATTTGCCATCTATTTTTGCTGCTTTTCTTCTTGCTGCTCCCTCGTTGCTTTCTAGTTGCTTTCTATTCCTGCAACTCCTGATGTAAGTCTTTTGTCTTATTTCTACCATGCGTGATTCTCTTCATTTGCCTTCTCCTTGTTCTTGTTTGGCTCCTCTTCCGTTCCCTTCTCTTGTTTCTGGTGCCTGAATTCCTGCTTGTGTTGCTCCCCTTTCAGCAGCTCGTGTTTTTGCCCCTCGTTTTTGCTTCGCTTTCCGTTGCTTCACTTTTCTTCCTATCTATGTTCCAGTGCTTCTGTAAAGTCCTTTTCAAGCCAAAAACCCCCAAATCCAGATAGGGAAACTTCCTAGATTGGTTTGTATTCAAAGTAAGACTTCCACATTTGGAGCTATGTTAGTATTGTTAAACTTGTATTTGTATTCTACTTTCTCTTTCATAGTATCCTGGGTCCCTGCTTCTACTACTGAATTTAGGCTTCTGCAAATTCCCTTTCCTACACTGGTTTAATTTTGTGCTAAGAACTGAAAAACGTAGAAAAATCCAGCCTGGCACCTCATCCCACTCCTATGTTTATTTTTACACTCAAACCTTTACCATGGGTGTACTTGGATATCTTCAAAATTAAAATGACTAAACATTTTAGGCATGCAAATTCATGAAGTCTGTTACAGACAATTTACCTTAAGCTCTGACACTCTCTCTCCTGCACCTATTATAAATAGGGCTTCCGGTTTTATGGTATTTATTTTGTTTGACATTTCCATCTGTATTTACCCATGTTTATTTTGAGTTTTCTGAAAAAATTATGTTGAAACTAGTATATTTCCACATTTATGTACCCAATAAGTGTGTATTCATGCTTGAATGCCTGATAGGTTTCAAAGATATGAACACCCACAGTTGATAAATCAATGCACTTATATGAAAACATGAACATTTTAGTATCAAGGGTATGCAAATCTATTGCTGTTTAAGCTTATTTGTTAAACTTCCATTTTTTAACCCCTTACCTGTCAATCTGCACAGCTATTGGCCTGGCAATCATGACTGATGGCATTTAGAATTAATCAAAAAAGAATCCAATTTCCATTTTTATCCACATTTAAAAATAAATACAGACAGGAAAATAAATGATTGGGGGCCAGATGCATCAAACAAATGTTTTGCGATTCCCTAATTGCGAATCTTTGCGATTCGCAATTAGGGAATCGCAAAACGGCATGGATGAAAGTGTGCAGTACACTTTCTGCGATTCCTAAGGGGTCGCCAATGACCTACCTCATGAATATTAATGAGGTAGGTCGCAATTTGCGACCCCCTAGGAATCACAAAAATCACAGGGATGGTGGCCTGCTGAGATCAGCAGACCACCATGTCTGTGATTGGTTTTAAATAAAGCAATCATTTTTTTTTGTAAAGCAGCCCGTTTTCCTTAAAGGAAAACGAGATGCTTTACAAAAAGAAAAATGAAAAGTTTTCTTTTCATTTTTAAGAGCAGGCAGTGGTCCATGGGACCACTGCCTGCTCTTAAAAATGCTTTTACAAACATTCACAAAGGGGAAGGGGTCCCTTGGGGACCCCTTCCCATTTGCGAATGTCTTACCACCTACTTGAAGTAGGTGGTAATATGCAAATGTTTTGCGACCGCATTCACGGTCACAAAACATTCATCCATACTGTTAGGATTCGCTATTTGGAAGGGACGCCCTAAACACGCCCCTTCCAAATAGCGAATCGCACACCCATTTTGCGATTCGGTAACAGGTTACCAAATCGCAAAATTTGGTTTGATGCATCGCAAAAGCATTTTTTGCGATCGCAAACGGGCTGATTCTGCGAATCGGCCCGTTTGCGAGGAGAAAAATGCTTGATGCATCTGGCCCTTTCTCTCTGTATGTATCTGTAAAAATCTGTAAAAACAGAAAAGTGGGAGGCTTAATTCTAAACATAGACCTGCACCCCAGTCGCCCATAGGGTCATGTGGCTTAATGCAAGAGCAAGCACACAGAAATTTTTCTCGGACTTTGAACTTTTTTGCCACACAACAGGATCCTAACTTAAAAATAAATTTCCATTCCCAGTGTGCTTCTCTTTGCGACTAGAATGCCCAACTGCAACCATTCTATTGAACCCACATATTAAAAACATGAAAATGGTAAAATCACAATTTCAACAAAATAGTAAATTCAATAAGCAGTCTCCCTTTTGTTGATATTGCTTTCCTCCTAAAGTCAATCTAACTTTTAATGAATAGTGTCCTTAATGAGGGTGAGGGAACACTCAGAAAAAAACACGTTTCTGTCTGTTCAGTTGGTATGTTCCTTTCTGTGAGTCACTCAAGTCTTATTTACAGCCTGCTTCTCAGTCATCACATGATGTTGATGCGTTTCAACCTCCCTTCGGGGGATCTGAGTTAGGGAGGTCTTCATGAGGATTCCTTGAATTAAAGTAGAGGGGCCCAGTTCATTTTAGGCTTTGGTGCTATCTAACAGGGAGAACATGTCTCTAAAAATTGTTTCTTCTTGCAAGGAGAAACATTTTTAAGAGACATTATGAAGTTGTTTTATGCATGTAAATATAGATTACATTTATATGAAATTCATTTAAAGGTGAATTATTTTGGGCAATCAAAAAAGGGTGTGTTAATCCCATTCTTTTACCCTTGATTTAAGCATTCATTCACAAGTGACAACAAAATATAGTAGTAGTTGACACTGTTTATTTTTATTTTTTACAAACAATACAGATAATCATCCCAATAACACTTAAAGTACATACCTACTCTGCCTCCTATTTTTTTTATCCCCAGCTCCATGCACAGATCTAAGCATTCTTTGGCTCATCATGTGCCTTGTTTTTCCTTCCTGGCCACCACAGTGCAGAGCACCCTTCAACTGCTTGCTGAAATCATGAGACTTAATGCTTTCAATCAGATTCAGAGTGGGCCATGTGACAAACAAAGGTTTTGCATTATGTGTGACAAGTCATTTTGGCAGTGGTGGACGTGCCTTTTTTGTCCCTCATTCTTGAATAGTTTCATTATGGTCACATGTTTTGACCCTATCAAGAAAGATGTCTAACAACCTCCGAGGTGGTTCTGGCTGACAACTATCTTAGAAAGTGACTATTGTTTGTTTCATGTTTGCCTGGTGCTTTTTTTAAGGTGGATATCGAGATGTCATTTGTGGATCAGGCCGGGATACAGAGGCTGATAGAGGGCTTGCTACAGTACTCTTGGCCTGAGGAGAAAGAGGCATTACCAACACAATTCCCTTCTATGACTTATGCTGAAGCCATGGCCACCTATGGTACTGACAAGCCAGACACGCGCTTTGGAATGAAGGTATGTCCTCTGATTGCCTTTTAATATAAGCCAAGAGCTCCAACAGGGTCTCCAGCTTTCCTTTTGTAGATCAGTATTTTTATGTGTAGTTATAACCCTATTCGCATACGATGAGCATACTCTGCGTTTTTTCTTTTCCATGCATAATCAATACCTGTTTTAAAGGGAAAAAGATGTAAAGGACATAAAGGGCTCTACTGTTCATGAACTTACGTGGGCCACTTCTTTGCTCTGACTCATTTGCGCCTTGTTTAGTTGGCATAGGAATCTGCAGTTTTCCTGCAGTGCCATGACACACCATCCTGCTCTATGCTCTGAAGTATCGCCTCCCAGCAGATACTTTTTTATAAAATTCAGTAAATGCAATATACAGAAGCAGTTGGCTTCCATAGGCCACGATTGATAGAACTGCACTGGTGGGTTGGTGTTTGGCCAAACAAAGCTGCCATGCCGATTGTTCATCCCATTAAAAATGTTTTATGCTCCGTTTTATGCGAGGGATTGAAGTATGAGTAAGTTGAATCAACATACCAATGCGCCCCATGAGAGGTGGTATGCATAAAAAGTGAAATAAGTGGCCATTGAAACATGGATTTCACCTGTGTAAACCCACCACTCCATTGAAGCGTTAGACTCCTTCCGCAAAGTTGTACTTTGCTATATTAGGTCAACTCTGAACGTGGGGCCTTGGACTATGTTTTATCCAGATTTTGTTTTTGACAAGTTATCAAACGTGGCAGTTTTTTCAGTCTCCTGTTCTACTTTTTTATGGTGGAAATTTCTGAGAGCCTCCTTTTACCCCACCTTTCACCACCACTTCATTGTTCTATCACTGCTGTTTTCATCAGCTGTCACCGCTAGCTGCACGCATGTTCTGGCTCCAGCCACCAGAGTTGACCCTTTTCTACTACAACAGAACCTGAGAGGGCTTAGCAGCAAGCAGACCGACACTAATGAGGCAGGCAGGGCTTGTGTCATTAAAAGAAGACCAGTGTTCTGTCAGTTGATGCCAGTCCTAAAGGCCACCTGATGATACAACTTAGATAAGAAAGGGCTGGCAGGTTTTCTTCACAAATGCATTGCACTCATTTTGGAATGGTATCCATTTTGAATTTGTCTTTTTCGTGGGTTCATTGCTTCATTTTCACAGAACTAGTTTCATCAATAGTACATAATGACCACTGGCATGCTTTGTGTTTTTGTAATGTGCATTTTAGTTCCCAGTCAATGTCAAATCAATTTCTTTATTCGATCATTGAAAACAAATTATCATAAAAGGTACAAAACAAGCATGGTTAAAAAGTTCCAACAAAAAACTCGTGAGATAAAAAGCAATAGCATCACAGTTCATCTTAAAAAAATATAAAAGTAATTTACACAGCCATACAGGTATAAAAAATGCGTGCAAACCAGCATCCGATGTGCAAACAGCAAAATAAAAAAATAAGTAGAGATAGATCGATAGGTCTCAGCATAAGAAATGGCCATCAGATGTGCAAAGAGCAAAATATATCAACAAGTATTTTAACTCTGGCACCTGCCATGCAGTTAGATCTGATTCCACCTGTATTCCTTTGAGCCTCAGGATAAAAAGTGACTGACAGACTGTATTTTGCATTTGTGTGTGGCTGACTTTAAGAAACAGCCCACGTTAAAACTGATTTTAAGATTTTTGAGTCAGCGAAAAAAATACATTGCTGGCCTGTACTGGGTAAAACCATACGTTTTAAGAATGGGTTTTAATAACTTTTTTGTTAAGTTCTCTTAATATTTACAGAAAAAGAAAAAGTGCTCCAGAGTTTGAACTGATTTCTCGTCACATGGACAATCGACAATAGAGGCTTTGCCAAACTGGCCTAAAGGGAAACAAAGCATTGACCTGACTGAACCTAGCTGGAGTTTAGCCAGAAGAGATCTTTCCCATGGGTTATTGACCCAAGAGAGATATAGCTCAATGAATGGCATTGGTTGGACCAAGATATACTCCCGCAGGGAATTTTTTTTAAATTCCTCGTGCTCTCCAGTTGAGGTCATGTGTTTAAAAAATAGTGTCTTGACTTTGAGAATGTCCCCTTTGGTCAGGGTGTGGGAGGGGTGGAGGAGTTCATTCCAGCCAATTGCGCTAGCAACAGATTTCACGTAATTTATCCAAGGAATATAGATACCCTTTTTGCACCTCAAACAATCTTGGATGATTTCCTGATTTAAGCCAGTATGACTGTTGGACCAGACTGAAATCCAGAAAGTTAGGGGTGAGACCTTGATGAGACCTGATATATAGGTCAGGAAATGATGCGAGATCGAGCAGGGGAGACCTAATAAGCGCCGGCAAAATCTATTCTCCTCCACCCAGACCTTGGAGACATCCCCAGATCCCAGCGTCATACGCTAATACTAGCAAACATTTTCTTGAGTAAACTTCAAGGGCCAGCTTGATCAGCTTATTGCCGACGCGTTGACCAAAATCAAATAGGGCCCTGACCGAATGGTTGAAGCGTAGGCAGTGGTTGGCTATACATAGGGTGCAGGAAATTTTGAAATCTAACAAAATGCCAAGGTAAGGGAAATTGGTGACCTTGTCTATGTGTTTGCCCTTAATCCAGAAAGAGACAGTTTTGACAAATCTCTTGGTACAAACCATGTATTTACTTTTCTAAATGTTCAGGTCTAGATCTAAATCGCCAATAAATGTGACAAAGCTGTTAATTAGTGTCCGCAACCCATTAGGGGTGTGCGATATCAAGACTGCGTCGACCGCATAGAGAAGAGCTGGGACTAGGGTACAATTAATCTTAGGAAGGTCATTCCCATCAAATTGTAAGGTAGTGTTCAGACCATTTATATATAGAAGGAACAGAACGGGACAAGGACACACCCCTCTTGGACACACCGCTGTAACTCAGAAGTACTCGTACATTCACGCCCTGCCCCATACCGTACGGAGGTGTTGACCCCGCTATGTAGGGCCCACAGGAAATTAACCAAATCCTCCTCAAGGCCCTGCTCCAAAAGTATCCGTCATAGTTTGCTTCGGTTGACCCTATCAAAGGCGATGCTAACGTCCATAAGTGACAGAAACAGCAACCCCCCCCTCCTTGGCTATTGTGTCCTTATCAATAACGAGCTTAAGGTTGAGACATTGCTCAATGGTGCCCTAACCCTCTCTAAAACCATATTGAACTGGGGTGAACACTTGGTTGTTAACTGCCCAGTTTTCAATCCTATTGAGAACAATCCGCCCAAGAATTTTGACCATTGAGTCTAGGAGGCATATGGGGCGATAACAGTGGGGATCCTGCCGGCAACCCTTTTTGTAGACTGTGACGATGATAGCTGAGTGCTACAAGTACGGGAGGCCGCTTTTAAGAGCAGCGTTTACCACATTAGTAATGACTAGAACCCAGAAATCAGAGTTTTCTTTATAGAGATCCAAAGGCACCCCATTCGGGCCAAGGGCCTTCCTAGAGGGGCTTGCACAGATGGCCTCATGTGCCTCCAGCTGATCAAATTCAATTTTCAGGGGGAAAATGATAGGTGACTCATTTAGGGCAGTGTCCATATCAGTGGTCAGGGAATAGATAGCTTTAAAATGCTCGAACCAGTCTGTTAGGGTGTCAGTGAGTTTTGGGAGGTTTACAATTTTCTAGAAACCCTAGGTGTCCCTGGTATCAAGAGCAGAGACTAGGCTGCCCCACAAGTCTTCTTTAACCTCTCTCTTTCTAACAAGGATGGCTTTCTTGTAATCAATACGGCAGGCTGCCAAGTGAGTCCTGTCGTCGGGGATAGCTTTGATGGCTGCACGCAGCCACCTATTAGCTTTTTTGCTATGTCATTAAACCAGGAAGGGCCTGGATTTGCCCTATTAGGTACACGGCATGTTAAAAGGTTTTTAATACTGCAGTTCAAAGATTGGAGCTACAAGGGCAGTCTAAAATCAGGAGTGACTCCATAAAAAGTGAGAGGTTGGATTTTATCACCAGATTACAAAAGCTAGAGTAATCAATACCACGCCACCTGAGCCACATCCCCTGGTCATGAGCCTCGATGTCTGTGGCTCCCTGGCTTAAGGTGGTGTCCAGAGGCAAGGGAAGGTTGAGAAGAAGCTCAGGGAGATTGTGGCCAATATGGGCGCTTGGGGCTACGTTGACGGAGTGTATGAACTCACACATCAAGGGAGTGGTAAATATGTAGTCAATGGTGGTGCCCTGGCCTCTACCTATAAAGGTCGGGACATGTGCATCAGGAGAGCCCAATAGTTCCATCACATTCACCAGTCCAAAATCTAAGACATAATTGTAAAGCCTATTGCCCCTAGCATCCAGAGCCCCCGAGTCACAATCAAGCTCAGATACTTGAAACGTCTGGATCAGGGTGTTATTGGTCCCCAATCTGGCATTAAAATCATCCCTAATGATGATGTTAACGCTGTTAGGTAGAGAAAGAAACCTGCTGCGCAAGCGATGCCCAACAAAAAGCAGGTCCTGTAAACTACAGATGTTACCTTGGTTGGCTACGGCATTGTAGAAGTTAACTAGCAGGAAGGAGAAGTTGGGGTGCACTAGCCAAAGGATCTGAATTCCGGTATGTTTAACAGGTACAGGGAAAACCCTAAAGCCGCATGTAGAACAAATAAACATCATTAGCCCCCCCACTGGCTCTACCCCCGTTTCCTTTAATGGCTGGAACACCAAAGCTCAGAAAACCTTTCCATGTTAAGTGTTCTGTACACCAAGTTTCTTGCAATAGGATAAAATCAAGTATTTTGACATAATGTCCAATTTAGCCAATAGCCCAGATACATTCCAGCAGGCTAGGCTTTGGGAATATCCAGCCTGGTAGCCACCA
The DNA here is from genome assembly GCA_963921515.1 of Calotriton arnoldi. Classification (NCBI taxonomy): domain Eukaryota; kingdom Metazoa; phylum Chordata; class Amphibia; order Caudata; family Salamandridae; genus Calotriton; species Calotriton arnoldi. Next base: position 926,314 of record CAWUFW010005084.1, read on the forward strand.
TGTTCTTTTGGAGGGGCAGTGGTACATAGTGGGGAAAAAATTTGGCCGCCTTCAGGAGGCTCCACTGATGCAATGGGGGCGTCTTTCAGGGGGGCAATGGGGAGAGCATCCAAACACAGTTGATTTGGTCACCCCACTTCCCTGGGGCTTATCCCTGACTGAGGGCAGAATCGAATTTCCTGACTCAAATCCCTGATTTGTAGGCTCTAATGATACATGTGATACTTTTTGCCTCACTCTCTCAAGGAGTCCTGAGTAGGAGTGTGCGAAATTCACGTAATTTGCTTTTGTGTAATTACGTGAAATTTCAGCAAAATTATGTGTAATTATGTCAAATTCAAATTTGCCATTTTCTACTATATTTTAGTGTGAAATGCGTCCTCCTGTCAATTTTTGCTACAAGGACGCATTTAAAGAAAAGCATCGTGAACAGCAGGCACTCATGTTCTGCTGTTCCAGTGCATTTGGGAATTACACCAGCATAATTTAATGTGCTTGTATTGCCAAATACACTGGCGCCAGAACAAAGGCACTGTTTGCTTTGGGCTCTGCCTCATGTAATTGAGCTCCAACTTTAAGTATTTGTCATTAAAAAAGAAGGTCCCTAATGTAATACCTAAAATGCACATTTCGAGGCACAAGGTGAGGGTCGTGAGAGATTTTGGACCTGGCACAATTTAGTTTGCTCATTTCACCTAATCCAAACTTCTGATGAATGTAGCTGTCTGCACATTTTCCTAAGACATCACCAATGTAGTCACAGGCAGTTACTACAACAAAAAAAGTCCAGTATCTCTAACTGGTAGGGTGGACTCAACACAACCACTGGCCTCGGACGGGCTCAGTCCAGTCATAAAATTCTTAACCCATCTCCCTACGGCACGGTCGGTTCTAGAATTTTTGGTGCCCCGGGCAAACACATTCAGGGCTGTTTGCATCTCAATAGATGACCCTGCTCCTGAAACTGCTTTATGAAGGCCCCTCCTGAGCTACACCCCTCCCTCTCAGCTACCTACAAGCACATCTTTTACAGCTCATAAAAGGCTGAAGGTGTGAACTTTGCTTGTAGGCTTGGAAGGTTAAAACTGCTGGGGCACTAAACTGTGTGACAATGGGTGTTCCTTGTTGCCTCGGTGTGGGCAGCAGGGTAGGAGAGCTGAGTGCAGGAGAAACCTGCAGAATGTGTCTCTTATTTTAATCTTTGCAATTTCATATAGCGCGCACATGGCCCGAAGGCATCAGAGCACCTTACAATACAGGGTTACAGCAGGTTACAGTAATAGTAGTTCAACTCAGACGTTTACATCAGTGGATGTGTGCAGGAGTTACCACAAGAGATAGTTACAAGAATTGGGCAGGGAACATACACAGTTAAACGAAGGCAGATCAGGGTGCAGTGAAGAAAGTGCTTAAGTCTGGTCGAGGGTGAATTAACCAAGATGTCCGTCAAATAGGAGGAGATGGAGGTCCTATTTGAAGGTTACTAGGCAGGTGGGTGGACGGCATGAGGGAGGCAGAGAGTTCCAGATTCTAGTGGCGCTACCAGAGAAAGACTGGTTCATGTATTGTTTTCGACTGAAGGTGGAGGGTTACACGAGCAGGGATTGGGCGTTTCTGGAACCACTATTTGCTCCAGAGATTTTCAATTTCTCTGTTAGATTGGAGGGTGGGGAGGAGTGCAGCGCTCTGTTGGTAATGCAAGCGATTTTTATTGGGCCCGCGCTTCAATGGGGAGCCATTGGTGGGTTAGTAGGGCAGGAGAAATGTGGTCAGATTTCTTGAGACCTAAGACGAAGCGTGCTGCAGCCTGTAGTGTTCCTCTGAGTGGTTCTAGGTGAACTTTGGGAATGCCCGAGAGAAGGGCAATTCCATAACCTAGTCTAGAGAGAACGTGAGACTGCACCACTGTTTTGAGGTCTTGTTCCGGAATCAATTGTCTGATGCCCCAAAGCTGCCTAAGTTGGTGTTGTGCGTTATTGGCCATGGCTGCTATGTGGCTGTGAAGATTGAGATGATTATCAAGGGTGATGCTGAGTGATCTGGCATTCGTGACAATGGCGGGACAGCCATTAAAGGCAGGAAAGTTGACCATCCATTCTTGTACAGGCGAGATCAAAAGAAATTCTGTTTTAGTTGGGTTGCGTTTTAAATGGTGGTTGGAGATCCAGTTTTGAATCTTTAAGAGCGTGTTTGAAAGCAGGGCAACTTCTTTTGGGGATGACATTTTCAAGTATATTTGAGTATCTTCGACGTAGAGGTTGAAGAGAACCCCAGAAATCACACATAGTGGTTTTTGGTACAGGTTGAAGAGGGTTGGGTAGAGGATCGAACCCTGAGGGACCCTTTGGTGAATGCTGACTTGTCTCGAGAACGAGTTGCCCATTTTCACAATTTGGGAACGGTTGGATAGGTAAGAGGAGAACCAGTTGAGGACACTGCCTTCACATCCAATGCGTAGTTCAAGAATACAAAGGAGGTCAAGATGGTTGACACTGTCGAATGCGGCGGATAAATCCAGGAGGCAGAAGTTGCGAGTCGAGGATTCTAAGGGAGTCATCGACTGTTTGGAGGATTGAAGTTTCTGTACTGTGACCCTGGCGGAAACCTGATTGGATAGTGTCTAGGAGTGAGTTTGTTCGAATGTGTGAGGCTAGTTGGGACGCTACACAACGTTTGATGACTTTGCCTAAAAATGGGAGTTTGGAGACTGTGCGGTAGTTGTTCAGGTTCTCTGGATCAAGAAGTTATTTTTTCAAGAGTGGAGTGATTTGACCCATTTTTCGCTGTTCTGAGAAGAGGCCCTATTTGGTGGTCCATATGGAGAGTAGGTGTGTGGCTACAGATTTACTGATAGAGCATGGAATTGCGCCCTAATGATGGTTTAACTTTGGAGATAGTTTGTTGTAGGTCCTGCTCGGAGATTGGAGAGAAAGATGACCATGACTGTAGTGCTTTGCATGGTAGAGACTCAACCGTTTCAAGTGAGTCGTTGACGGGAAGCAAAAAATGTATGTCTCTAACTTTTTATATCAAAGAAATCCATGAAGTCAATGCATCGGGCCATGGATGGCTTAGGAGCCGAAGTGAGAGAGGAGTTAGTAGACTGTGCAATGACCTCGAACCGGCGCTTCGGTCTGTTCTTTGCAGAATTCATGAGGGCTCTGATATGGGAGGATTTGGTCTTTATATTGTTTTCTCAGTTTGCGAAGCATAGTCATCCTCAGGTGAGAGTATGCTGGTCTTCATTCTTTCTTGCTTTTTATGATAAGCTTTCGTTCTTCATAAAGCTCTTTTGAGAACCAGGGCATAGAGGGTTTTGGTCTTTATAATTTGCACTTCAGGGGCGCACATTTGTCAATAAGGGATTCCATGCAGGAAATGTACTTGTTGGTGGCCTCGTTAATGTCAAGATGAGGTGTAGGTTAGAGGTGGTGTTTCCCGTCTGCCATTTTAAGGTCAGGCAAGTCGTCATTCCACAAGTTGGAGTGTTCCAGATCAATGCTTAACCAAGTACCAGTAATATTGATTGAAAATAGATACCCGGCAGGGTTGTGATTGAAAGTTTTTATTCCCCCCACAATCGGCTGAGCAAGCAGAACGCCGGCATTACTGTCGTTCGCATGTCAGACAGCGGCAGCCATTTTAGGTCCTGGAGTGCTGTAGGTTTTATTCCTGGCTTCTTTGGCATTTCAATCCTTTCTTTCTGGACGTGTAAATGGAACAGATGTTGAGGCAGGTACGAGACTGCCTGTGCTCGAGGTGCCCTGAGTCACGCCTCCTGCGAGAGCAGATCAGGAGATCATAGGAGGGGGGCCTCTTCCACTAGGCCTTGCCTCGCTACACCATAGCATCAAGGCCCAGGGGAGAACCATAGCACTCCAGTAAGAAGAATCATCAACAATTCCTTAACTACCGGAATATTTCCAGAAGAACTCAAAAAGTCCTACATACGCCCATTACTGAAGAAAACAAACTTGGACCCGCTAAACCCTGACAACTACAGACCGATTACAAATGGAGCTTTCCTGGGCAAACTGATAGAAAGAGCAGCATTCACCCAGATGTCACAATTCATTGAAGATAATAGCATACTTTGAAACTTCCAAACGGGATTCTGTCTGGGAAGAGGCACAGAATCTGCCCTCCTTGCCCTCTGGGATGACCTGAAGAACACAGTTGACCGCAAAGGGGTTGCTGCGCTACTTCTCTTGGACCTCTCGGCTGCCTATGACACGGGTGACCATGGCACTCTGATCCAAAGACTCTACGAAGCCGGCATAGAGGGGACTGCTCTAGACTGGATCACATCCTACCTTAGCAACAGAATTAAAATCATCCATACCCCCCCCCCCTTTCTCGTCCAAGCCGTACTTCACAAAAGCAGGGGTCCCTCGAGGCTCTATCATCTCGCCCATGCTTTTCAACATTTACATTAAGTCATCACCGGCACTGATCAATTTCACCTCACGTGCTATAACTATGCAGATGACATGCAAATACTCCTTCAACTGGAATGCTCCAAAGACATTGGAAGCTCACCAATTTTCAGTTGTCTCAGCGCTGTGGATCAATGGATGACGTGGAGCCATCTAAAAGTGAATGCTTCCAAAACGAAAATACTCACGTATGGCGATTGGAAACATTATGACCCGCTCTCCGCGTGGCCTGATTATTTGGGAACACCGCCTAAAGTATTGAAGGAAATAAGAAACCTCGAATGACCATGGACTCGAAGCTATCAATGAATGCCCAAGTGGACAAACTAGTAAGATCAAGCTTTGTGACTATAAAAACTCTTCGAATCTTCCCCCATTTGGGATTTCCACACAAGGTCCAGGCTACCATCTCCCTTGTTCTGTCCAAACTCGATTACGCCAATAGCCTCTACCACGGATCATCTTTAACGACTATGAAAAGACTACAATGGATTCAGAACTCGGCTGCCAGGCTACTCTTACATATGAAGCCGCAAGACCACATCTCCCCTGCCTTGAAAGCCCTCATTGGTTACTGGTTGCCAGAAGATACACGTTCAAGCTGCTTTGTATCACCAACAAAGCGATACATGGAACGGGACCCCTCTTCATCAGGAATAAAATCACCAAACACATTCAACAAAGGAACCTCCACCTTAGAGTGGCACCTCGCTTCGAAATCCCAACATACAAGAAAAAAACCATGGGTGGCACATCCTTCTCTGTTCAAGCGGACAAACTATGGAACTCTTTACCCCCAGCATAAGATCCACGGATAACCACCATATCTTTAGAAAACTACTCAAGAATTGGCTCTTCCCCACCTAACCACCATACGCAAACAGAAATATACAGCACATCCCTTTGTATATAAACATTTATTTGTACTATAGATATGTACCTATATATGTGTATTGCTTTGTATAACCATGTAGAATAATTGTTATTTAAAAATATAGATATCCATTAGTTCTGCTTAACAAATATACATATTACTGATAGTTGCATTAATCTATGTTTTTAACATGTATATAAGTGACTTCATAAATAAGTAAATCTTTTATCATTATCATATATCTACAATTGCTTCACTATTGAATTACAAAAATATATATACAAATAAATAAAATTAATTTAAAGTATAACAACACTTGAAATTCAGAGTTTATTTAATGCATCTTTAATCTACATATGCTACCTTCACTTTATGCATCTATATACCTTCCATGTACTTATGGATCTATATATTTATTACTTTTCTTCTAATACAGCATATCCAATACACTACCCTATTTCTCACCCTATACCGCTCTCAATATATCCTCTACTTCAACTCTGACACATCTCAAACCTCTTTCTACTACTCTTTCCAATGCACTACCCTATTTCTCACTCTATACCTCTATCAATATATCCTCTACCTCCACTCTCTCATTCATCCCAAACCACTACTTTTGTTCCGGTAGACCGCAGAGACTTTTTCGCATCTTTTAAAAGGAACACGATCGTCAGCCAAGAATTCCTGCCTTGAAAAAGCCCTCGGCCGATGGGCCACACGGGCGAAACACGTGTCGGCTGTCTCTTTGTTTTGGTTTTTCTCTAGACAATGAGATTATGAATAAACACTACGCACTTGAAAATGATCAATGAACTATTGGAAATTATTCCGCCGAAATTCATACAAATTTGGAAGGCACAATCCTCCACCTATCTCTAGCCATACCACTACTATGATCCCCAGAATAACCCTTTCTAGATCTTTATGGGTTCCGGAGTAGCGTGCTACTCGCCGAAAAAGTGCTTCAACACCACATCCGGGGTAGCAACGTTATGTAAATGCAAACCTTTTTCACGCTTCTATCCCTTCGTTATCCTTCTCAATCCAAATAACTGACTAACATATCCACCACTCAAATTACTTTCATATTTCACTACACTAATTCACCACTAATCCTTTATGGGTTCCGGAGTAGCGTGCTACTCACCAAAAAAGGTCTTTGACGCCTCGTCAGGGGTAGTAAGTGCTATATAAATGCAAAATTCCAATACAATACAATTAAATGCATCTGAAAGAGAGTGGCAATGGAAACTGGAGGGGCAACTGTTAAAGGGTGGTGGTAGGAAATCAGTGGTGGAGGTGGTCATTGGGGGGTGCCAACAAACATTGTCACACCGGGCACCACCAGCGCTAAAGCCAGCCCAGGTATAACCGCTACACAGCTGTTGTCTGTCGAGGGCGTATGTAATGTAATGTAATGTAAAATAGATTTCTATAGCGCACTACCACCCTACGGGTATCTTGGCGCTGAGAGAATACCTTGTTGTTATAAGCATGCTTGATCAGTCACCCTAAAAAGAAATACAGGAACTTGGTTAGAGAGAGAGGGGAGAACCAGACGAGATCAGAAGATGGATCAGTGACATTACATCTGTGTATTATTTCTCCCTCTGGAATAACCATGTCTTCAGTTTCTTCCTAAATTGCATTACATTCTCACTCTGCCTGATGTTGGATGGAAGCTCATTCCACAGTCGTGAGGCCACTGAGCTAAAAGCTCTTCCTCCTGTCCTAGCTCTTTTAAATCTTGGGATGTTGACCAGATTTGCTGTTGACGAGCGGAGGTTTCTTATAGGAGTATACCATGTAAATTTTCTCTGCAGTGGGCTAGGGCCCAGGCCGTGTGCTGCCTTAAAAACAATGCAGAGAGATTTAAAATAAATCCTCTGCTGTATCGGTAGCCAATGAAGGTCTCTTAGAGCTAGGGATGCAGAAGATCTGCGCTGCCGATTTAAGGCCAGCTTTGCTGCTATTATTTGAATTCTTTGCAAATTCAGTATCATGGAGTTAGGGGCTCCAAGACACAGCGAGTTGCAGTAGTCCAGTCTGCTCAAGATAACACTCCTCACAACTTGTATTCTGGCAGAGACTGGTAATAGCGGGAGAATCTTACGTAGAACTCTAATCAAGGAGAAACAAGTGCCGACTGTTTTGTTAACTTGTGAATCCAATTGGAGATTATCCATCAGCACCCCCAGATTGCGTACTGTTTTAGTTGGAGTTAACACGCTATCCGTAGGGGTAAGCCGGAAATCAGCAGGAAGGGGACGGGCTATTTTGCTTGTGGTGCAGAAGACAACCTCTGTTTTGTCTCCGTTAAATTGGAGAAAGTTATTTCTAAGCCAGTTTGTAGTGCTTTTCATGCACTGATGAAATATATCCATGGAAATTGTTGTATCTCCTTCCAGCGAGAACATAAGCTGTGTATCGTCAGCATAGTTGACCAGTTCCACTCCAAAGGATTTAATGATGGGAATGAGTGGGCGGAGGTAGATGTTGAATAAAATCGGACTGATAGCAGAACCCTGCGGAACCCCATGAAGAACAGCTGTCTTTAATGATGTAAAAGGTTGGATACTCACTGCCTGCGTCCTGTCCACTAAATAGGACTGAAGCCATTTTAATGCTTGACCTTTAATTCCAATATTTCCGAGTCTTTCTAGCAGGATACTATGGTTCACCGTGTCAAATGCTGCTGACATATCCAGCAGCACCAAGACGACCGATTGTCCATTGTCAACTCGCATTCTCATGTCGTCAAACATAGTTACTAGGGCTGTTTCTGTTCCGTGCTCCGGACGGAATCCAAATTGCTGTTCATCTAGTACACGGGTACTCATAGTACGGCCCGCGGGCCGCCAGCGGCCCGGCAAGCCTTCCTTGGCGGCCCGCGGACCTTGCAGACATCGTACCTGTGGGTTTTTTTGTTTTTTTTAAATTGTCCGCAAACACCGCCGGTTGCAGCAGTGCGGACTCTGAGAGACTATGGGGGCCGGGCGATTCTTTAAAAGACCATTCACTTGTTAATGAGTCTTTGTTGTATTTCTCCTCTTCTTAGCACCCCTGCATCTCCACTCTGAGTGGAGATGGTGGGGCGATAAGAGGTGAAATACAACAAAGACTCATTAACAAGTGAATGGTCTTTTAAAAACCTGTGAAGTACTCGCGGCTGTGTGTGCGCCGCCCGGGAAGCTGTGTCAGCTGACACACACGCGGAGTGAGGTGACCAAGGGAGACAGACAGAGGGAGGGAGATAGAGAGGGGGAGACAGAGAGGGGGAGACAGAGGGTAACAAAGAGAGGGAGACAGAATGGGGGAGACAGAATGGGGGAGACAGAATGGGGGAGACAGAGGGAGGGAGACAGACAGAGGGAGGGAGGGAGAGAGAGAGGGAGACAGAGGGAGAGAGAGGGAGACAGAGGGAGAGAGAGAGAGACAGAGAGAGAGGGAGACAGAGGGAGGGAGTCAGGGGGAGACAGAGGGAGACAGACAGAGGGAGATGGAAGGAGGGAGACAGAGGGAGGCAGAGAGAGAGGGAGGCAGAGAGAGAGGGAGGCAGAGAGGGAGGCAGAGAGAGAGGGAGACAGAGGGAGGGAGACAGAGGGAGGGAGACAGAGGGAGGGAGACAGAGGGAGGGAGACAGGGAGAGGGAGACAGGGAGAGAGGGAGACAGGGAGAGGGAGACAGGGAGAGGGAGACGGAGAGGGAAACAGAGGGAGACAGAGAGAGGGAGACAGAGGGCAACAGACAGAGGGAGGGAGACTGACCAAGGGAGACTGACAGAGGGAGGAGGGCGAGACAGAGGGAGGAGGGCGACAGACAGAGGGAGATAGACAGAGGGAGGAGGGCGACAGACAGAGGGAGGGAGACAGATAGAGGGAGGGAGACAGATAGAGGGAGGGAGACAGATAGAGGGAGGGAGACAGAGGGAGACTGACAGAGGGAGACTGACAGAGGGAGACTGACAGAGGGAGACTGACAGAGGGAGACTGACAGAGGGAGACTGACCGAGGGAGACTGACCGAGGGAGACTGACCGAGGGAGACAGACAGAGGGGGGAGGGCGACAGACAGAGGGAGGAGGGCGACAGACAGAGGGCGACAGACAGAGGGAGACATGCAGAGACAGACAGAGGGAGATAGCGGGAGGGAGGCAGAGAGAGAGGGAGACAGAGAGAGAGGGAGACAGAGAGAGAGGGAGACAGAGAGAGAGGGAGACAGAGGGAGAGAGAGAGAGGGAGAGAGAGAGGGACACAGACAGAGAGAGGCAGAGGGAGACAGTGGGAGGGCGTCAGGGGGAGACAGAGGGAGGGAGTCAGGGGGAGACAGAGGGAGGGAGTCAGGGGGAGACAGAGGGAGGGAGTCAGGGGGAGACAGAGGGAGGGAGTCAGGGGGAGACAGAGGGAGGGAGTCAGGGGGAGACAGAGGGAGGGAGACAGACAGAAGGAGGGAGACAGAGGGAGGGAGACAGAGGGCAACAGACAGAGGGAGACAGAGGGAGGGAGACAGACAGACAGAGGGAGGGAGACAGACAGAGGGAGGGAGACAGACAGAGGGAGGGAGACAGACAGACAGAGGGAGGGAGACAGACAGAGGGAGGGGGACAGACAGAGGGAGGGGGGCAACAGAGGGAAGGAGACGGACAGAGGGAGGGAGACGGACAGAGGGAGGGAGGGAGACAGAGGGAGGGAGGCAGAGGGAGGGAGGCAGAGGGAGGGAGGCAGAGGGAGGGAGGCAGAGGGAGGGAGACAGAGGGAGGGAGACAGAGAGAGAGAGGGAGGGAGACAGAGAGAGAGAGGGGGAGACAAACCGAGTGAGTGAGACAGAGAGGCAGAGAGAGAGAGAAGGAGAGATAGAGGGAGGGAGACGGAGAGAGGGAGGGAGAGGGAGGGAGACGGAGAGAGAGAGAGAGGGAGGGAGAGATAGAGAGAGGGAGGGAGAGATAGAGAGAGAGGGAGGGAGACACAGAGAGAGAGAGAGAGAGAGAGAGAGAGAGAGATGTGTGTATGCCGGGTCTGATGGCTCAGTGGATGAAGGCGTCCGCTGCAGGGGCCTGTGTTCAACCTCATGGTCATAGTTTTTTTTTGCTCTAGCCCCGCCACCCTCCCCCACTGACCCCGCCCCCACCGGTGCGGCCCTCGGCCACAAACCACACTGTAAATTTGGCCCCCGAGAGAAAGTTTGTGAGTACCCATGATCTAGTAGATGATTAGCCTCTAGGTAGTGGGACAAAGACTTGCTCACTATTCGCTCAAGGATTTTTACTGGATAAGGTAGTAAGGAGATAGGTCTATAACTAGACATATCAGAGGGGTCAAGTGTTGGTTTCTTGAGTAGCGGGGTCACTACTGCCTGTTTCCAGCATCCTAGGACCTTTCCTTCCTGTAGTGATTGGCAGCATATCTGACGCAACCGGGGGAAAAGTTCTGCCTCAAATTCCTTCCACACCCTCTGAGGGAGGGGATCCAAAGGTGACCCTGAGGAAACGGTCAGCGCTATATTATTAAACTTTTCCTCCAGAGGCAATTGGAACCACTCCAAAGTAGGCTGATGATTACTATCTGTGTTTCCCGCACAGTTGGCCCCAATAAATCATTCTCCGCCTTTATGGGTGCATTGTTATCACCGCCCACTTCAGTCTGCTTCTTTAAATTAAGGCCGTTGATAATTTTGTTAATCTTTTCATTAAAATAGGTTGCCAAATCGTCACATAGATTTTGTGTGGCTACAATCTTATTACTTACGCAAATTGGCTTAGAAAGATCCTTTACTATATTAAAAATAGTTCTAGCCTTATTCGATGATTGCAAGATGGTATTTGCAAAGTATTCAGCCTTAGATCTGGCAATTGCCTCCTTCTACTTATACAATTGAGTTTTGTAAGTTTTTAAAATCTTTTTCAGCATATATCCGCCTCCATTTTCTTCAAGCCAATTTGCATTCCTTCCGTTGTAACCTCAGGTCCTCGCTGTACCAAGGGGCGGAAGGTTTATCTCTATTTTTCAGCCTCTTTACTGGGATTCTTTGATCTAGGGTTTTATTTATCTCAGTGCAGAGGGTTCGATAATTTTCTCCCACTGAATTTTTTGAGTCAAATAAATTTTCTTGCAGTGTTACCTGTGCATTGCAATAAATTAGACGGGCAGCTGGGTGCAATAATTTTTTGTTGCTGTCGCTAAAAATTCAGTAATTGAGAATGTTGGATTTGTTCGTGATCTGCAGGGGGGCTGGTATAATTCGTTTGAGTAGACGCATATGACTCATTAGCTGCAAAAATGAATATCATTGGTGTGCAAACTGTCAAATTGCTGTTTTCAAAAGTGCAGTACCACAGCCTTGTTACTAGGTGGTGGCCTTGAGCCACGGGGAGAGCTGCAAGAAGCGTAGAGAACTATTATATTTAGTGCAGCATTGTGGTTATAATACATGGAATTCTGCAATCCATGTAAAAATGCACATCTCGAACTTCTTTATAATCAGTGCCTAGTGACGCACTCAGTTGCCAATTATAAAAATGTAATAACTCGACTGTAATAAGTTATTACAGTCGAGTACTGACAACACAATGCTTGCTGCCTGAGCCAGCAGCCGAGGTGAAAGGCAGGTCCGGTCACAGAGCAGCTGTTTAAAGCAATGAAACAGAAACTTTGCGTGTCTTTCATCTGCTCTATTTTTCTAGCTTACAGTAACTTGCAGAAAGAACATGATTATTATTTGCATCCATAGATAATTATAGAAAAGTTAGAATGTGTAGAAACATGTAGAAAAATTCTGAGTGACTGCAACTTTAAAAAAAAAACACTGACTTGTATTGAACTGTTTCTAATATCTTTTTGCAACAAATATCTAACAGATTTTCAGATGTTTAACTTTGCACTAGAGGTTTTATTTTTATTCTTCATATTTGCAAACATGCTCTCTCTTTCTGAAAGAGCTACACACAAAGGTTTTAAGTGGTGTGTGGGGAAGGTGATGGTGTGACCATGTATTATATGGGATACAGTACCCCCTGCTATACATGATAAGGATATTGCAAGTCACCTCGGAGTTCCAGAACCTTATAAAGGAACTCGATCTTGTTCCTCTATATAGTTATGGAGCTCCTAGGTGACTTGCAATATCCTTATCATGTACGGCTGGGGGTACTTTATCCATTATGAAAGGGTACAGCACCATGGGCTGTTATAAAGGGGCACGTGGCGCCAAGGCACAGCATCTTTTACTATTGTACTTCACCACAGGTGGTTGCTAGGAGACACGTGCAAACAGATAAATCACTGCATATGAAGCCAATCCAGATTTCCATCATTGTGTATTAAAGTGCCTCAATACCGTTTGATGCTGCTATGTGGTACTTTGTAGTTAGATGCAACACTGCGTTTAAAAGGAGATGTACCATGTAGTACATTTAGCCAGATTTTGTTATCCTTACAGCGGTGCAGTGCTATATTCTGTTACTAGGAGGCGTTTTATAGCCAGTAACAATATTGTATTGTTAGTAGATAAGAGCCATAAGTCGGGCACTGCCCTTTTGAAGATGGTTAAATACCAGTCCCTTTTATTGAGAGTCATTTTGTGACCAGTTTAGAACTCTGTTTTCAAAAGTACAGTTACCACTGGCTGTAAGAATGTGACCTGGGAAGTCAGACACTGCATTTATTAGGGACAGTGGCTGAAGTGTGCGGAAGCTATTGGTAACAACGTTCTCAATCTTTTTAAATTATACAAAAACAGTTCTTCTAATTTTTGTTTAAAAAAAAAAAAAAAAACAACAATTCCTGGACGGTGACTACCAACTGTTGGGAAACCATTTGGCATCTGTGTTTTAGAAATGTGCAATGCTTGAAAGCGCGCTCTTCGCAAGCTTTGCGAACTTGGCATCATTGGTGCACCTGTTCAAATTGTTGAGAGCAGCCACCAGCAGCTGCTCCTCCGCTATGGCGGAGGAGCGTCGTCCCACTGCTTCAACTGCAAGCGCAATACATAAAGTAATACAAAAAGTAAAATGATAATAACGCTCCGTTATTATCATTTTATACTTTGTTTTGAGCTTGCAGTTGCAGCGGCGGGGCGGGGCTGGCCTCTCCATGTCACAGGGAAGAGGAGTGGTGGCTGCACCTTAAGTGCACATGTAGGTTTGGCCGGCCCTCTTGGGCTGGCCAAACCTACATGCGCACTTTACCCAGGCTGCATTACAGCTTGGGTGGAGAACATGCCCAGGCTCCCCATTCCCTGTCTGAGCGCCGAACCACAGCGCTCAGACCAATCACAACGCGTGCCCCTGTCCACCTCCCATAAACCAGAGCACAGCCTACCCACCTGCACTCTGGCTGTGGGTCGCCTATACAGGAGGTGCACCCAGGAGCAAAAATATGCGCCGAACCCCATAGCCTCCAACACCTGCATATGGTAGTTCCATTTAACTGTGCCAAAAGCTTTGGCTCGGTCTATGTATACTAGTGCTAATTCTTCATCTCTATCTTCCACCTCATGCAAGACTTGCATCAGGCACCGCAGATTCATGGAAGTATTGAGACCGGGTATGAAACCGCACTAGGCCTCCTGGACTAAGCGAGTAATAACCAGTCGCAGTCGAAGGGAAAGCACTTTGCAGAGTACTTTAGTGTCCGTATTAATCATTGTGAGCGGTCTATAGGCAGAAGGATCTGATGGATACTAACCGGGCTTCGGCAGCATGGTAATGCAGCCATCGCTGATAGACGTGGGAGCACACCGTTCTCCTTGGCCTCCAAGTATAACTCTAGCAAGCGTTGGGTAAGGACTGAGGCAAAGGTCTAATAAAACTCGACAGGAAACCCATCGCACCCCAGTGCCTTCCCTGCAGGCAATTGCCCTAAAGCTATACGAATTTCCTTCAAGGTAAATGCAGCACCCAAATTGCGAGCAGCATTGTCTCCCAGCCACGGGAGCGGTAAAGAGGCCAGGAAGGTTCTGACACATACCCGTGCAGATGGGGCCGAGTCTTGATACACCTGCTATAAATGAGTTTTAAAGGTGTCCATTTTACCCCCTGAATATAAACTGCACAGCCCTGAGGGGACCAAAGGTGTGGAATGACAGAGCAGGATATCTCCCTCCGAAGAATCCATGCAAGGAGACACCCGGATTTGTCTGCCTCTCTTTGGTGAAGTTGCTGAAATGAGTTAAGAGTATACTTCTTGAGCCTATCCCAATACTCGGAGTCCAACCGTTGAACTCTCAATTCCTCCCGCCACCCATCCCTGCCTGCCGGAGCTAGACACTGAGCGTGCGCCACTTCATCCTCTCTCTGGAGGAGCTTAGCTTGAAGAGTTCAACGCACCCCACATGAGAGGCGAAACCACGTCTCTGAATGACTGCCTTCATAGCCTCCCACTCGCTCGCCCGCGACTGAGTGATGGACCCATTTAGTTCAAATAATTCCATCTGTGCACTAGCCAGAATTTTCTTTCCTTCGCGATCCTTCAGGAGATAACCTCCAAGTCATCGGCGTCTGCCCAACCCACCCTCCCCCATACAATTTCGCAGCAAACCGGGGCATCGTCAGATAAATAGCAGGAAAGATGTGACACCGCAAGAATGCTGGGGCCCAGTGAGGCAGTCACTAGGATACGGTGGAGTCTGCTATAAGTACCCTGTGTCGGTGAATAACAGGTATAGTCTTTAGACGAGGGGTGGAGAGCTCTCCAGATATTGCAAAGTCCCAAGTGCTCAGTGGCATCCCGAAGCACGTTGGTCATTTTAGGTTTGGTATGCTGTTGCGGCAGGTGCCTATCAAGTGCACCGTCTGCCACACAATTGAAGCGATACCAAAGGGGATGATGGACGGAGCGTTTGAGCTAATCAAACACTCACCCCCAGTCAACTGATCTGGGTTTAATCCATCATCATTCTTTAGCTCACTCCACCACCCCAGTTCAGACATGGCCATATGCAAATCAGTCTGACCCTGTGCCTCATGGGAACAGTCCAGCCCGAACTGCCAAGCCATGTCTTCCCTGGACCGGAAACAAGCATCCTGGGACCGGTTTCTGGCTATTCAGCCGTCATCAGCCAGGCTAGCTTGAATCCAGTGGCAAAGTGAGCAAGGGACCCACGTCTGGGCATACCCTGCCAACTTAGGGCGAACAAAGCGATACCAAAGGGGATGATGGACAGAGCGTTTGAGCTAATCAAACACTCACCCCCAGTCAACTGATCTGGGTTTAATCCATCATCATTCTTTAGCTCACTCCACCACCCCAGTTCAGACATGGCCATATGCAAATCAGTCTGACCCTGTGCCTCATGGGAACAGTCCAGCCCGAACTGCCAAGCCATGCCTTCCCTGGACCGGAAACAAGCATCCTGGGACCGGTTTCTGGCTATTCAGCCGTCATCAGCCAGGCTAGCTTGAATCCAGTGGCAAAGTGAGCAAGGGACCCACGTCTGGGCATACCCTGCCAACTTAGGGCGAACAAAGCGATACCAAAGGGGATGATGGACGGAGCGTTTGAGCTAATCAAACACTCACCCCCAGTCAACTGATCTGGGTTTAATCCATCATCATTCTTTAGCTCACTCCACCACCCCAGTTCAGACATGGCCATATGCAAATCAGTCTGACCCTGTGCCTCATGGGAACAGTCCAGCCCAAACTGCTAAGCCATGTCTTCCCTGGACCGGAAGTCGAAAGCCAGTGAAATAACATCCTGTACTTTCGGGTAGAAGGTTTTGTCGTCTATATTGGGCCATATGAGTTAACCAAAACCACGTCTTCCCTGGCGAGCCTGCCTTGAATCAATTGGTGCCTCCCTTCCACATCCGCCTCCATGTAGGATAGAGCGAAGGGAACCCCTGGAGCAATCCAGAGGAGTGCCCCACAGGAGAAGGTCGAGTAATTGGCACTATATGTTTGACCCTCCATTTTTTTTTTAGCTAACCGAACCAAAGAAAAACAGACCAAACCGAGAACCAACAAACCCCCCAACTCGAACAAACAAAAAGTGCATCCAAGTCCATAGTGATCGATGCATCTGGATGCTTAGCATCGCAACCCCAACCTGTCAGAACCAAACCCAGCCCCGAACAAACCCCCCCAGTAACCCAATAATCACACTCCTATAGTACATCTAACATAAGCCAAATATACAGCAAAATTCCCCTCACAACACAGTTGAGGCATGCAGTCAATATACTTAACAGCCGAGCCCCTCCAGTATCGGAACTAAACCACGGAAAAGAAGCGACAGCTACGAGCGTTAATCGACATGCGCATTCCATACTCGTCAGAAATTCCCAATATGGGCCAACCCCCCCCAAGAAATTACCTACAGGGGACAGGCATTCTCACATCGACCCTCCCGTTACATCTGAAGGCAAGCGCATAGGCAATCTCGCTGCTCTCAGGAAGAAAGTAGATAAAAAGAGCAGTGCCCCACTCAGACCCCTCAGGACAAAATCGTGTCATGAACTATGTCACTGAGTTGAGATTGGGCCTCCAATGTCCCGTCGTCCGTTATGGCCCGCACATCAGCGTGTCTGGTATCTGCTGGGTAGCCGGCTCAGCAGCGTCCATTGTACCATCGTCCTGGACCACAATGCGGCCCGTCCCGCCTGTTGATGACCCGGTGCCGTCAATGGGGCGGGGCCACTCACGCCCTCTTCGACTGCTCCAGGTATGGAAGGGATCACTGTCGCTAGAAGGACGAACATCAGACATGTCCAGCCAAGACCAGACTTCCTCGGGCTGTTCAAAGAAGTGGGACCTCCCCGATGCAATCACACCAACTTTGTCCCTATATAAGAGCATGTACCTTAGATTGATGGCACGCAATTTCCTCTTTACCTTCTGAAAAGACTAGTGCTTTTCCTGTACCTTCTGAGTATAATCGGGGTATATTGTTTTTTTACAGTTTTTGAACTGGGGTACGGGTGCCTCTCTAGCAGCTCTCAGGATTGCATCCCTGTCCCTATAGTTCAACATCTTAGCGATGAACGCCCGTGGAGGGATCGGCACCAGCGCCCTGTGTGCTCTTTCAATAACAAAGAAATCAGACAAGTCTTTGGGGCACAATACATGTCTCACCCAATGGTTTAGGAAGCGTTCAGCAGATTGGCCCTCCACCTGCTCTGGGAAGCCCAGCAGGCGCAGGTTGTTCCTTCGCAAATGTCACTCTGCGTCCTCGTCTCAGTGCTCCTGGGTGTCGGAGAAAGCCTGCAGTTGAGAGACCTGCTGTTTAAGTTGTTGCACCTTGGTCTGTAGAGTAGTGAGGAGAGTAATGTGCAACCCCCCCCCTCGTCTTCACAATACCTCCAAGGCCACAATGGCCCGACACAGTCCTTTGCAATAGGTCGCCGGGGCACCAGCAGTATCTCACAGGGGCCCCGTGGTGAGGTGCAGCAGGAAGACCTTTTGAAGGCTCTGGGCAACGCAGGCCCAGGCGCTCGTCCCCCAGAAGGTCAGCCTCAAGGCCCACAATCGGCTGCAGGGATGGACCACGCAGCTGTGGTCAGCGGTTCTCGGGGAGGGGAGGGGAGCACGACCTCATGCTGGGTCTCCCTCTGCCCATTCATGAGCCCCAAAGGAGATCCTCTGTGGAAGTACTCCAGCTGGGAGAAGAACCCGGGCAGGATGGACTGCAGCTTGCGTCTCTAGGCCGGTTGTCAAAAATGGGGGGAGCGGGACTGCAGGATACCCCCGCAACTGATTAGGTTGGTGTGGCGGGGCAGCAGCACTTAGCGGTGTCTACTTATGGTGTGCAGGGCACAGGATAATGGGGAACTTCAAAAGCTGGGAGACTGAGCTCCCTAAGTGCAAGACCAGGCAAACATCTTGGCTGGCCACGCCACCCAATAAAGTATAATGTATTGTAGGGTCACACATAGTACTGTTGAAAAGAGAGCAGTGTCTGTTACTGAGTAGCTTGTTGCTTGGTAAGATCCATGTTGTAATGGAAGTATGATCCTAGTATGTAGATAATCCAGTAGGGAAAGGTATATTAAGACACAGTTATAGATTGGTTCCAAGTAACTGGTAAGATAGAAAGTACGCACCACCGGGAGCAGCCTCCCTGCTGCTTAGCCCACTCTCGCCAACTGACACTCTCTCAACCAGGCACACGTCAACATTCCGTGACATCACACTCACTCTGGCTGAGCAGCAAGGAACAAAGTACTAGGGAAGAATGTATTGCAGCAACACAAGATACAACAGTCCAGCTGTTTACAAGAGCGCAGTACCAAAGTCTGTCACCAAGTGGCATTGATAGGCAAGCAACACCCTATTTCTAGGAGGGCATTTCCAATAACTAATACACGGTAGTGACAGGAGAGGACCAAATCATACAGCAAGATTGACTAAATCATGCAGCTAAGGGGAAAGGCAAATTAAGCAGTACATTTTGTGACAGAAATACTGCATTATTTTGTCTTTTTTACACTTAACACTGTCTCTGCAAAGGTTCCACCTCATTAGTAACAGTTCAACACTCAAATACAGTATTAGGAAATTAAAAGGTGACCAGTCGACTTTTGTGAAGGGCCTTCGCCTGCACTGAAACACGTGCTGTATTTTTGTTTCTTTTGATCCAGTTGATCTAGAAACAAATTTTTGGGGTAAAATCGGAAAGTAGGCAGCATGATGGATTATGTGGCAAATGCAGCAAATACATCATTATGTTGCAAAAGCACTGCGACCGCTGAATCACATAAGACCACTGGCAGTTTCAGCACTTCCCCTAAAGCTCACAAAATTCCAGCTTGGAGAGATACAGCCCTCGTTCTTGTGGGTTATCACACAACACTATAATACGTTCGGAAACTTCTAACTACCCCTCTGACCTTGTTAAATAGCCACAAAGAAGGCCTGCAATTCCTAAGGCCCAGGTGTAATTTACCATGGGTAGCTGCATAGAAGCATGGTCCATATTTTTTTTTTTATTAAAAAAATTTATACTGTAAAAATTGGAACTATAAACCATTGTTCTAATTTCGAAGCTACTATTGTAACGCTTTTAAGTCCCCTGTATGTTTGTGCTCCTCAGGAATAACCGTATTTCCAGTCTTCCCCTCATAAGCAGAAGCGGGGCATGGAATTATGCCCAAATATCCAATTACAAGATAATTTGGAGTTAGCGTTCTGACTCCGGTCTTCATATATTTGGGTAAAGTGTATTTTTGGCTGTCGTTGTTTTAGTCTTAGCAAGCAGCAAGGGTAAAGATAGAATCATATTGGTATGCATGCATTAAGAACTATCGTAGATGGCAGGACATTGAAAGACTGGTAGCTTCAACATACAGGAAACTGGCACACTGTGGGCATAAATTGTGTTCAATCCTCTAGGATAGTCGGCTTTTAGTAACAGGGTCCTCCTTACAGATTGAGTTTAGTGAAAAGATGCTCTATCATAGAGTGGAAAGTTCTTGATGAGTGTCCCATCTCGAGTGGTGATAGTGTGTGGCATTTGGAATAGGTTGAAGAATAGCCCCGCCTTCTGTACAGACAATGTAAGATGGGGCAATTGTGGAAGCATCAGGAAGAGTAGGTGGTATATAACACAAAACCTGAAGAGGAGTCTGGGATTGGGCAAAACAAAAGCAGGCTTGTTGTTCTTTCATCACTCCTTGCCCGACCAAAACATAGGAGAGTACTCTAAGATCATCATATTCATACTGAAAAGTTAATATATTTGTTCTTAAGTCTGTCTTCTATGTTGTTTTGTTAATCTTCCCCAGTAGATGCCTGCTCCCATTTACCCTCTTCTTTGACTTCTCCACTAGATCGTGGATGTCACCGACTTTTTTAGGACATCTGAGGCGGAGTTCGTGCAGAGGGCTCTGGAGCAGCCTGGGGGCACTGTCAAAGCCATCTGTATCTCCCAAGGAGCGGTGAGTGCTTCTGGTGTAGGTTATGACTGATGTAGGCAAAGCGCTTTGGTACCTGGAGCACTGTGGTGAAGATTGGCAGTTGTGTGTGATAGGTATGTTCTGGTCCAATACTTTTCTATTTTTTGCACTCATTATACCAGTATTTGCCGTTTCTGATGGATACTTCTAACCACAGATTCTTCTCCAGTAGATTGTACTCCAGGCGCCCGACTGAATCTGGGCACTTTCACAGCAGTACTCCAGCACGTCGCCCATCGGCTCCTCATTGACTTTGTTCCACCCCAGAAGTGACAGAGTGGAGCTGCAAATAAGCACCATCCCTGCACAGAAGTGTCAGTTCCTTTCTTTCTGTTCTTTCGTACACAGATCAGGAGTTTCACTTCCTTTTCTTGTTTGATAGATTCCTTAGAAATTCTTTTCCAATGTGCATGGGAATGATGTCCCTTCCCAAGACTACAGGGTTCAGACTTTGCCTTAAATGTCGGTAGCAGTTGTCAGTGAAATACCCACGTGCAGTCTGCCTCTGATGTTTTGGTTCAGGGCATATCTCCAAGACTTGTGAAGAATGTGCCGTCATGCACTCAAAGGAGAACCTGGGCAGTGAAGTGATCTGAAGTTGAATGTCGCTGAACACCGAAAGAAGTCTCGGACCTCATATAAGTCCAGCTCCAAGTCGAGAATGCAGACTTGTTCCCGCACTCGAGGCCACTCCTGTGACAGGTCCTCTTCGCTGTTGAAGTCTTACGATAAGTCAAAGTCTCACAAGAATCTCAAGAAGTCAAAGCAGACCTCTACCCCACCATGCCACTCTCTGTCCAAAGAGAAGTCTGGAGGATGTCAAGGTTTCAGCCGATCTCGCTCCTGATCACCTGTCGTACTGCAGTACCACCACTGGTCCCATTGCGTCCATACTTCCCTGGGCCATTGGCGACGCTGCAGCAGGTCAAGGCCTTCAAAGACGCCATGCTGCGTTTTTTTGGCACTATTCCGGTTCCGAAGTGGCACGCCTTCAGGCCCAAGGATCTGCAAGGGCCTCCAGTCAGATTACTGATGGTGGATCCGTCCTCTATTCTGTCTGTACCCCTAGCACCTACCTTTGGTTTGGCACCAACTTCAGTTCCGACTTGCACTCTGGCTCCAAGATCCACTCAGGTTCTGTATTCACAGATGACAAACACAACATCGCTGGTAGTTGAGCCCCTTGCGAACTCAGGTGTCCGACCTAGAGTGGAATTCACTTTGACCCCATCAAGGTCGCGCCTTGACTCCACTTGAGAACACCCAGCTCCAGTACGTTCTGATTCATACAAAACTCTTCCTCTTCCATTAGGCCTTCCTCTGAGGCTTCATCACCTTTTTGGTTCAGATTCTGATCAGCCTAACAATGAATGGAGATGGAGATGGTTTACCCCCACATTGTGATGATGATGGCATGTACATAAATTAGCCCTCACTCCCTTTCAAGGAGATCTGACTCACACACTCATTGGTACTTGGGCAAAGCCCTGCTTTTGCCCACCAGTAAACAGGAAGGTGACTAAGTGCCATAGACCGACACTAGGCTACTCAGACTTTCTTACACACCACCTGACTCCTGAGAGTTTGGTGGTCCAAGCTTCCTCCAGTAAGGTCAACCCTAATGTTTTGCCTATGACCTCTCCGGACGAGGAAGCAAAAAAGATTGAGGCATTCAGAAAACAGACGTTCTCCTCCTCCAGCTTGGCATTGCAAATAGTCAACGCAGTCTGCCTATTAGGTTGTTATACACACGCACTTTCGAACATAGCTAGCAACATCTTACTGGTGGTCTCAGAGGATATGCGGCCTTCCAGGCTCAAAAGATTCATGCCAATCGGGTTGCAGCAAATTATGTCTTCAGGGCTGGCCTGGATAATACTGACTTCATGGGGCGTACAGGGGGAACTAATGTAGTGCTCCACCATCACAGACGGATGCGATCCACTGGGTTTTCAGGGCCTGCAGGCGTCCTTCATGGACATGTCTTTTGATTGATCCCGCCTTTTTGGCAAAAAGGCTAATTCTGCCTTAGAGCGCTTTAAAGAAATAGAGACATCTTTGAGCCTGCCTAACCCTGCACAACAGTTTTCTCAGCAGTTCTGACCATTTTGTGACTATTCCAGGCGCCTGATATATAGGCACCGCCAAGCGTCACCACAGCAGGGACCCCAGTCCTTTCAGGGGTGAGGATGGAGATCAGACAAACATTGTGCAGGTTACTGTCCCCCATCAGCCTCCAAGCATCTTTATTTTATCCTTAGGAGAACACAGCCACCCTGTGGGAGGCAGGATCAGACATTTTCTTCCAGACTATTGCATCTGACAGATGCTTCCTCCAGATCGTGCAACACAGCTATGCCCTTGCATTCTTTTCCGACCCAGCTATACTTACACAACAGAGTGGCGTTCGGAGGAGCACCTCCTGATCTTGCTGCAAACGGTGCAGGCCCTGTTGGCCAAAGGGGCCATCTATAGGGTGACTGACCTGGACATAGGGACAGTTTGCTACCACTGTTACTTCCTCTGCCAAAGAAGGTCAGAGGCCTTCAATCTATTTTAGATTCTTACCCTCTGAATGCCTTTCTCTAGAAGGGCATTCTCTTGACATCTTTGGGGTTCTCGATCAACGTGCCAAAGTCACACCTGACTCCTTCGCAGAGGCTTCCATTCATCTGAGCCATTCTGAATACAGTGCAGTTTCCAGCCTTCCCTTCAGTTCAACGAGTCCAGGACATTTGGGCTATCGTTGTGATGTTTCAGCTCCAATTCTGGATCTTGGTCAGAGTGGCTTTGAGACTTCTTGGACTATTGGCCTCATGCATCCTGCTTGTCCCGTTCGCCAGGTTGCATATCCGGGCTACACAGTGGCCTGTTAAGTCTCAATGGGCCCAGCACAAAGGAAACCTGCTAAATGGCATCCTGGTTTTGGAAGTGACTGCACAAGATCTGCGGTGGTGGCTGCTCAACTGCAAACTGACCAGCAGCAGACCCCTCTCCCATTCCCCGCCAAGCGCTGATGGCAGAGACAGATGTGTCACTGCTGGGTTGGGGCAGACATCTGGGAGAGGAGGAGGTCACTGGCGGAAAGCCAGCTCCACTTAAATCTGTTGAAGCTATTGACCATCCTTTTGGCGTTTAAGGCCTTTCTGCCATCCATCAAGGGAGGGCTGGTGCAGGTTCTCGCGGACAATGTCACCGCCATGTGGTATTGCAACAAGCAGAGTGGTGTGGGATCCTGGGTCCTGGCAACACCTAGCGGATCATGAATGGCGGATACATCCCAAGCTGGCACAAGATGTCTTCCCACAGTGGAGCCCTAGATGGATCTTTTCGCCGCTGTCAAAAACTTACAGTGTTATGACTTCATCGCGTTAAAGTTCCCAAGAACTCGCACTCTAGAAGACTCATTCAGGCTAGATTGGAGCATGTGCCTCCTGTATGCCTTCATGCCACTACCTCTCCTGCCCCGAGCTCTAAAGAGGGTGAGGAATGACCAGGCCTAAGTCATCCCAGTGGCTCCGGATATGGCTAGGACAGTTTGGTAACCAGAATGTCTGGGTTGAGCATTTGTACTCTTATCAGGCTTCTGCTGCGGAAGAATCTTCCGTTGCAGGAGCTGGGCAGGTTCTGTACCTGCACCTGCTCAATCTACATCTCCATGCATGGAGATTGAACAGCAGCAGTTAACTGCAATTGATCTGCAATTGAGGTTGTGATGTCATCCTCTCGTCAAGGCATCGTTCTACAAAGTCCGTCTGTGCAGGGCGCAGGAACAATTCAGAGCCTTTGGAAGCCAGAATGTTGTATGTTTTACTTTTTGTTTTCTCTAGGGCTCAGCAAGGTCAAGCTGTGGGCACTATGAAAGTCCATTTGTCTGCCATTTCAGCCTCTTTACATTTAATGGGCCAACTGTCCTTGCTTAAAATCACCTGTTGTGATACATTTTATTGAAGGTTTGACGCTTTGCCTACCAAACCATTTTAATGCCACAGCGGGATCTTAATTTGGTCCTTGCTGCTCACTGTGCCTTCTGACTGTCAAAATTGTCTTTTTCATTATGATCACTTCAGCTCATTGTGTGAGTGAACTATAGGCTTTCTCTGTCTAGCCACCCTATAGCATCTTTTTCCCAGACAAGCTGGTGTTAAGGACCAGACCAGCCATTTTTTCCAAAGGTCGTGACTCCTTTCCAGATTGGTCAATTCATCAATTCACCATTCTTTGCTCTGCCTCACTCTGAGAAAGAGGAGGAGTGACCCAATCATTTGGCCCCAAAATAGACATGTTTCTCCATCTAATGTACCTAGGAACATCAGGTAGACAATCACTTCTTTGTGGGGCTCTCTGGGACACAAAAAGGTAATGCCATGCAGAAAAGGACTCTATAACGGTGGATAGTCCTCTGTATTAAGACCTGCTATGCACTGGTCAGGATGCAGCCCCTAGAAGGACTGAGGGCTCATTCCACCAGAGCTAAGGCTGTTACCAATATGTTGGCATGCGGAGTGCCTGTTCTGGACATCTGCAGTGCCGCAACGTGGGCATCAGTGCATGCATTCACAAGGCATTAATGCCTTGACAGCAAGGTCTGATGGGAAGTTCAGCCATTCTGTCCTGCAGGACTTTTTGGTCTGAGCCACTCCACTGACCCTGTACCTTGGTGAGGTACTGTTTTGGTATCTATTGTATACGTGAGGAATCTGCGGTTAGAATTCTCCATTAGAAGAAAAAGTTACATACCCCCGGTAATGCTCTTTCTGTGTATATTCTATCTAACCATAGATTCCTCACTGTCCTCCCATTTCTCCATTCTATGGAATGGCCTATTTTTACCATCTAAAAAGGTCCCAAATTAGAGATCTGCAGACTGATTCTTCCCAGTTGTCAGAGGGCGCGTAAAGAGTCAAGCAAAAAAACTGACATGGCCGCGCAGGGGTGGAGCTTGTATGCAACTCCGCTTTGTCACTTCTGGGGCAAAACAAAGTCAAGACAGAGCTGCATGTTGGCGTGAGCACTGCTGTGAAAGTTTCCAGATCCAGTCTTGTGCCCGGAGAATAGTCCACAGGTGAGGGATCTGTGGTTAGATATTAGATAGTGTATCCACCAGAAAGATTGTTACAGAAGGTAAGTAACTTCTTCATTGCAGAGCTATAAATATATGGTGTTGCTGTCAGGGGTGTAAAGCTGCAAAGGGTGTTCGCCACAATCTTCATGAAGTTCGAAAAATATACTTGGAAGAAAATAATCTGCAGTGTCTGTTTTTGTGGGATACTATTCCTACAAAAGCACTTTTAGCAGAAAACGTTTGCACAAAAAAGCAGAAAGAGTCTTCCTCTAAAACTTGTTGCCAGAATTTTCTCTTACAGTTGAAAGTTTTGTGACCGTAACAAACCTTGCATATTTGCTGGCAAAATTATAATTTCATACACCCCTTGCAACTATTACCATGCACAGTGTCGAGCAAAAGGATCAGTGCATAACACATACCTCCTATTGAGCCTTCTAATCTCCTATCTGGTGCTTTCAGAGATCACATGCCTCTCCATCTGAGTTTCGGGGAGATGAAGCAAGAAGGCTTCCATTTGAAAGTCACATATTTGTTGAGTCCAGCTATTGTATGTCACTATTTTGTGGTCGATATAACCTACAAAAATATTGCATCCAATATAGCAACTATTACTGTATCATCTAGGCAAACTATAGATTTACTATTATTTACTCTGCACCTACTTACCCTACAATAAGGTGGTAGATGGTTTAGTAGATGCAATTTGTTTTTGTCATGAAATCAATAAACCCCATGCCATATAGTGAGCCTCTGGATGAAAACAAAGAGCATTTCTGTCAACATGTAAAGACTTCTCAGTTGATTAGACTTGAAGACAGTGTCTGGTTGTGACGGGCACTCCATCACTTCTCCTGCCCGGCTGCTATGATGGGGCCCTTCTTCTTCCTTAGTTTCTTTGTCGTGGTGATTGTCTACCAGTTTTCATGAATTCCTCTAGGACCAGGAAATGGCAATCTCTCATTTGTTTGTCTCTGTGTGTCATAAAATAGCCCACCATGCCCTGATGTGAATCCTTTTGTTTGTTTTTCTTCTCTAGAAACACCTGAAGGGCAAAGATATGGAGACTCTGGGAGAACTGGCCAAGAGCGAATGCAATCAGGTATGGAGAGCGGATACTCTGCCACTCTATGGTGGGAATCTGGTTCTCTCGTCAGAGTTCATTCGGCCTGCCAGTTTATCGTCTCTTATGCTGCATGGAACAAACACACATCGGAACCCACATCCATAAGCACCCTAAACTTGTCTGGGAGACCTGGGGCCAAGCCATATTTTCAACACTGCCACTGACTATGTAATTGAGTTGTCAACATTGTTATTTTATGTTAATTATGTGGATATCCTGAATATCAAGCCTTTGATTGGACACTTGTGTCTTAAATGCTCTCAGTGGCTGAATCTCTCTACAATGAGTTATGTCCTTAAAGGCTTAAAGGAGTAATTAGAAAGAAATGCGCTAGGAATTGAGTTATCACATGACTCCACATCAGTGTGGCCATGTTTCCAGTTTTGGGCTTCCGGGAATTGTAGTCTTGGTGCATTTCAATTGAATCAATTGGACTAAAGATCGAGATTACAGTGGTTTGTAAGAGGAAATACAATGCCTGCAAAGTAATTTTCCCTGCAACTTGGCTTCTTTTGAACATAAATTAGTTCCTTCTTTTCTTGACCTCCCATCAGTCTAATGTCTACCAACTTTCTATTCCAGTTACCAAATCTGATTCTACCACCTGGTGACATTCCCTGTCGCCTATGTAGTGTAAACGGGTCGGCTAGATCAGTACAGTATTGAAAATGCACCTTACAATAGTTATCCTCAATTTTAGTGGGTAGTTAGGAAGTACTTCTGGGCCAACATCCATTTTCATTCTTGATGCAAAGCGGGGATCGTGGGATCAAGAGTGGTGACCTGATCTGTTACAGGCAACAATCTCGCAGCTTATAGCAATGCAGGGGACCGTGGAGAAGTTTGAGCCTGACACTGTGTGTGGCCAGGTGCTTTCACATCTTTATAATATTTCTGTCTGGGCAGGATGGGATGTATGACGATACCACGCATGCATTACATCGCATGCCATTAGATCGCGGTTTTAACAACGCAAGTCGTTACAACGACTTGCGTTGGAGGGCGCTGGACTCAGGAGTAGTTTAATTTACTATTCCAACTCCAGCCTACGTACAGTAGGGAAGGTGTTGGATAGTAAATTAAACTACTCCTTGTCCTATAGCGCCCTCCAGTGCAAGTCGTTGTAACGACTTGCGTTGTAAAAACCGCAATCTAATGGCATGCGATGTAATGCATGCGTTCTAAAGGTTGTTTCCCGGCAGGATGTGTCCTGGGTAATCCTGAGGCCGGATGGCAGCTGGAAGGCTCGACTGGCCAAGCTGTGGACTGAAGAACAGAAAGTCCAACTCAGTCAGTTGACGGGCGCCAAGTCCGGAGACGTCCTCCTTGTAGCTGCCGGCGAGCATGAGGCCACGGTAAGCAAGAGGCACCCCGTTTCTGCCTGAAAGAAGGGCTGTCTTCAACCCAACGTAATGTTTGATTGAAAAAATGTTTGCCATTCGGAGTTTAAAGATTTAGAATTGGACCCTCTTATCAGGACCTCCTTCCTACAATGCTGTCCCAATCACCTGTAAACCTTTCACACAGATTCTATAGTCTTCATCTTAAACTCCTTCATATGAATAGAAATATGTATCAAAATGTCTGTTATTCCTAAAAATACCTTATTTACACTGTGCCCTTAGTTATAGTTTTATAATGCTTTAATATGTGCAGAGCATGTCAAGACTAGTATGGGGAACCTTTAGGAGTGCTAGAGCCATTCTTTTGGTACAACTGAGTAAGCGCAGTAAATGATGCACATTTTGTTTGAAATTAATGTTTTATAATGTGGAGGTCAAACTGAGGTTATGACAGCCTGTGGCGCTGCACTTGAACAATCACTGTGCTTGCTGCCTGCAGAGCACACCTATTAAAGGCCTGCGGGACTCTCCTCTGTCAGCACATCGCCCTCTCGTGACAATCTGTGGTGCTGCATTTCTGTAAGCTCTCTACAGTGTTCTATGGCACAGCCCCACCTAGTAACAATCTATGGTATTGCATGCTTCCAACATCAGTGCTGCCCCTAGCGGATCACTGCCAATGGTGCTACACCTTTGCTGTCTCTGGCTTCAAATCTCCATCTACTAAGTCCCTGTGGCCATCTGTCCTGAATTTTGAATATTTTGGAAAGGATGAACTTAAAAGGAAATTAATTTGGTCTATTTGCTTGTACATCTTCTGTTTTTTCCCCCGCACAATTTACTGATTCTCTTTCCGTCTCTCATTCTCTTTCTCTCGCTCTGATTCTCTCTACCCCCTCAGTGCTCTGTTTTAGGAAAATTGCGCCTGGAGTGTGCCAGTCTTTTCGAATCCTGTGGATTTGTCCTGCGTGACCCGTCTTTGTACCACTTCCTCTGGGTGGTGGATTTCCCACTCTTCCTCCCTAAAGAAGATCAGACTGACGGGCTGGAATCTGCCCACCACCCTTTCACTGCGCCCCATCCATGTGACTGCGCTCTCCTTTACTCTGACCCCAGGAAGGTACCTAAAAATACAATTTGCCTTTTTTGCTTGTTATCAAAATTATAGTTTGCATGTGACCTACATTCAGAAATTTGAATATATTTACATATATAAAACAATAAAACGTTGCAGAAAAATTAAAATTATTATAAAAACCAGAGTCCTAGGAAGTCAGTGTGTGTGTGTGTGTGTGTGTGTGTGTGTGTGTGTGTGTGTGTGTGTGTGTGTATGTGTGTGTGTATGTGTGTGTGTGTGTGTGTGTGTATATATATATATATATATATATATATATTTATTTTTTTCACTGATAAAAACAAAAGTTAAAGTAACGTTATAGTTAGATGAATTTGTCAGTGACAATATTAACATTTTAAACTAAAAAAAAAAAACACAGAAATTCACCAGTTACAGTTTGCAGCACTAACTGTAACTTGCACCCCCACCATGCACTACTTATGACCTCACATGGACATCACTCATGACCTATTCTACACCATCATTTATGACATCACTGATAACATCTCAAATGACTTCATTGATGAATTGATGATAACTGTTTTGCAGTTATGTTTTTTTAGGTACCACCTAGGTAGTACCTCAGCATTTCCTAATATTTTCTAAAATATATAGAAACTTATAATTATAGTACCCTTGCTATTACCACTTAAATTAAGTGGTAATAGGTAGGGAAAACATATCAATCCTAATACTTACCTATATTTAAGGCTAGAACACTGACAAAGTGGCCTTAAAACAACATGGCTGCCTACAATTTTGGTAAAGAGTCACTACCTCGAAACTACTGCACTGACAGGTAGCATTTAAAACGTAGTAATAATAATAAAACTAAAAATACCCTTTATATCCGGAATCACAAAAAGGATTGTCTGCACACCATAATCTTCAATCCTGACAAATTACATAAAAATACGACTGACCTTTTTTGCCCTACGTTCAATATAAAATGTCTATGTAAAATTCATTGGAGTGCACGTGTGTTTTGGGACCTCCCTGTTTTCTTTGCACCCCTTGACGTAACACTGCAAAACTTTCCACCCCCCACCATTGTAACAGGTGCAAAAGGTCTGCAAAGTTCTGCGGAGATTCATCAAGCAGGTGCAAAGTTATTAAGGCGCAAAAATCAGAGGAATTCCAATCTCTGGGTAACCCTACCTATAAGTACAGAGTGGCTACCTCCACTCTGAGATATATATAGATATAATACATATAAAATTTATAAAAAAATTATATTTGACTGTGCCACTGAACACTAGGTGGAAACAAATATCTGGATTCATTTTTCTATAGGCCACTCTAACTTGCAGAATCCTCTAGCAAGCCTGATGGTAGTAAATATTAATATAGTTAAGGAAGACACTCTGAAATTGCCTCCACGACCTATAAATAAACTTGGCCACACCATTTAGTACTGGATGGCGATCAGTGGATCTGTGATTTAACAAAGCATTTCTTGCACGTCTAATACACTGTAGAGCAGTTAGGTACGTCTACCGTTGGGCCATGAGAGTTGCATGTAGAGGACAGAGACATGGAGGAGGTGCCTTTAAAGTGACTTTCAAGTGACGCTAACAGTAGCCTCCATTCCAAATTTCAGACAATAGAACTCTGAGCTACATAGGGTGTGATACAGCCTGCATGTCTGCCTGCAGGAGCTTTCCTTCAAAACCCACCATAGCCATAGACCTTCAACAGGCAGTGAGTAATGGAATTTTGTTATCTGCTTACACTGGTCCGTTTTTTCTTGGTCGAAACAAATCTGTCGTTATTTGCCAAAACTTTCTGAGAGGAGTGAGTCCAAGCAGAAAGAAAATCTTACTTGGGTGACTGCAGACGCGTTTGCTGCTCTATATAGATTGAGAATTTCTAGGAGTACGGAATTGGAAGGGTTCGATAAACTACAAAGTGTGAAGGACTCAAAAAGCCACTCAACTTGCTCTTGGATTGGTTCTGTTTGTTTACTGTGCACCCAAGTGCTGACACAGGTGTTTTTTCTCTTTTCATTGAAAGTGTATTGTCACAGTAACATCAGCCCATTTACAGGCAGTCCTGGCAGACATGAACGAAGGATAATGCCATGCAAAGGGTTAAATTAGCTTGTTGCTACTACGATTACAGCCATGTGTCGCTCTTCTTTCCTTGTCCACAAAATGATGGCCCCCGTAGTGTGGGAGGGGCCTTGGATCTGCTCAAAGCGGACTGTTTTGTACAGCAGGTTTGATGTAGTTTACACAGTGGAAGTGAATTACATACGACATCTACCAATATAATTTCAATATGAAATGTTGTTTTTTCATTTACAAAGATAGAGAGGTAGAGGGCCTTATTTATGAAGCCCAGCGCCACATTTACGCCACCATTGCGTCACTTTTTGTGACGCTGCGGCAGTGTAAATAATGCACCACGTTGCTCCATATTTACAAAGTGACGCATCTAGGCAGATGTGTCACTTTGTTAACCCATGCGCTACATTATACCTGCGTCAGGTATAATGTATGCAGGGTGGGCGTTCCCCCGCAACAAAGCCTCGTAGAAGTGGCGCATTGAAATGTATAAGATTTCAGTGCGCCACTTCTAGGATGCCATTGCGTCAAAACCTTACGCCTGTGGGTGACGCAGGCCCTTTCACATGGGGCTTGCCCCATGTGAAAGGACACATTGCTGGAGTTGCGTCTGTTTTCAGACACACCCCAGCAATGCGTCACTTTTGCACCTACAGATACGTCAGTAATACTGACGTATCTGTAACTCTTTTGGACATGATGCGCCGTACCGTAAATACGGCGCATCGATGGTGTCGCAAGGAGGGTGCATTGAGAAGTGTTGCATCGCTGCTTTGTCGCAGCGATGCAACACTTCTCATAAATAAGGCCCAGAATCTTTTGGAAAGCAGCGCATACTTAATAATGATAATATTGACTTATGTAGTGCACATCACAATGATCACTTGGTGTATAGTAACTAGTTATTTTTACTCAACTCAGTGGTACTCATTTTGATCAAACTCTGGAAGACGAAAGACTGAGGAACGGTTTCAAACCTGTGGTTTGCAGGTTCCCTACAGACCTGCAGCGTGTGATCAACTGACTAAGTTAAATTAACACCATATGTGGACCCCTCCCCTTACGTTATGGCCAGGCATCTCTTTTTAACTCGCTTGTTTGGAGTGTCATCCTTGCATTCAGCTGGCTTTATGTTTTTTGTGGAGTGCTGAACATCAGCTAGTAGCAGCTTCTAAGCACTGTAGTATAAAGAGAGGTTCATATGAGATCACCAGGAACAGGGGAGCACTGTAGGGAAGGTCAGAAAGAGAATGCAGGGAAAATAACATGGTCAGGATAGTTTTGAAGGAGTTCAGTTGATGATTTACTCCCAGAATTAACATTTTTTGAAGTGGTTCTTTTGGACGATTTCAAATCTGTGGTTACCATGGTTTGACATCCGTACACTAGCACATGTGGTTACTTGTTCTCATGGGTCACAATAATTGACAGTGGATATTGTATCATTTGTAGTTCGGCCCAGTTTTCCAAAAAGCACACTTGAGTACCTTAATTTCTAGTCTGATTGGTATTGGTAGCTGACAAAGATGCACAGTGATGTGTTTTCCCTTCTTGACTCGAGAAGTGAGCTGCTTAGTTTTGAAGAAGTTGTGGTTTGTCTATATATTTGTTGGGAAGATCCATTAGAAGGGCATTGTATGTGGCTGATGTTGACATTTTGATGGCCTCAACTACATATCTGTTCAGAAGTACCTATGTGTATAACTTCTTTGGCTTAGTTTACTTGGAAGTGACTAGTTTTGATAGCTTGGTAAACTTTAGGACTGAATGACAACTTTGTGACCGATGGGATCCTGATTTAAATCTGAGCTTTTTAGATGGCCTGGCCCTTCGTGCCCCACGGGTTCAGCAGCAGGACCCAGTGCATCCATGCTGTCTGGTTCGCCTTCGGAGCCAGTAGGGACCCATGTTGGATCCGGAGCGGAGCCACTGGCAAGACCGAGGCCTTCCTTGGCACCCGCTCCAATGTTAACGCCCCACAGCGGCCCCTTCTCCATCCCCATCGTCATTCCTGCCTCCAACACGGAGCCGGACAGGTGTCTTCCAGGTTCAACTGGTACCATGCTCTTTGAATCGTAGGCAGTGCCTTTTGCCTTTGACAGGCCTGGAGAGGGAGACTAATGGTAGGGGTCTTAGGACCCTTAAGGATACCAGCATCTCCTAGATGAGTATGAGGACAACTGGTATGAGAAACTGGCGGAGGCAAGTAGGTTAGACACCTCACCTGACACTGGCTTGGTCTCTCCTCTTACCGTGGCTACGGAGGAAGGAGCCTCTTTTGCTATGGTGGTGCGTAGAGCGGCTGAGGACTTGGACCTTCAGCTACCCTCAGTGGCAGTCAAGACGAAAGCCTTGACAGAGGTGCTCCAGCTGGGAGTCACCCCTTCCAAACCTTTACACATCTTTAATGAAGCCCTTACTGATGTCCTACTTGGGGCCTGTGCATAGGACAATTGCCCACCACCATTGCCCTGCTCCTGGAAACCCCAGTTTCCTTACCCAGCACCCCACTTCAGAGAGCTTGTTCATCCAAACCTCCACCTCTAGAGTCAACTCTGGTGCATTCTCTACCACTCCGCTTGATAGGGAATCCAAGAGGCTGGATACCTTTGGCAAGAGAATGTTTTCTTCCCCCAGCCTTACACTGCAGTCAGTGATTATCGCATGCTTTTTGTGCCGATATTCTCATACAATCTGGGATTCGGTTGTGCACGTGCTGCCTATGGTCTTAGAGGAGGCCCGAGTCATACACTCCCAAGCTTTTGCTGACAGGAGAGAGAGGCTGCAAAGTTCACCATACAATGTAGACTGGACACAACTGTCTCGCTGAGTAGAGATTTCATGGTTGGTGGCCCTGCAGCACCATGCCTGGCTATGAAGCACTGGCTTTTCAGGGGATTTCCAAGCCTCGCTTATGGACATGTCCTTTGATGGCTCTCGCCTTTTTGGAGAGAAGGCGGACTCCGCGTTGGAGCACTTTAAGGACAGGCTAAGGGAGGCTCTGCGTCTCTGTACATGGCTGGAAGGACAGGACTTTTCCCTGGTAGTTCAACACCTCTCTGAATGCCAGTGCAGACTAACTCAGCTGAAGATGCCTAGTGGATCACAAGTGGCATCTCCATCCGGAGGTGGTGTAAGTTCCCGTTCAGCAGTAGGGAGAGCCTTAGTTCAATCTGCTCACCACTGCCGAGAATGCGAAATGTCAGCATTTTTGCACGCTGGAGTTTTCAAGGCGACTCTCACTCGGAGACCCTTTTCGTCTCGAGCGGAGCTCCAGCCTTCTTGATGCCTTTCCGCCTATACCACTCCAGCCCAGAGTTCTCAAGAAGATCAGCAACGACCGGGCCCAAGTTATTCTTGTGACTCCAGATTGGGCACGGAGAGTCTGGTATCCCGAGCTGTTGATCATGTGCAACGGTCTCCCGATCTGGCTGCCTCTTCGAGAGGATCTTCTGACGCAGCAACAGGGGAGGGTTCTGTACCAGACCCTGCACACCCTTCACCTTTATGTGTGGAGATTGAGTGGCAACAGTTGGCAACTTTCGACCATCTTCCTGAAGTCTGTTGATGTTATTGTGGCAGCCAGGTGTCCCTCCACCAAGTCAGTATATGCCTGCCATTAAGCTAAATTTGTGGCGCAGTGTGATTAAAAAAAACATTGACCGTCTTGCTAAATCTCTTTGTAATGTTCTTCTGTTTGCTCTATCTTTGGCCCAGCAGAGCTCTCCTCTGGGCACAGTTTAAGGTTTTTTTTCAGCCATCTCTGCATTTTTGCTTTTGCTGGACCAACCTTCTTTATTCAAGTCACCTGTTGTGGCTAGGTTTCTCAAAGGTTTGTAGCACATGTTTCCCCCCAAGCCATTCATCATGCCCGAGTGGTATCTAAACTTTTTTCTAACCGTCTTAATGTGTGCACCTTTTTGAGCCCCAATGCAATTGCCCTCGGTGGCTTTTGACCACCAAAATATTGTTTCTAGTGGCTATTACATCGGCCAGGGGGGGGGTCAGCAAATTGCAGGCACACTCGACGCACCCTCCCTACGCTACCTTCTTTCTAGACAAGCTGGTACTCCAGACACATGAATCCTTCCTTCTGAAGGTTGTGACTCCTCTCCAAGTAGGCCAGAACAACACCCTGCCTATATTCTTTGCTCTGACTCACCTCTCTAAAAAGGAAGAGAGACTCCACCGACTGGACCCAAAAAGAGCATTGCCGTTTTGCCTTGATCGCACAAAAGAGTGGGCGATCAGCTCTTCGTTGGGTATGTAGGAGCCAAAAAAGTGAAGGTGGTGCAGAAATGGACCATCTCAAAATGGATTTTGTGCTGCATCGAGATCTGCTATGCACTGGCCAAAAATCAGCCTCCTGAGGGTTTGTGTGCTCATTCCACCAGAGCTAAGGCAGCGACCACTGCGCTAGCCTGCGGAGTCCCTGTCCAGGACATCTGTCAGACAGCAACGTGGGCATCTTTGCACACATTTACCAAGCATTACTGTTTGGACAGTCTGTTCCGTCGTGACGGGCACTTCGCCTGTTCGATCCTGCAGGACTTTCTCCTTTAAATTCGCTTTGCAGACTCACTTCCAGGGAGGCATTGCTTGCGTATCTATTCTAAGGTAAGAAATCTGCTGACACTGATCCTAACAACGCCACTTACCGGTGTGCAGGGTTACTGCTAAAAAACGCCCAGATCCAGTCTCATGCCTGGGGATTATTCTAAGGTAGAGAATCTGTGGCAAGATAGTCTCTACCAGATAAGGCGTTACTGAAGGTAAGTAACTTGTTCTTTACTGTTTATTAAAGCAAGCTTTTCCTTGAAGTTACTGTGTACGTTTATAATGTTGGTTGTGTTATGTTAACAGAATTTGTAGAGCTCACTAAACCCGAAGGTGTCAAAGCACTTTGGGAGGCAGTGTATAGCAGTTACTAGGATGACTAAGGGGATTAAAAAGAAAAAAGCCACGTCTTTAATTGTTTTTTAAAAACAGAAAAGGAGTCAAGACCAGCGATGTGGGTGGGGAGGGTGTTCCAAAGTTTTGCAGCATGAATCTTTTCTGGATTCACTATGCTGTGCATTATTCCGCCATCTAGTGGTTGAGTCCGGAATTGTAGTATTT
This sequence comes from Calotriton arnoldi, assembly GCA_963921515.1. Taxonomy (NCBI): domain Eukaryota; kingdom Metazoa; phylum Chordata; class Amphibia; order Caudata; family Salamandridae; genus Calotriton; species Calotriton arnoldi. The sequence continues at coordinate 962,347 of CAWUFW010005084.1, forward strand.
CTTCTCTTTTTTTTTTTTTTTTTTTTTTGCTGTTGGTGGGCGTCGACGACGTAGTACCATTTGGTGCCCTTCTGTGACGTCGACGGGCTTCCTCCAGAAGCTCCCACCTTTGGTAGCCATCTTCAGATTCTTTTTTTCCGCCGTTGGGTCTGGATCGATACGGAGAAGCTCCCAAGATTGGAGAGAAGAATCGTGGAAAATCGGAGAAAAATCGGTAGAGCGGTGTCTTCCACTTTCAACTTTAAATCTACGACGACCGTAGTTCGACGAAGGGAAGAAATCAAGAACTTCGTTGACGATCGGAGAATGCGCATTCAGGGGGTTCCCTGGGCACGGTAATGGACAAGACGGCGTTCAAGTTCTGTAAGAACTATCACCACAAATACGCTCAAAAGGATCAGCTCCCGGTCTGTAACCTGTGCCTGCCGCTGGATCATCAAAGCGACGACTGTAACGCCTGCTCCGTCTTCACCCCGAAGACGTTGAGGGTAAGAGAAAGGCAGCGACGAGCCAATTACAACATGCAAGGCCAAGGGCCATCGCTGCGAGACCTGGGCCTCTCCAGTGGGGAGGAAGATAACATCGCCGAAGGACCAGAAGGCGACGAGGAAAGAGAAGTCGTGGTCGTGGAAGTCGAGAAGAAGACTTCAAAGGCTGTAAGAGAGTTGTCGACCTCGAAAAAACTAGAAGAGTCTCGAAAATCAGACTCTAGACCTCCAAAGGGATCCTCGGCGTCAAAGCATTCGGCGACCGCAGCTGCATCCAAACAAAAACAGACCATAGGATCCTTGGACAAGGACTCCGGAACGGCAAAGGTCCTCGAAAAAACAAAGATGTCGAAAGACAGTCTGGAAAAGGACGCTTCGGCGTCGAAGAAAGAGAGACCGAAACAAACCTCGACGACCGGTTCAGCGTCGTCTGCTGAAAAACGGAAAGCGGAAGATCTCGACGCCGCAACACACGAGGCGGAGATTGAGAAAAAGAGAAGAAGGCTCGAAGCCAAAATGGCGAATATCCTTCAACGCAAAAAAGACTTCGACGAAGCTTGAAGCAATTCAAGATACCGCCGAAAATAAGGGAAACAGAAGCCGAAAGGGTTGCCGAAGAACCAGTACCGCCAAGAACCCCCGAACAGATCGAAGAAGAAGAGGAAGGTACATTCTTCTTCGGGGAAGATGTCGAGGAAGACGAACAAGCATACGCAGAATCGTCGAATTCGGAGAATCAAGAGCTCCAATGGCAAGATCTCGACGCAGAATCACCGGAGGAGGCTGTGGAATCATATCCTTCGAGGCCATCACCCCCAGATGACATTGGCATGTACAATCAGGTGATTAAAAAGGCTGCAGAAACTTATGGGGTTCAGCTAGAGGAAGAAAAACCTCACTTATGTTTTTTTATTAGAGACTCTGATGCCTACACAATCAAGGAATCAATTCCTACCAATGCTGCCTAGTGTTTTAGACCAGAGGAAAGAGGCATTCAGAGAGCCTGCTATATGCAAGGCTATAACACCAAGGGCAGAGAAAAAGTATAAACGCTCATCTAAAGACCCTATATATATCAGGGGATCAGTGCCAGCTGACTCCATCATTGCCTCAACAGCAAGAAAAAGAGCAAATGTACTTACTACAGTGGGACCACCTCCAGACAAGGAAAGCAAGAGGATGGACCTCGTAGGAAGGAAGGTGGAGAGAAGCGCAGCTAATCAGTGGCGCATAGCAAATTCAAATGCATTGCTGAACAGGCATGCGTACCAACATTGGAAGGAGGTAGGAGAACTGTTACAAAACCTACCAGAACAATTCCAGAAAAGAGCTAGCCACCTGGTGGAAGGGGGTAAAAACATTGCTAATACATGTTTAAAATCAGCCCTTGATGGTGCTGAAACGTCTAGCAGACAAATGATGATTGGCATAACAGAAAGGAGGAACGCATGGCTTAGAATCTCAGGTTTCAAGCCAGAAGTGCAAAGCAACATCATTAATTCACCATTCAATGGAGAACAATTGTTTGGAACGGTGGTTGATGAAAAGCTAAATCAACTAAAAAAGGACAACGAGACCGCAAGATCCATGGGGGCTCTGCAGTTCAGAGGCATGCGTAGAGGCACACCATCTAGAAGACCAACAGGAAGAGGTACATACCAATCTACTACCTCACATCAGAGTTACCAGCAGACAAACCAAGCTGGAAACCAGGGCACACAACAGGGACAGCAACAAAGCTGGCAATATCAAGGAAGAGGATCCTTTCGAGGGCGTCCCCGTGGCAGAGGTCAGCTACAAAGAGGTGGACAACAAACCTCTACCAAGTGACTGCACTCACAAAGAGGTACACTCACAAACAACAGCAGTGAGAGTACACACGAAAAAGAAGCAGTTACCAAAACGAGAAAAAAACTGTTTACCGTTCCTCCAACATACCAATCCAGTAGGAGGCAGACTAAAACTTTTCCAACAAAAGTGGAGAGAAATAACCACAGACAAATTGATTCTAAACTTGATACAGTACGGTTACTGTATAGAGTTAACAAAACAACCTCCACACAGGAGGCCAAAGCAAAGGACACATTCAAAAGAAGAATTATCTCACCTAGTCAAAGAGGTGAAAGAACTTCAGGGAAAACATGCAATAGAAAATGTACCGCACAGAGAAAAGAACAACGGAGTATATTCAACATACTTCCTAATTTCAAAGGTGGATGGAACATTACGGCCAATATTAGACCTACGGTTTCTAAACGAGTTTATAAAAACGCAAAGATTCAAAATGACTACACTACAAGAGGTGTTACCTCAGTTGCAACGGGGAGATTACATGGCAACAATAGACTTAAAGGACGCGTATTTACACATCCCAATAAACAGAAAACACAAGACAATGTTAAGATTTGTCATGGACAAACAACACTACCAGTTCAAAGTACTTGCTTTCGGTCTAAAATCAGCACCAAGGGTGTTCACAAAGTGTCTGGCAGCAGTAGCGGCACATCTCAGAAGGCAAGGAATTCATGTTTACCCCTACTTAGACGACTGGTTAGTAAGAGCAAACTCCTACAGCATATGCAACAAGTGATAGAGACACTAGTTCAGCTGGGTTTCTCCATACACTGGGAAAAGTCATCAATAACACCAGAACGCAAGAAGGTGTTCTTGGGCGCAGAAATAAACACTATGTTAGGGAAAGCATTCCCCAGTGAGAAAAGGAGATCAGCTCTATTGAAGGAGACTCATCTATACCAGAAGGGGCATCATCTGACAGTGAGGACAGTGGGGAAATTACTAGGAATGATGGCCTCATGCATTCATTTAGTTCCCAATATTCGTCTGCACATGAGACCATTTCAAGAATGGCTCCAAACACAATGGTCACAAGCTACAGGGAGTTGGGAGGATCTAGTGGTTGTCACAAACAGAGTTCATCAAGAGATGGCATGGTGGAACAAAGCAAACATAGCACAGGGGAGACCTTTCACACCTCCAACTCCAACAGTGACCATAACAACAGATGCGTCCCTAGTAGGATGGGGAGCACACATGGACAATCTCAAAGTAAGGGGATTGTGGGCACCACAGGATGCGATGAAACACATCAATATTTTGGAACTGAAAACTGTGTTCTTAGCCTTAAAAGCCTTTCAGAAGCAGCTGTACGGGAAAAGGGTGTTGATACAAACAGACAACACTACAACTATGTTTTACATAAACAAACAAGGAGGGACTCAGTCTGTAGCACTCTCAACTCTAGCACAACAGATCTGGAGATGGGCAATTCCAAAACAAATAGACATTTTAGCAATACACCTACCAGGGAAGGACAGTCTGGAAGCAGACAGAGCAGACAAACAACAGCATCCCACAAGTGGGAACTGAACCAAACAGAAGTGCAAAGAATTTTCAAAAAATGGGGAACACCACAAATAGACCTATTTGCAACATCCCACAATACAAAATGCCAAAACTTCGCATCCAGGCAACCTTGCAACCAGTCCCTAGGGAATGCTCTATAGATAGACTGGTCAGGGATATTTGCGTATGCTTTTCCCCCAATACCATTAATAAACAAAGTGATCAGCAAATGCAGAATCAGCAAAATGACAATGATTCTCATAGCACCACAATGGGCCAGACAAACGTGGTTCTCGGAACTAATGGAAATCTCACAAGGAACAATGCACAAACTTCCAAAAAGAAAAGATTTGCGAACAATGCAGAACGGGAAAGTGCTTCATCCAGAACCAGAAAGCTTAGGCCTAGCAGCATGGCTCCTGAGGACTTAGAATTCGCACATCTCAAACTACCAGAAAGCACAATGGCTGTTCTAAAAGAAGCTAGGAAACCAACAACAAGAAAATGTTATACAGCAAAATGGAAAAGGTACACCCAATGGTGTCTTCAAAGGCGTCTCTCAAGAAAGATTACAAAAGAAAGAACAGTGCTAAAATACCTCACACATTTACTACAAAGTAAATTGTGTTTTACATCACTGAAAGTACATTTAGCAGCAATTGTGGCGTATGCAAGAGGGGAGACAGGGAAGAGCTTCTTCACCTCACATGTGGTCAAAAGGTTCCTAGAAGGTGCAAAGAGGATTGCACCACCAAAAATGGTACCAGCACCAACTAGGAATCTAAACATAGTTCTAGCACAAATGATGAGAGCACCTTTCGAACCACTACACAAAGCAACGCTACAAATACTTACAATAAAGACGGCATTTTTAGTGACAATAACATCCCTACGTAGAGTTAGTGAATTGCAAGCACTAACACTACAGGAACCCTACTTCCAAATACATAGTAACAGGATTGTCATGAGGACAGATCCGCAATTCATGCCAAAGGTGGTGTCAAGATTTCACAGAAATCAGAGTATACAAATACCGAGTTTCTTTCAAAACCCTAAGAACAAAGCGGAAAGAGCTTTGCACACACTTGGCGCAAGAAGAGCAGTCATGTATTACGTGGAAAAAACTAAAGAATACAGAAAAACGAAACCGTTATTTGTATCCTTTGCAAAACGTTTTCTGGGAAGACCGGTAACCAAGAGCACAATCGCAAGGTGGATAGCACAAGCCATACAATTGTGCCACAAACAAGCAAGACAAACTTTACAAGGGGTGCCACGGGCGCATTCAATAATCCAAGACATTTGCATGGCTGCAACATGGTCTTCGGTGCACACGTTCACCAAACATTACTGTGTGGACATTCAAATGAACAAAGAAGCACAAGTAGGACAAAAGGTCTTACAGAATCTATTTACAAACCAAAGTTCATCTTCCACCCAGCCACCACAAAACTAGCAAACCGCTACAAAGTCTATGCACAGCATAGTGAATCCAGAAAAGATTCACGCTGCAAAACGAATAGTTTCTTACCTGTCGGTGTAGTTTTGCAGCTTGAAGAATTTTCTGGATTCACTAGCGAACCCACCCTCCTCCGCCAAGGAAGAGAACTATAAGGAAGAGAGAGGAAAAAAAAAAAAAAAGAATCCGAAGATGGCTACCAAAGGTGGGAGCTTCCGGAGGAAGCCCGTCGACGTCACAGAAGGGCACCAAATGGTACTACGTCGTCGACGCCCACCAACAGCAAAAAAAAAAAAAAGGGAAGAAATACTACAATTCCGGGCCCAACCACTAGATGGCGGAATAATGCACAGCATAGTGAATCCAGAAAATTCTTCTAGCTGCAAAACTACACCGACAGGTAAGAAACTATTCGTTTAGCAGCGGCCACTAAGATGGAGTGACCGCCCCATCTAGCCTTCCGAAATTTGCGAAATTGTTTGCTTTTTTTGGAAGGAGGACCTGGGAGGCCCGCTAGGAATGTACCAGCTAATAAGTGAGTTGAGTTGACAGGGCCCTTTCTGAATCAGGGCTAATAACATCATACAGAGTGCTTTACAAGTGATCCTGTTCTTTGATGGTGAGCCAGTGAAGGGAACTAATCCCATCCCTGACCAAGATGTGTTTGGGGATTTTAAGGACTAATAAGTAGTTACTGTTAAGTAGTTACTACGTTTGTTTTTGGTGGTATTTTATGGGAGTTGTGTCTGGCTCATGTTTTGGCTAGAGTGTTTTTATTAAGTATTTACTTATGTGGTTTATACGTAAAAAATGGAAAATTGCATTATTTACTATTTGCATTACTTACCTACCCCTTTGCGGATCTCCTTTTCTCCTCTCTTTTTATGTCTTGCCCCCTTTTCCTCCAGGTTCGTGGACAGCATTATGACCTGGTGTTAAACGGCAGTGAGATAGGAGGTGGCTCCATTCGGATCCACAACTCTGAACTACAGCGCCATGTACTAGAGAACATACTAAAGGTAGGTGCATGTTGGATCAGTACCCTTCCACTAGGAGCACCCAATGACCCATCTTAATATTGCCGTACCACTCTGCCATTTGTATGAGATGCCACTACAATATGCTACCCTGGTTATTGGGATGCACAGAGATGCTAAAAAGACATCCCGCAGTTTTTTTTTTTTTTTTAACGATTGAAACAATTACTTTATTGGACAACTTTTAGGGAATTTGATTGTTTCATTGCATGGGTGATGCCTGTACTCTTCTTTTTCTTTTTTTTTTTTAAAGTTTCAAAAACCTTTATTGTAAGCAAGTACTGTTGAACACGGCCTGGTGCCCACAACCCTGGTCGGGCCGGCAGCGTGGAAAACGACAAGTATAGCAGTATTTCCAATGTATAAGTACACAGCAAGCCGCCTACAACCACTTCGGGCCGGCCGCGTCAAGTTAAACATTGCACCAGAAACTGATCGAATTGTGAAGAGGCCTACTGGCCGTATGAGGTGCCGGATAGCCTAGTGTAAACAGGTGCTTACTAACTTAAAAACCCGAGGCCCCAAATGAAGACAACTAGTGTATGGGATCAGGATGTGTGATCATTGTCCCTCAGGGGCGGCAATCGCCAGTCAACCCATATAAGTTCTGAGTCCCCGCTGCGACCAATGATCTATGTGTACGTGCACGCAGGGAAGAATGCGGCCAGGGCGGCTTTAGTAAAAGGAAGAGAACAATAATAATAAAGTAACAGTAACTATACAGGTCGTGACATGTCATGTGACATTTAGGCATCTCGCGCGGTCAAATAGGGGGAGAAAGGGGGGTCGACGAGGGAGGAATCGGCCATCAATCCCGGTGCACCAGATCAACCACCAGGTTAGGGCATAATCGTCTTTCAATCACTTGGGAAGAGTTGCAGGGCCCTTAGCTTCGGGGGGCTAAAGCAAGTGAATTCGATGCGCATTAGATAAGATATCAATGGCTGCCAAACGCGCTGGAATTTCTTTTCAGTGTTCGCTATGTTATGAGAGAGCCTCTCCATAGCCAGTGTATGCCACACTCTGACGAACCACTGAGCCATAGATGGGGGCGTGGTCTGTTTCCATGTGCATGCTATGAGTTGTCGCGCTGCCAGTAGTAAATGGCTTACGAGGGCCCACTCCGCCCCAGTCATTGCCGCTAGATTAGAGGGGCGTATGCCCAGTACCACCACATGTTGCAGCGATGGGATCGGGTATCCCACCAAGCCCTTAATGTGGCCCAGGACTTCCTTCCAAAAAGTAGCTATCACGTGACAGGACCACCATATATGGTAGAGAGTGCCTTCCACCGACCCACATCTCCAACAGAGGTTGGATACTGAGCGGTACATAGTGGCCAGCCGGGAGGACGTATAGTACCATTGGAGCATCAATTTGTATGCTGTTTCACGGGAAGCAAGGCTGCGGTACGTTCTGGGGATATCTTGCCATAATTTTTCCCACTGCTTGAGAGAGAGTTGTCCCGGGCCTGCCACACGGTCTGATATCGATGTGGGCGCAGCGGAGTCGAGTGTTATAGCACCCGATAGGTCTTGGATATAAGGCCTTTGGAGCCCTCAAAGGCCCGCACCAGTTTTTCGAACGGGGTGAAGGGGCATGTCGCCGCGGCATGAACCTCGGGGTCGGAGAGCCAGTGCCTCAGTTGCATGTATTGATAGTGTGCCGTGTGCAGTAGCGCAAAGTCAGATCTGCGTTCGTCAAAGGACTTAAGGACTCCCCCCGTGAATAAGGCGCCAATCGTACGACACTCCCCATCGTTCCAATCACGAAGCACCTGCTTTGGCAAGCCCGGGCGGAATTCCGGGTTGCGCACGATAGGAGTATGTGGGGACGGGAATGTGGTCAGTCCCTTTTTGACCGCTATTTTATCCCATATGTCAAGGACTGTTTTGGTCGGCGCCGCGACATATGCACTCCGGGGTCGGGCATGTTTAGACAGCCAAGCAAGGTCCCACAGTGGCCGGCATGCCACCGCCCGGTCCATGTGGAACCAATGCTTCTCACTTTTCCGCGCAACCCACTCAGAGATGTACCTCAGATGCGCTGCCCAATAATATTCCTGTAGGTTCGGGCATGCCAGGCCTCCCCTATCCCGCGGGCGCATCAGAAGTGAATACGCTACCCACGGACGCCTCCCGTTCCACACAAAGGCACGTAGGTCACCCTGGAGACGCTGAATATCCGCCTGCGGGATCTGGGTCGGGAGCGTTTGAAACAGGTAGAGAACCCGCGGTAGAACATTCATCTTAATGATGTTGATGCTCCCCAGCCATGAAATATGAAGGGGCTTCCATCTCTGAAGGTCAGCCAGTACCGAGCGGCGTAATGTCGCCCAATTTACACGCGACCAGGAAGTGAGTGCGGGGGTAAGCTGGAGCCCCAAGTACGTAATGGAGGTCTCCGTCCACTGGAAGGGAGTCAACCCCTGCAGTATGCTGGCCTCTGGGGCTGGGATATTAATGTTGAGGGCGAACGATTTAGAGAGGTTGATCTTGAAGCCCGAAACAGCTTCAAAGGACTGCAGAGTGTCAACCACGCATGGAAGCGATAGTTGGGGGCTCGGTCAGTGTGAGCAAGAGGTCATCCGCAAAGAGGTTGATCTTATGGATTTGGCCTCCAAAGGTCACGCCCCTGAACCCCTCTAGCTCCCTCACCCGTATGGCCAGAGGCTCTACCGCCAGTGCAAAGAGGAGGGGTGAGAGTGGGCACCCCTGCCTCGTGCCCCGATGCAGTGATATTGGCCTCGTGGCCTGTCCATTAAGTCAAATGCAAGCTGTGGGGGCCACATATGACGCCATGATCTTCGAGATGAACTCCCGTCCCAAGCCTATTTTGCTCAACACGGCGCGGAGATAGGACCAGTCTCCATGGTCGAATGCCTTCTCCGCGTCAAGCGAGAGGAGGCATGTAGGGATATTCAGGCGTCAAGCTTTTTCAACAAGGTACGCTATGCGACGTACGTTATCTGCACCCTGCCGGTGACGGATAAACCCCACCTGGTCAGGGTCGATGAGGCCCGGTAGATGGGGTTTAAGGCGCGACGCCAATATTTTGGTGAAGATCTTGGCATCAGTGTTGAGCAAAGCTATGGGGGGGTAAGAAGAGCACTGCGCCGGGTCCTTACCCGCCTTAAGTATAAAGGTGATCTCTGCCATAGCCATAGTGGGGGTGAGGCCCGTGACATCCGTGCAGGAATTATACACTTTCAGGAGGTGATCCTGGAGCTGTGGGAGGAAGACACGATAAAAAAGCACAGGCAGCCCATCCGGTCCTGGGGCCTTACCGAGGGGGAGATTCTTGACAGCTGCACCTAGTTCCTCCAAGGTAATGGGGCTATCTAGGAGGGATTCGTGATGTTTGGATAGGGGGTCCCATGCACAAGCAGCTAGGTAGGAGTGTAGTCTCGTGGCAGAAGGGTCTTCCCGGGAGTACAGTTGCTGGTAATAGGCACTGAACGCCTCCGCTTTATCCTTTTCAGCCGTTGCGCATGTGGCATCACCCGTCTGAATCTTGGCAATGTGGGCCTTCGCCTGACGCTGCCGCAATTTACCAGCTAGAAGCCTGCCCACTTTGTCACCCCCTTCATAATACTTTTGCCGCAGGGACAGCAAGGCCCGTTCTGCCTTGCCCACGCGATGCGCGCGCAGCTGGCCAGGCAACAGTGCTTGTTGCCGTTTAGTGCAACGGGTGGGGGCCTCTTTGTCTGCACGCTCTAATAGTTTAACCTCCGCGGTGAGTTTAGATTCTACGAGCTTCGCTTCACGCCCTCTAGCAATGGCAATGGACGTTATTATACCCCGGATCGTTGCTTTGAACCCATCCCACAAGGTGTGCAGAGAGATCTCGGAGGAAGCTTTAAGTTGAAAATATTCCGTGATACCCTTCCGTATCTCCTCCACATCCACCGGGTCTCGCAACAGATGGGAGGGCAAGTGCCAGCGGGGTGGGCCGGCCAAGCACGCGGATAGGTCCTCCCATGTAAGCTCCAAGTGCGCATGGTCAGAAATAGAAATGTCAGAAAGCTCTGCAGTGTGCAAGCATGTGAGGAGGGAAGGCGTGACAAAGGCATAATCAATGCGCGAGGAGGAAGTGTGCACATGTGAGTAATGGGAGTAGTCCCTAACGTCTGGATGTTTATACCGCCAGGCGTCCACCAGGCCACAGCTCTCAATGTCCGTCTTAAGATGTGCCGACATTGTCCCCACATTTTGATATGTTGCATTACTCCGATCCAAGGCGGGATCCCAAACTAGGTTGAAGTCCCCACACACCACCACATCACCATCTACCCCTTTAAGTTGTTCAGAGAGTATGCGCCGGATGTAGGTGTTTTGGGAGGCATTTGGGGCATAAACATTAAGGAGCGTCAACTGCTGCCGTCCCCGCAATAGCTGCAGTCTCAAGTAGCGGCCCTCTCCATCTCGGGTTACATTCGTGACAGAAGTGCAATAGCCGGTCTTGCAAAGGACCCCCACCCCCAAGGTCTTGGAGCCGGCATACGCCCAATATCGAAGGGGATACTTCGGATGCGCCATGCGGTGCATGTCTGCCTTCATCAGGTGGGTCTCCTGCAACAGCACAACGTCATGGTCGTGGTGCAGAATGTACCGCCATATTTGCTTACGCTTGTTCGGAGAGTTCAAGCCTCGGACATTTAGTGAGAGCAATTTGGTGCCTCCTCGAGGCAGGGGGTGATCCTGGGGGGCAACCCCATCCGTCATAGAGGGATGAGCTGTGCTAAGGCAATAGGCGCAGCACTGCAAGCAATAGACCATGCCCCCCCCCCAAGCACCCGCCCCCCAACCTCCCCAGGGGTATGTGTACTCCCTCCTGCTGTACTGTCGCCGATGCAGGCCACCCGCCCAACGGAAGAGGAGCGCCAGCGAACCCGTGATGCCCCTCCCCCGCTCAGAGCTACATGCGCCTCATTAGCAGAGTTACAAGTGGCGTCACAGTCAACCTGTAGAGATAGCAAAAAAAACATAACAATCAACAACGGGCCAACTGAGCCCAACGGGTCCTTTTCCTGATGCGGAGACCGGCACCGAGGTACTCGGGTCCCACTGGAGGAGTCACCCTCCGTAGGAGTAGGTTTGGGGAGGCGGGCCATACAGGACACAGGTAGAGTAGCGTAGCACTGTCAGGGTAGGTCCCGTACATCCCCGGGGCCCAGCAGGAGCGGGCAGAAGGGCCACCATCCAGAACCGCCTCCGGAGCCCAGAGGTGTGTACGCTAGGCAGCGGAGCTGTGTCAGGGTGCTGCTGGCGTACGGCATAGATTGCAGGTAGTCGCCTCCGAGAGTCTCAGCTGTAGGGAGTGTCGCATCATTATAGAGAACCAGTAGTGGAGCGCGCCGGGGAGAGACCCCCGCTGAGGCTACGCAAGTGGTCTATAACATCCTTTCCTGCCTCCTGGGACGAGAGGACAGCGTGTTGTTTGTTTGAACGTCGTGGGGGAACCATGGCCCACTGGGGCTTGAGATCACGGCTCGAGGGAGAAGGGCTGCCATTCGCCTGTTGGTCATCCTGGATATCCAGTAGAGCCTTGGCCTCCGCCAACGAGTACAGTGAACGGCGCTTGCCCTCCCACTGGAACATGAGCGCGAAGAGGTGACCCCACTGGTAGCGGACGCCCTGCATTCGGAGTTTGTCCGTGACAGGTTTAAAGTCATGCCGCTTACGGAGGGTGACGGCGGAGAGGTCCTGATAGAGTTGGATTACATGCCCCTGGAATTTGATCTGTCTTGTTGCGTGCCGCCTGCATGATCGCTTCCTTCTCTGTGTAGAAGTGCACCCTGGTGAGTATATCCGGGCTACTATCCTTGCGAGGTACCCCTCCGCGAACTCTGTGGGCCCAATCAAGAGCAGGTAGCGAAGCATCGTCGTCCCCTCGCACCGTCTGTAGGAGCTCAGCAGTGAACGCCATGATGTCTACGCCTTCAGCACCAGCCGGCACCCCCCGTAGGCGTATATTGTTGCGGCGGCTCCTATTTTCAAGGTCCTCCTGCTTGGTCTGAAGTTCAATGTGCTGGTCTTCTAGGGTGCTGATGCGCCACAGCAGCATCTCGTGGTCTTCAGACCGAGCGTCCACAGTCCGCTCCAGGTCATCAACCCGGTCGCCAACCTCCGTCACTTCTTTTCGAATATCGCGGAGACTAGACCTAAATTCCTCTTTGAGAGAAGAGAGATCGGTGCGTATCTCCTGCAAGAACCGATCCATATAGCCTTGCGTGACCGGCGCCGAGGCCCCTCCATCCACCTGGGCCGGCGCCAGGGTCGTGGACTGCATCGCCGCGTCGGGCTGGGTGATCTTGCTCCACAGAGTTGTCACCGGGGTCTCCTTACGGGCCTGGGAACGTGGCATAGCTAGGGTCCAGAGGTGACAAACCGCACGGTCTCGTTCGGGGGGGCCGCTGCTGCAATGTAGCTCGTATGTCCAACGCGCTGCACGTAGGTGGTAGGCTCAGCACTTCCCACACCGTATGCTCTCGCGTTCCTCCCTACTCGGTATCTCCAGGCCACGACCACCTAGTGCACCGCCACTGCGTGGGGGGAGTTCGCACTTAGGGTCCACCACCCAGATCCCGCAGTTCTTAAGAGCAGTTGCTGAGGTCATGTGGACTGTTATTTATTTCTTTTTTTTGGCAAACTTCGTGCCAGGCTCTTCTCAAGCTTTTTTTATTTTATTATTTATTGTATTTGTAAAGTATGTCAGGGAGTTGGGAGCCTCCTCAGAGAAATTTGTATTGGAGAACATGGTGATTGCAGTCACAAGGATAGTTCTTGAGATAACAGGGAATTGACCTGCTCCAGTGTGGATCCAAAACTCTAGTATCCACTCTAGATTTCATGATAAAGCTTTAGATTGACTACATAGTACATCTTGCCCTAGGCATCTGACCACGCTGTAGTGTGATGGGTAATCTTGAAGGGTGTAGGACCGAGATGAGTTTTATTCGTAGTGTTAAGGGAAAAGGTGCGTCTTCAGATCTATCTGAACTTCAAAAAATGCTTTTGGACTTTTAAGAGTTCAGACAGGTTGAGCACCAATGATTTTTGCACTTGAAGTGATGAGCCCCCAAATCATTTGTTTCTATAAAGCCGGAATGCGAGAAAGTTGTGCCTGGATGATCCTAGGCTTCTCACCTGAGATATTTCTTTGAATGGAAGCCTCAAGTAGGGCATAATGTAGTCACGGCATCGCACGCAGTGAAGGATTTGGGCGCCCTCGTTTTGGAACATTTTAGGTTTGATGAGACCCTCTTATGAGAGTGCAATGTAGGTGGCATTGCAGTAGTTCACCATGAGGAGATCACCAAGAGAACCGATGCATTTTTGTGGGGAAACATCAGCAGAGGTAGGATTTGATGCAACTGTTGTGAGTTGCGTATGTGATTAGCCCAAGAGTTTTCAGAGTGACTGACATTTGCTTCTGTGCAGCTGAACCCCCCACTCTGGTCTCAAATCATGAGTCAAGTTATTGATGTGTTTTTGTACGGGTTGTTTCTTGTCCCTCAGGAAGACGTTTCCTTGCTCACTCATCTGCTGGAGGCATTGGAATCTGGTGCGCCCCCTCATGGAGGAATCGCTTTAGGTAGGTGACGTCCATCGCCTTTTTTCTACAGCCAATGGAAATGCTCCAGTTCATTCCACTCACCAAGTCACCGTGGCATCACTGGCATAGGCGTCATTTGGGAATCGCCAAGGTTCACAGCTGCGGCACCTGCTTCCCCCTTGTGTTTTTTGACTTTGCGGGCCCTGGCTTCAGTGGTGGCACAGGCAATGCCAAGAACAGAAGGTAAACTGTGCCCTGCTGTGCGCTGTTTACTTTCTGCAGCTCTCATTGTGACCTGGGACATTAAACAGATACATTCAGCAGTGTAATGTGCACTCTCCGGAATGAAATAAAAAAATCCAATAAAAAATACACATTTTTAAACAAGACTTTGGAGATTTTTAACACATTGGAAAAATGATGGGTTTCAATAAAGTGATAATGCCTTACAAGTAATGATAATCAAAATAAATTAATAATGCTAAGGAATAATTTAAGAACAGTACTTTGCAGTGCATTAACAGTCCACAACCCAGCTACCTCTCCTATCACTTGTTGACTGTATGCTTGCCGTTGACCCTGTACCGCGCTCCACTGCCTTTTGGCTGGGTTCACGCTATAGAAGTCCTACATACAGATATACATACATACATACATACGTGCAAGTCAGTAAAATACTTCACTTTCAGTATGTGGTCTATGTGAAGTAATACTTGTGGATGATTGTTTTTTATATCGTTTTGTTCATTTTACTGTAATTTAGCAATACATTTTATACTTGGATTATACATAGGGCAAAGCATTAAATCATGCTAATCTATGGTACAGATTATTTGACTTTCTGGTGTTTTTGAGTTTTTGTAGCACTATATTCCCTTCTTCCAACAAACACGTACATTTTCACACAGTAAAAAAGAGAAATGTGTAATGTTCCTATCATGTCATGAGGTGCACCCTATTTAAAATGTAGGTGGTATATAAAATTGACATTCATCTCTGTTAGTAACTTTTGTGCTATTATACAATTGTGCGTTTAAGACGCCCTTAACTCTCATGACATTGCTGAAGTTAAGGTCATGTGGCATCACTTCTTTGGAGGATTCATTGTCGAAGATCATATGATGTCACTTCCTCTGATGTCATTGGGTCAAAGGGTGTTTATGTGATGTCACTTCCACTACCCCTGCTATTTGGGTGAGTCAATCACCATGGTCGCTGGCAGCATGTTGGGCTTGTATTAGCCAGCAGTCTGAATAGTTGAAATGTAATGGTCTTTATGTTCTGTGGGCCCAGCAACTATTGTCTCAACGACCGCTGTTTAAATAAGAGAGTGTTTTTGTATATCCGATAAACCCCATTCTAGATTTTACCAAATTAATGATCTGTTTAGCATGTTTTAAATTGATGTTATGGTATATGGTAGGTTGAGTACCAGTTTGACATTAGCCTGTCCGTTCCCCAGGCTAAATATCAGCTCCTTCTACGCAAAACTTGCATAATTTGCACATTGCTTAGGCTTATTCTAGTTTTAATCTTGACGCTCTCTGCACTTTATGCTGATACGTTTATTGTGGTCCAGCAAACTAGGTATTAAGGACCACTGTTTAAGTGAAAGTGTTTTTTATTTAATCGCAAAATCTTCATATGATCTGTTCTGTATGTTTTAATCAATGTTTATGGTTTTTATTGACTAATAAACGAATTACAACCAATTGGTATCACCATACAACAGAAGAGCTGATTGTTATTATCTATCTGTCCATCTAATTGTTCTCATATGTTATGTTCATGTTTGAGCCTCAAATACCGTTCGTCATGCTTGGCTGTAAAAAAGTCAGACATGAGATCTGGTTCCCCGATGCTAATCGAGTCCTAAAACACAATGTATTGTGCACCTCTCCAGTTATATTTGCTCTGCTAATGGATTCTCAGTAAGTCAATCTTCAAATCATGGGTCGGTGCTAGTGCCCTTCAAGCCTTACTGGATGTCTGGAGGCTTCCAAACACTCCACAATGAATAAGAACTCATCTGAGACTTGCATTCCAAAACAAAAGCAGCAAGGGAAGTGTTGGCAGTGCCAATCATTTTGACTTTTGTCTAGTGAAAATGTTTTCTCTTCAGTGCAAGCTTCGCCTGCACACACAGCAGATAGCACATAGGAATCCGGAGAGTAAGCGTACCTTGCACAAGTAGTACATGGACTTAGGCAGTGCAAGCTTCCCTTATGCACACACACACATCATGTAACATGAGAACCAGCAGTGCAGTCTTCCCTTGTACACCGAAGAGCTACAGCATAGGCATCATCAGTTCAAGCTTCCTTCGCATAGTCGGGAAAGGTACTGCATGCCACCATCCGTGCAGGCGTTCCTCTCATACATATAAGTGGTACAGCAGAGGCAACAGCAATGCAAGCATCCCTCAAACAGGGCAGACGTTACAGCAAGCTTCCTTCATATTTCAGGCACAGCCTGAACAGAAGGATTTCTTCGTATGCTCAATACGTACTGCACTTTCAGCAGCAGGGCAGTGAAGAGCAGCTCCTATTGGCAGTCACCTGAGTATGTCCTGGCCCAAGATGGAGACTGGAGGAGGGGCGTCATCCAAGCAGGAGCAGCAGTCATGAGTGATCAGCTTGGGTCCTAAGCATTCATACAGTGCTCTGTGTTAGCGACACTTCATGGGGGATGGCTATGGTCAAGGACCTGCGATGTTTGGGAGTGGTGGAAGTTTCAGCTTCTGGTACTTTGGGTATTTGTACAGCTGAGATGGCTCTAAGGCGGAAATGCTGTGATGAGTGGCCATTGCACCTCAAAGGGCCCCCTGGACCTGGCCTGGGGATGCAGGAGAGGGGCATCCTCGTAAGCCTTAGAAAACAGTCGCAGGGATAATTGCACACAAGGGCTGTCTTGCAGTGGAGGCCCAGGGTAAGGACTGGCTCCATCGAAGAGCTGCAGTGCTGAGGAGGAGCCCGCAGGGGATTGGTGCCCATGACATTGGTACCTCCTGTGTGGCTATCGGTGGCGGATTGTGTCATCTCTTGTGCTGGGTAGGCAATATACACTGATTTTATTTTAATTTTTTTATTTTTTTATTTTTTAAAACAAACTTTATTTGGTTTTTGTTATAGTAGTTATGCATTGACAGTACAATCACGTTCATTTGTGCAAACCAGCAGTAATCGAGCCCCTCAAGCGACACCGGTGGAATCCCTATTTTAAATCAATGAAGTGGCAGTACGTCCTTTCCATATGGGGCATAACAGAGCAGCGCAGGTGACTTGCTACCCTTAGCGTCCCACAGTACAGTTCTGTAGTTACTGGAGGCATGACCACATAATGATTCACCCTCCCACCCAGTTACCCCCTAGCAAAACCCACGAAGTAACAAAACCTCCCCACCTCCCCAACAGATCTCCCCCCCCGCCTCCCCCCCAGGCATGTCGCTTAAGTACCATCTCTCATAGGTAAGAATAATACTGGGTAGTTCAACAGAGCACCTGTCCTGCTAACCTTAATGGGAGGATGTCCTTTCTGATTTACCCGCCACCCTCCTACTCCGCTGGGGCGGCGTGTGTCTCTGGGATTGGGCTGGGCCAGTCTCAGGGTAGGCTCTCAGTCCCCAGTCCCCTGGTCTACATTGGCAGGGGGTGCGTCATCATCATCCCTTGGTTGCTTCAGTATGTCTACAAGTGCCACCCAAGCCCTCGCCCCATCTAAGGATTTGTCACTCCCACTGCGGTTAGCCATCTCCAGGCGCAGGGTCCCCTCGCACTCCGCCCATCTTATAAACTCCCTCATCCACCTGGACACTTTGGGTGCTTTCTTCGCTTTCCAATTTTTTGTGATTTCTCTTTTAGCCAATACCAACCCCAGGTCTATGAACTTGCTGGTAACCTTATTTCTGGAAGTGTGGGGGAACCAATGTAGTAGACAGCACCCCGGTGTTCTCGCTACTTCCCGCTCCGTCACATCTGCTAGGCTAGAGGTCACCTCTCGCCAATAGTCTCCTAACGCTGGGCAGTCCCAGAACATATGCATGAACCCTGCAGCCTCCAGACCGCACCTCGGGCAAGTAGACCGGGTCCCAAAATATTCAGTGATCTTGCCCGGGGTGAGGTATGCTCCATGAAGAACGAAGAACTGGATCAGCTGGAAGCGTGCGTTTCTGGTGCATTTCCAAGCATGTTCAACCAGTTCCCCCCATGGCTTCTCCGCTATGTCCTCTCCTATGTCAGCCTCCCATTTCCTGCGCAAGGCCTCCAGGGGGCTCCGTGTCTCCCGCGTGATGAGTCTATAGAGGCAAGTGACCGCCTTGAACGTCCCCGCGGCCATGACTATGTACTGTCCCGGCTGAGAGGTGGTCGGTTCCGCCAACCCCGCTCGCCAATGTTTCCGGATGGCCGCTGTCAAAGCAGCGTGGAGGAGGAAATCGCCCCTTGGGAGGTCAACTCGCTCTATCAGATCATTAAAAGGGCGTAAGGTATTGTCCTCAAACAGGTTCCCAATAGTAGATATCCCCACCTCTTCCCAGTCCCTCAGCCGCTGCCATTCCCCTCCGTGGGGGAGAGTTTCACAGATTATCAGTGGGATCTCCGGCGCATACGGGGAGCGCATCCGTGCTCGTCCGAGGGACCGATTCCAACAGCGGCGCATCACTCGCAGGTCTGAAGGGATCGCTCCCTCCCTCAGAGGGAGATGCAAGAAAACCTTGGAGAGGTGCTGTAAGCTGGGGTCCGAGCCACCGGGAGTTCCGGATTCCGGAGGCGTCCCGCCATCCACTTCGTGAACCATTGCAATTGCACCGCGTGGTAATAAGCTTCAAAGTCCGGGACCGGTAATCCACCCTCCGCCCTTGGTCGCATCATAGTGGACAGCGCCACTCTCCTCCGGCCAGAACCCCATAGGAACCCCGTGATCAGGGTGTTAAAGTAGGCGAAAAGCCTGTGCGGAATCCAAATGGGGAGGGAGCCAAAATAATAGAGCAATCGAGGCAGCGTAACCATTTTTAAGAGGGCCACCCTACCTGCCAGCGTCAAGGGAAGGGAGCCCCAGAACTCAAAGTTGCCTTTAGCACTCCGCATTGCTCTCCCCACGTTACCCTCCAGCAAATCATTAGGGTCGTGGTAGATTTTCACCCCTAGGTAAGTCAGGCACCTGTCTTCCCATCGTACCTCCTCTGTCGCCAGCGGTCCAGCTCTTCCAGGCATGGTCGGGAAAAGGCACGACTTAGCCCAGTTAACCTTTAGGCCGGCTACTCTGCCCAATCTGTCCAATAAAGCCTTGGCTCCCCTCAAAGCCTCGCCAGCATTGGCCAGGAACATCAGGAGGTCGTCCGCATACAGTGCGATGTATTTGGGCTGCCCCAGCGCTTCCAGGCCCCGATAGGCACCCCCCAGCCTAGCGTGGACTGCCAAAGGCTCCACTGCTAGTGCAAACAAGAGGGGAGACAACGGGCACCCTTGTCTCGTCCCCCTCCCCACCAAGCAGGCGACCGAAATAATGCCACCCGTCTTGACCCTAGCGGTGGAATGTTCGTACAGTAATGCCGTCCAAGCTACAAACCCCTCACCCAATCCAAACGCTCTCAGGACTCTAAGGAGATATGGCCATTCGAGGCTGTCAAAAGCCTTCTCCAAGTCGATGGACAGTATACATGCTTCTTCCTTATTGTAGGTAGTCGCATCTAAAATGCGCATGAGCCTGCGTATGTTCATTGCTGTGTTCCGCACTGGGATGAATCCCGCCTGATCCTCATGCACCAGTGTGGGCATGTGTGCCAAGAGGCGAGACGCCAAGACACTGCTCAGTATTTTATAGTCTAAGTTGAGCATAGCCAGAGGTCTATACGCAGTACGGTCCCATGCTGGTTTTCCTGGCTTCAGAAGCGGGATAATTACCGCTTCTCTCGTAGTGGCCGGCAAATGCCCCTCTCGGCGCGCCCTATTGTATAGTGTGACCAAGTGGGGAGCCAGAGCATCCACATACGTCGAATAAAACTCAACCGGGAGCCCATCCGTCCCCGGCGTCTTATTTCGGGCCATATGTTTAATGGCACCCCGCACCTCCCTTAGGGCAACAGGGCTGCCCAGGGTCCCCGCAGACTCCGCGTCCAGCTGGGGAAGCGCCACCTCATCCAAGAAGCGTTCTTCATCCAATACTACTGGGTCGAGTTTACTCCGATATAACTCGGTGTAATATTCCAGAAACTGGAGGTTAAAATCCTGCTGGCTAAGGTAGATCTCGTCGTCACGGCCGCGTAGTTCCAGTATCGCCGTTCCTCTACGCGCTGGATTAGCCAGCCAGGCTAACAATGTTCCAGCCTTGTCCCTCTCTGCATGGGCCCTGGTGGTGTAGGCTTTATAGTCAAAACATCGCAGTTGTTCCACTTGCGCCGCTAAAGCTTCCCTGGCTACGAGGAGGTCCGGCTGTTTATCTACCCTTTCCGGCCGCTCCTTTTCGGCCTCCCTGAGCCTCAGTTCCGCATTCTGCACATCATGCAGGAGAACTCTGCGCACCCCCACTACCTCGCCAATGCACCTGCCCCGAATGACAGCCTTAAAAGCGTCCCATTCAGTGAGCGGGCTCGACGTGGTACCGGCATTAGTGATGAAGTAGTCGTCAATGGCATCCCCTACCGTAGTTCTAAACACCGGGTCTTCCAGTACCTCTGGTCGTAGGCGCCAACTAGGGATTTTAGTACGAGCCCTCACCCAGTCCAATGACACCAGCAGGGGATTGTGATCAGAAACCGTCCTGGTCAAGTATTCACTCAGCCTAATTCCGCCATGAACATCTGGTGAGCAAAGGATCGCGTCCAAGCGGACATGTAATTCGTGTAGAGCAGAGAAGTAGGAATAATCCCTTTCCCCGGGATGCTGAGCCCTCCAGGTGTCTATCGGTCCCCAATGGCACTGCCAGCCTCTCCTAGCCTCAGCAACTCTATGTGTGGGGACGTCAGGGAGTGGGGGGGTGGGATCTATCCAATTGAACGTCAGTGACGCTGTTAAAATCCCCTCCCAGCAGCACCGAACCCTTTAGCACCAAGGCAAGCGTTTGGGAGAGGTGCGCCAGGAACGCAGGTTGATCCACATTAGGGGCATATATGCTCCCTAGGGCAAGGTCACGGTCATCCAATCTCCCCAGGACCACTACGAATCTACCCTCCGGGTCTATGATTTGTCTGACACATTGGAAGGGGACCCCGGCCGCACCCAGACCAGAGCTCCCTGGCAAAAGCTGAGTACCCAGTATAGAACGCCTGTCCCCTCCAGCGCTTCTGCAGGGCTATTCCTTCCGTTTGCGATAGATGAGTTTCTTGCAAGAGGGCGATTTGGACCCCCGCCTAACCAGGTATGAGTGTATCTTGTGGCGCCGGGACATAGTGTGCATTCCCCTAACGTTCCAGGATATACACTTAATGCCTACAACAGTTCCCATCATGCAAGCCATACCCTACCTGGATGCAAATAACCCCTGTAGCGACATGCCTGGTCCCCAACACAAACCCCAAAACAACAATGTCCCCCCAACTCCCCCTGCCCAGGACAGGTTCGCCCAAACAAGGCCCCATCCAAACCAGTGATCGTAAACAGTAAATCCCAACAGGTATCAGGGCGTAAGCTAACCCAGTTGGACCCAGAACTCCCCCGAGTCCCCCCCCACTCACTTAGGTTCAGTGGTAACCCCAGATTCTTCCCCAATATCCATGTGTGTCCTCTTTCGCCTACTGATCATAGTTAACCACCTCCTTTAAATCTGAAGGCCCCCGGTAGTCAAATCTGGCTTCTCATACAACCTGATGGGCAGGCATCAAATTATGCCATCCGCAGTTTGCGGAGTGACAACTGGAAGGTCAGTCTCCGAATCTCCGTGCTCGCTGCTCACCCGCGAGCTCACTGAACCTCCCGTTACATGGCTGCAGGCGGTTCCAGCTGTGCCAGGGTCTCCCTGACTGATGTCCGCCACCGCCCGGACAGCTCGATCTCGTTCCAGCCTGCGCCCCTTCGGGGAGGGGGCCCCCGAGGGGGGTGGAGAAGGGCTCGACGCCCGTCTAGAGGAGCCCGGTGATGGTACACAGCTTCCAGGAGCTGGTCGGGTCTCCAGCCATTCCCAAGCGGCCGCAGGGGTGGTGAAGAAGAGCGATCTGGAGCCATCAGTCACCCGGAGGCGCGCCAGGAACAACATTGCATATGGAAGCTGCAGCTGGCGAAGTTTCCGCTTGACAGACATATAAGAGGCTCTCTGGCGTTGGACCTCCCTTGTGAAGTCCGGGAATATCGACACTCGGCTGTTTCCGATTTGCAAGTTCTGCTTCTCCCGTGCCCATTTCAGAATGCAGTCCCGGTCCCGATAGTGTAGCAACCTCACCACCAGCGGGCGGGGAGGAGCCCCAGGCTTCGGTGGCTGGGCCGGAACTCTATGGGCGCGCTCAAGCGCATAGAAAGGGGACAGGCCCTCAGGGGCTACTGTAGTCCGAAGCCAAGACTCCAGGAATTGTACAGCATCAGCTCCCTCCTCCCGTTCCGGGACCCCCACTATGCGCAGGTTATTTCGCCGTGAGCGCCCCTCGCTGTCTTCCGCCCGCAATTCCAGCACCTTAACCTTCGCTTCCACCATCTTCAGTGTGCGCTGCAGCGTAGTGACCGCTTCCGGTACGTCCGCCATCGTTTTCTCAGTGAGGGTAACTCTCTCTTTAAGTTTGCGGTGGTCGTCCTTCAGCAAGGTGAGGTCGGCTCCAATGGAGTCTATTTTTGCCTCCAGCGCTTCCCTTGAGGAGGTAATGGCCTGCATGATATCAGCCAGCGTGGGGTCTCCAGTGGCACGCTGCAGTCGCCCCTCCGATAGTTCCTCGTCTTCTTCTGTGTGATGATCCGCTTCTTCGATGCGAAGGACCTCAAACCCCTTCTTCCGTGATGTTCTCCCCATTTTGTCCAGCGTGAGTTTGGGCAAAGGCGGCCCGCAGCAATCGGCCAGGGAGTCCCCGCCATCTCAGGTAGGTAGTCGTGCAGGAGAGGGAGGTCCACTCACCGTCGGCCCCCCTGCAGACGGGCGCGCACAGGGTCCCAATCGCCCTACAAGGGCCCAGTGCTCACACCAGCGTCCCCTCAGCGTCCCTGTCCTCCTAGAGGCGACCAGTATCCAGTTGCCGCTCAGCCCTGCAATAGGCCTCTGGGGCTGGGGTCCCCACAGCTTGTAGGCCAGGTCAGAGCACCAGGGTAATTCTGGGGGACCAGGCGGTAAGGCCGCAAGCAGCAGCCCCAGGCGGTCTGCCCACCACGAGCTGAAATGGACGGGCCCCCCACGCAGCTGTCAGTTCTCTCGGGCCTGCAGCGATCTCACCTCAGTCAGCCGTCGGTGGGAGTTCAGTGTTCGCACTGCAGCACACCTCGCCACATCAGGCACCCGGGCTCCACTCACGGCAGGTCGCAGGGTCCCCAGGGGCAGCGTCCTCCCCGTCGCGCCAGAGCGCTGCGGCGCTCACCTCCAGTGCTTGCAGGGTCTCATGTGCGCCTCCAGGTCATCGCGGGCGGGCCCAAGGTCCCGACATGTCCCCTTAGGCGCGCCGCCGCAAGTAGGCCGCCCCCGTAGCTGCAGGCTCTCTCGTCGCTGTTCCGCCTCTGCAGCCTCCAGCAGTCGTGCACCCAGCCCGCTGCTCTAAGTTCAGGGCCAGAACAACGCCCACCGGCGGGGCGCCGCAAGTGCTCTGCCGCGAGGCACACAGCACCGCTGATCTCTTCAGGATTCCCCCGCCAGGCCCAGCGCCGCCATTTTGCGAGCGTTCGCCAGCAGCGAGGGGGGGCCACGGTCCGCTCTCGTTTCACGGCCTGCTCCGACAGCCGCAGTCCTCAGGGGCCCAGGAGTGCCAGCGCTCAGCAAGAGATGTGCCGAGGTACCTCTACCGGGCACCGCCGCCTCCATCGCGATCAGAGGTGTCCGCAGCGGATCAGGGCAGCCGCCATCTTGGGTGTCGCGGAGCCGGACGCTCCCGGGGAAGAGTCCCGGCAGGTTTAGCCCCTACAGAGGCGCTCTCTTTCCCTCTCACCGCAGCAGCATGGGCACCAGCACTTCCGGACACTTTCGTGACGGTAGGGGCCACCTCAGACAGGCAGGATCATTGCGAGTGGGGGGAAACCACGGACGGAGCTCCGAGGTCCGTTTCCCCTCACATCGGCGTCAAGCCACGCCCCGTATGCAATATACACTGATCCAAAATTTAGAAGCAGTCATCTACCTTAAGGGGATGAATACGCTACCACCATACCAATGGATGCTTCACCATTCATCCATTGCACCAGACAATGCAAGGGTACGTGAGAGATCCAGCTACTTCCTGTTGAGTACTTAACTTCGTGAATGAAACCTTCCAATAGTTTTCCTCTCGTACTGCAAAGCACCTCTGCCAAGCGTAAAATTATTTAATAGCCACCCTATTTTAAAAAACAAAAAGATCTATTTTTCCTAATTTTTTCATTCTGTTTTCTATTTGTTTATTGAGAGAATTAAGGCCAACCTCACCTTGGATCAGTAAAATAAGCAGTTAAATACACTTGTATACAGCATCTGACCTCCCTTGTGCATGTTAACTACCTCCTTTGTTACTGTATTTTATTGGCCTTACCATACCTCTGTGCATACTACAACGTCCTGTTGCAGAACCCCTTTCCACGATGAACGCACACACTAGTCAAGGTTTTTAGGGTCTAATATGAGCAGGTAGAATGCAGTTCTGCAAATGCAGCTGATATTAAATTATTTGGGGGGGGGGGGGTCTAACGTAACAGTAGTGAGTGAAGCCAAACATAGTCTTCATCAAAATCAATCTGTTGGTCCGTCTGCAAACATTCTGATCAATATGTGTGGCCACGAAAAAAAAGAAATTGTAACAGTCAAAAAAAGCAGCCATATACCAATTATACCACACTATTACAGAATTCCCAAATTAGGACACAGTACTTGTGTGGCCAGAACGCTCCCTTTCCCAACCTGAGGGAACCCAACACTTCTTTTTTTTTTTTTTTGTCCTCATACTATCTCCAATCTTTAATAATAGGCACCTCCCGGATTGTAGCGACCCATGTGCCTTGCAGATTGGCCATTCTTCTTCTAGCAATAGAGAATTACTGGGCTGCCTCGGGTACGACTCGCTTCCTAGGCCCACTGCTATGAGAAGAAGTAATCATTGGACAGATCAGTTTACCAAGGTGTTCAGCAAATCCCAACAGCCACCCCGCACAATTCTCTTATTTTCCCACCTATCCATCTTTTCAAAAAAGGCCACTGAATTTTCCCATGCCTGCCAAGAGGGAGCAAAGGTTTGGGTCCATAATTTACAGATTTCCCTTCTTGCAATCAAGATTAGGTAGAACATCAAATTTCTTTGTTTTGCATGCAGACGTGAGCCCTTCAGGTCTTGCTGCCTTATCCCAAACATGATCAAGACAGTGCTTACCTCCCCCTCGGTGCCCAATGCGTCAGAGTTAGTCTTACCCACAGCTAGCCAGAATTCTTCTAGCATCGGACAAATAGCAAACATATGCATATCGTCTGCATCATTTCTTCCGCACCGCTTACATTTGAAGTCGCCACTTCCCCTTATTTTCGCCAATCTTTTCGGGGTCCAGTAAACTCTGTAAAGGGTATAAAAGTGGTTCTTCCTTAATGCAGCAGATTTAACTACCGTGTGAAGTGTAGATAGAGATCCTTGCCATAACTTTTCCATCTCTGCATCCGGCAAGTATCCATCCCATGCGGAAGAGGGTGCTCTCATCTTTTCATTGGCCCCTGTGAGTAAGTGTTGGTACCATAATGCAACTTCCTTCTTCTTGGCCCATGGATCTTGGAGGTCAATTTCCATTTGATTGGATTACATGCTTGTCCTGTCCTGAGTCTTTAGCCATGAGTTCACTTGGAATATTTTAAGTCTAGAGATTTTCCCTTCTGTCTTATGATTCCAATACTCCCATGTCAGGTTCTGTCCCTCATCTAGCAGCTGTCCCCATCTACTTATTCCGCTCCATCTGAGGGGATCCGTAAAGGTGTCAAGCATAAATCCCGGGATACCTGGGGAATCCCATATGGGTGACAGCTTACTATGATATGCAATAATTAAGTGGGATCTGACCTCAAAGCAAATTCTGGCCTCTGCTTGTAGGCATTTTAATCTGACCTTCTTGAAGTATTTAGAGGCCCCAAGTTTATATAGAAAGCCTTCCTTAGATAATCCACAAAGCATGACTCTATACGTTCCGCCCACTAACGTCTCATTAGGGCTAGATAGTAGCATTCCGTTATTTTTAAGCTGGAAGGTCCAGCAATATAGCTGAAGATCTGGGAACCCCCTGCCCCCCTGCTCCCACCTTCCTCCTCAACTTCTTCCAGGAGAGGCGCATGTCCTTATTGGCCCAGACAAGAAATGTTATTTTCCCCTGTAAAGCTAAAATACTTTTTTAATCAAATTTTAGGGGGTTATTATCAAACAGGAAGGTGACTTTAGGTAAAATGGAAATTTTTACCAAATTAACCCGCCCTTAAATTGACAGTGGGAGATTCTGCCATCTTTTTAACAATTTTCCAACTTCTTGGCTGGTTTTCTCAAAATACAATGCGGCAAGTTTCTCTATGTCCCTGATTATATTTATCCCCAGGTATCTCATTTCTGTGGTGCTCTCTATTTTCCCTTCATTTTGATGTCATATCATTAATTACATTTTTTGATTTTATACCCTGAAAAAAGCACCAAACCTTCTTGCCTCCTCCACAAGTTGTGGCAAGGCAGACTCTTCGGTGAAGAGCATTAAATCGTCCTCATATAACGCAATCACTTCTTTGGGAAGTGCAATCCAATATCAGACTTTACAATGCGGGTCTTTACTTCACATGCCTTTGCCCCGCGGGCATTACAATATGTTGGCCTTCACCACGTGTTGTACCATGCAGGACTTTACAACGCTACATATGTATATACAGAAACAGTGCTTTTGCAGCGTAAAGCTTTTCTGGATTCACATGCTGTGCATTATACCGCCTTCTAGTAGTTGGGTCTGGAACTCTCCTCTTGTATATTAATCCTTCTTCTTGTTGCTCTTTTTTTTTGTTTGGCGTCGACTGTCCCGAACATTTGGTGCCTAGTCCAGCCTCCCTGACGTCGGACGCCTTTCCCCAGAAGTCTCCACGTGTGGTCGCCGTCTTCAGATTCTTTTTTCTGCCGTTGGATATGGAAGCATTGCTGAAAGTTCTCCTATCGCCGAAAGAGGAGGGTTATACAAATGGTTCATCTAAGGCAACGCTGAAGTTCCAGTGAGAAACCGTCGATACTGTGATCCGATTTGTGGAAAATCCATTCGACGTTTCCACTCTGTGGAGAAGTAAGGGAATTACAAGACTAAAGGTCGAAGGAAGACCGAAGAATGCACGGCCAGGTGGCCCTCTGTTCTGAGTGATATGGAGTACACACCTTTTTGCTTCTGTCTGGAGTATCACCACAAGTTTGCCCAGAAGGACAATCATCATGTGTGCAACCTTTGCCTGCCAAGAGACCACAGCACCGACAACTGCAAGGCCTGAGTGGAATTCAAACCAAAGACCTTAAGACCAAGGGAGAAACAAAGGCAAGCACACTATGCCATGCAGGGACAGAAGGAAACTCTGTCACTGAGAGACCTGGGATTGTCAAGCGAGGAGGAGAATAACGTCGCTGAAGAAGCCAAGGGAGAGGGCTCAGACGTAGCAAAGGGGGTCACCAACGTCAAGTGAGAACACAGAAAAAATAAAGATAAACAGCCACAGGTAACTGTGAGGATCTGGGTGTACTATATGATATGGCTGTGAGGCCTTATCGTGGAGTACACTCACAGATACCTTCTTGGGTCCATTCAGTATCGTTTACTCAACCTTAGCTCAATCTTGGGTAGCTATGGCTGTGATCAGTAAGCCTTGGCAAAGGAACTTCGTGTGAAGCATTTAACAGCAACAAACAACAAAATAAAATCACACACCAATAAAAAGACACAACAACAATTTATAAAAAATAGAGTGTATTTTTATGAATTTTTAGAGACCTTGTTCATCAACATCCACTTGAGGGTTCCGGAGATACAGATTTTAGAACTTTTATCACTTTTAAATGCAATCACAAATAAGCATTGGCAAACATAATTTCTGGAAACGTTTAAAAAGTTTGGAAATGTTTGTGCGAGTAATCCAGTAGGTTAAGGGGGCCAGAAAGGATACTTTGGACAGTTACCTGGCCACCAGAGTGTTTTTACAGCAAGTTCCAAACTTTGCAGGACAACCATCATGGAAGTCAATGGAGTGGTCCTGGATGCAGGCAGAGATGCTCAAAAGGATGCTCTGATTGTGGTGCGGTCGGCAGGGGTGTCTCTGGGGTGGTTCCTCTGTCCACGGGTGATGTGGGGCGACTTTGACCACTGAGATCGGGGTCCCTCGAAGTCCTCTACGTTGCAGTAGTCGGACAGCTGAAGCTGCACTACTGATTACGCTGTACCGCAGTTGGATGCAAACTCTTTGGTGGAGGCTGGTGTACCTTGAGTACGACAAATCCGAACTTGAACAGCACTCCTGGGTCCGCCAGACTCGGGTGCAGGTTTTGGCTAACCCGGATTTGTCCTCTGTTCTGCCCAGCGACTGGTAGCGGCAAAACTTCTGCAGTGGCTACCAACTTGTCCGTTTGGGCGCTTTCAGCTCTTGTTGTCCTGGAGCTGTTTCCAGGATATCAGCAGACTGATCCTCGGAGTGACTGGTATTGGTGAAGCTGGGAAATCAACTGTTCGATGCATGTGTGCTGTAGATACATGCTTTGCATACTCCTGCCATCTAGTGTTGGGCCTGGATGTTTGCAAGTTGTTTTTCTTCGAAGAAGTCTTGCCTAGTCACGAGGTAAGGTGACTCCTCCTTTCAGTGATAGTGTGCATGGGCATCGACTCCATTGTTAGATTGTTTTTTTTCCGCCATCGGGTTCGGACGTGTATTGCTGCGCTCCGGTTTGAAACCGTTCCTCTGGTTCCCCTCCGCGCGCAATCCTCTTTACCCTTGACAGTATTGTTTCCGTACGTGTTTCCACTTCTCTGCGTATCGTTTCGACATCGGAATCTACTTCCCATCGGAAAGCTTTGTGGACGGACTTTGAGGCCTAACCGCGCCTGGTCAGCTCTCCGTCGATGGATCGCACTCCGTTTAAATTCTGTCCTCGGTGCCACGCGAAGTATCCGCGCACCGACTCACTTGAAGTGTGCAACTTGTGCTTATCTCCCGAGCACAAAGAAGAAAACTGTGACGCTTGCAAATTGTTACTGTCAAAAAAGACTCTCCGCTACCGTCGGGCTCGACGTCGAGCCATGCAGCTTCAAAGCATCGAAGACACGCCAGACATCTTCGGTGAAGACTCTGGCCAAGAAGACATCGAAGCATCAGCGGCAGAAGAGGAGGAAGCCTTCTCCGGACAAGACTCCAACTCGGAGCTGGAGATAGACCTTGACGCCGAAGAACTGCCGCAGGGACAAGGTGACGTGAGTACCGAAGACCCCTTGCCCCCTCAAACACTGAAAAAACACAAGGCTTCGGCACCACCTCCGCCTTTTGGCCAAGGTCGGCACCGAGACGACGTTTACAACGCCCCGCCCTCGGGCACTGCTCCGAAACAGCCAGTCAAGCATTCCGGCTCCGTACCGGGTAGCCAAAAATCTTCCTCGGAGCCGAAATCCTCCGGTTCCAAGCATACGTCAGGCTCGGAGCCGAAATCCTCCATGCCGAAACCCAAGCAACCTTCGGAGCCGCAACCTTCCATGCCGAAAGACCAGCCTCCGTCGGCACCGAAAACACCGGCACCAAAACCTACGGCACCGAAACACAAAGAGCCCCCTTTGGATCCAAAAGTGGACACTGTTCCGTTAACACCAGATCCAAAGCAGAAGAGGCTACACATTTACCCCGAGACTGGTCATATTTATACAAAACCACCTCAAAAACGCAAGCGTCAAGATGTGGACATTTCTGACAAGATCCCCTTGAAGAAAAAATCTGTAGCTACAAGTCCTTTCCATCTTCCATCACCTCCTCCAGCACCTCCGTCTCCACCTCAGAATCCTTTGCATATTACATCTCTGGATTCCCCACAATCACACCATGACGATGACGATGCAGATGATGGGGGGGGGGATGAATATCCCAATAGATCGATGGACAGATTACACAATTGATCCCCCAGGTGATACTGATCCAGACCTTTACCCAGCCAAACCATCTCCTCCAGACGACAATGCATCACACCAAGAACTCATTGCCAGGGCTGCACATTACCATGGGGTTGAACTGCACAAAGAAGATTTTTTGTTTGAGACCTTAACTTCTACACTCAGGTCATCACAGACACTTCCCATGCTTAAAGGCATGATGCGACATCCTGATGACATTTTCAAAGACCTGGTCAGAGCACGCATCTTGACTCCTAGGGTGGACAAAAAAATATAAGGCCTCTCCTGCAGATCCTATATTTATAAAGGGTCAATTACTGTTAGATTCCCTAGTAGTATCTAATGCTCGTAAGCGGGCAAATTCTCAAACATCAGGAGATGCTCCTCCACCAGACAAAGAGTCCAAATTAATTGATGCTTCTGGCAAGCGCATAGCTGCTCAGGCTGCAAATCAATGGCACATTGCTAACACGCAGGGCCTCTTAGCCAGGTATGACAGGGCACACTGGGACGAAATGGAGCAATTGCTCCAATATCTCCCAGGTAAGCATAAGGCTAAGGCACAAGACTTAGTTAATAAGGTTTAAGCTTATTTCTAATTCCCATATTCGCTGGGCTCTAGATGCTGCAGACACCGCAGCTAGAAAGGTTAACACCAGCATTCTGCTCAGTAGACACACTTGGTTAAGGATTTTAGGGTTTAAATCTGAAGTCCAACAATCAATCCTTAACACACCCTTTGATAAGGAACACCTATTTGGTCCTAACGTCGACCAGGTGTTAGAGAAAATGAAGAAGGACACCGAGGTAGCTAAATCGATGGGAGCACTCCAGACTATCTCCAGCAAAGGCTCCTTTTGTCGCTCATTTTACAGAGGAGGTTCAAGGACACCATCCACAGATCAAAATACCTCCACTTACATAGGTAACAACCAGTCCTCTCCCTCCAGAGGGTTTTTTCGAGGAGGTTATAGAGGCAACAACTTCAAGGGTAGGGGTAAGGCCAACACACCCCGTAACTCCCCTTCCCCCAACTAACGGTGACTTGCCCTCGCTTCCCCCTGATTACACCACAGCTGTCGGGGGAAGACTTCAACAATTTCTCCCCTTTTGGCAGTCTATAACATCAGACGAATGGGTGCTTTGAATTATCCAACATGGTTATTGCCTGGAGCTTACCAGCAATCCCCCAAACGTTCCACCTCGGTCTCACAAGTTGTCTCCAGACACATTCACAAGAGGTCCACTCCCTCTTACTAAAAGGGGCAATAGAACCTGTTCCAATACAATACCAGGGCTCAGGAGTTTACTCTCTGTACTTTCTCATCCCCAAAAAGGACTGTTCCCTAAGACCTATTCTGGATCTCAGAAAGCTAAAGCGTTATATACTGTCAGAGCACTTTCACATGGTGACACTTCAACAGGTACTTCCACTTTTACAAAGAGCAGGCTTTATGTCTACCCTAGATGTAAAGGACGTGTATTTTCATGTTCCAATTCATCCGGCTCATCGCAAATACCTCAGATTTGTGATAGCGGGCAAGCATTACCAATTCAAGGTGCTTCCCTTCGGAGTGACTACAGCGCCCAGAGTTTTTACCAAATGTCTGGCGGTAGTTGCTGCTCATCTCAGCAGACAACAAATTCACATCTCCCCCCATCTAGACGACTGGCTTATCAAAGCCAGCTCACACCAGAACTGTCTACAACACACACAGATCACAATAGATCTACTTCATCAACTGGGGTTCACCATCAATGCTCAAAAATCTCACCTGCATCCATCACAGATGCAGTCTTACTTAGGAGCCAGTCTAGACACAATCAAAGCTCTAGGTTCACAATATTCAGGCTGTGATTCTACAGTTTCAACCCAACCAAGCTTTACCAGTCAGAGTGTTCATGCAACTCCTGGAAATGATGGCGTCTTGCATCGCAATTGTACCCCTTGCAAGGCTTCACATGCGCCCCCTACAAGAGTGCTTAGCACATCAGTGGAATCAGTCACAGGGTCAATTAAACGATCTAGTGTTGGTAGACAGCCGTACCCATCGTTGTCTGCAGTGGTGGAACCCACAAAACTTATCAACAGGCCGACCTTTCATCAAACCTATTCCACAGATCGTGGTCACAGCAGACGCATCTCTAACAGGTTGTGGGGCTCATCTCAAGAGTTACACAATACAAGACCTGTGGAACAACAAGCACAAAGCTCTCCACATCAATTACCTAGAGCCTTTAGCAGTTTTTCTGGCACTGAAAGCTTTTCAAACTGACCTCATCACCAACACTGTCCTAGTCCGAACGGACAACATGGCAGCAATGTACTATGTGAAAAAGCAGGGGGGGGGGGACACACTCTCCAACTGTCAACACTTACTTAAGCCATTGTGAAGTGGGCAATCCATCACAAGATTTATCTTCTGGCAGAACATCTCCCAGGAGTAAACAATCAAATTGTCGACCTAAGCAGAAGGAGACAGCAAATTCACGAGTGGGAACTTCATCCCCAAGTTCTCCTTCCCTATTTTCAACAATGGGGTTTTCCACAGATAGACCTGTTTGCCACAGTCCAAAACGCAAAATGCCCAAGCTTCGGCTCCAGCTTCCCACACCCGCTCTCAAAGGGCAATGCCCTATGGATGAACTGGTCCGGGATATTTGCCTATGCTTTTCCGCCTCTCCCGCTCATTCCTTGTGTGGTTCGGAAACTCAGGCAAACATCCCTCACACTAATTCTAGTTGCTCCCACATGGGCCCGTCAACCATGGTACACCATCCTGTTGGAGCTGTCAATAGTTCCAGATCAAAAGCTCACCTCCAGTCTCCTCACACAGAACCATGGAGAAATCAGACATCCAAATCACAAGGAACTAAATCTAGCGATCTGGCTCCTGAAGTCATAGAGTTTGGTTATTTAAATTTACCACCAGACTGTATGAATATTCTAAAAGAAGCAAGAAGGCCTACCACCAGAGCTTGCTATGCAGCAAAATGGAAAAGATTTGTTTTATACTGCAATAACAACTGCAATAACATCAAAATCAATCCCTTAGATGCTTCCATACAAAACATTATCTGTTCCCTGTTACATTTACAGCGAACAGGACTGGTGTATACGTCTATTCATTTGCACCTTGCAGCAGTAGCTGCCTACTTACAAAATAGGCAACATCTGTCACTATTCAGAGTTCCAGTAATTAAAGCTTTCATTGAAGGCTTAAAAAGAGTAATACCACCACGGATTCCTCCTGCCCCAGAGTAGAATCTCAACATTGTTCTCACAAGGCTCATGGGTCCACCTTTTGAACCATTTCACAAGTGCCCTTTGAAATTCCTCTCATGGAAAGTTGCTTTCCTCATTGCCATCACATCAAATGCCACTATATCCATCTACAACAATGGGACTATACTAATTCAGGCCACCAATCGCAACCTGGACATCTTTGATGACAGTTTTGCCCTCCTTAAAAGATCTTTGGTCACTAGCGACTCCCCTATTCAATCTAGGTACGGACTTCCCCTTACCCCCTCTCAGGATGTCCCTGATCCCTCGCTAACTGGCCACAACCTGAGGACTGCCTCACTTACCCCGATCAACACACACTGGACCACAGCTCCTCCAACCCGAGGCTCCCCTAACTCACCCACCGTGCCACGACCTAACCAGACTATTGCCAGTAATCCCAGAGCATTTGTTATTCCTTGCTCCGATCACCTCTCCGACACCTCCCCCACTCCCTCTCCCACTAGCCCTTGCCTACATAACTCCCTCACTCGACAGCGGGCTTGCCCACTTTCCAACAGGAACTCATCCAACCTCCCTTCCCCTAACCTCCCTCCCATCGCCCACTCACCTTGCGCGCCCGTACATCTGAGAGGGAACTCTCCATTAGCAGATGTCCCCATCCCCCCGTCCTCCTGCCCTGGTCTCCCCTCCGCCCTCCCCACTGACCAACCCTCCTCCTCCCCTCCACGTGACCCATAATCCATGCTCAGATCCTGCTACCAAGCTCAAGAAAATAAACCAGGAACTTCTAACTCTCAAAACTGTCATCCAAAAACTCATTAAGTCCACCGAAGAACTGGCCCTTGATCTCTCTTCCAACAGGACCTCTCATGAGATCCCGCATCTCTCTTCCAACAGGACCTCACAGGAGATCCTGCATATGATCTAGCTGAAACCCCCTGCCCAGAATTGGAACACCACTCCCTACCCTAACGCCCCATCTAGACCCGCCAGATCCAAAAATCCATTTTCAGAACCTGATATTCTCTCCCTCCTCCTTGAGTACACCTCTCCTCAGTCAGCCATCTCAGTCCCTGCTAGATCCTCACAAACTGCCCCATTAAATGCCCCTAGCTCAACATTCCCTAAGCATGGAAATGCGGAACCCATCCAAAGCATCACACCCAACCCTCATAGAGCGCCCAGACTCAACGCCAATGCCATAAACATTAATAACCTCATGCAGATCCCCACTACACAGCCCGCGCTCACTGACAGCCTGCACAAATCACAACTGAAATGCATGTTACTTAACTGTAGATCAGCGGTGAAACATGCCACAGACCTTGCTGATCTCATCCTTGCCCAAGAACTGGACCTCCTTATCCTCACAGAAACTTGGCTCAACGACTCCTCTGGCCCTATCCTTGACTTATTAGTCCCTCCCAGCCACAACATTATCAGACTCGACCGAGTTAAGAAAACGGGTGGTGGCATAGCCTGTATCTTCCGCAACTCTCTCACAGCAAAACAGTCCCCTTCAGCTAATCTCTCATCCTGTGAATACTTATGCATAGATATCACTAGCACACACAGAGCCTTATGCAGCCTTCACATCTTCTATCACCCCCCAGGTGATAACCTCCCTCTAATTGAACAAACTATGGAAACCATCTCCTCCAACCTGGGCCGACACTGCCCCCAGATCTTCCTTGGTGACTTCAATCTCCACTGGAATGACCCGCATGATCAGGCGGTTACCACCCTCAAAAACTTCATAACCGACCTCTCCCTGACTCAATTCTGCAACAGCCCCACACACAACTTAGGCTCGACATTGGATCTAATCATCTCCAACCCCAACTCCATTCACCTCTAATCCATTCTCCCTTGTGACTGGTCTGACCATCACTATATCAACTTCCTTATACTTGAAAATAGGGTTGGAACCACAAAAGTGCACAACCACTAAAACAATGGAAAAGATCGCTCCATAACACAAGCGTAAATGAGCTCATAGAATGCTGCAATTTCTCCCTTCCGCCGCCTGCAAACATGAACGACGTTCATGACCTCACTGAGCACTATAACAACGCCATGCTATCTGCCTTGAATGCTACGGCCCCCCTTCAACTAAAAAGAATACCCATCAAAGACTCCAAACCTTGGTTCAATGACAGCCTAAATGCAGATAGACGCAGCCTAAGACTAGCTGAACGCACCTGGAGATCCACTCCCTCCACGGATCTTCTAAAAACTCTAATATTCAAAAGAAGTAGATACAACAAACTCATTAGAACGGCGAAAGCTACCTTCTTCAAAGACCAACTTGACAAAGCCAAAAATCGCCCGAAACGACTTTTTGAGCTGATTAATTCACAATCCAACAGCACCTCTACCCAATCTCAGCACCTCTCTCGCCCGCAACCAAACTGCGATGCGGTTGCTGACGTCTTCCTCGAAAAGACAAATAAAATCGAATCAGATCTAAGGTCTGCTGCACTCAATCTCTCGCCCTCTCTTGACGCCTCTGTCTCCACACCCCTGCCCTCGCCTCATGGTCTCTCCCTCAAAAACAATGCTTCTTGGAGTCAATTCACTCCCCTCAATAACATTACCATCCTCAATATTCTCCCGACCCTTAAACCCTCAAATCACTTCAATGACCCCCTCTCCCCCAACTTCTTTAAAGAAATGATAGGATCAAAAGCACCGCTCTGGTCCAAGATCATCAACACCTCTCTTCTTCAAGGTGAGATCCCGGACTGCCTGAAGGCTGGCCTAGTGCTCCCTATTCTCAAAAAACCCTCGGCTGACCCTGTTGACCTTAACAACTACCGACCAATCACAAACATACCCACCCTGGCAAAATTACTGGAGAAATGTGTTCATGAACAACTACGCAAACACATTGAGCATTTCCAGCTTCTCGACCTATTCCAATCAGACTTCCGCACTGGCCACAGCACCGAAACGGCCATTACTCACATAGTGGACGACGCTCTCACTTTACTTGACCAAAATGAAGCCTGCCTTTTAATTCTTCTCGATCTCTCATCTGCATTCGACACTGTCAAACATGACAATCTACTCTAACTCTTGGAACGCAGGATGGGGCTCTCAGGCACGGTCCTTAAATGGTTTTCCTCCTTCCTCAACAACAGAACACAAAGATTCAAATCCAACCAGACTCTATCCAACCCGAGTCCCTGCACACTGGGTGTCCCCCAAGGATCCTCGCTCTCCCCCACACTCTTTAACCTTTTCCTGGAACCATTGACTGTAATTCTTAAAGCCTCCAACATCCAATATCACATGTATGCGGATGACACCCAACTTTACATGAAAATTTCCTCCCCCGAAGACATCAAATCTCTCAACAGAACCCTTCTCAAAACCCTAAACTGGCTAACCTCCAACCATCTCAAATTAAACGCCCTCAAGACGGAATTCCTCTTCATTGCACCCGCTAGGCAAACCCCCACTGTTGTGAAATATCTCTGTAACCTCACCGCTCTCAACTGCACACCACACATCATTGATTCCACTAAATCACTGGGAGTGGTGCTAGACAAAAACCTAAACATGCAAGATCACATCAGATCATCGACCAAAGGAGCGAACTTCCAACTTTGCATCCTAAGAAAACTCAAACCCTACCTTCCCCATGAAGACTTCAAATCGGCTGTGCAAGCACTTGTCATCTCTAGACTAGAATACGGCAGTGCCACTCTATGCGGACTGCCGAAACTCAGTTTAGCCCCCATCAGAGCATCTCTAAATGCTGCTACGAGATTCATCACAGGTTCTAAGAAGACCAACCTCATTTCGCCGGACCTGAAATCGCTCAATTGGCTTCCTTTTGAGGCAAGGATCCAACTAAAGATCGCTTGTATGACCCATAGAGCACTACGCTTCAACACCCCACTCTACCTGACAAACAAGCTGGAACTATCTGGTGGCTCCAGGTCCACAAGGAGCACCGGCACACTGCTGCTCAAGCCAAAGAAATTTAATAAGCTTAAAACCTACAATCGTACATTCTCTGGCATCGCCCCGAGAATCTGGAACTCCCTTCCAGTGGAAACAAGATTGATTCCCTCCACACTTGCCTTCAAAAGGGAAGTTAAAGCTCTACTAATGATCAATGCGCTGATCTAGATGCTTTTCTCCTCTTGACTTTAGCTTACTGAATACATATCATTTATCGCGGCCCAATGTCGCCTACCATATTGTATTGTTTGCTCTTGATGTTTATTGCCCTACTTTTCGCTCTCACCCAGCCTGCTTCCTATGTCCACCATAATGTCATCTTGCTCCTGTTGTATATTGTCCCACTGTTACCTTGATTTGTCTCCCCTAGCTGTTTTCCTATGTCTTCCCCAACCGTATGTAAAGCGTTCTGATATCCACTTGGGTCATGTTCGCGCTATACAAAACTTTAAATAAATAAATAAATAAATCACTGAGGATTAACTTTAGAAGAGCCCTTCTTTCAACTACACAAGGGCAGGATAGTTCTCCGCACCAACCCTAAATTCCTTCCCAAAGTAGTTTCTGCCTTTCACATAAACCAATCGGTTGAGCTACCAGTTTTCTTTCCTCACCCTGATTCTGTAGCAGAAAGCGCTCTTCACACACTTGACGTTAAAAGAGCTTGACTGTACTACATAGATAGGACAAAAGACTTTCGCAAAACAAAACATCTGTTTGTTGCATTTGCTCCACCTCACAAAGGCAATCCTATCTCTAAATCTGGTATTGCCAGATGGATTGTTAAATGCATTCAAACATGCTCTGCTAAAGCTAAAAGAACTTTAACTATTCCCCCTACAGCGCATTCCACTCGCAAAATAGGGGCTTCTGTGGCCTTTTTAGGTAACATTCTGCTAGCTGACATATGTAAGGCAGCTACATGCTCTACACCACACACATTTACCAAACACTATTGCGTAGATGTGTTAGCACGTCAACAAGCTAATGTAGGCCAAGCAGTACTTAAAACACTGTTCCAAACAACTGCAACATCTACAGATTAGCCACCGCTTTGGGAGTATACTGCTATGTAGTCTATGCACATGCCTCGAACGGATAATGTTACTCACCCAGTAAGCCACTGTTCCTGGGATGTAGAGCTGTAGATTCACATGCGCCCACCCGCCTCCCCGGGTACCTATAGTTGTCGCAGTTCTTCATTATACATTTATACGCATGGACATCTATATACTACACTTTCTTACTCCATTCTCACCCTCTTGCGGGAAAACAATCTAACAATGGAGTCGATGCCCATGCGCACTATTACCGAAAGGAGGTGTCACCTTACCTCGTGACTAGGAAAGACTTCTTCGAAGAAAAACAACTTACAAACATCCGCACCCAACACTAGATGGCAGGAGTATGCAAAGCATGTGAATCTACAGCTCTACATGCCAAGAACAGATGCTTACTTGGTAAGTAACATTATCCTTTCCCGGGGTCAGGAGCCGCAGGCACAGTCCCAGTTTCGCTAGCCCACAAGTGCAGCTGGTGCAGTCCTCCCAATGATGCAACCTTTCTTTGTGCGGTTCAAGGGCAGCAGGACAGTCCTTCAGTCCTCTCTTCTTCTTCAATGTGAACTGAGGGGCAGGATGCCATGGATGCCCTTCTTATTTCAGGAAAGTGCCCTGAGGGGGACCATGCTGTCACTAGCCAATGAGCTACTGCGTCCCCTCCTCTCTAGTGACAAAGTTCCTATGATGGGTTGCATCTGGTTATCCCAGAATGCCCCATTCTTACCCTCTTCAAGAAGGCAACACCCTTCCTCGGTTGTCGGAAGCAGGGTAGCTCACCCTAGATGTGTGGCTACCAGTGGGCTACATGTCCACAGGAAAACCGGTTTGGACACAGGTTTCCCTCCCTCTGCTAAGGGATGTTGTCACAAGCGTCCTTTTAAAGGCGGCTTCACCTTTGAAGCCTGCCTTCTAGGCTAACACCCTGAGTAGCCCTCCTGGAAGAGGAGGCGACACCTCACTCTACGGCAACTGCCTTTGTTCCCGGGAGTCGTTTACACATCTCCCCAGGTGGTGAGAAACCTGTCTGTGTGTCAGTGCCCTTTGTCAGGTCACTGTACTAGCTGGAGTGCAGAGTGGCAACTTTCTAAAAGTTGCTTAAAATTAATAGTGACTTTAAATTTGGCCTGGGCATCAGGTCGGATTTAATGTCCCAATTAATTTGATACATTACTTGGCCCTGTTAGGTGCTCTCATTCAGGTCCCACTGGGGAGCCAACCGTTTAAACCTGTGTTAGCCAATAGGACTCCTACCCTTTCCACAGCTAAACGACAATTTGGAAGTGTTGCTGCTAAGACATATAGAAATGTGACTTTGTAGTTCAAACAGCATTCAATTCCCATAATGCACTGAAAGTGATATCACATTCGTCAGAAATGTAGTGTATAATTCAAATAAAGCATAGTAGTGCCCAAAACACTGCAATACATTAAGCTTTTCTATTCAATGCATTTGTGCAAGATTGCTTTTGATTAAAAAGTCAAAACAATTATACACTGCATTTCTGATGGCAGTCTGGTCTTAAAAGATGCAGTCACCACAACATGCAAACTGATTAACCTGTGATCAAGGCTCCTTATTGAGCCGAAACGCCTCCGGAAAGAGGAAAGATGATGTGGTGCCATCAGCATTGCGGAATAAAACAATTGGTGTGTCTCAGAAACTGGGCTTCTACGCCTTTTCTTGTTCATTGACAGGTTGCTCCATACCTGTATTGCCGAAGCCGTCCAGCAGGGTCGGGGCTCCCATGTGTTTGAAAATTGTCATGGATATATATATATATATATATATATATATATATATATATATCTCTTGCATGTTACCTACTGGCTGTCATAGGAAGAGCGTTTTTTCATTTGCCAAAAACTTTTGCATCACTTGACGAATCCTCTCAAAATTTTCAAAACTAGTATGACTCTCACTCCAGTTGCTGTCTTGAAAGTTTCATGGTGAACTGTCAAGCGGGGGCCAAGAAAAAGGGGGGGTCCCAAAACACTTTTTCCCCATTTTGATTCCCATAGAGATTTTAGACACAAATATAGCCCGAACTGCTGAACGGAATTACGCCAAATTTTGCAGAAAGGTAGCTGTTGGTCCAGAAAGCGACCTTTTTGTAAATTGGCGTAAATCCTTTTAGTAGTTTTAGAAATATTAAGGAAAATCCAAATTTGTATATATAAATAGGGACACGGATCCTCAAACCAGGAAGTGTTGGTAGCCATCTTGGAACTCAGCTTGAGCCAAGTCCCAACAAAAAATGTAAAAAAAATATATATATTTAAAAAAAAGATGGAGGAGGCGGGGTAGGAATACCCTGACCCCCTAGGCCTCTCGGGGAGGTCCCAGAGGGACCCTGCTAAGGCAAAAATTTTATTTTTAATATTTCCAAAAACATTTTTGGCGGGAGTCGCACTGGTGCCGTGGCTCCAGCCGATATTTTTTTTAAAAGAGAAGCGCGTGCTAAGAAATGGGGGACACTCACTTTAAGATGCCAGGCCCCAGGGTATGGACTCCCCGGGGCCGAATTCGGCCCAGGGAGGGGGGACGCTTGGCCCCCCCTTTCCTACTAATAATTAAAAAAAATTCAAACAGGGTGGGCTCCGGAGATGGGTTCCCTGGGGCCCAAATCTGCCCATGGAGGGGGGGGGGAGGCGCATGGACCCCCTCCCCTATTACAGGTAGGCCAGGCCCCAGGGGATGGGGGCCCATGGGGCCGAAATCTGCCAGGAAGTTGGGCCGCGAGACCCCCTCCCCCATTCTAGAAAGGCCTGGCCCTGGGGGATGGGGTCCCCGGGGCCAAAATTGGCCAAGGGAAGGGGTACCATGCAGCCCCCCTCCCCTAATAAAACAAAAATCAGTTTTGTAAAAAGCCAGCCCCGGCAAGTCGCCAGAGGCCCTGCCCCTTTAAACCACCACTCTGCAAATGCGCCTCCTGGCGCAGTACTAATTGGGAGATTGGAGCCCAGGTGTATGAAGCCATTTAGCATTTCTTAACGGGCCGAATCGCTATTTCGCCCCGTTAAGAAATGCTAAATTACCTTTTCAGATGTACAAAGGAGCACAACCAGCCGCAATTTACGATTTCTACACTGTAGAAATCGCAAATTGCGACCGTGATTTTGGAATCGTAAATAGGGATTACCTATTTGCGATTCCTAAAACACATGTACAAAGCATTTCCTAAATGTGAATTGGGCATTTTGGAAATGCAATTATCATCAACTTCAAGTTGATGGTAACCATGTGCAAAATTTAAAAAAAAAAAGCATTAAAAATGCATTTTTTTATTGTGACGAAGCGCTATTAGGAAATTGCAAATTTTGTACTTATCCTTTTGCATTTCTTAAATAGCGATTCCTACAGAGTCGCTAATTAAGAAATGCAAACGGGAACCTTAGTACATCTGGCCCTAAATCCCCTTGACTCCTGAGGTTCCTTGGGGGCCAACTACCCCTCCTCTTACCTCCAGTAAGTCCCACACAGCGTGATTGAGGAGGCCCTACCCCCTTTGTCCACCACTCTGCAAATGTGCCTACTTCACACTACTGGTTGGGGGATTTAGTCCTCCTGGTTGGAGAGGGTCCTTGGGGTCCAACTACCCTCCTGTTACCTCCAGTACGTCCCACAAACGGGATTCCTGAGAGCTGTTGGGAGGCCCCACCCCCTTTCTCCACCACTCCTCAAACGTGACTACTAGTTAAAAAACCATAGAAATTAACTTAAAAAACCAAAGGTTACAGGGACGTTATAGTTAAAAAATAGAATTAAAAAAACCTTCGAAATGACCATATCATGAGTTATGTAATGTGTGAGGTCATAAGCCGTGCATTGCGGGGACTTAAGTTATAGTTAGCTCAGGTAACTATAACTGCTGAATTTCACTGGTTTTGTACGAGTGAAATCTGAGCCTAACTAGAATGTCCCTGTAACCTTTGTTTTTTCAGTGAATTTCAAAGGATCTTTAAATTCTATTTCTTGATTGTAACATCCCTGTAACCTTTGGTTTACTATGAACAAATGTGTATATATATTTTACCAAGTTTCCATAGGAAATGGACTTTTTGGTTTGCTAATAACTTTGGCACCGTTTGATGATGACTCTTCATGAAACGTTCCAAAACAAGTCTCATCCACCTCAGCTTCTTCCTGGAAAGTTTTGGGGTGATCTGTCAAGCAGGGCTGAGAAAAAGGAGGGATTCCAAAACTCGTTTTTCCCATTCAGTTTATCATAGGAACTTTAGACACCTACAGCCAAAACGGCTGAATGGAATTACACCAAATATTGCAAAAAGCTACATCTTTATCCACAAAGGATGCTTTTTGAATTTGGTGCAAGTCCATTCAGTAGTTTTTGAGAAATTAAGGCTCAAGATGTATTTATATTGTACCGGGGATCCGCAAGCTCAAGCAGGCATTGTAATTGGCTGGCCGCAACCTGAGAGAAAAGTTGCGGCTGCCATCTTAGGACTCGGGGACTCAGTCCCAGAGTTCTACAGAATAAATTAAAATAAGATATACGGGGCAGGGTAGGGGGCACCCTGACCCCTTGGGCCAGGTGGGGGGAATGCCTGCAGGGTGTTGCATGCAGGACCAGGCCACAGGCCATGCCCTGCAACCAACCCATGCCACACATGGCAATAGACCTCTTATTTTATGTTAAAATAAACAGAAATTCACTGAAAAAAAGCCAAAGGTTAAAGTGAAGTTACAGTTCAGAATTGTAATAATATCTTAGTTTACATTTAAAAAGCTTAGAAATTCACTGGGAAAAAAACAAAGGTTAACCCCTTCGCTGCTTCTGTCGGCCAACGGCCGTCGCGAGCACTACCTCCGTAGTGCTGCGCACGTCCGTTGGCCGACGCGGCCCCGCCCACTCAATGGAACGCCCGCACCGCGGCGGAATTGCCGCCGCGGTAAACGGGTTAAAGGGATGTTATAGTTAGGTGAAAATGTCAGTTAAAACACAACGTTTTAAACTAACAAAACCACTGAAATTAACCAGTTATAGCTATCTC
This sequence comes from Calotriton arnoldi, assembly GCA_963921515.1. Lineage (NCBI taxonomy): Eukaryota > Metazoa > Chordata > Amphibia > Caudata > Salamandridae > Calotriton > Calotriton arnoldi. The sequence continues at coordinate 1,005,758 of CAWUFW010005084.1, forward strand.
AAGTAACTGTAACTTGTGCCCTAAAGTAACTATACCTTGCATCCTTGCCATGCACTGCTTGTACCCTCACATATTCACGCATGACATGTTCAATGACTGCATTGATAACACCCCTAATGACATCTGAAATTACATCATTCATAACACTGTGCATGGCGAAGGTGCAAATTATAGTTGCTTTAAGGCACAAGGAATAGTTACTTGAGATAACTAGAACTGGTTAATTTCAGTGCTTCTTTAGTTTAAAACGAAATGTTTTAGCTTGCATTTTCACGTAAATTTCACATTCCATTTGTAGGAAGCTGGCTCTGTATATACTATACCAAAGTAAGGTATAGTGTGCCCAGAGTGTAAGGAGTCCCCAGAGGTATAATAGAGGCTAAATTAGGTAAGTACTAACAGCTCTCTTTGTGGTAGTGTGGGCGAGCAGTTAGGCTTTTCCAGAGGGTGTGTTAAGCATTTATTGTATTCACTCAATCAAGACTGATGGCACACACTCAGAGACTGAATCCAGACCAATTAGGTAAGTATAAAAAAAGGTATACTTATGTTTTATTTTTAGAACCAAGCATGACTTGGTACAGGTAAGTAAAATATACTCTCAAATGCACAACTTCACTAGGAAATGCAGTTGTGGTTGAATTTGCAATTGTTACAGGTTGGCAGTATTGGTTCAAAACGCAGTTTAAATCACACTAATTACTTTTGGAATACTTTTGGATTACTTTTAGATTACATTGACTTCTCGGGTGGTATGCCTAGTTACCATGCCCGGGGATCTCACAATACAGGTAAGTAAGACTTTCAAAGATTTGCAGTGCAGTTACATTTTTCTCCATACAAACATCAGTTCAACACTTAAAACATTTTTATGGGCAAAAAACGCATAACATTGGTCCCTATGGGAGAAAAATGGTTATCAGTTTCACAGGTAAGAACTCGACTCACGAGTGGGAGTTTATGGGGTTAGGACCAAGGTTCCCCAAGGTCTAGGTAGGCACTCAAGTTGCCCCACCAGCCGCACTGGGGCGGCCGAGTGCAGAGTGCAGGGGCCGAATGTTAGCCAATGTGGCTAAGGGGGCCTTCGGTTAGGGGCTGCTTGCGAGCAGGCCACTTGGGTGTGGGAGCAAAGCTCCTGGGGTTAAGGTCAGCACTGCAGGGGCTAGCAATCTGCACAGGAGCTGCACCACCAGCTGCACAGGGGAGGACGGGTGCAGGATGCCAAGAAGATGTCTGGAACCATGTGGTCCCCAATGGAGACCTTCGGTTCAGCAAAGTTGCTGCAGACTCTGGCAGGGAGATGTCCTAAAGGCGACCACTGTCTGGAGAGGTAAGTTGGGTTCTTGGGGGATGTCGGGACACCGTTGGTTGTGCCACCCAAGGCCGTGGGGCGTCGGGTGCAGGGGTGTCTTTTGGCATCAGGTTTCTTTACCACCTCTAGTCACGGTTAGGTGGACCCTTCAGGTTGAGGCTGCAGGCGTCGGCTTGAGGGAGGTTGGGGATCACCAGATCCCAGACCAGGTTTGCAGGGGAGACCTCCTCGTGGTGTTGGGCCACTCGAGCTTGGGCCGTGGGCGTCAGGTACTGAGTGGTGCAGAATCGCGGAGCCACCTGGATCCGGATTCTGTGGGTGAGTCTTGGCTTGAGCAAATCCGGTGCTCACGGGAGACAGAGTCTGTTAGATGAGTACAGGCAGGTCCTCTGGACTCTGGGAGGCTGCTGGCTGCTGGACTCGCTGGGGTTCTCTCTGTAGGAAGGTTGAAGTCGGGACACGCTGATAGGGCTTAGGCCAAAGCAGTAGGTGTGCTCTTCTTCCTGGGTCAGCACGGCTCTTCGTCCTTCTTCTTTCTTTCTTGAATCTGAGGAGGCAAGGTTCAGGGTCACCCCTAAATACTACATTTAGAGGCGTTAGCAGGGGTGTGCAGGTCGGGACCAATGGGTCCTTTCCTTGGGGTGGGTACACCCCCTATTATGCCACGCTCCAGTGGGAGGGGGCATGAGCCTCTTCCTAATTGGTTGGGTCCCTTCATCTTCAAGATGGAGGGAACTGTGATGTGTGCTTCACCTCGCCTCTCGCACCTGAGGGGTGAAGTTGGCAAAGGTGGGCACACCTCTCCTCCTAGCTTGGTTTTCCCGCCGATTCTCCCGCCCAAAGTGGGGGGCAGAACCGGTGGGAGCCAGTTGATGGGGGCAGCAAAAGGCAGGAACAGATTACAAAGGCAGCAGGCCTTTGAAGCTTCCCTTTCGTGGACCCAGCCCATCCTGGGGGAGGAGGCATGACACCTCTGCCCAGGATGGTCTTTGTTTCTGGACCCGGAAAGCGGAGGCTCTCTCCACCCAGGGGTCCAGAAACCTGTCTGGTGGTGGCAAATGGCGGTTAGCCATTCAGGAACCACACCAGATCTGGTCGTTTTTCAGGGGACATCTCTAAGAAGCCCTCTGGGTGCTTTTTGCATTAAATCTAAAACAGGCATCAGTGTGGGTTTAATGTGCTGAGAAGTTTGGTACCAAACTTCTCAGGTTTTAGTAAAGCCATTATGAAGCTATGGAGTTCGTAATGACCAACTACCAGACCATATACTCTTTATGACTTTACTACCCTTACAATGTCTAAGAATGGACTTAGACACTGTAGGGGTACAGGGCTAATGACACTGTACCCTCACCTAGGGGCTAGTGCACCCTGCTAGGTGATTTACCTAGGCCTCAGGCAGTGGATTGCAGGCATGGTTGTGTACCATGTCGACTCTTCACTTTTCTCTGCACCAGAACACGCAGCCTGCAATGATAGTGTGTGGGTGTTAAGGTACAGGGCCTCTAAGGGTGGCACAATAGGTGCTGTATCCCTTAGAGGCCTTCCCTCGTCACAGTGCCCTTGGTACCCATGGTACCTTTTACAAGGGGCTTACCTGTGGCCAGAGATATGCCAATTGTGGGTACAAAGGTACAGTTTTGCGAAAGAATACAGACGCTGGAAACCTGATTGGCAGGGACCCAGGGCACATCAAGTCAGGTTGCATCAGATGTGAGGCAGAAAGTGGGGAGTAACCATGCAAAAAGGGGCACTTTCCTACACCATTAACCTTTGTTTTTTTCAGTAAATTTCTAAAGTTTTTAAAGTAAAGTAAGATATTATTACAATTCCTAACTTTGTATATGTGTGTGTATGTATATATATATATATATGTGTATGTATTTGTGTGTATATATATATGTGTGTGTGTATATATGTGTGTGTGTGTATAGATGTGTGTGTGTGTGTGTGTGTATATATATATGTGTGTGTGTGTGTGTGTGTGTGTGTGTATAGATATATATATGTATGTGTGTGTATATATATATTTATATATATAGTGGTTGTGACTACCCCCAAGCCCCTCTTTTCCTTTTTTGGGGGTGTAACTCCCCAAACCCCCATTTTTGTAACCGCTAACATCCCTTTCCCATTACCCTTCCCTAAACCCAAAAAGCCACTTCCCTCCCTTTACCTCTACCTATCCCATAAGTCTGAAAAACCCTTACCCCCTTTACATATACCCTCCCCTGACTGCTAAAAACTCCATACCTCCCTTTACTTCTACCTTCTTCTGAACCCTAAAAAACCCTTACCTCCTTTTACTTCTACCCCCCTGAAGCCAAAAATATCTTACCTCCCTTTACCTCTACCCGCACCTGAACCATAAAAAACATCATGTTCGAGGCATAGGAGCTGTAGACAGGAAGGTTTGCAGAACATAAATGTTGAAAACCGATAATGCAGTATTACAAAGCAGACACCAGAAATGGGGACCGTGATCAGCAATGACCTTTCATCTTAGTTAATTAATTGCACTGGTATGCAGTCTTTACCCGCAATACTTAACCACGCGGGTAAGCATTAATAATGTCATTTTTTAATGAAAAATAGTATGTAATTTAAAAAAAGAATTTAACAGTTAATGGATGGATAGGAAAATGCTACTTACCAGTATGCATCTGTTCTTGGCATGTAGAGCTGTAGAGTTGTATACTTTAGCATATATCGCCATCTGGTGTTGGGCTCGGATGTTTGCACTTTGTTTTTGTTCAAAGAAGTCTTTGTAGTCACGAGATAGGTGACTCCTCCTTATGGTGATAGTGCGCATGGGCATCGACTCCATCTTCAGATTGTTTTTTTCCGCCATCGGGTTCGGATGTGACTTGCTGCGCTCCGGTCGGTGTCGTTATCGAAACCCCCCTCGACGCGCAATCACTCACCGCTCAACAGTATTGTCTCGATCGCGTTTCCCTTTCGACGCGCATTCTCCTACAATCAAGCTACTCGACCTAGACTTCGACGCGGGCCGTTGGGCCTACCCGCGCCGATCACGTCGGAAGTCGATGGAATGAACTCCCTTCAAGAAATGTCCCCAGTGTGGTGCTAAGTTCCCACACTCGGACCTACACGAGGTGTGTAATCTCTGCCTTTCTCCGGAGCACGAAGAGAACACCTGCGAGGCCTGTTCATCTTTCAGGTCCAAGAAAACCATCCATGATCGTCGGGCTCTACGCCACGAAATGTCCCGGGGAAGCAGTTCGATTCCGGACATCTTCGAACCAGGTCCTGATACCCTTCCAGAACACTGAGCCGAGGAAGAACAGATCTCAGTCGCCGAGGCCGATGACTCCAACGTCGACGACGCAGTCACTCCAGCTCAGCGGTCCGTGAGTACTGATACCCCTGTCCTGCCCACTCCCACACAGGAGGCTCCGGGTAACACCTTCGCCCTCGGGCCCAAGTCTACACCGACCAAATATTTCAGATGCCCCGCCCTCCGGCCCGGCTATGAAATCAAAAGACAAGCCTTCAGGCTCGGGCTCGAGCCGACCCCACTCCGGTACCGAAAAAACACCTCCGGCACCGAAGCCCAAATCCATAAATGTGCCACACCCTTCATCACCGGCACCGAAAACACCTTCAGTGTCGAAACCTTTGGCGCCGAAACAGCCGAAAGACAAGCCTTCGGAGCCGAAACAGCCAACAGGCAAGCCTTCGGAGCCGAAGCAATCGAAACCGAAGTCTTCGGAGCCGAAAAAAAGCCTCAGAGCCGAAAACTCCAACACCTAAGCCTAAAGAGTCAAAAACCCCTCATAAGGCAAAGGATCATCCTGAACACAAATCTTCCACTCCAAAAAAAGGACACTGGATCAAAACACCCTTCGGTACCAGATCTCACAGATCCGAAGCAAAAGACTATACATATTGACCCAACCACTGGTCAGATTACTTCCACACCCAAGAGGAAACCAGACCATTTACAAGACTCTCCAGTTCCTCGGAAAAAAAGAGAAATAGGCACTAATACCTCTCCACCTGTTTCACCCCCCCCCCCCCACCCTCTACTCCTCCTGCTAATCCCAATGTACCAATTTCTCCAGTACATTCCCCACAACCCACATCTTCACCTCTACCACCAGATGATGATAGTGATTATGGGGTGGGGATGGGGATGGGAACACAGATCCACAAGGGGATGATGATGACACACCTATCACCCCAGAAGATCCAGATCCCTGGCAGGATTATAATACTGATCCGGATCTACAAAATGACCCGGACCTATACCCCTCTCGGCCATCCCCACCAGATGACAATGTGGGATTTGCGCATTTGCGCAACTAATCACCAGGGCTGCACAATATCACAGGGTACAATTACATTCAGATCCCTTGGAAGAAGACTTCCTATTAGAGACTTTTGCTCAGCCACAAAAGTCCTCACATACCCTACCAATGTTAAAGGGCTTACTTAAACATGCACCGGAAGTGTTTAAAGACCCTGTCAGGGCCAGGGTTCTTAACCCCAGAGTAGATCAAAAATACAAAGCAGCTCCCAGCGACCCCATATACATCAAGGGTCAGGTCCCTTTAGACTCCCTTGTGGTGTCTAATGCACGTAAAAGGGCCAACTCACAAACCACAGGAGACACCCCACTTCCTGATAAGGAGTCAAAACTTTTGGATGCATCCGGCAAACGCATTGCTTCACAAGCTGCTAATTCTTGGAGGATTGCCAACACCCAAGCTTTGTTGGCAAGATATGACAGGGCTCATTACGATGAGCTTGAGAAGCTTCTCCAACATCTCCCTGACCAATATAAGGACAAGGCGAATGACCTTATACAGGATGGCAAATTAATCACAAATACATCTATTAAATGTGCTCTTGATGCCGCTGATACCGCTTCTCGTGCCGTTAATACCAGCGTTTTGTTACGCAGGCACGCTTGGCTCCGGATATCTGGTTTCAAACAGGAGGTGCAAACCAGTATCCTTAACCAGCCTTTTGACCAAGAACATCTCTTTGGCCCTACAGTCGACACATCTTTAGAAAAGATGAAGAAAGACACAGAGACTGCTAAATCTATGGGGGCCTTGCAACTACCTTCCCTTAGAGGCTCCTTTTGTCGCTCCTTTTATAGGGGTGGCTCCAAAACCAATACATCAGAGCAACCCTCTTCATCTTACAAAAGCCCCAACCAAGGTTCCTTTTCCAAAGGATATTTTAGGGGTGGATACAGGGGTAACAATAATAAAGGGAGAGGGCGCGGTAACAACACCCGCACCTCCCCTACCACCAATCAGTGACTTCCCTCCACTTCCCCCCGACCATTCCACACCTGTCGGGGGACGTCTATCACAGTTCCTACCAGTCTGGAATTCCATCACCACAGACAAGTGGGTAAGACAAATTATCCAGTATGGTTACTGCCTGGAACTCACTTCCAATCCCCCACACATCCCTCCCAAGCACCGTCCAATGTCCACAGAACATTTGACTCCCCTAAAACAAGAGGTTCTCTCTCTCTTACAAAAAAACGCAATAGAACCAGTCCCCTTACCTCATCAGGGCACAGGGGTTTACTCCCTCTCTTTTCTAATCCCAAAGAAAGACGGGTCTCTCAGGCCAATACTGGACCTCAGACCCCTAAACCTCTACATTCAGTCAGACCACTTCCACATGGTCACTCTAGAACAGGTGCTCCCACTACTTCAACAAGGCGACTTTCTCTCCACTCTGGATCTAAAGGACGCCTACTTTCATATTCCTATTCATCCCTCTCACAAAAAATACCTCAGGTTCACAGTGGATGGTCAACATTATCAGTTCAAAGTCCTCCCATTCGGGGTGACCACTGCACCCAGAGTCTTCACTAAATGCCTCGCAGTGGTGGCAGCTCACTTACGAAGGCAACACATCCACGTGTTCCCTTATCTGGACGACTGGCTCATAAAAGCCAAATCTCACAACAGTTGTGTACAACACACACACAAAACGATCCAATTGCTTCACGACTTGGGGTTCACAGTAAACCTCACCAAGTCTCACCTACAACCATCCAACATACAACAGTATCTAGGAGCCACTCTAGACACTTCAAAAGCCCTAGCATACCCCAATCCAGTCAGGATCCGCACCATGCAGGTTGTAATATCCCAATTTCAGCCTCAACACTCATTGCCAGCTCGAGTCTTTATGCAGTTAATCGGAATGATGGCCTCTTGCATCCTCATCGTTCCTTATGCAAGACTCCAGATGCGGCCATTACAGGAATGTTTGGCACATCAGTGGAACCAGGCTCAAGGTCAGTTGACAGATCTGGTGTTGGTGGACAGCCACACATCGCTCTCTGCAGTTGTGGAACACACAAAACCTGTCCAAAGGGCGGCCGTTCCTCGACCCGGTTCCACAGATAGTGCTAACAACAGACGCATCGCTCACCGGCTGGGGAGCTCATCTCCAAAACCAAACCGTTCAGGGCATATGGACCCATCAACAAAAACAACTCCACATAAATCACCTGGAGTTACTGGCAATCTTTCTAGCACTAAAGTCTTTTCAACTCTTGCTAGTAGGCAAAGCTGTCCTAGTCCGTACAGGCAACATGACAGCAATGTACTACATACAAAAACACGGGGGGACACACTCTCTTCAGCTTTCACGACTAGCGCAAAGCATATGGAGATGGGCTATTCCTCAAAACATTTACCTCCTCGCACAACATCTTCCGGGAGTACACAATCAGATCGTGGATCTGCTCAGTCGTCAAACACAGCAGATCCACGAATGGGAACTTCATCCTCAAGTTCTTCTTCCATTCTTTCACATGTGGGGTCATCAAGACATAGAGCTGTTCGCCACACATCAAAACGCAAAATGCCCAAGCTTCGCCTCCAGATATCCACACCCATTGTCCAAAGGCAATGCGCTATGGATGAACTGGTCAGGAAAATTTGCATACGCTTTTCCGCCTCTCCCGCTCATTCCGTTAGTGGTTCGGAAGCTCAAACAACACTCCCTCACAATGATCCTAGTTGCTCCAACATGGGCACGCCAACCATGGTTCACAACCCTGTTGGAACTCTCAGTAGTGCCTCATCAAAAGCTGCACCTCTCCCCCAAGTTCCTCACTCAGAACCATGGAGAAATGAGGCACCCAGATCCCAATCAACTCAATCTTGCGATCTGGCTCCTGAAGTTCTAGACTTTGGCTACCTCAATCTTCCAAAAGTCTAGTGAAACACGCACAACCTGAGTTGTTCAAGTTGTAAAATTTGTTGCGTGCTTCTGGGGTATCACTTTCTGATCAAAAAGTGTAATTCGTGAAGAACGATAAGTTGCGTCTCCTGAATCTTCCGCCAGACTGTATGAACATCATTAAAGAGGCTAGACGTCCTACCACTAGGGCATGCTACGCAGCAAAGTGGAAGAGATCTGTCATTTATTGTACAAATAACAAAATCAATCCGCTAGATGCTTCTATCCAAAACATTATCTGTTATCTTTTGCATCTACAACAATGTAACCTAGCATACACATCTATACAGCTACATCTTGCTGCAATCGCCGCTTACCTCCAAAACCGACAACATTTGTCTTTGTTTCGAGTACCCGCTATCAAAGCGTTTATGGAAGGACTTAAAAGAATAATTCCACCTAGAGTTCCACCCTCTCCCGTATGGAATCTCAATATAGTCCTTACCAGACTCATGGGTCCCCCATTTGAACCTATGCACAAATGCGAGTTACAGTTCCTTACTTGGAAAGTAGCCTTCCTGGTAGCTATCACATCCCTTAGGAGAGTTAGTGAACTCCAGGCATTAACCATACAAGAACCATTTTTACAAATACACCATAGTGAACTGGTTCCAAGGCCTAATCCAAAATTTCTGCCTAAAGTAGTATCTGCCTTCCACCTTAATCAGTCGGTTGAACTTCCAGTATTTTTCCCTCAACCAGACTCAGTGGCAGAACGCGCTCTCCACAAGCTAGACGTTAAAAGAGCGATACTCTACTACATCGAAAGAACTAAGACCTTTAGAAACACAAAACAACTTTTTGTAGCTTTCTCCCCACCTCACAAAGGCAATCCTATTTCAAAGACAGGAATTGCAAGGTGGATTGTTAAATGCATCCAAATATGCTGTCTTAAAGCTAAACGCACATTAACTATTCCCCCTAGAGCTCATTCCACACGCAAACTGGGGGCTTCTATGGCATTCTTAGGGAACATTCCCCTAGACGACATCTGCAAACAGCAACTTGGTCTACACCACATACTTTCACTAAACACTATTGTGTAGATGTGCAAGCAAAATAACAAGCTACTGTGGGCCAGGCTGTATTAAGAACACTGCAACAGATACAGGTTGCCACCGCTAGGGAGGAAAACTGCTATAGTCTATGCTAAAGTATACAATCTACAGCTCATATGCCTCGAACGGAAAATGCTACTTACCAGTATGCATCTGTTCTTGGCATGTAGAGCTGTAGAGTTGTATACGCCCACCCACCTCCCCGGGTACCTTTATCTGTTGCAGTATTATCTTATTTAGATACATTACATGGACATCCTTTTCTATTTTCTTACTAACTCCATCATCACCCTTTATGGCGAAAAACAATCTGAAGATGGAGTCGATGCCCATGCGCACTATCACCATAAGAAGGAGTCACCTATCTCGTGACTACAAAGACTTTTTCGAACAAAAACAAAGTGCAAACATCCGAGCCCAACACCAGATGGCGATCTATGCTAAAGTATACAACTCTACAGCTCTACATGCCAAGAACAGATGCATACTGGTAAGTAGCATTTTCCTATCCATCCATTAACTGTTAAATTCTTTTTTAAATTACATACTATTTTTCATTAAAAAATGACATTATTAATGCTTACCCGCGTGGTTAAGTATTGCGGGTAAAGACTGCATACCAGTGCAATTAATTAACTAAGATGAAAGGTCATTGCTGATCACGGTCCCCATTTCTGGTGTCTGCTTTGTAATACTGCATTATCGGTTTTCAACATTTGTGTTCTGCAAACCTTCCTGTCCATCGTTTTGTTGAATATCTGCACCAAGGCCTTAGGACCTTGTACATTAGTTGCTGACAGGGGGATGGGACTATATTATCCCCTTCCCCATTGTCTTCCTGATGGTTCTGGTATTCATACCGATAAATACTCCAAATAGCTTTCAATAAGCTAGAACCAGGTTCACATCCAGCTCATTTTACTTTTAGACACTTATGAAAAACTATTTGTCTGCATATAAAAGTACTGAAAGCTTGTTATCTTGCTACTGTCCATACCAACTCAACACCATCTAAATCCCCACAACCCTTCTTGCTTACCAGTTTGCAGCTTAGGCAGTAGACTCGCGCTTTCGGGAGAAATTGGGGCTTGGTTAATCGTCCAAAAGTCTGGCCGTATTCAGCTGGTAAAACAAATTCACTAGGAGGTGGAAATCTAAAGGTCTTGCGAGTGTATTAACTATGCTGTAGCTAAACAATCCTTATTGTAATTGTAAATGTATTTATATAGCGCTTACAAACCCTGACTGGGCATTGAAGCACTTTTTCGGCGAGTAGCCTTCTACTCCGGTACCCAAGATTAGTAGTTATTAGGTCAGTAAAAAATATTTCAGTTTTTTCATGTGTATTGGTAGTGTTAGGTTTGTGCTCTTGATTTCTTGCGTGTTTGGTAAAGTTTGGAGTTGGGATAGAATGATAGGGATGGGTATGAAAAGGGGGAGCTTGGAGTAGGGATAGTATGACCGGAATGGATTTGACTTGTAGAGGGGAAGTAGTAGGTTTTTTGTAAGTAGTGGTCATGTGTGCTTGTTAGTTGGGTGGGATGGCCAAAGGAGGGGTGAAAGTTTGAGAAGGATGTTTGAGAGTTCATAGTAGTCAGAAAGGTTTGGGATGAGACAGAAGGGGGAAGGATGGAAGGGTATGTTTCTTAATAGAAATATGTAAATAATATATATATATATATATATATATATATATATATATATATATATATATATATATATATACATACATACTCACATGATGTTTAGTAAAGTTAAGCTTAATTAAACCCCTCTATATAAATACTCATATGTACATTGAAGCAGCAATATTTACATGGCCTGCTGTGCACATTTATGTTGTGGTACATTTTTATGGTTCAAATTAACTTGGGTATACATAAAAATAAATATTCCACTTATTGTAGTTATTAGTAGCAGGCATAACCTTCTATATGTGCACCTATATCTACATTGAAACAGTACATTTGACCTGGTCTGATATACACATGTATCTTGGGGTGCAATATATAGTTTTCCCCTTATATAAATGTTTCTAATTATAGAAGGAGGCATAGTTCAAAGTACAATGATACCCGTATAACAAGAGCACTTTTCCTTTACACTGAGAAGTATAGCTGTTTATGTCAGAGTATACTGTTCTGGTATATTCATGAATTGTTAGTATAGTAGTCATGCGGGGAAGAGCCAGCTCTTGACTAATATTCTGAAGTGAAGATGGTTGTCTGTGGATCTTATGTTTGTGGGTAATGAATTCCATAGTTTGGCTGCTTGAACAGAGAAAGATCTTCCACCCATGTTTTTTTTTCTTGTATGTAGGAATTATGAGGCGGGGAGCCATTATTGAATGTCGGTTCCTTTGTTGAATGTATTATGGCAATTCAGTGTTACATATACTAATAATTAACCCATACAGCACTTGTATGCTGTTGAGTGATGATGCGCTATATAAAATATAATGCTGATGTTCACAGAATCATGTTCTCCCATAATTTGTGTTTTTTAGGGTTGGACCGATTAGTTTCCCTCATTGTGGGAGCATCAAGCATCCGTGATGTCATCGCTTTCCCAAAGTCCTTCCGGGGTCGCGACCTCATGAGCAATGCCCCTGATATTGTCTGCGCTGAGGACCTGAAGCCATATCATATCCAGGTCACATGGCCAGCAGACCATGAGGCAGACCCATAAGCCCCATGCTGTGACCAACAGGCAATTGGAAAGGGCCCAAAACGAGAGGTCATCAGATAGCCATTCTAAGCATGATCTGGACAGAACAGGTACTTTCTCGCCTCTTGGGAGATCACCTCAACAATTATGTCCGCCACACTTGGGACTACGATGCCAGCACTCCAGTGGTGGGTGTATCCGAGAAAGCTTTTGCCAGCCCCAGGCTTACATCATGTGGGTGATACTTGTAGTGCTGGACACAGCGAGTAAAGCTTGGTTGTATCTTTTGCCTAATGTGCAGGTGTTCATGTTTTTGAGTTTATTCATCAAAATGCAGGACACAGGAACTCTTAGCTGGCCCTCTACCTTTCCCACCTCGTGCATTTCTGGAGCGCAGTTATCAGCTCCTCTCTGCAGGTGATACTCGTATTGAAAAACTGAAAAGATATCAAGACTTTTTTCGTGTGGTTGAAAAGTTGTATAAATGCAGTATATTTCGTTCTTGACTAAGCAATCAGAGCATGAAGCAGAGGGACTAACCTAATGGTTAAATAAATACTTACTCCTGGCACTGAGTTTTATATTGGAATACTTTTTAATAAAGATTTTATCATAATAAATTTATTAGAAACAACCAACAGCTGCACGTTTACATTTTATTTTTCCATGCCTCTTTTATATTAGGTATTAAACATAATCGTAGAACGAAACCTTCAAATGGACTTCTTGTTTTAAACATATACAGAAAGAAATGTTGTTTATATTGTATTTTCATTCTGTTTGTTGCTTACAACCTTGGCTAGGAAGAGTATCTTATTTGGGAAGCCACAGAGACACATGCAGATCAGTATTAAGTTTATGAAACAAAATAAGATATTTTGGTTAATGTTGTCTCCATCCTAATTTTCCAAATTAGAATATGCAAGATGTAGATTTCGGTATTATAGAATGACTATAAATTAATGATGACCATTTGAATAGCAAATATCCTAAACTGAATTGTATCTTGGCACTTTAAATAATTGATGTTCGTGCAACCCTACTTGGCCTCATAAAGAGGAAATGGGAATTCAAACCTACGTTCTGCAGATGACACGCAGAAACTGCAGTTGGTGCTCCTGTTCAGTGATTGGGTGGGTGCCAAGGTGGCATGCCTCTGGTTCGTCTGGAGTCCGGTTGGTTAATTCTTGATTTAAGAGCAGCTATTGAGACTCTAGTACACCTTAGCAAAATTTACCTTAGTAGTGTCCAAATAGGGTAGGATCCATGCTAGATTTGAAGGCTACCTACTTAAGATTAATTTTATGGCAAGGCAAAGAGACATTATATGGTGCTATCACTTTAACTGCTTGCTCAGAAGCAATCCGCATCATCAATAGGCTTTAAGATGTAATCAGAACAACATCACACCAACAGCACCCAGCCTCCTCGTCTTTTGATTACTCCACCTGACAGATAAATCCTGTTTTCCTTCTCTCGCAAGTCTCTTTTCTCTTTGCCCACTCATTTGATAGCCTTTGTACCTGTTGACCTTCTTTTTGTTTCTATGAGCTTGATAGGTTCCTCTTGGACCTACATTAGGTGTCCCTATTTATTGATACAATATGCATATCTTCCCATTGGGGTTGTGACTGAATACTCGGACTGCTTTGGGGTCCCTGTGTTAGATGTTGTTTACAGTAACTAATCTACAATTTTATTGTGAAATGTTAGAAAGGCATCAGAAACCCTGTTATTATAAAACTCAAAATAATATAGGGCCAGATGTATATAGACTTCCGTTTGCGTCTTTACCCATTATGAGTTCTATAGGTGTCGGTATTTCCTCCATGTTACTATCTCTTGGTTTTTCCGAAATCAGAGTTATATTAAATAATAAGGTAGTGGCCCAATAATATAATCTTATATTTGGTAAAGCCAGCCCTCCCCTGTCTCTTGACAAAGATAAAAATTTATATGCTCTCCTAGGTTTTTCATATGCCCAAATGAAGCGAGAAAATAGCTCTTCAATTTTTTTCAAACAGATAGTGGGAAATTCTAAAGGAATTGCCCTTAAAAAAATACAAAAATTTGGGGGGAAAAGCATTTTAATTATATTGCATCTGCCGATGATCGATAGGTGTAAGTTATGTAGTCTCATTAATTCAATTTTTGTTTTAGCGATCAAAGGGTCAATATTACCATCAACAATTTTATCGACGTTAGCTAGAATATCAACTCCAGGATATGTGGCCTTTTCCACTTGTCTAGTGTTGTTAACCATGCTGACATTATTGCAAACTATTTGAGTTTTGGTACTATTAAGAGAATACCCCGAGAGTTGCCCAAATCTCGCTGCTTCCGCCTCTATCACAGCTATAGCTGCTTCAGGATCAGGGGTGACTATCGCAATGTCATCAGCATAAGCCAAGGTTTTAGTTTTCCCACCCCGAGATACGATAGGTCTAATACTCCTGTTAGTTTCCAATTGCCGCAAAAAGGGGTCTATATAGAGAGCGAACAGCAGCGGAGAGCTCGGGCAACCCTGCCAGGTACCCCTAGTTATTTCAAATGAGTCTGTAAGAGCCTCATTTACAAAAAGTCTCGCGCTGGGATGGAAATAAAGCATCTTAAAAGCAAGTGTTAGTTTTTTACCTATTCCGACCCTTGACAGGGTCTCCCAAAGAAAAAACCAGGAGACCCTATCAAAGGCTTTTTCAGCATCCAGCAATATAAGTGCTGTTGGCTCACCGGAAATATTAGCGGCACCAAATAGTGAGATAACTCTTCTGGTATGATCAGTCGTGCCACGTCCTGGTATAAAACCATGTTGGCGAGGTGAGACAACCTTGTGAATAACAGCTGCTAAACGAGTGGCAAGAATTTTAGAATAGATCTTGCTGTCAGCATTGATCAACGTAATGGGGCGATAAGAGCCGGGTTCCAGTGGTGATTTATGTTTTTTAAGAAAAACGATAATTTTGGCCTGTGTCCAGGCCTGCGGTGGTTTGCCCCCTTCAAATACATGCAACATTAATTGTAACATCCATTCTTTCAGTTGTGTGGCAAATTTTTTATAAAACTCTAGGGGTATATTATCTAAACCTGTGGCTTTTACCACTCGGAAGGCTATTAATACAAAGCAAAATATCCACCCACTGAGGGAGTTCCTCAAGTTGCTGCTGTTCCTCTTGTGAAAATTGTGCTACTGGACTTTGATTAAGATATGAAGTAACATTTCCCGAATGTTCAAGAATATCCTCATGATATAGACTTTTGTAGTATGAATAAAATACCATACGAATACCCTCTGGATCTACGGTTCTCCCTCTAACAGGATCATTAATCTCAGCTATTGTATTCCGAGTTGTTCTTTGCCTGGCTCTAGTTGCGAGGTGGTGCCCTACCTGCTCACTACATTCATATGCCTTCTCACGCCACACAACTAACCTATCTGCAGCTCTCTTGGCTATCATTTCAAGAATTGTTGACCTAGCTACCATCGCTTTTAAATGTGCTTCTGAAGCGTCTCCGCCCTGCTGGAGTGCTACAATCAAATCTTCTTCTGCGGCAGCCAGGCTACCTTGCATATCATTGAGCAAATGTAACCTTTCTTTATTCATAGTTAGCGAAAAGCTCAATGTCTCCCCCCGTATTCCAGCTTTAAATGTGTCCCAAACTATATCCATCCCAGCACTTCCTATATTCCCCTTAAAAAATTGGGGTATCCACCTCCTCATATGCTCACAGTATTCCTCATTCCGCAATAGCGAGCGTTCGAAACTCCAATTGGATTTACCCATATTTCTAGACCCCCACCCCTTAAGTTCTATTATTAAAGGATTGTGGTCGGCCAATATGCGTGGAGCTTTCTCGATCGAACACGCATGAAGAATAGTACGTGATGCTAAGAAAAAGTCTAATCTTGCATGCTTGTTATGCGGAAAAGAAAAATATGTAAAACCCGGGTCCATGGGGTTCTGCCAATTCCAGACATCAGAAAGTGCTTGTTCACAACATAGAGTCCTCACGGCTCTAAAAACCTTGGGTTTCCGACCGTTATAGACCCACCCATTATCAAAGGCAATATTTTGGCTGGCAGGCAGATTTATATTTAAATCCCCACATATGATTATGGGTAGCGGCCAAGTAGCTAATTCATTATTTATATAATCAAATACTGTTGGATCGTCTAAAGTGCTACCGTAAATAGTACAAATTGTGATTGGGTCCCCATTGTCCCTGCGACATTCTGTAATTACCCATCGCCCATTCTGATCAGCTATTGTTCGGGTAAATTGAATAGCGCGATTGGTTGTCAGAATTGCTACCCCCCGCGTCTTTGAGTTCTGGGTCGTGGCCCCCACCAATGTATAACCAAGTGTTTCCAGCAAGTGTATCTGTGTTCTTTCGATATGCGTTTCCTGCATGCAGATAACATCAGCTTTTAACAATCGTAGCCCTGCTGCAGTGTTCCGCCGTTTTTTTAAATGGTTAAGGCCACAAATATTAATTGACGCTATACGCAGTTTACTCATTAATGATAGTAGTCTGCAGCCATAAAAGGAAAATCAAAATATCTAAGACCAACTCCCAGAGTACCAACCCCTTCCCCCCTTTCCCCCTTAACCCTAACCCAACCAGAATCAAGCCCCCCCTCCCACCACCTATCACTGAGGTTACCTGGCGCGGCCTGCGCCAGGATAATGGAGTCTGAGCAGTCGTGACCCGTACCCCCCCCCCCCCTCGGTCCGATCCTTCACCCTTCACTATTATTATCCTGTTCAATTCACAGTGATAATCCCCTTTCTTCCTTCTCTTTCTCCTCTTCTGTTACATTCTGTCTTGAAAGCAATCATGCTCTTAAAGAAAACCCAGTTTCATTGATAAATAAATCTTTAGAGAGAAAAAGACCACCCAGAAAGAGATAGAAGCACAAAGTCAGAGCCTGTATCCAATATCCGCTTCAATTAGTGAAAAATTCTTCTCAAGTCTTATTTTATCTTATTTGTGGCTTGTGATCTCTCGCAAATACTCTTGAGCCTGGATTTCGGAGGCAAAGCTACGCGTGACTCCCTTAAATATGACCTTTAGGCGTGCAGGATTCTGGAGATAGACTGTAGCACCCAGTTGTTGAAATGGCGCAAAGAGTTGTCTCATCCTCCATCTGCGCTCCACAGTGGCATGAGCAAAGTCAGGCCGAGTAAAAAATGTAATACCATTAAATTCTTTTTTGTTTGCAGGCCTTGCAAGATCATAGAGCAGCTGTCGCAGGAGAAAATTGCCAAAGTAGATCAACATAGCTCATGGGTATTGTGAGGAGGAGGAAGAGGTAGGTCGCTTAGAGAGTGTTAGTGGAAAGCGATGGACTCGCTGTAGTTCCTTATCCCCATCCCAAGAATGTAAATCCGGGAAGGCTCCCTTAAAGAGTGTAATCATGAAAGCCTTAGGGTCGTTTCCCTCCACTCCCTCCGGGATACCAAGAACGCGAAGGTTGTTGCGACGTAGCCGATTTTCTTGCTCCTCAACTTTGAGCATAAGATCTTTAACTATGCCATCATGTTCCTCTCCTTGCGTTTTCAAGATAGCAGTGTCTTTCTCAAGGTTTTCGGTGCGTACCTCGACTGAAGCCATTCGATCTGCAATGTCCTTATGGTGCCTTGAAGTCATAATGGGTAAAGACGCATGGGGCTGGCTATGGAGATTTGTGAATGATAGTCACTACAAGAACGTCCGTTTTAAATCATTAATAGGCGGGTATAGGATCCTGAGATTGACTCGGAAATTGTTAGGGCTGGGCCGATTGAGTCACTACACACCGATCAGTAATAACCCCAATTTGCCGGAAATTTTTAAAGGCCCTATTATTAAAAGATGGTGTGATGCCGGACTGTCTAAGCTCGGCGATTTCTATTCTTTAACCGATATAGTCAGTTTTGATAATCTTAAAGAGACATACAACCTAGACTGGAGAGATTTTTATAAATATCTTCAAATTCGAGATTTTCTATCTAAAAAAGGAGGAGGCCCAATTGGTTTCACCAATAACTATATGATAGACAGATTAATGAAAAATAGACTGCTCTCTATCGGGGACGGTTATAGCTTTTTTAATTCATTAATGCCGGATGATATGGAGGCACGAGCAGCAAAATGGAAAATAGAGATAGGCATACAGGAAAATTTATTTTTCTATTCAGCTGAATTGGCGCAGAAAATCTTAATTCCGGCTCGGCTTCAGGCACAATATTATAAATCCTGCTTCTCACTCTATTATACCCCAAAAAAATTCTAAGTGGGGGACAGGTAAAGGAACTCTATGTCCCCGATGTGCGTTATTTCAGGCGGATTTAGATCACATGTTTTGCTCATGTAATTCTCTAAATAGCTTGAAACAGGAAATCTCTAATTTTTTTAAAGAGGTATTAGGGGTTGGCTATCTCCTCTCCTCGTCTCTGATTGGACTTGGCGTAGACTCACAAATACAAGGGAAGCCAGGAGAAAAACCTGTGTTCATTGGTATGGCGATACTACGTTTATGCCTGGCTTCGGCGTGGCTGGACCCAAACCCCCCTGTCTATCATCAATGGTTTTCTCGGTTGTTGGCAAACTATAACTTTGAGAAGGCTATATATGCAAAAAGGGGAGTGCGGGCCAGATCTAAAGGCCTAAAAATTTGGGCACCACTGACTAGATGGCTCGAGAAATCATTAGTTAAGTGAATGAGTCCAACTCCTCATGGGTGGGGTGGGAGGGGCTAAGAGTAGAAGGGGTGGGGGGTGGGTGGACTAAACGGATAAAATGTGCATAATTCTTATACTTTGTCCCTCTTTTCATTTTTGACATATGTGATGTTTTCTCATTAATGTATTATAATGATTGTTTATATATATGATTGCATAATTATGCACAAATAAAAAAATAAAAAAGACTTCCGTTTGCGATTTCCTAATAGCGAATGTTTGCGATTCGCTATTAGAGAATTGCAAACAGATATGTACAACAGTGTGTTTACACTGTTTGCGATTCCCAATGGGTTGCAAGGGCCTGCCTCATTAATATTCATGAGACAGGTCACAATTTGCGACCCATTAGGAATGGCTGGCACTCATTGGGATTGTGGCCTGCTGGGGTCAGCAAAACCACCATGTCTCTGACTGCTTTTTAAATTAAGCAGTTTTTAAAATTTTGAAATGCAGCCCCTTTTCCTTAAAGAAAAACAGGATGCATTTATAAAAGAAAAATTTAAAGTTTCCTTTTCATTTTTTTCCCCTTTGCCAATGGGTTATGCACAAAGTCGTGTCCTACTCTTCCAAAACCAGATCCTTTTGGACAGCCTTTGATTTCTATTTTTATTTTTTTAGACCGTATGATGCAGGAGAGTTTCAATTTCTGCGCTCTATGACAAAATACAGATTCAACTTTGTATGACCTATGTGAACCCCCTGAAAACGTGGCTTTTCTCTTCCAGCTTGACTGTTTGCTAGGCCCTGCATTTGTGCCTGACGTGCGCCTTGAAAGCCCTAGAGGTGTAGAATCGCTACAGAATACATATGTGAAATTAACATAATATAAACAAACACATTCACGTAGTTAGAATGCAACCTAAAACACTATCATTTGAAACTGTTTAAAAAAAGAAGGGACATATTAATCAAGGTTTTACGTCGCCCTTGCGCCACACAAGGGGGCGCAAGGGCGACACAAAACCTAAGTGAGATTTGTCAAGCCACGCACGACCACTTTGCGCGGCCCTACATGGCTTGATAAATTCAGAGTAACGCAAGGCAGCGCAAATTGCTGCCTTGCATTACTCTGCAGCAGGAAGGCGTTGCGTGGGTGTTCTCACGCATCCACTCAAGGATATTGGTGCATTCACAGATTTACCATTAGTGGAAGACATGGGAATGCGTCAAAATGCTGAGTCCCCAGGGGAGGTGTAATGAGGAGAAATAGAAAGAGGAAAATGCCTCTCAGGATTGTTTTTGTGAAAGAAGTTTGCCCTTCCTGCACAAAAACAATCCTGCCTCCAACGCATGCACCCTTGTAACATGACGTAAGGGTGCCTGCATTGGCTGTGGGCTGCCAAAAGTGTGCTAGGAAAGGACAGGAATGCGCTGTATAATGTTAAATACGGCACGTTCGTGCCCTTTCATGCAGCACAGTGCAGTGCAGCAAGGTGGCGTGCTGTGTTCCACTGCGTGAAAGATTGGTAAATATGCCTGCGGTCAGCATATAATACCTAATATATTCTACATACAATGTAATTGAACTTCAGAAGCAGGAGACCTGTGTTCTAATCACAAGTCCATCTCACAACTTGGCATGATTCTGAAACATGAATACACAAAAGTGGGCTGCCCCTTGAATCAATTCCTATGTTTATCTACAGAGTTCTATAGAGATGCACTACCAGTGGGGGCATCTCATAAAAAGTTACGGACTGGCCTCACACACCGCCCGGTGTCATGCTTCATCATCGGCTGTCCTCGCCCTCTAAAAACTTGGTTTGATAGAGGGCGGGCATACACCTGGAGACAGGGATGCACTTCTAAATCTAAGTGATGGCCGTGGGGGAGTGATAAGTGATTTAAAAACCATTACATTAGTCCATGTGCTATGCTTTATTCAAATGGTAAATGTATGGTGGTTAAAAACTAAGTGAACGGTGATATGGGATATTATTCTCCCTTCACCTTATAAAATGCGGTCGATATGTTTCTGCTGAGGTGTCCCCGAAGGGTACGTAGCATTCTTCAGGACCTAAAAGAAGGGGGAAAAAGGGGGGTTATATACCCTATGTGTTCACTTCCTTTTAACTAGTGAAAAATGGAAGGAAAATCCTGTCGCTAGATCAGGGGAGGGGTTAAAAAACACTATGTAGGTGGATACTTCCCTCTTGGTATAGTACCACTGAGAGTAACTCTGTAGAGAAAGGAAAAACAAAAACAAAACATACAAACCAAACCGTGTGAGTATGTAAACAAATAGTTTATAAACATCATCCATCCCGCGTCATACCTATAGCGCGCGTGGTGGTGTGAAGTGGTCTTTATGAGACACGTGGCAGGTGCAACGTGTACTCACACCGTTAAAAAGTGGTTGTAAACCAACTCTTACCCTGTATTTCTACCCTAAACGCTCCATGGGAGGGCTGAGGTGGAAGGACCTACTTAGACTTTCTGTAGGGAAAAAACACATAAAATCACTACTGGTAGTTAAGGGTTAGTCACCAGTATTCAGAAAGAACCAGGACCAAGGTTCCTAGTTAAAGCAAACATAACAAGGTGAAATCCAGAACTAATGGACCACCTATTCATTCAAGTTCACACCAGCATTCCTTCAGGCATACTCTTACTGTCTAGTTTCAGTGCGTCCAGCCGTTCTTCCCGGAGGTGTCCTCTCTGTCTCCCCGCTGATGGTAAATGGTGAGATTCAGAGGGTTTTTATACTAAAGAGCTGTGACTAATTAGTGAGCTAATCAGTGTTAATTGGGCCCGTTAAGTGAGTTTCCTGTGTCCCTCTACGGGACTGCCTGACCGCCTGGTGGGAGGCGTAACTGTAAATCGCCCCACCCGATTGGTCAAAACATGCCTCCAACACTACCAAGGCCATTAAGATAGTAAACAATGGGCTTGTGAGGTTTGTTTCCTGTGTCCCTCTTGCGTGAGCCTGACCGCCTGGTTGAGGGTGTGTATTCAATGAAGGTTTCGTTCTGCATTGGTCAAAACATGCCTCCAACACTATCAAGGCCATTTTAGATAGTTAAAAATGGGCTTGTGAGGTTTGTTTCCTGTGTCCCTCTTGCGTGAGCCTGACCGCCTGGTAGAGGGTGTGTATTCAAAAAGGTTACGTTCGGCATTGGTCAAACGGCGCCGATACCGATGTTATGGTCCTTCCCTTCCTGCGGGAAAACAAATGCAGATACGAGGTCATTAGCTCCCATGTTTGTGAGGACGCCCATG
Organism: Calotriton arnoldi; assembly: GCA_963921515.1. Classification (NCBI taxonomy): domain Eukaryota; kingdom Metazoa; phylum Chordata; class Amphibia; order Caudata; family Salamandridae; genus Calotriton; species Calotriton arnoldi. Next base: position 1,027,984 of record CAWUFW010005084.1, read on the forward strand.
TTCATTACCGGGTCTGATCAGTCTCCCGGTATTGGAGCATGCGCTGAAGTAGTGGGAAACCCGCTACCGCGCATGTGCCTAGGTGTATTCCGTGAGACGCTTGCCCTGCTATGGCTCCTATGCTTGCGCACTGATAACTACCAGCGTGGATTACAGCAGGGGCCGCTCGAGATCCCCGTAAAGTGAGGGGATACCCCAAGAGTTCTAAACACTGTGAGAAAAATAAAGCAACATTACTCTGTTCATAATGGGATTACGGGCCAATGGTACCTCACTTGTTATATGTGAGAAGTACACACTAATGATAGTCAGTGGTGGTAATTGCTACAGCTGGTATCTATGTTTGATAACATGGGTTTACACAAACCAATGTGTTCCCCATGCCAGCTTGATCTGTTTGAATTTGCGAGCATAACAATGGGCCCACTCTTAGTGAACTACTTAAAATAAAGTAGAGGGGTAGCAGTAGAGAATAGTCCCTACTCTATTAGGCCAGCTTTCTTGGAGTTGGTTGTTGACTAAAGAAGGTGTGCATGGTCAATTCTATACATTTTCTATTTCGCAAGTTGCAGCCATGGTATCTCATCATTTAAGCCTTTATCATCGCTGCGAAGCCTGTATACCCAGCGCTGTTCTCGGATATGGAGTTGTCTAGAGATATCAGTCTTTTGTTTATTCATAACCTCAAGCACCACCCATCTGAGGTCCAGGTCGTTGTGGCCTTTCTCCGTGAAATGTTTCGTCAGTTTGGTGTTGGTCTTCCTGCACCTAATCGTACTCCGGTGTTCGCTGATCCGCGTCTTCACCTTCCTGGTGGTCATCCCGACATACTTCAGGTTACATGGACAGGATAGGAGGTACACCACACCTTCTGTATTGCAGTTGCTGAAATGTTTTAGCTTCCAGGGTCTCTCTGTACCTATGTCGACTTCTTTTGTTGTGGTGGTCAGCCGGCAGCACACACAGTTGCCGCATGGGTAGTGGCCTGTTGGTCTCGGTTGGCTCCACAGAGTCATCTGATTCTCAATTTGATCATTGGGAGTTTTGGAGTGTACCAAGGTGTCCCTCAAGTTCCTACTCCGTTTGTATGCGAATAGTGGGGGTTCCCACTTCTTGTTCCCGCTGTTTAAGATGGCCCATTTTTTCTTTATGATGTTCTGGATTCTGTTCGACACTGGCGTGTATGTTGTAACGCAGACCAGGCGGTCTTTCTTTTCTTTATGTGTTGTCTCCAAAAGGGCATCCCGGTTATTATTCCTCGCCCTTTTCCTTGCCCGTTTAACCATCTTCTTGGGGTAATGTCTCTCCAGGAGTTTTGTCTCTAGTTGTTCTGCCTGTATCTGGAATGTATCTATCTCAGAACAGTTCCTTCTAATCCTCAGGAATTGGCCTACAGGAAGGTTCTCACGGAGGGCCCTCGGGTGGTAGCTGTCATACATTAATAAACTGTTCTTGTCTGTTGATTTAGTGTGGACTTTTGTGGATATTCCTTCTGATGTTAAGGTTATAGCCAGATCCAAGAAAACAGCCTGATTTTTGTCGATGGTATGTGTGAACCTGAGGTGGGGGTCAATGCCGTTGACCCACTCCACGAAGCGTGTTGCCTCATCCTTGGTACCTCGCCAGATGACAAAAATGTCATCTATGTACGGTTTCCATGTCTTCATTCGAGGTGTGAAGGGGTTCAAGATGTGGTCCTCCTCAAAGCGGTGTACGTACAGACACGCCATGCTCGGCGCGAAGGTGCTGCCCATGGATGTGCCGCCCACTTGATGGTACAGGGTGTCCTCAAACTCGAAGAAATTCTCCATAAGTGCTAGTTCCGCACACTACATGATGAAATGCGTGGGTGTCACATATGTCCAATCCTGGTCAGTAGAATCTGTTCCACCACCTCCAGAGTACGCCTCTGGGGGATGCTCGTATAGAGCGCTTCAATGTCCATGGTAATGAACATGTCTTCGCTTGCATCTATGTCCAGGTTTCGAAGATGGCAAAGTACATCTTTGGTGTCTCTAAGGTAAGATCGAGATTTCTGTACAATCGGCTTCAAGAACCAGTCGCAGAACTGGGAAAGTGGTTCCAGAGCTGACCCAATACCCGACACTATCGGTCTGCCCGGTGGGGGTGTTTTGTTTTTGTGAATTTTAGGAAGGGTATAGAACCTAGGAGTCCTTGGTTCCAAATTCACTAAAAACTCAGCCTCATGCTTGGTAATCCAGTCCTGGGTTTCTGCTTCGTTGACCATGTTCTTGATGCTGGTCATGATGCGGGGTGTTGGATCTTCCTGGTGTAGCTCATAGCTCGAGGTGTCGGATAGCAGGCGTAAGCATTCCTCTTTGTACATAGTATAGTCCATCAGGACTATGGCACCCCCTTATCTGCCGGTTTGATGATTATGTCATGGTTGTTCTTCAATTGCTCCAGAGCCGTTCTCTCTCCTTTGGTCATATTCTGGAATCCCTCATATTGTTGAAGTCGATTCTTTCCACTTCTGTGAGGACAGCTTGTTCAAATGCCAGGACATTGCAGGATATGTTCTGGTTCGGGGAGAGAAAGTGGACTTCTTCCGTAGTCCAGTGCTGGTCCGGTCACTGTCCAGTGTTTCGTTTTCGCCAAAATAATCTTTCAGCTTGATCTTTCTGAAGAACTGAGCTAATTCAGTGTTGAGGAAGAAAGGGTCGTTATTTGGGGTGGGGACAAAACCCAAGCCTTTCGCTAGATCCGATTCTTCTTCTATGCTGAGGCTATGCGAACTCAGGTTTACAACATTGGTTATTCCCTGGTCGTTGTTATTGTTGAGCCTCTGCCCCTGCTCCGTGTCACTGCGCCGCTGGTTGACGCTTCGTCTTCCCATTGGATCCTCGTTGTCCTCCTCGGTTTCTGTCTGCCTCTTCCTCGAAGCGTCAACCATGACATAATCATCAAACCGGCAGATAAGGGGGGTGCCATAGTCCTGATGGACTATACTATGTACAAAGAGGAATGCTTACGCCTGCTATCCGACACCTCGAGCTATGAGCTACACCAGGAAGATCCAACACCCCGCATCATGACCAGCATCAAGAACATGGTCAACGAAGCAGAAACCCAGGACTGGATTACCAAGCATGAGGCTGAGTTTTTAGTGAATTTGGAACCAAGGACTCCTAGGTTCTATACCCTTCCTAAAATTCACAAAAACAAAACACCCCCACCGGGCAGACCGATAGTGTCGGGTATTGGGTCAGCTCTGGAACCACTTTCCCAGTTCTGCGACTGGTTCTTGAAGCCGATTGTACAGAAATTTCGATCTTACCTTAGAGACACCAAAGATGTACTTTGCCATCTTTGAGACCTAGAAATAGATGCAAGCGAAGACATGTTCATAACCATGGACATTGAAGCGCTCTATACGAGCATCCCCCAGAGGCGTACTCTGGAGGTGGTGGAACAGATTCTACTGGACCAGGATTGGACATATGTGACACCCACGCATTTCATCATGGAGTGTGCGGAACTAGCACTTACGGAGAATTTCTTCGAGTTTGAGGTCACCCTGTACCATCAAGTGGGCGGCACATCCATGGGCAGCACCTTCGCGCCGAGCATGGCGTGTCTGTACGTACACCGCTTTGAGGAGGACCACATCTTTAACCCCTCGAACCCCTTCACACCTCGAATGAAGACATGGAAACGGTACATAGATGACATTTTTGTCATCTGGCGAGGTACCAAGGATGAGGCAACATGCTTCGTGGAGTGGGTCAACGGCATTGACCCCCACCTCAGGTTCACACATACCATCGACAAAAATCAGGCTGTTTTCTTTAATCTGGATATAACCTTAACATCAGAAGGAATATCCACAAAAGTCCACACTAAACCAACAGACAAGAACAGTTTATTAATGTATGACAGCTACCACCCGACGGCCCTCCGTGAGAACCTTCCTGTAGGCCAATTCCTGAGGATTAGAAGGAACTGTTCTGAGATAGATACATTCCAGATACAGGCAGAACAACTAGAGACAAAACTCCTGGAGAGACATTACCCCAAGAAGATGGTTAAACGGGCAAGGAAAAGGGCGAGGAATAATAACCGGGATGCCCTTTTGGAGACAACACATAAAGAAAAGAAAGACCGCCTGGTCTGCGTTACACCATACACGCCCGTGTCGAACAGAATCCAGAACATTATAAAGAAAAAATGGGCCATCTTAAACAGCGGGAACAAAAAGTGGGAACCCCCACTATTCGCATACAAACGGAGTAGGAACTTGAGGGACACCTTGGTACACTCCAAAACTCCCAATGATCAAATTGAGAATCAGATGACTCTGTGGAGCCAACCGAGACCAACAGGCCACTACCCATGCGGCAACTTTGTGTGCTGCCGGCTGACCACCACAACAAAAGAAGTCGACATAGGTACAGAGAGACCCCGGAAGCTAAAACATTTCAGCAACTGCAATACAGAAGGTGTGGTGTACCTCCTATCCTGTCCATGTTACCTGAAGTATGTCGGGATGACCACCAGGAAGGTGAAGACGCGGATCAGCGAACACCGGAGTACGATTAGGTGCAGGAAGACCAACACCAAACTGACGAAACATTTCACGGAGAAAGGCCACAACGACCTGGACCTCAGATGGGTGGTGCTTGAGGTTATGAATAAACAAAAGGCTGATATCTCTAGACCACTTCATATCCGAGAACAGCGCTGGGTATACAGGCTTCGCAGTGATGATAAAGGCTTAAATGATGAGATACCATGGCTGCAACTTGCGAAATAGAAAATGTATAGAATTGACCATGCACACCTTCTTTAGTCAACAACCAACTCCAAGAAAGCTGGCCTAATAGAGTAGGGACTATTCTCTACTGCTACCCCTCTACTTTATTTTAAGTAGTTCACTAAGAGTGGGCCCATTGTTATGCTCGCAAATTCAAACAGATCAAGCTGGCATGGGGAACACATTGGTTTGTGTAAACCCATGTTATCATACATAGATACCAGCTGTAGCAATTACCACTACTGACTATCATTAGTGTGTACTTCACACATATAACAAGTGAGGTACCATTGGCCCGTAATCCCATTATGAACAGAGTAATGTTGCTTTATTTTTCTCACAGTGTTTAGAACTCTTGGCGTATCCCCTCAATTTACGGGGATCTCGAGCGGCCCCTGCTGTAATCCACGCTGGTAGTTATCAGTGCGCAAGCATAGGAGCCATAGCAGGGCAAGCGTCTCACGGAATACACCTAGGCGCATGCGCGGTAGCGGGTTTCCCACTACTTCAGCGCATGCTCAAATACCGGGAGACTGATCAGACCCGGTAATGAACATGGGCGTCCTCACAAACATGGGAGCTAATGACCTCGTAACTGCATTTGTTTTCCCGCAGGAAGGGGAAGGACCATAACATCGGTATCGGCGCCGTTTGACCAATGCCAAATGTAACCTTTTTTGAATACACACCCTCTACCAGGCGGTCAGGCTCACGCAAGAGGGACACAGGAAACAAACCTCACAAGCCCATTTTTAACTATCTAAAATGGCCTTGATAGTGTTGGAGGCATGTTTTGACCAATGCCGAACGAAACCTTCATTGAATACACACCCTCAACCAGGCGGTCAGGCTCACGCAAGAGGGACACAGGAAACAAACCTCACAAGCCCATTGTTTACTATCTTAATGGCCTTGGTAGTGTTGGAGGCATGTTTTGACCAATCGGGTGGGGCGATTTACAGTTACGCCTCCCACCAGGCGGTCAGGCAGTCCCGTAGAGGGACACAGGAAACTCACTTAACGGGCCCAATTAACACTGATTAGCTCACTAATTAGTCACAGCTCTTTAGTATAAAAACCCTCTGAATCGCACCATTTACCATCAGCGGGGAGACAGAGAGGACGCCTCCGGGAAGAACGGCTGGAAGCACTGAAACTAGACAGTAAGAGTGTGCCTGAAGGAATGCTGGTGTGAACTTGAATGAATAGGTGGTCCATTAGTTCTGGATTTCACCTTGTTATGTTTGCTTTAACTAGGAACCTTGGTCCTGGTTCTTTCTGAATACTGGTGACTAACCCTTAACTACCAGTAGTGATTTTATGTGTTTTTTCCCTACAGAAAGTCTAAGTAGGTCCTTCCACCTCAGCCCTCCCATGGAGCGTTTAGGGTAGAAATACAGGGTAAGAGTTGGTTTACAACCACTTTTTAACGGTGTGAGTACACGTTGCACCTGCCACGTGTCTCATAAAGACCACTTCACACCACCACGCGCGCTATAGGTATGACGCGGGATGGATGATGTTTATAAACTATTTGTTTACATACTCACACGGTTTGGTTTGTATGTTTTGTTTTTGTTTTTCCTTTCTCTACAGAGTTACTCTCAGTGGTACTATACCAAGAGGGAAGTATCCACCTACATAGTGTTTTTTAACCCCTCCCCTGATCTAGCGACCGGATTTTCCTTCCATTTTTCACTAGTTAAAAGGAAGTGAACATATAGGGTATATAACCCCCCTTTTCCCCCCCTTTTTAGGTCCTGAAGAATGCTACGTACCCTTCGGGGACACCTCAGCAGAAACATATCGACCGCATTTTATAAGGTGAAGGGAGAATAATATCCCATACCACCGTTCACTTAGTTTTTAACCACCATACATTTACCATTTGAATAAAGCATAGCACATGGACTAATGTAATGGTTTTTAAATCACTTATCACTCCCCCACGGCCATCACTTAGATTTAGAAGTGCATCCCTGTCTCCAGGTGTATGCCCGCCCTCTATCAAACCAAGTTTTTAGAGGGCGAGGACAGCCGATGATGAAGCATGACACCGGGCGGCGTGTGAGGCCAGTCCGTAACTTTTTATGAGATGCCCCCACTGGTAGTGCATCTCTATAGAACTCTGTAGATAAACATAGGATTTGATTCAAGGGGCAGCCCACTTTTGTGTATTCATGAGATAGTGGAGGCTGGCTCGCCCTTTGGCCCCGTGTCTCTGGTTCCCACCCTCAGCAACATTGCTGGGGTTAGTGTGTGTGGATGATTCTGAAACACACAAAAGGTGATGGGAGGAATGCTTGCAATTTGTCTAACCATGGCGTGATTCTGAAACACACAAAAGGTGATGGGAGGAATGCTTGCAATTTGTCTAACCATGGCATGATTCTGAAGCACACAAGGTAATGGGAGGAATGCTTGCAATTTGTCTAATCACTGGCTACCGCTCGGGGCAGCATCCCAACACATCGTTCTTTTGCTCACCATGTCACCTCAGTTTGGACCCAGCCATATGCAAATCAGTCTTGACCCTGCTTCTCATGGGAACAGTCCAGTCCGAACTGCCAGACCAGGTCCTCCCTGAACCGTAAACAAGCCTCCTGGGACCGGTTTCGGGGTATTACCCCTCATCCCTCAGGCTAGCTTGAGTCCAGTGACACAGTGAGCATGGGACCCACTTCTGGGCATACCCATGCCACTTAGGGCAGTACATGAAACACACAAAAGGGTATGGAAGGAATGCTTGCAATTTGTCTAATCCCTGGCGATCGCCCATCCATCATTTGTTGCCGCAGCACTTGGCATGATTTTGGGCACATACTTTTATTTCCCTGTAGCATAGGAGTCTGTATTCATCATTACTCTGAAATCATCTCTGGACTTTTATAAAGGCCCTCATTACAAGTGTTACAAAAGGGGATGATGGACGGAACGCTTGAGCCAATCAAACACTCACCCCCAGTCAACTGATCTGGGTTTAATCCATCATCATTCTTTAGCTCACTCCACCACCCCAGTTCAGACATGGCCATATGCAAATCAGTCTGACCCTGTGCCTCATGGGAACAGTCAGCCGAACTGCCAAGCCATGTCTTCCTGGACCGGAAACAAGCATCCTAGGACCGGTTTCTGGCATTCCAGCCGTCATCAGCCAGGCTTGCTTGAATCCAGTGGCAAAGTGAGCAAGGGACCACGTCTGGGCATACCCCCGCCAACTTAGGGCGACCAAGCGATACAAGGGGATGATGGACGGACGCTTGAGCCAATCAAACACTCACCCCCAGTCAACTGATCTGGGTTTAATCCATCATCATTCTTTAGCTCACTCCACCACCCCAGTTCAGACATGGCCATATGCAAATCAGTCTGACCCTGTGCCTCATGGGATCAGTCCAGCCCGAACTGCCAAGCCATGTCTTCCCTGGACCGGAAAAAAGCAAGCCTGGCTGATGACGGCTGAAATGCCAGAAACCGGTCCTAGGATGCTTGTTTCCGGTCCAGGGAAGACATGGCTTGGCAGTTCGGGCTGGACTGTTCCCATGAGGCACAGGGTCAGACTGATTTGCATATGGCCATGTCTGAACTGGTGTGGTGGAGTGAGCTAAAGAATGATGATGGATTAAACCCAGATCAGTTGACTGGGGGTGAGTGTTTGATTGGCTCAAACGCTCCGTCCATCATCCCCTTTTGTATCGCTTGGTCGCCCTAAGTTGGCGGGGTATGCCCAGACGTGGGTCCCTTGCTCACTTTGCCACTGGATTCAAGCAAGCCTGGCTGATGACGGCTGAAATGCCAGAAACCGGTCCTAGGATGCTTGTTTCCGGTCCAGGGAAGACATGGCTTGGCAGTTCGGGCTGGACTGTTCCCATGAGGCACAGGGTCAGACTGATTTGCATATGGCCATGTCTGAACTGGGGTGGTGGAGTGAGCTAAAGAATGATGATGGATTAAACCCAGATCAGTTGACTGGGGGTGAGTGTTTGATTGGCTCAAACGTTCCGTCCATCATCCCCTTTGTATCGCTTGGTCGCCCTAAGTTGGCGGGGTATGCCCACACGTGGGTCCCTTGCTCACTTTGCCACTGGATTCAAGCAAGCCTGGCTGATGACGGCTGAAATGCCAGAAACCGGTCCTAGGATGCTTGTTTCCGGTCCAGGGAAGACATGGCTTGGCAGTTCGTGCTGGACTGTTCCCATGAGGCACAGGGTCAGACTGATTTGCATATGGACATGTCTGAACTGGGGTGGTGGAGTGAGCTAAAGAATGATGATGGATTAAACCCAGATCAGTTGACTGGGGGTCAGTGTTTGATTGGCTCAAACGTTCCGTCCATCATCCCCTTTTGTATCGCTTTGGTCGCCCTAAGTTGGCGGGGTATGCCCAGACGTGGGTCCCTTGCTCACTTTGCCACTGGATTCAAGCAAGCCTGGCTGATGACGGCTGAAATGCCAGAAACTGGTCCTAGGATGCTTGTTTCCGGTCCAGGGAAGACGTGGCTTGGCAGTTCGGGCTGGACTGTTCCCATGAGGCACAGGGTCAGACTGATTTGCATATGGCCATGTCTGAACTGGGGTGGTGGAGTGAGCTAAAGAATGATGATGGATTAAACCCAGATCAGTTGACTGGGGGTGAGTGTTTGATTGGCTCAAACGTTCCGTCCATCATCCCCTTTTGTATCTCATTACAAGTGTGGCACAACAGGTGAGGTATTTAACACATTTGGTAAATACCTCTTATTCTGACTTTTTAATTTACAAATGAGGCATAACTTGCAGAATCTGTATTTAACACACCAAAATCTGCATGTTTTGCATTCTTTACAGGCCTTTTCGGACAATACATTTCTGCAAGTTTATCCTGCTTGAATTTATCGGGGCAAAACTGCGAGGGAGTGATAATTATGACACAATACTTAATTCTGATCCTTGTGCAAAAACAGGTTTGCCCAGGATCTGAATTTAGCTCTGCATTTGTAATCGGGGCCTAAGAATTCTGTGTACCAGTTCAGTATATTTATATCTCCAGGAGATGCTCTCAATAATGTATGTGGTGCGGGAGGGGTTCTTTCACATGCGTCCCTACATTTGGGAGCACTCGAGAGAGATTTTAGTGCAGCCATACAGATGGCCTCAAAACACATTTAAAAATAAAGTTTGACTCCACTTTCAATAAACAGTTTTAAAATGACCAATCAAGGGAGGTTTCAGTGATGTCATTGATGTCACTGGGGATTTAATATGTAATGTCACCATTGAGGTAATTTGAGTCACGTGATACCACCTCTGAATGAGGTCAGAATATGATTGTCGCACACCCGGCACTGGGAGCTTCAGTATTTCTTAGCTTTTGTATTGTAACCTTGAAATCGTTTTTTTTTTTTACTGACTCAGGAGTTTTATAAACTACACATCACCTAGGCCACTTCAAAGCACTGAATAAAAAAGGACAAATATGTCAATGAGAGGAACTGAACACATGTGAGAATCCAGTTAGACGAGTACAAAGAACCTAGGTATTTTTCAATCACTTCCATGTAGATACAGGACTTCATTCATACCTTGACTGAAAAGTAGGGGTATGTGAAAGTCACGTAATTTGCTTTCTCGTAATTATGCCAAATTTAGCTAAAATTACGCGAAATGCAAATCCTTCATCTCACGTTCTATTCTAGCCTCAAGTGCATTGTTGCGGGGTAACTTAAGAAAAAAGACAAGACTACTCTTGGAAAGGCAAACGCTGCTTTATACTGTTGCGGCAGGGAGAGTAGCTATCTCCACACAGGTAAACAGCTGGTCTCAATTTGCTGCTTCACAGACAGCCTCTTTTATACTTAGTCAGACAATGCTTGTTATGAAAAGTCAAACATTAAGTTACTTAGAAGTTACACATTGGTTTACAAAAACATTTTGTCACCTGTGTCCCTAAACCTTTAACCTATTTCTTACACATTCTTTAATGCAGTTTTAACATGCTTAACAAGCGAACTATTCTCTACTCTTGAATGCATGTGTATTTGCGTGTGTGCTTTATCATTGTGCTCCCAAGACCTCTTATCAGATTCTGTGTGCTCTTGGCTAATTCAATCCCCTGCTCCTATTTTTCAGCTCACGTTCTTAATTTGCTGAGAACACAGAATACGTGGCTGTGTGCGAAGACCATAAATTCCTTTAAGCTTACAAACATGGGTTTTCCTTAATCTATGACCATGCAGATCATGCACTCTATTTTGAAGTGAACTCTTCACCTCTCTGGCATCAGCACGAGATTTTAAGCCTGCACTACTTTCACCATGTATACTTTTATATTGTTTTCTACTGTCGTCTGCTGTAGCTTAATGTCTTCATGTATCATTTCCTCTATTGCATGCTGGTGGAGGGGCACTGGCAGCTGCACTCACTTGCCAAGTGTTTGAGACAGAAGATGCACTTAGCTGACTGGAAACAAGATGCCTTTTATCTTGGGGTACCCATTAATTTGCTTCTTAAGCCTCTGCAGAGAACAAGTGTCAGGAGAAACAGTTTTTTTTTTTCTTTCCAAATTGCGTAATGTACCTGCCCATTTAACATAGGTCGTCATACTGCTGGGTTATGAGGTTATGTCCAGGTATTAAAATCCACTTACAATCTGTCACAATTATTATTATTTTTATTTATGCCCTCAGCTGTTGTTTTTAATTTGATGTTTTGTTCTGTGTAGAAAATTGCCTGTCTAAGACATCTCGCATACCGATTTTAAATATCTTTTCTCTGTAGACCGTTCAAGGATGTTGTTAAGTTGCACTCTGTGAACAGGAAAGGAGCATTACACTAGTGTTTCATTTTTATTTGTTAATTTACAGGTATCTATCTAGGATCAGGTCTTTAATAGTTAGCGAGAAATTATATTCTTCGGCATATTTAGAAATAAAAAGTGTGCTTTCATTATTTGTTGTGAGACCTATAAATGAATATTCAAAGATACTGCTCAGTGTTTTTCTCTGTAATGCAATGCATTTCAGAAACATGCTTGTACGTGTGCTATTCCAACCCATGTGTCGGAGAAGTCCGGAATCCTTCCAAGCTGACACTTCGGACCATATGCTGAGCAGACAAGGTGGACTTTTTCTCCTTTGACGATATACTATAAAGGAGGTAAGCCACCTTACTACCTTCGCTGCCAAATAATCGCTAAAGTAATGAAGTATTCCCTTATGGTGAATAGTGCTCACAACTTCCTATGGGTTGAAGAACCAGAGAGCAGTGGCTCATTTATGTTGGTGGCCTGCTTAAAACCATTTTTTTATAGGGAGGCCATTGTAGTGTGATTTGTTGCTCCTCTTTGTTTCCGCGTGCTTTGTAAATTAGTTGCATTAACATTGCCATTACATTAAAAAAGACAGATAATTGAAGTTAATGACGTTTCTAAGATTAGAAATTTAAAGATGTTCATAGAAGTCGATTTGGACCAATGATAAAACATCATTATCGCGTCCTAGTAAACACGGGCACCGATGAGACGATAAACCCAAAAACCCCTCTTGCACTGTAAAGTTGGTTTATTGTAAGCAGAGAATTTTCAGTAGGTCTACTGCCTATCAAATCGCTTGCCAGAACCAGTTTATGCTTCTTTTGGGTGGAGGGGTATAGCATTTTTGTGTAGAAAGCCACGCTTGCCAGAGGTACTCTAAAACTGCCGCCTGCGCCAACATTATATCAGCACGCGTGAACAAGCGTTAGACTAGATGATATTTCTTATATGGGAGCACACATCCTTATCATTCATAATTGTGTGCTGTCTTTGTTTTAAATGCAAGTGGCCAGGTTAATTGTGATATGTGCAATAACTGCTGTTACTGCATGTATTGCAATTTCGAGTTTTGCCTAAACCTGCAGATTTTGGTGCAGTAAGCACCAACATCTGGAAGTTATTCCCCAAAAACTCCTAATTAGGCGGTATCTTTGACAACCTATAAATTACTACTCGGCGAACACGGATTTTATCAAGTGTGATAGACCAAATACCAAGTCATCATAATGAGGGCCTAAGTGTCTAACCCTGCATCACACATGAATATTGCACTGCACACAGTCCATCATATGTACATTGTATATGTTTTTTAGTTTAGGGATTTCGGATAACGTTCACACTTCTTTCCAACTGCTGTAAAGTGATTCACGAAAGAGTGGATATAAGAAATTGCTGCTTATAGAAATATAAAGTGCACCATTCATATGTCTGCACAGCCATCATTCCTGTAAAGTGCTCCTAACCTCACAATTCATGGCCAGTACTCTCAATGAGCGGAAGGAATGCCTATCTATTTGTATATCATATATTGACCCTGAGAGTTTTAACTTTAATGGCTTATTGTTTTATCAATAAACTTAAATTGTTATGTTTTTTGTTACATTGCTGTGTATGCTATGCCACCTTAAGGTTACCCAAGTAGTCAGGAGGATGGGAACAGGAGAGATTAGGAAAGGAGGTGAAATACCTGCATGCTACTATCCATCACCCTAAACCCCTTCCACCCCCTCCCCCAACTAGAGCCTCGTCCCCACCTCTTTTTAGGTCTCACCCAGAGACCGCTTAACTGTCTGTTGTTGAAAGACCGATTGTGTACAATACCAATACTAAAAAAGTGGGCTTTGGCTTAGCCCGTTGCTTATCATTGTGGGCTTTTTTGTCAATCTCATTTGCTTGCTTCGTTTTCCATGGCTTTGCTATTTGAGTGCTTCTGGTTCCATGGCTTTTCACTCTTCTTGTGTTCGTCCCTGCCCTGCACCATAGCATATTTTTCATCCTATTAAGTAGATGGCTTGTAACCTTCTACGTCTTTCATTCAGGCAGCTACATTTAATCTTGGCGTTATGCAAGACCTTTTGATTTTCTAAAATATTATGTGTAGTATACTTACTTATAGGGGCTTTCCTTTCAGCCATTGGTCTTTTTTGTGCCATTCGCATTTTAATTCCACCCACTATGACATATAGCATGGGACAATAGCTCAGCCCACTTTAGGGATTGGCTAAAATTGCTGTGAGTACCAGTATTTGACCAATTCGCAAGAAGCACATCCACATGCAATGTAGTTTTATTTACTGCTAGGTTCTGGCACTATGGCATTGTGTGCTCTTTGAGACCAGAAAATGTTTTTGCTTTTAGTCAGTGTTTCTTTTAGATTGACGAGGGCCCAGCAGCTTCCTCAACAGTAAAGTTTACTAAAAACCATTACAAAACTAGCCAAGCACTGACATGGCCAAAACGCTGGCAGCAAATACCATACCTATTGGCTTTGCCAAAGCTTGTTTATTTTGATTTTTACTGTTAGCACCCCTTGGAGTGCATGCGTTTTCTGCCCCAACCCCCTCTCCCCTGTGTGTTGCTTTCTCCTTTGTATCCATGCTTTCTTACAGCCTGCCCTACCAATCCCCATACTGCCCAGAAATTTGTTTTACAAGCCTCCCTCTGTTGCTCCTCTATCCCTCCCTGCTCACCACATTTACTGGCTCCCCACATCCCACGCTTGATTACTGCTGGACCCCTCCCTGCTCATCACATATACCAGCTCTCAGTAGTGGCTGCTACTGTCATAGGGTTTCTGCACATACAGAGCTATGCACAGGATAATAGGACCTCGGAATATAGTGGTGAGCCAACCATAAACCTTAGCACCCAAAACCCCAACCCAACTAGCCTTAGCGTCCCATTGGCACCAATGTACCAATGCTTAGACAACCCAGAACACGGTATCTCTCTCTCTCAGGACATGCAGAGGCAAGAACACTCTTTCGTCACATTCGTACCTGTCCACAACATGCGTATGAAGAGACACTGTATAGGTTAAAATGTTTATTTCAACTTACGTGCTCTAAGATACAGTACACGTGTCAGTACTAGTAGCATAATACATAAGAACAATATAACCAGCATAGTTACTACTCCATAGAATACAAACGGGGAAAGCATCTCATAAAGCAGTGGAGATATGTCTAACTAACATTACCACCCTCCCCGTGCTGGAAGCCAGTTTATTAGGATAATAGAAGACCTTTGGGCTTTGACTAGCGAACCCCCATACCTCAGTCTCTTGATGCAAAACTACATCAGCAAACAATCACAGCTCTTCTCTCTGGAAAGGTCGTCTCCAAGTGCTATCTTAGAACAAGCGATCGCATTATTGAAAGCACACTATTTTCTCAATGGCAGCTGTACAAGTGTTATGTCTAGGTGCGAGGGACGGGCCAAATCAGTAGGAACCAGGGAGTTGTTATTCGACCTTGTAACTGTTGTTCAGACCGAGCCCAAAAGGGAACAGGAGAAAAGGTGAGTAACAGAATATGCAGACTGTTGTAGAATTACTTGGCAATAACAGAGGGCGAAAGAACAACATCCAATAATAACGTGCGCAAGAGTCATCATGGCAGCCAGGCCTGTGGTAACGTAGCCAGACCTGCCAGGAGGCCATGAGCCACAAGACACTACTGAACAGTGGTGGTGGGGCGGTGGGGCAGGGGGTAGGGGGTGAGCAAAGGGGGGGAAATAGAAAAATAAATAAAAGCACTTACCTGGGTACGGCCGGCCGCCACCTCTCCTCCGTCCCCTTCTCTTCTCTGGCAGCAGGAAGCACACAGCTCCCCAGAATCCCTTAGCCAATCATGACTCTGCATGACAGCAGCGTTGAGTGGTCTGAGCGCCGTGGTTCAGCACTCAGACAGAGGCTGGGAGGCTGTGCATGTTATCCACCCAGGCTGTGCAATACAGCCTGATGGAGAACATGCTAATTGCGCATGACTGTTTGGCCGGCCAAACTGTCATGCGCACTTAGAAAGTGCCTACCACTCCTGCCCCAGCTCTGAACAGCCCAGCCCCATCCAACTGAGCCAGACAGTAAAATAAAATGATGATTACATTGCATTTTATCATTTTATTTTTCCGTTTTGAACTGCTCTGTGAGCAGTGGGCTGATGCTCCTCTACGTTATCAGAGGAGCCGCCACTGCCAGCTCTCCACACTCCTTCTCCTCTGTTGCTTCCACGGCTCTCCCTGTTCTCTTTTTAATTTCAGTATTTCTTTACATTTTTTGGAGGGCACAGCAGCTGCAATTTCCTGCCAGGTGGCTCCTGTCTGTAAATGCACTTTTGTGCACCTTTCTTTTTAAAAAAAAATGACATGCAAACAGATACATTATCATTCTTGGGCAGTTTTTTTTTCCTTTGCCCATCAACTACAGGCATTGGCCAAGCCAAAAGTTTGGCTAACACCTTTCAAATGCAAAGACCTATTGGCTTTGCTAGTGCTGATTTTAACCTGAATGCTCTCCCCATACGAACTTAAAGAAAATTGCATTCCGGCAGGTTTACTTTTTAATGACCATTTTTTTACTTACACACACATTGCTTTATTTATGTATTCTGTTTTTTCACAAATCGCTGATGAAATCCAAAAGGAAGTAACAGTGCTTTACCAAGAAGATATTAATATGATCAAGGAACAGTATTATAGTTCTAGTTATAGTGGTTTCGGAAAGTGCATGGAGATGAGTTCCGAGCTGGCAGGTACAATATGTGTGTGCAGATGAAAAATATTACATATCCAGTTTAATAACCACATAGATTTCTTGTATTAAATAATATGATGGGTTTCTGAGGCATTGATGTTGCATACGGTCATGGTACGTGTTGGGATGGAAATGCAGGGTAAACAGACATGCATCCTGCCCTGAGTAACCCGACTGCATGTAAAACCGGAATTCCAATTTTCTTTTTGCTGCAGCACACACAAAATACTATGTTTGATGGAGACTATTAGTTGTAGATTCCTTACCTTAGAACTTCCCCCAGGCGTCAGTCTGGATCCGGGGATTTTTCTTAAGCAGTACCCCTGCGTGTCGTTGGGTGGCGTCGGTCGGCTCCGCGTCCGTCCTCGGCATCGTGGGCTCCGGGATGACATCGCAGGACCTACATAGACGCTGTCCATGCACGCTGACGTCAGTTCTTTCTTTTTCCGTGCCAGCCTAAGCGCAGATCTGGAGAGCTACCCCTTAGCCATTTTTTGGCTAAGTATTTTTCGACTTTTGTCGACTACTTTTCTCGAGTTTCGAACAACTCGTGCGTCGAGGTACATCCCAATGTCGGACCGGCTTCAAGCCTTGCTGCTCCTGTCATCGGTCGATATCTGTGACGGATCCGCACCTCGTGTGCCTTTGGTGTCTGGAGCGTGACCACAACACGAAGTGGTGCTCCGAGTCCCGGGCCATGAACCCGAAGGCTTTGTGGCAGCAGTCCTGAAAGCTAATGGAGACCCGGTGCTCGCTCCCTTTCTCGTTCGAGAGGAAGGTCTCGAAAGGTCATGAAGCCCACACTCCTCGTCGCACTCGAAGAGGTCGGGGAGGTCTCAAGTACGTCAGTGAAACACAAGACGTCGGGCCTTTGGTGGCCTAGGGTGCCGGGCATCCCGCCCACTCCTAAGGACTCGGTTAAAAATCTTGGAGTTAGGTGGGAGAAGGACATTGCCCTCACGGCACAGATCAGGCAATTTTCCGCGGCCTGTTTTGGGAAAATGAGATCCATCAGGAAATGTTCAGGCTTCCTGCCAGAATAGAGCCGCAGAATCACGGTCCATGCATTAGTTACCTCCCAGCTTCACTACGCTAACTGTCTCTGCCTGGGATTATCGGGCTACCTAACCCACAGGCTACAGACAGTTCAGAATGCGGCGGCAAGGCTCATCCTCAGGGTTCCTCTGCGCCAGCACATTTCCCCCCACAGCTCCACTGGCTCCCCGTGGCCAGAAGGATTGAGTTTAAGACTCTCACTCTTGCTTTTTGCGCCATCCATGGCAAGGGCCCCAGCTACCTCAGGTCAAGGCTCAGCCTATATCGCCAGGAGCGGACATTAAGATCCAATCAGCAGCGTCTCCTGAATGTCCCTGCTTTGCTAACATGAGACAGGGGTGTAGGTCCTTCACAGTTAGGACTGCCAAACTTTGGAATACCTTACCTTATCACTTACACATGCTAGATACGGAGCACGAGTTCAGAAAGGCGTTAAAAACTTGGCTCTTTAGGCAGGTGGAGTAGTTTCTCAAGCCACGCAGTCTCGCTAGTCCGTTTTACTAGCGCCGGGACACCTCCGCTGAGGTAGCCGTGCGCTCTATAAATGGTCATTGATTGATTGAAGAAGTCGAAGAAACACAGGCGTTCTTCGAATTCTCCCTGTCGGTCGGCCGTTGCGGGAATCCGAGCGTCGTCGCTCGAAGGCTCCATCTGGGGTACCTACTTCTGAGACGACTCCACGCCTCCCTTCTTTTCCAGAAGCTGGAGCGTCTCCTGCCCAAATCCAAAAATTCTATGAGGCCCATTTTTGGGCAGCCCGGCTCCGCTGTGCTCCTTTGGGCCCACCGGAGTCGTTTGG
Organism: Calotriton arnoldi; assembly: GCA_963921515.1. Taxonomy (NCBI): domain Eukaryota; kingdom Metazoa; phylum Chordata; class Amphibia; order Caudata; family Salamandridae; genus Calotriton; species Calotriton arnoldi. Next base: position 1,046,155 of record CAWUFW010005084.1, read on the forward strand.
GGGCCCTAGGCCTTCGATGCCGATGGCTTCGTCCCCGGATCAAGAGGGCCCCGTGGATCCAGGCCGGGATCCGGATCGACGCCGGATCTTTCTCGACATTGGCAACGACGACGACGCCCCTGGCGTCGACCGTGTCCCCTCCTTCTCCCCAAAGTGGACACAGAGCCGGACCTGCATCGGTTCCGAAGCCAAAAGGGACTTTTGTCCCTGTGTTCATTCCTGGCATTCATTTTGGGCCAGAAGGTGAGGAAGAGGACTGGGAGGGGCTGCTGGGCCCTTTAACTGACCAGCTTGAAGAACCGTACTGGCGAATGGACCTGGGTGATGCCAGTGGTCCGGACAACTCCCCTGACACTGGCTTGCTTCTTCTCCCTACCGTGGCTACGGAGGAGGGAGCTTCTTATGCTGTGGTGGCGAGGAGAGCAACGGATGTCCTCGGCCTCTAGCTTCCTACAGTGGCAGTCAGGACTAACCTCCTGACAGAGGTGCTTCAGCCTGCGGCTTCCACTTCTGAACCCCTTTTGCCATTCAATGAAGCCCTCAGGGACGTCCTTCTGGGCACTTGCTCCAAGCCCAGCACAGGGGCTCCTGTGGCTAGGACGATTGCCCGCCGCCACCGCCCCTCTCGGGGTTACCCAGCGTTTCTGACCCAACACCCCTCCGCTGAAAGCTTAGTCGTCCAGTTCTCATCATCGAAAGGCGAATCCCCTTCTGCTCCTCCAGGTAGGGAATCCAAGAAGCTGAACCACCTTGGGAAGAGGATGTTTTCTTCTTCCAACTTGGCATTGAGGTCAGTGAATACTGCTTGCCTCTTGGGCCTATACTACCATACTGTCTGGGATTCAGTCTCGCAGGTGCTGCCTCAGTGCCTGGAGGAGGCGCCCGGGCCATTCTCTCTGCAGTTGCAGACTGGAGAGACGCAGCCAAATTCACCATACGATGTGGACTGGATACCACTGACTCACTGGGCAGAACAATTGCCACGTTGGTAGCTCTTAGACGCTACGCTTGGTTGAGGACTTCTGGCTTCTCGGGGGATGTCCAGTCTTCTTTGATGGCACTCACCTTTTAGGCGACAAGGCAGACTCAGTGCTCGAGCGATTCAAGGATTCTCGAGCTACGGCCAGATCCATGGGCCTCATGGCTACCTCCCGTCCACCTCAGTCTGCCTTTCATGGCTACGGAAGGGGTGCCCAGTCATGTCCTGTCCAGCCCAGCCACCGAGTCACGCAAGCTTTCCAGCCTCTGCGTGGCCGCAGATGTTGGACCCAGTGTCCTCGTGGGTGAGGTAGCCAGCAGGCAGGCCAGTCCACCCTCCCCTCCCCCCCCCACCACCGCCTCCAAACCTTACTAGTCCGACATTCCAGGCGCATCACCAGCCAGTTGAAGGCAGGATTCGCCATCACCTCCTCTGCTAGCAATCCATCACATCGGACAAGTGGGTCCTGCAAATAGTCTGAGAGGGCTACTCCCTCCCCTTCAAGACTACCCCTCCATCCATGCCACTCTCTTATGATCGCATGTCGGAGGATAATTTGGCACTTCTCCGCAAGGACGTTTCGGCTCTCTTGGCCAAGGGAGCCATAGAGAGGGTCCCTGTGCCAGAAGTTGGTTGTGGTTGCTATTCCCGCTATTTTCTGGTGCCCAAAAATGGCAAAGGCTTGCGTTCCATCCTAGATTTCCGGGCCCTCAACTTCTTCCTCCAGAAGGAGAAGTTAAAAATGCTCACCGTAGCCCAAGTTCTGCCTGCACTCGACCCAGGAGACTGGATGGTGGCGTTAGACTTGCAGAACGCTTATTTCCATATCCCCGTCCTGCCAGCCCATAGACGTTACTTTTGGTTCACCGTGGGCCACAAGCATTTTTAGTTCACTGCGCTCCCCTATGGCCTTACCAGTGCCCCTCGTGTGTTCACAAAGGTGATGGCGGTAGTCTCAGCTCATCTGCGCAGATCAGCGGTTCCAGTCTTCCCCTATCTCGACGACTAGCTGTTGAAGGCAGGCTCGCCCCAGGCTGTCGGCCTCCTGTACCCCTTTCTGCCTGTACTACTTCTGCCCAGAGTGCTCGACTGGGCTCAAGTCATTCTTGTAGCTCCGGATTGGGCACGAAGAGTCTGGTACCCCGACCTTCTTAGCATGGCCATCGATCCTCCGACCAGACTGCCTCTTCGGGAGGATCTTCTGTTGTAGCAGAAGGGGACGGTTCTTCACCTGAACCTGTCCAGTCTCCACCTCCTTGCGTGGAGATTGAGTGGCGGCAGTTAACCGCTTTTGACCTTCCTCCCGAAGTCTGTGATGTTATTTTGACAGCCAGGCATCCCTCCTCTAAAACAGTATATGCCTGTAGATGGAACAAATTTGTGACATGGTGCACAGCAAAGGATGTTGACCCCCTTTCTGCTCCTCTTTCCGAGGTCCTTTTGTACATACTTTCTTTGGCCCGGCAGGGATCTGCTTTGGGCACTCTTAAAGGATATCTTGCAGCTATCTCTCCTTGTCTTCAGCTGCCAGTTCAGCCTTCCTTATTCAAATCTCCTATTGTTAATAGATTCTTTAAGGGCCTTACTCATCTGTTCCCTCCATCTCCTTTCGTAATCCCCCAATGAGATTTAAATCTGGTTCGCACTTTTCTTATGTGTGCTCCCTTCGAGCCTCCTCATAACTGCCCTCTCAGGTTGCTGACCCTCAAGACTACCTTACTTGTTGCCATCACCTCTGCTCGCAGGGTGAGCGAGCTGCAGGCTTTATCTTCCAAGCCCCCTTTCCTTTCTCTTTACCCGGATAAAGTGGTGCTTCGGACGAAACCTTCGTTCCTTCCTAAAGTCGTCACACCCTTTCATGTGGGACAATCCGTCACTCTGCCCACCTTTTACCCACCCACGCATCCCTCCAAAGAGGAGGAGAGACTCCACCGGCTACACCCAAAGCGTGCATTGTCTTTTTATCTTGATCGCACCAAAGACTTCTAGGTGGATGATCAACTCTTTGTCAGCTATGTGAGTGCCAAGAAAGGTCTGGCTGTTCAGACATGTACCATCTCCCAATGGGTTGTCCTCTGCATCAAAATATGCTATGCTTTGGCGAAGAAGGAACCTCTTGTGGGGTTGTGAGCTCACTCCACCAGAGCAAAGGCAGCAACCACGACGTTAGCACGTGGAGTCTCAGTCCTTGACATCTGTCAGGCAGCAACGTGGGTATCCCTGCACACATTTACCAGACACTACTGCCTGGATGGCGAAGTCCGGAGGGACGGGTACTTTGCCCGTTTGGTCCTCCAGGACTTCCTGGTATGATCTTGGTTAGCAGACCCTCCTTCGGGGATGGTATTGCTGGGGCATCTATTCTAAGGTAAGGAATCTACAACTAATAGTCTCTATCAGATGAACAAGTTACTTACCTTTAGTAACGATGCATCTGGTAGAGACATAAATTAGTTGTAGATTCCTTACCACCCCACCCATCCTCCCTGCTCTGCGAACTGATTTCTGGGGATAGGGACTCCCCTACAGGACCCTAGTTTTGACGCACCAGTGGTCAGTGTCTTTCATGGCTCTGCACTTCTGGCGTGGAAAGTCATGTTAAGAACTGACGTCCGCGCGCATGGCTGGCGTTTATGTAGGTATCGCAACATCATCCCAGCACCCACGACGACGGACGCGGAGCCGACCTACGCCACCTAACGATGCGCAGGGGTACAGCTAAAGAAAAATCTCTGAATCCAGACTGACGCCTGGGGGAAATTGTAAGGTAAGAAATCTACAACTAATATATCTCTCTACCAGATAAATCGTTACTGAAGGTAAGTAACTTGTTCTTCTGAGATGTAGGCTCAAAATTGACCATGAGGCCCTGGGCCTGGCTCTGAGTTCAGGAGAAGCACAAAAATCATACTCACTGGTTGAACATCATCTGTGTCTATTGTGACATGTTCTGTGAGCTGTGATGGCAGCATACCATTTTTGAATCCATAGAATTGGACAGGTCTTTTAAACCTGTTCAAAGTGAGAGTGTGTTGACTACAGGCCTGCTCATGTGATTTCCACCTAAATTTATGTCGAGTGCATATGTACCTATGGTGAATGGTAGCAGGACTCTTTGTTCACAACTGTGTGAATTCTGAAGCAAGTGGGATCCATTTTAGATTGCCCCTGGTTTGAAATGGCACAAAATGGAGGTCGCGGTTTAGCCTCCATAGGAAGTGTATTACCTGCATTACTGAGTTGGACGTCGTAGCTTATGCAGTGAGTTGTGGAGGGATAGAGACACAGCGGCTTATAGAAATTTTATGATCGTCTTTTTAGCAGAGGATTACTAAAAAGTCCTTTCCGAGCAGGGCTTGGTCCTGTTGTCTTCTGCTTGCGTTTCCTATCCAGGAAGGCTGATACAGCCAGCTACAGAGCTTCACACTTTACTGTGCTCATGTTATGTGTATTCTTATTTGGAGCCTGCCTCATCACTACCTTTTGGGAGAGTCATCGTCTTACACAAAGACAATGTCAGTGCTGCTGCCAGATAATGAAATGGGAAAAGGGACCGACAGGGGAATCATATCTCTTGTGTGCAAAATCATGTATTAAAAAGGAACCCAAACATTTCCACTTCATTCCTGTTGCAAGGTTCTTCACTGAAAAAGAACCTGGGTGGTCCATAGAGTACTCGAAGAGCTTTTGTGATCTAGAGCTAGTTTTGCTTCTAGCCATGCTCCTGGAGGCGAGTAAACATCACCTCAAGTCTACTGGAGAGCTGTGGTCCGCCTGAGACCTGGGAGCCTGCCTGCTGAGATGGGAGAAGGAGCAACTTCACCCACAGGAGCTGTGTACCCAGGGAAGCTAAGCCCAGACGCCGAGTCCTGAGAGATGCTACCCAGAAGAAATGGACTGCTGTGGGACTACCATTGGTTGATTTATGAGTGTTTGAATTTGATGTGGTTACCGCTCGTTGACTACTCACAGTGACTTTACTGAAAGAGTCCCAAGGGACCATTGTTCCTTCTGTTATGTATACCCAAGTCCTGGTGGGATTATTGGGTTGGTCTTTGTTTTGATAAATAATACCTGCCCAACTGGAGTGCCTTTGTCCATGCCTCTGCTGCTTCCTTCAGCCTGACATGGAGAGAGGAGGCAAGGCTGCCCGAACAAGCCCTACGACCATTTGCACTATTCAGTCGAAGACTGCACACCCATGCTTGGAGATCCCTTGTTCACTTCACCTCACTAATGCTAACACCTGAACAAAACATTGACTCAGAGCTTCACTAATACAGTTTGGGAGCACTTTGTTTCGATTACTGCAACCTGCTTAAGATGACTGCCTAGTTAAAGCATACAGATGGGCCTACAGGCAGGGCCTCTGGAATTTTGCAATTCTGCAGCCGCGGCCTTTTTCACATGACTATAAATTTTCTGCATTTGCCACATAATCCATCATCTGCTGCTTAATCTGCAGAATTTAACAAAATAAATGTGTTTCTAGCTCAAACAAATCAAAATTTAATATCAGTGTAGCAACGTTTGCTCGCAGTGGAAGGCCGTTCACAAAGGTTAACTGGTCATCTTTAATTTGCTTATTTCTATATTCAATTGTTAAACTAACACTAATGAGGTGAAATCTTTGCAAAGACAGTATTACCATGTGTAAAAATGACAAACTTATGAATTAATACTATATTTTTAAAAAAAGTGCAGCATTATTCCTAATATTTTGTCTATTCTTGCTGTATAATTTAGTCAACCTTGCCGCCTAATTTGTTGCTCCCCTCCTGCATCATTTCAGTGGCCCTTCCTATGGGTCACAGAATTCCGGAAAGCTGCTTTCTTTCACCATGCAGAACTCTTTCTATGTTTAAATTGAAAGCTTCTGTTTGTGTAGTAACCCCTGTAGCATCTGTAGAACACCTTCCCTGCAGTGCTGCTTATTCCTTATGTATATTATTGAGTTGTTCTGTGACTAAAGTACTTCTCCTTTTCTTAAAAGGAAGGCACTGGGATAGCCATTCACTTACTGTGTCTGTTGTTTGACTACTTCAGCTCTGAGGCTGTACCCCACCCCCAACACTACCTCCCTGAAAGGCCACGGATTGCTTGCCCTTGCTACCCTGAGATTAAAGTGCGGTAGGGTTGTACATGGCCCAGTTTACATGTCCAATGTAGGATAGACACCAGAGGCAGCAGACCTCCAACCATCATAGTTGTGTTCCAGTTCACCCTGCCTGCCCTGTGATGCCTCGAACCAAGTCTGCAAGTAGTCTACAGTTCTTTTGCAGAGTCATAGGACACAGTAGGATTGAGCTGCTGATGATCTGTGCCTTATTTTGATGTCTTATAGTCTTTGCTTACAAGAAGCAAGGCTGGCAGTAAAAGAGGCGCAGTTACTGCTAGCCTTGCTTCTCGTAAGCAACTACTAGAAGTACAAAGTGCGTGTTTACGCACCATTTGCAGGTTTTCAAAACACATAAATAAAAGGCATTGTCATTTACAATGCAGATAGCTCAAACTGTCGCAAATGCGAGACCTATTGCATTGCAAATGCTTGTTTACTTTGGACTGAGTATGCTTTTCAGATCAGATGTCTATTTCTGATTTGTAATTTTGGTTTTTACCTTTTGATTTTGTGGTTGGTCTATGTGATTGCTGTTTGTGTGTTTTCACTGGGGGGGGCAGTCTAAGACCAGCCAGGAGCTGTAAACTGTCCTGTAGGGGCATCACAGGATGTTGAATATGGCACTGACTGGTATGTGGCCTTAGTGCAGAGGGACATTTCGGCCGCCTGCATTACAGCGCTTAATTAAACAATTTGGCAAAGGGGAAGCAGAGGCACAGGGGCGACCCTCATTAAAAAAAAAAAAAAAGCAAGCCATGGAGGGCACCCTTAGTAAAAAAAAAATTTAAGAAAGAAAAGAAACACAGGCATGAGGGGAGAGGGTGGCAAAATCACCATGAGCCAAAACACCCACACCTAGTGTCCATCTGTGCTTGTTCCCAGTGAAATAGCCACAAATCTTGCTGACTCACAGCTATTTGTGAGGTATTTAGCGAGAGACATTAGAATGGATGAGAACACTGGAAAGAGCTGCATACCATAACTCTCAAGAAGACCTGTATGAGGTTGTTTCAGGGTTGAATATTAGTTTTAGAAACTGAAGACCCCGTTTGGCTGGGCCAAGGGGCCAGCAGGGGTTATTAGTCCACAACTGTGGAGGTGGGGGTCTTTCCCTTCTGATGTCCTTTGATCCATCCTACTCTGGTTCTTAAAACGGGGCCAAATACATCCATTCCTGCACTCAGCTCTCAGGTAGTGAGGACGAGCAGTCTCGTGCTTCTCAGGGAGGTAGTGTGGGGGTGCTCGAGCTCAGAGCTCAACAAGCTCAGATTTAACAAATCAGTAAAGTGAATGTTCATCTTAGTGCTTATCTTTTCAAGAAAGTACTTTATTACACAATGATACTCAATACTACACACTCCTAGCAGCTGAAGTCAAGTCAATGTCTCTAGGCGGCATTCAGCAGAGGCAGGAGGTCTTGTGCCCACCTTGCTGTACCCAATCTCTCTTTCGTTTCTGGGTAGTCCCCTCTATTTCACGGGGAAAACTGGAGTAGCACAGGTGCAGTGCAGTCACCCCCACACATTATCTGCTCTTAGGGGCTTATTTACGAGCTGGTTTGCGTCGCTGTTGCACCACGCAACATGGTGCAAGAGTGACGCAAACCTTAAGTCAGATTTATGAAGCCACGCAAGGCCACTTTGCATGTCACCGAGTGGCTCCATACATCTTGAGTAAGGCAACGCAGCGCAAATCGCTGCATTGCCTTACTCTGCCCTGGGAAGGCATTCAATCTGCGTTGTTTGGGTGTTCCCACTCAACTCCCATGGTTTTTGACACATTCCCAGATTTACCAGAATTGGAAAACCTGGCAATGTGCCAAAAAGATATGCATTAACAGGAGAGGTATTCGAGGAGAAATATATTTATTTCTCCTTGTTGCGTCCTCTTTCTCTGTGTGCTGCATTCTGCAGCACTCCTAGATAGAGGAATATGCCTCTCTGCATTGTTTTAGTGCAAGGAGGTGTGCATTCCTGCACTAAACACTCCTGCATACAACGTAGGCACCATGGTACAAAGCTGCCTGTGTTGGCACTGGGCTGCCAGAAGAGCGTCAGCTCAGAGGAAAAGGAAGAGCTGGTTTGCGTCGATGTTGCACCACGCAACATGGTGCAAGAGCGACGCAAACCTTAAGTCAGATTTATGAAGCCACGCAAGGCCACTGTGCGTGGCCCTGAGTGGCTCCATACATCTTGAGTAAGGCAACATAGCGCAAATTGCTGCATTGCCTTACTCTGCCCTGGGAAGGCATTCCATCTGCGTTGTTTGAGTGTTCCCAAGCAACTCCCATGGTTTTTGACACATTCGCAGATTTACCAGAACTGGAAAACCTGGGAATGCGCCAAAAATGTATGCATTCCCAGGAGAGGCGTAACTAGAAGAAATATGTTTATTTCTCCTTGTTACTTCCTCTTTCTATGTGTGCCTCATTCTGCAGCACCCATAGATAGAGGAATATGCCTCTCTGCATTGCTTTAGTGCAGGAAGGTGTGCCTTCCTGCACTAAAACACTCCTGCATACAGCGTAGGCACCCTGGTACAAGGGTGCCTGCGTTGGCACTGGGCTGCCAAAAGAGCGTCAGCTCAGAGAAAAAGGCAGAAATGCACCTTATTGCCTTAAATACATTGTATTCCTGACCTTTCCCTGTCACACAGTGCATTGCAGCAAGGTGACTTGCTGCGCTGCACGGCTTTTTCATAAATAGGCTCCTTAGTCTTTTCATTCTCTTACCCACTCACAGGTGAATTCCGTCCTCTTGATTACTCCAGTATTGGAACTTTCATAGATTCACATGCTTGAATCATTCCCCGTCGTCGAGATGGGAGTCCCCGGTATATATATAAAATAGCAATGCAAAACCATTACAAACTAGAAACCAGGCCTATGCCCATTCCAGTTTTGTAACATATCCACCTCTTTTTGTAAAAGAGACCAAAAAAAATCAACAACCAATCAGATTAGCCTCACCCACTAGAACCATGGGTTGAGAGAACCTCAGACCTTCAGATTTTCTACCGCACGTTGTGCTAGGGAGTCTCCACTGAGCTTTGCTCAGTTTTTTCCTTGTTACAAAACATTTGAGAGTTTTTCAACAGTTTTTTCTTCAGCGACTTCTTCAGCTTCGAGTTTAACATGACTGATAAAGAGAAGAAAGGCCTTTTTAGAGCTTGTGCCACCTGCTCTAAAAAGAGACTTTACGTGGATGACCCTCACAAGGACTGCATCTATTGCCTGTATCCAGATCACAAGGCCAAAGATTGCAAGGTAAGCCGTACTTTTTCCACCAAAACCTTGAGAGACCGTGAGGGACGTCTCCTAACCTGGCTCCAGAAGCTAAAGTCAAGGAGAGAGCTAGTCTCCAGTGACGATAGTGATGAGGGCTCATCAGCTTCGTCTTCAAGGAGATCAATGAAAAGGGGAAGATCTGACCCCTCTTCTTCAGAAGACCGTCCTGGGAAAGCCTCTAAAAAGACCTCTCATGGGTCTGACAGGCTAAGTCCAAGCAAATCTCCTCACCGAGGTGTAAAGGAGAGGGAAGGACTGACTACAGGAGAGACTACAGTGATGAAATCGAGCTCTGTACCGCCATCTTCTCCTCCTGAGGGAAGGAAAGCATTCAAAAAGCCCTCCTCTGTTCCTTCTGAGGGAAAACAAGCTAAGAGCGTTCCACCGTCGACGAAGCTGTCGACGACACCGTCGAAGAAGAAACTGTCATCGTCATCGTCGGCGCGCAGTGAGAAGGTACAGTCTCCACAGTCTGCTCCGATGACTGGATCGTCGCTGAGAGTTTCCTTGCACTCATCGACCACGGTGCAGCATCCATCGTCGACGGCGATGACGATGGATACGGGGTCACCAGTGACGGCGAAGATGTCGACGGCGTCGTCGACGATTTCGACGACGAGAATGACGACGGCCGTGGGGACGACGGCGACTACAGCGACGACGGCAACGGCGTCAACGATAATGACGAAGGTATCAGCGACGGCACCGTCGACGGCAACATTTACATCGTTGACGACACCGTCGACGACCTCGTCGACGAGAGAGAAAATTGCTTGGGAAATTATCAGGAAGCGTCGCATAACTCCTGAGCTCACTTCCCCTAGCAAAGTGACACCTCTGCTACCTACTCACCTTCTAGAGGAGGAAGATTCGGAGGAAGAAAGTCCTTTTGGGTACGCACATAGCCCTTCAGAATTGCACGTTAAGTGCCAAGATCTGGATTCTGAGGACGGATATGGTGAAGAACACGAATATGATCCTCCCCAGGACTATCCTAGAGGTTGTCAGGAGGAGATGGTCTGCATGCCATCCTCCTTGATTTCAGACTTACAATTCATGCTCTCCGACTATAAAAGGAGATTTCCGACACCATCTTCGGCTCAGGAACAGGTATCTGTTCCCGCTGGTCCACCTGCAGGGCCTTCCACCCCTCGGCTACCACCACCGCCACTGCAATTGATAGTGGATCCACCACCGGCTCCTCCCCTTCTCCAGGATGATACCTCTGATGACGACCAGGGAGACACGGATATCCCGGACCCACATAGGGAATGGGATGATTATATAATTCTCACTCCGGCTTCCCCTTCACCAGTTCCAGTAGATTCTCCACCTGGGGACATAGGTGGTTTCCACAATCTGCTAGAAAGGGCAGCCAAAAGATTCGATCTGCCTATGGAGTGCTTCTTATACGACTTTAAGGAGCCCTTTAAGAAGTCGGTAAGAACAATTCCCATTGTCAATCATGTATGGGAAGAGGGGCTGAAAGTCATGAAGACCCCGGCCACGGTGGTCCCGGTGCTTCCTCGTTTGCAGAAGAAATATAAAGCCCCGAAGGATAGCCCGGCTTGCCTTGTGAGTCAACCAAAACCGGACTCAGTGATATCACAGGCAGCACAGAGGAAGTCAAAAAATCCAGCAGCTCCTCTAACAACGCCTCCGGATAAAGAAGGCAGACGCTTGGACAATGCTGGCAAAATAATTTCATCTATGTCAAGCCTGCTCGTCAAAGCGGCTAACGCTTTAGCCATTTTGGGGCGCTACGACCGCCAGATGTGGTGTGACCTCTCTCCCTACCTAGACCAACTGCCTGAAGACAGCAAGGCGGAAGCGAAAAAGATCCTCCAGGAAGGAGAGAGGGCCTCTTCTGAGGTGATTGATTGCGCAATGGATATTGTGACAACTGCGTTCCGTTTCCTGGCTGGAGCAGCGGTCCTTCGTCGCCAGGGATGGCTTCGAGCAACCTCGTTTAGACCTGAGGCTCAAAACAAGATTTTGGACCTTCCATTTGATGGGGAGGCGCTCTTTGGTAAGCACATAGATGATGTGCTCCAAGACATCAAGAAAGACACGGACACGGCAAGGTCTTTAGGGACGCTTCAATACCGCAAGGACCCTTTTCGAGGAGCAAGGGGCAGAGGTCTTCCCTCATACAGAGGAGGTTACCAGCAATATCGGTACTCCTCGTATACGCCTGCCTCACAGTCTTACCGTCCGCAATACAACCAGCGGCAGGGTCAGTCCACAACATATTCGAAATCGGCACCCAGAGGAAGAGCAGGATGTCAGGGGAAGGATTCCTCTAGGCGTCAATAGCGGCTTGCTGGCTCTAACTACTGTTCCTCCCCCTCATCAAACACCTGTGGGGGGCAGGATCTCCCTATACTTCCAAAATTGGCAACGAATAACATCGGATCGTTGGGTTCTCAATATAGTCCAATTCGGCCACACGTTGGAGTTTGTTCATCCTCCTCCAACCAAACCCCCTCGCTCCAGCTCGTCAGAACATCTTCGTCTCCTGCGCCTAGAAGTCCAACAAATGCTGCAGAAAGGTGCGATAGAGCCGGTCCCTTTCTCCCAAAGAGGAGAGGGTTTCTACTCCCGGTTCTTTCTAGTTCGAAAGACTGTTGAAAAGTGGCGCCCTATTCTGGATCTGAGGGAGCTCAATACCTATCTCATCAAACAGTCGTTCCGAATGATCTCCTTGCAGGACATACTTCGACTTTTAAATTCAGGAGATTTCATGGCCACTTTGGACCTGGAGGACACATATTTTCATGTTCCCATCCATCGCACAGGAAGTTTCTTCGCTTCACAGTAGCCAAGAGCCACTTTCAATTCAAGGTCCTCCCCTTCGGCATCAGGTCGGCACCAAGGATCTTTACGAAGATGCTAGCTCCGGTAGCAGCGTTCCTAAGAAAACAGCAGCACCAGGTTTTCCCCTACCTGGACGATTGGCTGCTAAAGGCTCCTACCAAGTTGGCAACCGAGAAGTCGGTGGCAGCTTGTACAACACTGTTCCAGAGTCTGGGTCTTACCCTCAACAGAGAAAAGTCAAATTTGTGCCCGTCCAAAAACGCAAAATTCCTGGGAGCCATACTGGACACTTCCCTAAACAAGGCATTTCCTTCACTGGAAAGACAAACCAAGCTGATGTCGATGGCCCATCTACTTCTAAAAAGGTCACTTTCAGTTCGCCTCTACAAGTCCCTTCTGGGATCCATTTCGTCCTGCATTCCTCTAATCCCTCACTGCAGACTACGTATGCGTCTTCTTCAGGAGCAACTGGACTTACAGTGGCGTCAGATGGAAGGATCTTTCGAGGACATGATCAAGATCACTGCGCCCATGAAAGACGCCGCTTCATGGTGGATTCACAAGGAGAACATTAGCCAGGGTCTCTCCTTCATGGTCACTCCAGCTCCTCAGATAATTACAGCAGATGCATCTCTGGAGGGCTGGGGAGCGGTCTTGCAGGACCTCCAAATAAGTGGTCGATGGCTGCACCATCATCGTCTTTTGCACATCAATCTGCTGGAACTCAGAGCGATTCGCCTGGCCTTACAAGCTTTTCTCCCAAGGATAAAGGACTCGTCGGTTCTAATAAGAACAGACAATACTACGGCCATGCATTATATCAACAAGCAAGGCGGCATAAGATGCTGTCGGCGGAAGCTCCAGCTGTCTGGGAATGGGCGATCTTACATGGGGTATCGCTGAAGGTGGAGCATCTCCCAGGGAATCTCAACGAGACAGCAGATACACTAAGCAGACTAAAGTCAGTCAGCCACGAGTGGGAGCTAGACCAGAAGACACTGGAGGACATTTTCAATCTATGGGGCAGACCGTCCATGGATCTCTTCGCTACACCGGAGAACAAGAAATGCCGGTTCTTCGCAAGCTGGCATCACCATTCGGGATCCTCAGAGAATGCGTTGCCGATGGCATGGTCAGGCGCCTTTGTTTACGCTTTTCCCCCCATTCCTCTGATCCTGAGACTTCTCAGGAAGCTGAAAATGGAACCCTGCAAGATGATCCTAATAGCACCGTCCTGGCCTCGCCAGTACTGGTACACGGAGCTCCTTCTCCTATCCTTGAGCAACCGGTTCCCTTGAATCCTATTCCATCCTTACTGACGATGTCCCAGGGCCAAGTACTGCATCCGGATCCCCGATCCCTGCAATTGTCAGCGTGGCTCCTGAGCACAGAGAACTTCTCAACTTAAAACTCTCCACGGAATGTAAAGAAATCCTTTCTCAGGCTCGTGCTCAGAGTACTAACAAAACCTACAGGATGAAGTGGAAGAGGTTTTGTCTCTGGTGCCGAGAATCGGGAGTTCACCCTTTCTCTTCTTCGGCACATGAAATCCTACCATACATCCTTTCCTTGGCTAAGGCTGACCTGGCTCACTCATCTATTAAAGTTCATCTCGCTGCCATCTCTCGCTTCAGAAGGACATCTGCAGGCCCTTCTCTCTGGTCAGCAAGAATTAAGCAATTCATGAAAAGGTTTTTTTCGGGCCTTCCCGCCGGTGAAACCTCCTCCACCGCTGTGGCACCTTAATGTGGTCTTGACTCAGCTCATGAAACATCCCTTCGAGCCAATACATTAGGCAGACCTAAAATTCCTGTCGTGGAAGGTGGCCCTTCTTCTTGCTTTGACATCGGCTAGAAGAGTTAGCGAGTTACAGGCTCTCACTATCCAGGAGCCTTTTCTTCAGTTTAAAAATGAGACGATAGTACTTCGTACCAACCCTAAGTTCATCCCGAAGGTACCTTTGGATTTTCACTTAAATGAACCTGTGGTCCTGAAGACTTTTTTCCCTCAACCTAAGACTCCGGCTGAGAGATCACTTCACTCACTTGACATTCAGCGTTGCCTGAAATTCTATCTCCAAAGAACTAAAGATTTCAGGAAGTCACCTCAGCTCTTTGTGGCTTACAGCGCTCCTCGAAAAGGTTTTCCCCTTTCCAAGCAGGGGATTGCACGTTGGATTTCAAGCTCTATCCAATATTGTCATCAGTTAGCTGGAAAGCCCCTCCAGGGGAAGGTTCGTGCTCACTCCACGAGGGCAATCTCTTCTTCTACAGCCCTCTTTGCTGGGGTACCTATCCGGGACATCTGCAGGGCAGCGACCTGGAAAAGTATCCATACCTTCACCAGACACTACTGCTTGGATTCTTCGACACGCAGTGACGCTGCAGTGGGCCAAGCAGTCCTGAGGAACCTGTTTCAGTAAGCGGTGAGCTTTCCCTCTCATCCCTCCTTCCTTTCCTTCATAAGTTCCTCGCACATTCTTTGACACAGTTTATTGCTTTTGTCTATTTGTGTATGCATACTTGAGTATGTTTCTTACATATGGTTTTGATGATGATGATTTTGTTTCCCTACTACTTCTTTAAATTTTGGTGTTACATTTTATAGTCTTCAAGTTTAAAAAAAAAAAATGTAAACAGCAGAGAAGTCTGAATTGCCGAGAGGGATATTCTTTCCTTTTTTCTCTACTCTGGTTTGGGCACTGTTAATAATTGTTCTGGATAGTGAAAACAAAAAATGTGCTCATGACTGCTAGCTACTCTGATTCAAGCATGTGAATCTATGAAAGTTCCAATACTGGTGTAAGAAAACAAGTTACTTACCTGTAACTTTAGTTCTCCAGTATTGGAAACTTTCATAGATTCACATGCGACCCACCCTCCTCCCCTGGGAAAGCTCGACCTTCGGTATCTTTATGGTTATCCTGTGGCACTACGGCTACGAAAATCTGAAGGTCTGAGGTTCTCTCAGGAGGGTTCTGGAGGGTGAGGCTAATCTGATTGGTTGTTGATTTTTTTTGGTCTCTTTTACAAAAAGAGGTGGATATGTTACAAAACTGGAATGGGCCTAAGCCTGGTTTCTAGTTTGTAATGGTTTTGCATTGCTATTTTATATATATACCGGGGACTCCCATCTCGACGACGGGAATGATTCAAGCATGTAAATCTATGAAAGTTTCCAATACTGGAGAACTAAAGTTACAGGTAAGTAACTTGTTTTCATCTTGCTCAGTTCACTCAGTAGTCTTGGGCATATCTGCTCACTTTGATGGATTGCAACACACTGGGAGGTAATCTTCAAGTCCCTGTAACCAGAGGCGTTAAGCTGTGTTTTGCCGTGCGCCCGCTACATCTTTTATGCTCGCACGAAGTGGCAGTCCTGAGATGAAGAGGTCCCACCTCTCGAGCTGATCCACAGCGTGGCTAAGGACTTGGTAAGTGCATTGAAGCAGAACTTTACATGACTGGGAAAGCAGGCCTTTACGGTGACTCATATAAAAATGGTCTGGTCAAACTATTATCAAAACATGGCATGCTACCACCACTCTATGTACTAAACCCATGACAGGGACAGTAGTCTACTGTTACCAAATGAGGACACGTGTTGTGCGCCCCTCCAGGTCACAGGACAAGTCCAGGACCTTCTTATATCAGAGACAGGCCTAGGCCTCTGCACGCACACTAGATTAATGTGAAGCCAGAGCCAAACAAATCCCAAATTAGGGTACCAGATACACGCAGTCAGGCACTCGGGGCAGGGGAACACACGCTTATACCATGCAGGGAGCATTCAAGTCCCATCAGAAACCTCCCCAGGATCTTTTTCATGTTAATGTCATGTGAGGGGTCACAAATTCCTGATTTTTGACCTAAATAATAATAATGCAATACAGTTAAGGTGAGAAGTGGACCTGGTGATCACTACTGATGAACCACCATGATCCCCTTAGAACAACATTAATTGAAGAGATACTCATTACGATTTTGACTGATTCTACAAGTAAGCGTGAAAGAGGGTTTGACGGATTGAGTAAATTGTGTGTTCCTAGTAGAGAACCCGGAATCAAGAGTACCTTGTGTAGAAGGCTTAAAAACATTTCACTGCTAGTTCAGTTTACTTTGGTACTTTGAGGGAATGGGGTATCCTAAAGCTAAGGTTATAGATGCCACATAAGACTCATACTTTCACAGACTCTATATCTGTGGGACTAGATGTCCTTTTGTCAGCATCTGAAAATTTGGGATTTTAGGATCCCAACTCCTATAGAATAATGACAGTTCTCGTTGCTGTGTGAAAATGAAGTACGCCTAAAACCAGCATTTCCCCATGAAGGCTGAAGCAGCCCTATATTTAAGAGTGGAGGGGGTTCTCACAAACCACATGGTAATCTGAATATTTTGTTCAGAAGAGGTTATTGCCACTGCACCGAACGCACAGGTGTCGATCCTAGACTTTATCAGTCTAATAGGAGTAGATTGTCATCTTATCCACAGAGTTGTATTAGACGATAAGTTGTCCTTGTCAGTATGGATTTGGCTGAAATTTGCACAGTGAAGCTCTTGAGAACGTAAAGCTTTATATATAGATAGTTCAGCTTAAACAAATAAAATGCTCCACCCGAGGGAGCGCGCGGCGGCGGCGAAACAAGATGGCCGCCACCTGAGGAGCTCCGTGACGACGAGCTACGCTCGTAATCAAAGGGAGCCTTTTTCTACAGCGTTTTTTCACGAAAATGTTATTTTCGTGCATCGGAAGGGGCAAAGACTAAGGAGGCAAGTTTTTAGACCAAAAACGGCCTATTTGACACTCTTTTTCTCTCTGGCTCTCTATTTTGCCTCAGTGCTTCCCCACAATGCAGCCGCCATTTTGTCCATCTCTAATGTCGGACTTTCTATCATTTTCTTCACCCTGCTAATTCAGTCTTCTAATGGCCTACACTCTGGTTTGCTTAACTGCAGGAAAGGATTTACATACTGTAACTGCGTTATTCCTACTTCCACTTTTATTCGGCTCCAGGATACCTCTTCAACATATTTATTGAACTACTTACTGGTATGCAATTTTGTTGGTTACATATAGATTTCTACTTTACGTGAGGTTTGTGCAGCCTTTTCTCTTCACAAACGCGCACTGGCTCTGACGCTGCTGTATAACGCCTTCATGGTTTCGTGCTGCTTCTGGTCTGAGGTCCACTTCTTCATAATAACTTTGATTTAAACAACAGGGCTTCTGCTGCTTCTCTCGTCTCATTGTCTGTATTCTAGTCACCATTGGAGTTTTCTTCCTGCTTTTGGTGTTTTCATCCGGCTACGTTGTTCATCATGGATTCTTCACACTCGAATAAGCCCCATGGGTCCACCGGGCCACTTGCGGTGGTCGTAAGGAGTCAACTGTTAGCACCAGCAAGCGTCCCAAGAAAGACCCATCTTCTCCATCAAAATCTCCGCTTCCTCTCACGCTGGAGGACATAATGGATGAACTGCGTCTTATTCGACCTTTCATGTCGGATACCACCGCCACTCTTCAAAGAATTGAAGAGAAATGGACTGGCCTGGATTCAAGACTTTCAGATGTTGAACAGAAAGTAAGTGATGCACAGGATGTCGTTGCCAGAGTTGAGAGTCTTACCAAAGAAGTTACTCAACTTAAGAAGACTACAGAGGATTTGGAAAACCGCAATAGGCGCAACAACCTACGCATTTATGGAATTCCGGAAGGTTCTGAGGGCTCGGACATGATATCTTTTTGAAAACCCAAGTCCTGCAGATCGTTGGCCTCCCCAAACCCATTGACTTTAACATTCAAAGAGCCCACAGATTAGGACCTCAGAATGCCTCTTCCTCAACTAAACCAAGAGGTATTATTGCCTATTTTCTTCTATATTCTGATCTCATGGCTATTCTTAGCGCTGCCAAACAACACAAGCAGATGCTGTGGTCCGGTCATAAAGTTTTCTTCAGCCAAGATGTCTCCAGGCCAACAGCCAACCGGCGAAAGGAGTTTCTCGACCTCAGACCAGCATTGAGATCTATGAATGCACGCTACGGTCTTATTCACCCCTGCTTTTTCAAAGTGACTTATAAAGACAGAACTCTCTCCTTTGAAGACCCAGCCGACCTTCGGAAATTCATCCATACTCATAAAGGAGAACTTATGGAATTGAGCAAACCTTAACTGATATGTTATTTGTTCTATTTTATGCTCATTAGGTCTTCAATATGTTGGCCGTATAAGTTAATTGTTTCTCTTTTCGTTCCCTCCCATGTTTCTTAGGTCTTCCTTGTGTAGTATTGCTGCAGATGTCCATACCCACGTTACCCTCACGTTTGTAATGTTTGCTTCATTCCGCTGTAATTTTATCCTACTGTCTTGTAAGTTCCCTTCCTTTTTGTAATATCTGTCCACTATTTTTGTCTACGGACTTTATTTTTGTCTTTCCTCCCTAATATATTACGATAGACTTTTTCTCCTCGTTGTTACCCTTTCGGAGTGGCTGTCATGTTCTTCGCCGCCCCTCCCACCTTAATGTTCTTCCTATGGTTGTACTTTATGACTAAAGCCACTTGGCTTTCTGTCATCTTCTTTCTTATAACTCTTATTGGGCGATTACGCTCTCTCTTTCTCTTCTTCTCTCCTTTCTCTCACCTCTTTTCTCTTTTCTTCTCTTCCTCGTGTAGATTCTTCTCTGTACTTATTCTGCCTATACTTTTACACTTTTCTCTTGTATTAATTAACTGCTCTCTTTTTCGCTTATCATTGATGATATATAAAGCTATATTCTTTAATCTCCTTCCTTCTGGTCCCTCCAACTTAAATATATTCTATGGGCATATCTCGGTCTTCCTTTTCCTTCATTTTCTCTTCATTTTCTCTCATATTGGCTCATTACTCTTTTTTGTGGTCTTTCTTATTTTCCTCACTATTCATTTTCTAAGTGTTATACCTCACTTTTGTTTACTTTTACCTAAATTTTACTGATAAAGTCTACGCATCATTTCATGGAATGTTAAAGGTATTCGTAACCCGGTCAAGAAACAACGGGTATTGTCTCACCTTGCTAGATTGAAATGTCATGTTGCACTACTACAAGAATCGCATCTTAAGTCACAAGACTTGCCTTCATTACGTAAACAATGGGTGGGTGAGATTTTTGCTCTCCGGCCGTAAACAACAAAAACGGAGTTGTTATTTTATTTCATAAGTCATTGAATGTTCTCTTGCAAAATGAATTTAAAGACAACAACGGTAGATGGCTTTTTTTAAACACTATAATTAATAATACCCAATTTTCTTTTTGTAACGTATATGGCCCTAATGGTATTGATCTATCCTTTTGGCATGAGTTCTCTACTCTTCTCTCCTCCCATGCTTATGAGAATCTGATAGTAGGTGGTGACTGTAATCAACTTATGGACCCCTTCCTGGATAGGAAGTCCCAAACCAAGTACGTCCCCAACAAGATGCAAAAACGTTTCATAAGGTTATCACCTCCAGAGGACTTGTTGACGCATGGAGAACAAATCACCCTGATGTTTTAGAATTTTCCTTTTTTTCCCCAGTACACAGATCTCACTCCCGCATAGATTATATTTTTCTCACCCAACCAATTTTACAATTCATGACCAATGTAGAAATTGGCTCCATTCTCATTTCTGACCATGCCCCCGTTATCTTAGACATGGACTATCCTTCGCCTGCACCTATATCTCGGTGTTGGCGTTTCAACAACTCCCTTCTCCTGGACTCTCAATTTACAGAACAATTCATACTGTTTGCCAATGAATTTTTTCAGAACAATCTCTCCTCTGTCCCCCAATATCATTTCATTTGGGATGCCTTTAAAGCACCTGCTAGGGGTTTTATAATAGTCTATGTGTCACGTAAGAAAAAGAAAGCTTTCTTAGACTCATCATCTATCCTGAAACAGATTAAAACTTTAGAGCATAAGTATTTTACCACCAATTGCCCTGACACGTTGTCTAGCCTCATTAAGGCAAAAATGCAATATAATAAACATTCTTGGGACTCCGCTTGTAATAACCTCCTCAGATTCAATGCGAAAATGTATGGGGGTCGAAACAAGGCTGGCAGATCTTTAGCCAACTATCTTAAAATCAAAAAACAAAAATCTAAAATTGTTGCTATCACGGATAATTCTGGAATTCGGCATACTTCTGATGCTAAGATCCTAGACTGCTTTACTGATTTTTATACTACCCTTTATACCCCGGAATCCTCCCCTTCCCCCGAACAAATTGACTCCTTTTTCAAAATATCCCTAAACCCCCAGAGAGCAACATTGATCTCTCATCGTTGAATGTTCCCATTTCAGAACAAGAGATCATTGAAGCAATCACTCTTTTACCCAAAGACAAGACACCTGGCCCTGATGGTTTTACTGTTCGGTTTTTTCTCCACTTTAAGTCATTTCTGGTCCCTCAGCTCTTCTCCTTAATCAACCACTTTCATACTATTGGCGCATCACAAGGCTCTTTTACTCAGGCAATGCTTTGTCTAATACCCAAAAAAGATAAGGACCCTTCCTTCTGTAAAAATTACAGGCCCATTTCTTTGATCAATACAGACTGTAAGATCTTTGCCAAGCTACTCGCCCTTCGTATTAATAAAGTAATCCCGGACCTTGTTAATATTTACCAATCTGGTTTCGTCAAAGGACGCTCTATCACAGACAACTCACGTACCTTTCTTAACATTATTCACTTGGCTTCTAAAGTTGATTCACCTTTAGCTGCTATCACTCTTGATGCTGAAAAAGCGTTTGATAGGGTTAATTGGGAATTTATTTTTGGTGCATTGAAGTGGCATGGTTTTAGCCCTCCTATCATTAAATATATCCAGCTGTTGTATTCTTCTCCCACTACTTCTGTTTGGGTTAATGGTAGTCAATCTCGTTATTTCCCTCTCCGAAGGGGGACTAGACAGGGGTGTCCCCTTTCCCCTCTCTTATTCATTCTTGCCTTAGAACCCTTTTTAGAAAAAATTAGACGCTCTCCACATTATATGGGTTTTCATTTCAATAAAACGAATATTAAATTTACTGCATATGCTGATGATATTTTATTATATATTTCTAATCCGTCTACCTCATTACCGGCTTTCTTCTCCTTACTACAAGAATACTCTATTGTCTCTGGCTATAAATTGAACATAGATAAATCGGAAATCTTGCCCTTAAATAAGTTCTGCCTCCCTTCTATGTTTCAGGGTACCGGTTTTGAATGGAACTCCAAACATATCAAATGTCTAGGCATTCTTAACGCCAATACTATTCGGGAAATTATTAAAATTAACCTTGCTGACATACTTAAAAAATTATCCGCTCTGATTGATGGTTGGTCTCCTCTCTTTCTCTCTTGGTGGGGTCGATTAGCTACAATTAAAATGATGCTCCTTCCAATTATTAATTTTTATCTTTCTATGCTTCCTGTTTCTCTTCCTAGCTCTTTATTTAGTACCATTAACCCCTTCCATGCTCATGACGAGCTCAGCTCGTCATGCTGCGCAGTGCTCGTGTGCGCATGACGAGCTGAGCTCGTCATGAACCCGCCCGCTTAATGAAACGCCCCGCACAGGGCGAAAATCGGCCGCGCACCGAAGGGGTTAATAGTTCCTTATCCAAATTTCTCTGGAATAATCGCAAGCCTAGGATTTCACTTGCCCGTCTTCAATTGTCCAAGGATTTGGGCGGTGTACGTTTCCCCAATCTTAAACGCTATCACTCCGCTTTTACTTTGAAACAGATATGGCCTTTCTTATCAGACTCCACTGACTCTACTTTAACAGCGTGGAGCTCATTGGAACAAGCCCAATACTCTCCTTTCTCCTTTATTTCAGCTACTCGCCTCTCTCAACCTCCGAAGCGTTTCTCTTCTCCTATTTTTGTTCACTCCAAAGCACTTGCTACTTCTTTGCTTAATACCCACCTTTCTTCTACAGATGTTGCCTCACGTACTCCAATTTGGTATAATAAACATTTAAAGATTCACAATAGAGCCTTATTTTGGAAAGAGTGGATTGACAAAGGTATTATCACACCTGCTCAGCTTATGAAGGATGGGTCCTTTATGGACTTTTCGGAGATTCAAAAATCTTATTGTATCTTGTCTTCACACGCTCCACATTATCCCATGTTGAAGGAATCTCTCACTCGTCTTCCCCTCCAGATGACCCCTAACGTCACTTTCGATCAAATCCCCTTACCTCCTATTGATTTCTCTACTCAATTCAAAGCTGCTGCTATATATAAAATTTTATCTCAGCCCACTAGGGTTAGAATTAAATCTAGTCTGGAGCTCATATGGGAAAAAGACTTGGTCTTAGATCTCTCCTTTCAAACATGGGACTCCCTTTGGTCAAAAATTCATACTTCCTCACGCTCTGCCAGCACAACACAGACTTTATATTATTTTTATAACAGTCTTTTTTTCACTCCTGCCGATTTGTATAGATTTAAACTACTTAACTCCCCAAAGTGTTGGTCCTGTCCCAACGAATATAGTGATTTTTTACACATGTTTTTCCACTGTCCTTTTGTTAACTCTTTTTGGTCTCGCATTTGGTTAAAATTGAATGAAATCTTATCTACAAATGTCCCCTTCGATATCAAACATGTTTTTTTAGGCAGCTGTTCGTCGGTTTGGACAACTCATAGTAATGTGGGTAAATTTATTGCTTTGTTTATAGCCATTTCTTTTCAGATTATAACTACCAATTGGAAGGATACTTCAAAAATTTCGTTTCAAGCATGGTGGAATTTACTCTGTCACCATCATAGACTGGACCGAGCTTATGCTACTTCCACAGCTTTGTTGATCAAAAAGGACTTGCTGTGGTTACCACTAACTTCTTTTCTTTCCAGGTTGATTACTTGATTTTGTTATACAAAAAATACTCATTTCATGTTCAACCTATTTTATAGTTTGAATCTTCTCTATCTTCTGTCTTATTCTTTATCTCTTTGCATACTCCCTTTAATGGACCTACACACCCATCTCTGTCCCCCTTTCCCCCTCTTCATCCTCTTTCTCTCCTCTCTCTTTCTTTTCTCTTTTCCTCTCTCTTCTTCTTTTAAAAATCATTAAAATGCATTTGGTCTTTGTACAGGTTTTATTCTTAGAGGATGTTGTTTTCTTTTTATTCCTAAATTATTCATCCTATTGATATATGACTTTGTACTGATGTTTTACTTTGTTTATTACTTCAATAAAGCATTCTAAACTCAAAAAAAAATGCTCCACCCAAGATAATGGAGTGGACAGTGGTTCTTAAACTGAGAGGTATGTTTACTAAGATTTTACGCCATGTTTGCATCACAAAAGTGACGCAAAACTATGGTAAATCTTTGTGCACCTATTTCCTTTCCAGCGTAAAATCTGTTTTACGTTGGACAATTACTTGAAAGCAGCGCATAGCCCTGCTTTGCATTACTTGGCACCAAGGGGGCATGCCATGGGTGGTGCATGAGCATTCCCAAGCAACCACCCAAGGTTTCCTATGCTAAGTCCTATTTGCTTAAAAGTGTAGACAAGGTATAGCGTCAGATAATAGCGCCCATTTGAGACAGGCGCTGTGAAGGAGAAATGCTTTTATTTCTCCTTTCTTTTCCACCTTGCATGTGTGCTGCACTGTACAGCACACATACAAAGTGGGAAAAGGTTTAAAGTTAATCTAAGCATTGTATTTTGTACTGGAAGGATATCCTTCCAGTACAAAACGCATGTTAGACTCACGGAGACACCCTTGCAGTATGGTGCAAAGGTGTCCATGGTGCCGACCTCACATTTCCACGCCGGCGTTAGGGAGAAGGGAGTGTCATTTTTCTGTGAAATATGGCTTTCTCCTTGTCGCGCAGTGCAGCATTTGCGGCTGCTGCACTGCACTGCATGACTAAGTAGTTAATCTGGCCCTGACTGTGTTATGGTGAAGCACGTCAAAATTGGTAGTGATAATGGTACGGATATTGGCTACTATAGCGCATATTTGCTTGGCAGAGAGCAAGCACTAGCAATTAAAAGTACAGCTTTTTTTCTGTTTATTACAAACCACATTTGACTCTATATCATTCTGGGAATCACAGGGCTTTTGCTGCCCCTCCTCTTCCAGTAACACTAATAAAAGAGCCTGGTTTACACCAAGAGAGTGGGGGCCCTCTTCTGTTGTCCAGTCTCGCTTGATAGCACACCCGTCAGCACAATGTATTACTGCCAGTGCTGTTTAATACACATGAAGTGGGCTTTGGCTCCACCCAGAGCAGTACAATTTTGTCACTTCATTCTGTTGGCTATTTGTTATATCATTGCGCCTTTTAGGAAGTGCTACCTTTGGAACGCAAGAGGGATTATTTTACATTTGAAAAGTACACTCAACAATTGCTCTGTTTGAAACAATTAATTCATTTATGTCCTATATGCATTCTATGTAGAAAGCATTTCTTTTTAGCTGCTTTTTATCCCCAGCGCTGGCAAAGCAAACAGGGGAAGCTTAATGAGGTAAGTACTCGTGCATGCAACGCATGGGAACAGCATTTGTGAATGCCTCTCCTTACGTGTGTTGCCATTCTGAAGCCGGGCCTATTGGCAGGGGCGGCTCCCCCGTAATGACGGAGGAGCGTCGCCTCACTGGCTCAAAGCCAGCAAGTGAAAAATAAAATGATATCTTAGTATTGTTTTATTTTGCATTTGCCAGCTCGGAGCCAGCTTGTGCAGGGAGGGGCGGGGCCAGGGTATGGGAGGGGAGGAGCAGTGCTATCTGCACTTTTAAGTGCGCATGTGTTTTTGGCCCGCCGTCTCAGGCCGGCCAAACACACATACCCACTTAGGTTTCTTCAGCCAGGCTGTATTGAGCAGCCAGACTGTAGATACCCCAGAGAATCCCTGTCCTGAGCGGATCGTCTTTTCAGCCCGCTCAGGTCAATCCCCGCGCTGCTCTCATATGAGATGGGAGTCTGATGCTTTCCCAGGAACTGCAGCAGAGGTGCGCGAGGAGGACTGCAGTACCAGGTAAGTGCCAATAACCCCGTCTCCCCACCTCGCTGCGCGCTCCCCCGCGTGCTTCCCACTGGTCCCCTCTCCCCCTCCGCACCCCTCCAACCCCACCGCCGCCGGTATTTTATCGTGTCAGGCACCGCTGCCTATTGGCTTTGCAAATTGTTGCGTACTTATTACAGAGCTGATATGTGATAAAGGTGAAAGATGGATCAAACATGTAGAGAGATATACATTTGTGGTACGGATTAAGGTACTGATGAATTGTAGCGCCTTTTGGGATTACAGAGTGGAAAGCCAATGACTTAAATTGAGCCTGAATCTAGTTCTGAAGAGCCAGGGTTAATTTCCAGGGTACATTTTGATTGCAGCGGGAGTGCACCAAATAGGAGGTGTATTTACATAGAACAGTATTGTTTGTGGGAAATCAAGTTGAGATGAAATTACAGAAACCAGGATGTAATGCGGAAGGAGCATATACAATGGGCACTTTTTTTCAATTTATATAGCGTCAGCTTAACCCAAGGGCATTGGAGCTCATTACGTGAGCACTAGAATATATCACACCAAATCAGATTCATTTTTAGGTCTCTCTCCGAGACAATGCCTGCGCTGTTGCTTGCGGGACATTTTGTTTAAATTCAAGGGGCTTAGAGCCTGCCCATAAGTTACCATTTGTTTGTTTCATCATCACTCTCTTATCCTGGCTTTTCATTGGTCAGCGAATGCTAGTTTCATTTCTCTTCATGTTTGTCCCTTCAGTGGAGCATGGGCCAAGTGCTTCTTACGGTCGGCAGTCAGTGTCCATCCACTGGTCGCGTGCTTCCAGAGGTACTTTTTTATTTAAGTTGTAGCACTTGATAAGAGTACATTTGTTTGCAGGCTGTCTCCCTCCTCCCCAATCCCGTTCCGCATCGTTGCTTGCCTGTCTCCCTCCCGCGTTATTGGCCTCTTATGCTTGCTTGCCCTGTCTCTCACGTGCATTGTTGCTTGCGCTGCTTCCCCTCCACCGTTGTTGCGTGCCTGGACCCTGTGCTCCCTCCCACATTGTTTCCACATTGTTATTGCTTACCCCGATTCCATCTCCCACTGAGTTTACATGAGCCATTCCCTCTGCCCCTCCCCCATCGTTGCTTGCCTTGTCCCCCTGCCACCCTCTCCCATCGTTGATTGTCCCGTACCCCGACATCCTTTTCCCCATTGTTGCTTGTCCCGTACCCCACCCTTCCCCCTCATTGTTGCTTGCCCAGTCTTTCTGACCCTCACCCCATTGTTGCTTGCCCCTTTCCCCACCTCCTCCTACCAGAAAAAAAAAATCAGTCAGACATGGCCAGCTCTAGCCATATCACAGCACTATTTTCCCTAAACATTGATAAAGCCAATAGGTCTCGCCTATGCGAGGTCTAATGGCTTTGTCAATGTTTTTTGCCATGTTGTACAGATGCGTGGCTGCTGTGCAGCATGGTTTAAAATCAAATAAAAAAGCACTGTAAAGGAGCAAGCATTGACCACATCATCGCACTTTTATGTTTTACATTCTACCATGCTGCACAGCAGCCGCACTGCTGTACCTGGCTAAGAAAAGGCATAGACAAAGACATTAGATCTCGCATAAGTACGACTTATTGCCTTTGCTAATGCTTGTTTTTTAAGGCACTGGTTAAGCCACTTTTCTAGGATCATCGCAGGTTAAGTCTGCAGGGCTCGAACTTGATTCGCCAGTTTTAAAGTAGGAAGCTAGGCCATGGCATGATTTAAATATACGTTATACATATATATATATATATATACACATATATATTTTAATGCACCATTAGAATTTGAATCACAGAGGCGATTTCAATCAAATCTCAATCATGAGACTGATCCTGAAATAAACCCCAGATTGAAAACAGTTATGTGTTTTATTTACCAATTGATCCTTCCTTATCTGGTGTTCTATAGCGCTGCTTGTATATAGCAGTGAAGCCTTTCAGATGATAGGGCAATGCTTGCGTCATATGCGTTCTTGTTAGATGTCCTATGAGAAAACTGTAAGTTAAGCGCGTCGCAGTAGAAGTTATATGTCATGTGAGAAAACTGTAAGTTAAGCGCGTCGCAGTAAAATTTGTTCCCCCATCTGCGTCGAGGTAGTACTGTACAGATATAACGGCTTCGCCCTACACAGAATAAGAGTCTGTTTAAGATCGATTTTCTTTCTTTAACCAAATAAGGGTAACCCTGCAGCAGCAGGGCTTTCAAAAATTGAGTGAAACTCTTAAATGTTCCTCTCCACGGAAATCTTTAGTAAAAGGCGAAAGATTTATTCGGTTTGAAGAAAAACCAGAGTATGAGTAATTTACACACTGACGGTGGCCCCCGGAAACAGCATTCCACAGAATGTCAGGGTGATTTACTCTACTAAATCCATCATTAATAACCTTTCAAAATATAACCAACTCGTGATAAGCCTTATAATCCGGTACATTGACAAACACTTGTTGAGACAATCGCAACAAAAGCGGGACGCACTAGTGACACGGACTTATGGGTATGCAAATTTCGTCTTCGGTCACATGACAGGAAAGGCTGTAACACTTCTCCCAGCTCAAGTCCTAATGTCGGCTCCTTTTACTCTACACATTCTGAATGGTGCAGCGTTCGGAGCCTCGCGCAGGCTTTTGTGAGTCTCGGTGGTTCCCAAGAGGAGGACTTTTACATGCCACCATCAAGGCATGCTGGCTGGCTCATTGATCATCTTTCAGAGACAGTGTGTTTTCTACTTGCAGCCTATAAGGCTGCATCAGCTGCTGTAAGAAAACAAGCATTGGCAGAGAGGCAAAATGCTGACTAACGGCTTTGCCAATGCTTTTCGTAAATGTTGTATAGCATCGGCAAGATGCTGTGCAACATGGCCAAAAGAAAACAAAACAATAAAACCAGCGATGATGTGGGCATTTTGTAGGTGCGCGCGTGCATCATTACGCATGCGCAATTGCAAAATGAGACCGGCACCATTTTTTTTATTCACTGATCCAAAATGGACGGATTAAGAACAAAAAAATGAAAAAAGTAGGGAGGGCTGACATGTAATTTGCTGCCTTTTCTTCCCCATCACCCTCCAAAAAAAAAAAAAAAAAAAAAATCTTTCAAAAAGCCCCTGGGCATTGGGGGGCAGGAGAGGAGGCAACAGGAAGTGGGCAAGGGGAGGTTAAAAGCAGCACACAAGAAGGAGCAACATGGAGGTTGGGGGATGAAGCACATACGTGAGAATGCAGCATTTTGCGCCAGGAGGGAGGGAGTTTGGAAGGGGGATAAGCAGAAAAAGAGAAAGCTTCCTACATGAGGGGGAAAAGCACACCTAAGAGAGAGCTGGCAAACACAAGCAGCCAAGGTTCGAGCTTCGGGGTCACGTCCACATCCTGTGATTCTGGGCAAAGCACTTAATCTCCCCGTGCCTACCAACAAATAAAAAAATTAAAAAATGAATGTGTCCTTGTGTAACGTTACTGGTGCTCATGAAAAGCGCTCCAATACCTTCGGTTCGAGTTCGCGCTATATAAATCTGCAAAAAAAATAAAAAATCATGGAGTGCTTAGAGAAAGAAATAGGTTCCTAAAAGTGAGCAGTGAAAGGATAGAAGCCAGCCAATCAGAGAGTTGGTAAAGAGGTTATGCTCCAGGGCAAGGACAAACACAGAGGCCCAGGATTGCAAAGATTTTGCATCAGGGTTGCGTCACTTTTTTATGCAGTCCCGACGCTAAATTATGTTTGGTATTTACAAAGCAATGCAAATGTTGATTTGCGTGGCTTGGTAAGAAAAAGTAAAGAAATGCAGTGCTTTGCATTGCTTAGGTTACCTTGCGTCAGGGAAGCATTCCGTGGGTGGTGCATGGGCCTTTCCATACATACACCTATGGATTCTGAAGCAAACCCATATTATCAAAGAGATGTAGACATGGGTCTGCTCCAAAATGGCGCACTTATAAATTTTCATACATTATTCGACACCAAAATGACAAAAATCCAATCAGTGGGACCGGAGATGTGCAATTTCGAAGATTATGGGTAAGTATAGCGTCTACAAGCACAAAGTGCCACTCACAGTTATCTGGTGGTGCCAGATTGGGTGATAGTCACATGTTTAGGTGAACGCGATGGAGCATGGACTGGATACAGGGACCAGGTTAGTCTCGTTGAAAAAGTTACCTACTCAAAGATCGGCGCCAAGAGTCCAGTTCACGGTGGAGGAGCCGTCGAGGAGCAGGGAAAGCGTTGTGTGTGGTTGTTGCTGTAGCTCAAAGAGCAGGGCGGGCCTTCCGGACGATCGTCCCTGAAGTGCAAAGAACTTGTAGGGTGTTGCGGACGGACGTTTCTCTATCTTCGCGTTGGAGGTCACCACGAGCTTTCGAAACTGTAGCGCAAAATGCAGATCTTGCGTTGTCGCTTAATGACGTACAAAGAGCCGGGTTCTCCGGAGCTTCAGGATGGCGGGCGGCAAGCTCTTTGGTGCGTTCATGGTCGCAAACAGCCCTAAACGTCAGGATTTCTCCTTTTCTTTCAGGAGGAGCTCAATTGATGCCACACCAAGGGTCCAGGACCTGGGAGGCACCCCTTGGGGATCAGGTACTCACTCCAGCAGAGGCCCGCATGTAGAAATAAAAACCTTCTTAGGGGTTCACTGATACACCTGGTCCTTAAAACCAACAAAGAAGAGATTGGCACAGAAGCTGTAATATAAAAACAATGCATTTATTAACCTCACATGAGGGAGACTGCGTCATATGGTACCCGCAGGCCACTGTAGGAGGCATTCTAAGGAGTACAGAGAACAGGGACCTTATATATGCATTTGTTACATAGTCAGCATAAAACCAAGGGGAGGTCCTGGCACATACAAGCATGCTTATTGACTAATATGGGTATACAAAATTTGCTTGCTCCACAAAGTGGGAGGGGAGACTAAACTGCTTACATCAGTAAGAATAGCCTGACAGTTCTGTACTAGGAGCAGGTGCATTCTACCAGCTAGGCCCTTCTGAGCATGTGCAAGACTCTGGAAGAGGGAGAAAGCACATGGCGAGCACATGGCTAACTAAAATGGCTGCCAAGTACAAAATGGCTTTCAGCTCATGCTAACAGCGATTCCTGTAATCTTTAACAGATGGTCCTTTTAGCATGAGCTAAAGACATTCCTATGATCTAGTAGGAACATAGAAAATATTTTGCACATTTTCTTCTCATAAATTCATCAATATCCTAATCCATTGCTAGGTGGGCATTTACATTCTAAATATTTCATTAAGCGGGTATATATAAGGTATAAGCAGGAATACAAAGGGAACAGAGCATTGGGTCATAATTTTATGGCAAGACCGGAGGCTCCTATTATGCTTATCTTTCTTGCATTTATTAACATAGCAGCCAAGATAAGTGAAACCACAGTTCCCAGGGGGCTAAGGAACCCAGGCCAATGGGAACAGAGTGTAAACAGAACAAATATCCAATGAGCAGGCAGCACTATTATAACGTCACAATACTGACTGCGAACATCCTCTTTTCTTGCTGCTCGCAGTCAGATAAGTGCCTTCTCCTTTATGCTCTACAGTTTTATTTATTACTGTTGTATTTTACTATTTGTATGCTAGTGCTAATATTGTGTTGTTTTCGGTGCTTCGCACGTACCGTGTTTAAGTTCTCTGTCTGCGCTTTTCAGCGCTCAGCTGTTGTTCTCCCACGCGCGCGCGTCGGCCGTTGAGCCGAACACGTAGCGCGGCGTTTGTGGCAGTTACCCTGCTGTGTGGCTTCATTCCTGCATTCCTTGCACAGGGCGTCTGCTCTGTTTCAACGCCGCTGCCTTCTACGACCTTCTGGAGCCTCGTCCTTCGCTCCGTTTTGGGTACCGCCTTCAGGGGGAGTGGTTCGGCCCATTTCCAGCCTCCTCTTTCACTCGGCTTCAGTTAACCCCTTCTCTCCCTTCAGCCAGGCTCTTTTGTATTTTTACTATGCAGGTTGACAGCTCCCCAGCGTCAGACCTAAATAATGAGGAAGGCACAGCCTTTAAAAATGATTTAAATGCTTTCATTAACAATTCAGTTGAGAATGCTGTTGAAGCATCAATGAAACGTCTTTCCAAAGGTATGGAAAACTCCATGCTCAGTCTGCTGTCTAAAGCTTTGGCCCATTCTGCGGGGGATAGCAGAAAAAGAAAATTGGTACCCTCTGTGTCTGCGAAAGTTCCCAAAAATGCGTCACGCTTGACTTGCGAGTCTCCTCGCACCAGAATGAGGACTTAGTGCCTCCCAGGCCTCCTTCTAAGGAGGGGTTGTCATCTTTGGATGGTAAAAGAAAATATAAATCTAAACACGCTGAGGTACCAAAGAAGTTGGTGATTTCCACCATTCTGGACACAGACGATGACATGGGTGACGC
The DNA here is from genome assembly GCA_963921515.1 of Calotriton arnoldi. Taxonomy (NCBI): domain Eukaryota; kingdom Metazoa; phylum Chordata; class Amphibia; order Caudata; family Salamandridae; genus Calotriton; species Calotriton arnoldi. Next base: position 1,077,771 of record CAWUFW010005084.1, read on the forward strand.
AAACGATGATGACTTATTGGACGTTTTTGATATTCCTGATTCTCCCCCTGCTAAGAAATTAAAATCGGATTCCTTTGCTTTTTCTCCAGTTTTGGATTCGGAAGGGGTCCCTATGTTCGATCCTTCCTCCCTTCGCCACCCTAATTCCACAGAATGGTTCCCGGCATCGCATGTTGGCGACTATATTTTGGCCAGACTTCGTCTTCCCTTGACAAGTCAGCCCGAGCTAAATTAAAGTCTGAATGCCCTAAACCTGCTTTGCCTTCCAACGTCACGGTAGCCCCTTCCATTGACCAGCCTCTCCTCACCTTTTTCTCTAAGTTTGGCAAAGATCCCCGCAAGGGAGTGGATAAAGCTTGGTCTACCTGCCAAGACAAGGTTCTGGACATTGTAGGTCCTTTGGCTCGCATTTTTGATATGGCAGAATCGGCTCGCTTGGAGGGGCAGGACCTCAATGCTGAAGAGATCTCGCTTTGGGTCCAACGTGCCTTCTGTCTTCTTGGTAATGCCAATGCAGCTATTACTCACGAACGCCGCAAAGGGCTTCTCCTTAAACTTGATCCTAAACTGGCTAACCTGGCCACTCTTGACCCCGGCGTTAAGGCGGATGGACTCCTTTTTGGGGACTCTCTGGTTAAAGATCTCAGCAGATTCGTCTCTACCTTTGCCTCGCTGGATAAAGCACAGCAATCCATCAAAAAGTTTTTCCCCTCGGGTTTTGGACGGGCCGGCAGAGGCAGGGGTCGCTCTTCCGGCCGCGTCTATTCCAATCAAGGCTCCAGAGGCTCCTTCAACACTAACTACCAGGAGTACAAACCTCAATTCTATCCCCAACGAGGTCGCGGATACAGAGGTCGTGGTCAGAGGAACTTCCGCCATAACAACAGCAACCAACAAGGTGGGTCTTTCCCCAGTGGGGGACGGTTGAAATTCTTTATCCAAAAATGGCGTACTCTCTCCGCAGATCCCTGGATTCTAAACACGGTTCAAGGTTATCTTATAGAGCTCTACGCGCCACCTTCCCAGACAGTTTTCCCTCCTCCTTTGGTCTTTTCAAACGACATGTCTCAACTCGTCTCGCTAGAGATCCAAATGCTTCTCCAAAAACAGGCTATTCAAATCGCCCCACTGGACCCGTCGGGTTTCCTCAGTTCCATTTTTCTGGTCAGGAAGAAAAACAAAAAAAATGCGCCCTGTGTTAAATCTAAAATGGTTCAATCAATTCGTGGTGTATCGCCACTTCAAGATGGAAACCATCATTCATTTGCGGGATACTCTCCGCCCCAACGACTGGTTGGTCAGGTTGGACTTGCAAGATGCATACCTAACCGTCCCTATTCATCCGTCCCACTCCAAGTTCCTTCAATTCCAGTGGTCAGGCGTAACCTATCGGTTTTGCTCCCTCCCGTTCGGCCTGTCGTCAGCACCATGGTGTTTCACAAAAATCATGAAACCGGTGGTGTCTTACCTTCGATCCCTCGGGATCCGGCTTATCATTTACCTAGACGACATTCTGCTCATGAACTCCAACAAACAAAATCTGTTATCAGAATTGAACACCACTCGGTCTCTTCTTCTGGATCTGGGTTTCCTTCTCAATTCCGAAAAATCAATGCTCATTCCGTCCCAGAGCATGGAGTTTCTGGGTTTTCTAGTGGATTCCTCCACGTCGTCTCTTCTTCTTCCTCAGTCAAAGGTCACGTCCATAAAGTCCGAAATTTCTCATGTCCTTCACACCTCTCTTATATCTCTCAGGTCTCTTGCTCGGATAGTAGGCCTCCTCTCGGCTTCCATTCAGGCTATCTTTCCAGGGCCTCTCCATTATCGCGCCCTTCAGCGTCTGAAAATTCGGCATCTTCGCCAGGGCTTGGCTTACTCCGACCTTATTTCGCTAGATCAGGAATCTCGACTCGAACTCCAATGGTGGATCGACCATTTAGATGCTTGGAACGGGAGAGCTATCTTCGCTTCGGCCCCAGATCTTGTATTAGAATCCGATGCAAGCCTATCGGGTTGGGGCGCCCGTTGTGGTCCAATATCGACTGGAGGTACATGGTCTCACGAGGAGTCCAAATTGCACATCAATTGTTTAGAGATGCTGGCAGGCTCCTTTGCAATTCAAAGCCTCACGAAAAACAGAGTGCGCTGCTCCATCCTCCTTCGCATGGACAATGTTTCTGCGGTCCGCTACATAAACCATCTAGGTGGCACCAGGTCCAAACCTCTTACAGAGCTAGCAAAGAGCCTTTGGGAGTTTTGTCTTTCAAACAAACTTTCTCTCACGGCAGAGTATCTACCGGGAGATCTCAACTCCATCGCGGATTGGAACTCTCGCTACCTCCGAGACTCCAGCGATTGGAAGCTTCTTCCATCCGTTTTCCAATCCCTCTCTCTAAAATGGGGTCCTTTCCATACAGATCTCTTTGCTTCTCGCCTCAACGCCCAATTGCCGTTTTTCTACAGTTGGCGACCGGACCCTCTCGCTTTAGCAACGGATGCTTTTCTTCAAGATTGGTCCCTTCACCTGCATTATGCTTTCCCTCCTTTCCTCTTGATCAACAGAGTCCTGTCTCAGGTTCGGCGCCAACAGACTTCTCTAGTCATGGTTGTTCCTTTCTGGCAATCACAAATCTGGTTCCCCTCTCTTCTGGAGATGGCAGTGGACTTTCCAGTTCTCCTTCCTCTTTGCAGCGACCTGCTTCTGAACCCTTTGGGCAATCCGCACACCCTCATCCTGGACAAGTCCTTGGTTCTGTCGGCCTGGAAAGTCTCCAGCCTGTCCCTCCTGACCTCCTCATTTCACAGGAAGCTTCTCTCTTTATCAGTAAAGCCTGGGCTCCAGGTACCTCCAAAGCCTACAAGTCTGCCTGGTCTCTTTGGTCAAGCTGGTGTCTGGAACGACTTATCGATCCCTTTTCAGCCCCTCTAAATTTTATAGTCAATTTCTTGGCTTCTGAAGCCAGTGCAGGTAAGTCCTATCGAACTGTCAACTTGTATAGATCAGCCATTTCCCTCAATCACTCTCCCATTGATGGCAAACCTGCCGGAGTCCATCCTCTGATTTGCCGTCTCCTTCGAGGCGTTCGATTTTCCAAACCCCGTTGGCTAAGTATTCTAGTTTATGGGATGTTAACTTAGTATTTAAGTTATTTTCTGATTGGCCAGATAATTCCGCCCTCTCCCTAAAAATGATTTCTGCTAAGCTTACTATGTTACTGTGCCTCATTTCTATTAAACGTGTTTCAGATGTTAAAGCTTTAGATATTTCCTCTCGCCAGTTCTCTCCTACAGGTGTTTTGTTTCAGGTTCACAAGCGTACTAAGACTAATTTGAACACTGTTTTTTACCCTTATTTTCCCACTCATCCCAAACTATGTGTAGGTCAATGTCTCAAGGTATACGAACAGAAGACTGTCGATCTCAGAACGTCCTCTCAGTCTCAACTTCTCATATCCTTCCGTAAGCCCCATCTCCCAGTTTCCTCTGCTACCCTGGCCCGTTGGGTGCGTTGGGTCATGTCCCTTGCTGGCATTGACGTCTCCGTCTTTGGGGCCCATTCCTCCAGGGAGCCATGGCTTCCAAAGCTTTTTGGGCAGGCTCTCGTCTGGAGGACATTCTGAGATCAGCAGATTGGTCAAATGATAATGTTTTCCGTATGTTTTACTGCAAACCTGTTGTTACTGCTACTTCTTTGGTTGTTGATATGCTTTGAACAAGCATAATAGGAGCCTCCGGTCTTGCCATAAAATGTAGATTTTCCTAGTACATTATGACGGAAAGTCTTAATTTTATTAAAGACACGGAGGCGAGTATTATCCCGCCTCAACACTTCTAATATGTGTTTTCTCCCTCCCTACAGCGAATCCAGCATTGCCACCGGCTGCTTCATAAGCGGAGTTCAGTTTCTCACGGACGTTCTTCGGTTCCTGGTGATGATCCTTCGCTTTCCTGTCCTTCCACGAGGATTCCTGGTGTTTCAGTCTCCTGGTTGGACGTCGGTCAAGATTTCTTTTCATGGATTTTGACTTTTTCTATCGTGTTATCTATTGTTCCTCTGTTTATGGACTCTATCTGAGCTGCTCGTCAGCGAAAAGAGGATGTTCGCAGTCAGTATTGTGACGTTATAATAGTGCTGCCTGCTCATTGGATATTTGTTCTGTTTACACTCTGTTCCCATTGGCCTGGGTTCCTTAGCCCCCTGGGAACTGTGGTTTCACTTATCTTGGCTGCTATGTTAATAAATGCAAGAAAGATAAGCATAATACTCGCCTCCGTGTCTTTAATAAAATTAAGACTTTCCGTCATAATGTACTAGGAAAATCTACATTAACATACAGATAGCAGGAGAGAGTAATGACTATTATCACAAACAGAACTATCAATATTTTTCCAACCCTAAGCAGAAAGCAAATCCCAAAACCATCTAGTCTAATTCTAAGTTTCAGGGCTCTGGTGTATTTCAGTGACTATCTATTTCAATTTCAGAATAGCCAACAGCACATACCTAATAAAAACATTTTCAATAGACTTTTCCAGTGTTCTTTTTATGAGGGCTAGAGTATCAATTAATATATTTAGGAAGAGGGCAAAGAAGAATTTATAAATTGTTTAGCAAAATGTTTCTCTTGCAAAATAAACATTACTAATGCAAATATTAAAGAGAATACAAGGATCATTACAAAAACTATCCTGGCTGCAGGGGACCAGGAGGACCACACAGGGCCATAGGAATTAGGACGAGGAGCCGCAAAGGGCTGCTCCTCCTCAAAAATGAGACGACCAAAGGGGTACATTATTAACAAAAAAAAAAAGTGTCCTTGGGAAATTGAACCCGCTGTACAACCAGCCAGAGGGGAGTCTTCTCCCTGTGTCCATTTGAGCCACACAGGCAGGCTCTTGTTGTTCCCACGGTGGTGCTGCACACCTTGCAACTCAAGAAAACAATCACGGCCCAGATTGAGAAGAAAAAGTCTTTCTTTCAGGATAGGGCAATCACCCTCCCAGGGCAAATACCCTCAACGATCCTGTCTAGTGTCTCAGGCAGTGCACCAGTTTTCTTCACTTCAATCTAACAGGCACCAGAGACACAGCACCTGTACCCTAAACTCAAGTCCGTCCCTAACTCCTGTATTGCCCCGCTGGCGCACTGCTCTTTTGTTGGGGCCACAAATTGTACCCAGTATGCTCAGGCATCCCTTGATCAACAAACAGAGGTGCAAACTTGCATTCACTTGGGGACCAGGACTCAAAGGCCTGATGCTGGGATATGTGAAGCAACCCTTGTTTCAAAGGGGGTCACCTCAAGCAAAAGCCTCCTTGCCGTCCTTGTCGGTCTATGACTCTCTCAGCTGGGCATCAAAAACTGGATCCACGACTTCCCCTTTCTGATTTGTGACCCCCGTCTTTCGCCCAAGACAGTGACAGGGGTACACACTTCACGTCCCAGTGCTTCCGGCCTTCTACCTTCACTGAGGTCCTAGTTGCCAGCAATGGCTGTGCTGGTTATCTTCACCTTGGCTTCAAGCAGGACTGGTGCTGACTCCCAGGCTGGATCTGATGTCCGGGCCCCTCTGGCAATGGTTGTAGGGCAGCAAATATCTATTGGTGGACAGAACAAAAGGTCTTTAGACAAGGCACAGAAATAATCTATCAATAGAGAGGATAGTCTCAGAATACTTCCTTAGTTTTGGGGCGCACCATACATTAGCAAGGAACCCAAGAACCACTTCATCTATCTGAGAGTAAAAAAAACCTTGGACCTATTACACTATTTGAAGCAGCTAAGGAAGTCTGTGTTCATTTACTAAATTCTGAGGAAAAGAGAGAAACAATACAGACATACTCCAAATCCTTACATTTGTGTATTCCTATATTATTCATCTGAAGAACCTCAAGAAAAGGAACTTTTCTACACTTCTACTTATGAACCTTGCATTACTTGTACAGGACTGCAGACACTTCTAAAATTATTTCTCTTAATAAAAACACCTACATTTTACACTTAGGGTCATGCTTTCATGTTATAGGTGCAGCGGGAAAATCTAAAACTGCTAATTTAACAGGGATTCTTATTTCATAAATAACTAAAGAAAACCTCAACATAGTGGGTACATAAATTTCTCCAACAGAACATGTTGTGACAAACAAACTCCTATAAAACAATATTTTCCTTCAAAATGTTTGCTAAGGATCACATGGGCGTCTTTCCTGCATTCTACTTTTCACAATCCGGACTATGCAACATCAGCTCTAACAAGGGCTGTCAGCTTATTTACACAGACTAGCTAATAAAAGACGAGCAGTGCCCTTGCAAAACTGTATATAACATGAGAATAACATATAGTTCCTCTTAAAGGTCAAATAAGGGAACAGCAACCTAGACTACTCATCCTTTCATAATTTCATCAGACAGGATGGGCAGTAACATGGCATATTTTTTTAATCATTTTATTAATTCTAACAATTTTAAAACAGTATTACTGAATAGCCAATTAAATGTCTCATGGCCATTTCCTAGACAGCTTAGACAGGCTCAAGAGAGAGTGAGAAAAAGAGAGAGAAAACATACATTTGCCTACCCTTAATTTGCCCAGGAGCTAACCTCCTTCCCCCATTTTGACAGTAGGAAACCTGAAAACAGGTTTATCTTCTGTCAACACTATCTACCCCTTTTTGTGGCAACTGGGCACAAACAAACTTGTAGGAGGTAAATAGCACATTGAGCTAGCTAGAAAACATTAATAACCAACTACCAATTCCTTTAGCAATTGTACTAGTGTAACATGAGGGCGAATGAATGAAACTAAATCCCATTGCCTCCTTATCTCAGCCCTTGCACAGTAATCTTTAAGCTAAAACCATTATTTTTATATACATGACAGAGCTATGCTCTACACAGGGCCCACATACGCCACTGCATTTCCTTCTGCTCATATAACTGCGCAAAACTTGCTTTTGCCAAAAATAGTAAGCAAAGCTTCTCTTTCTCTCTCTGCGCTGTCATCTCTTCTTTCAGAATCTTTTCGGAGGTCAAAGTGTCAAAGCAAACCTTACCCTTAGCCCTGCTAGGCTGCTAAATGCAGAACTTCGACCTCTGACCCTTACCAGCTGTCCCATTTTTGTGCAAGGCTTTCCATGCGGTCTTTCCAATTCAAAGCAACTCTGGAGAATCACAGCTGAAAGGCAGTCCTGTTCCGTACCTGTTTGCCAGTAATTTAGAGGTAGGATAATAACTTCTGCTGGTTTCTTTATACTTATTTTCATTTGTGTGCAGTGTGTGGTGTGCATTCTAGCAGTATAGAGGTCAGCTGTTTGTTCTATACTTGCATGTGTGCATTACTGAAGCCTGAGATCAGTTTGAAAACTGCTCTGAGTGGCAGAACTGCTTTTAAAAAGTAAATTTTGCCCAAATTCGACTTTGGTGGTAGGGGCACTTAAAAATGAATAACCTACAATGTTTTGGCATATTAGGGATCCCCAGGGTGTCCTCTAGATATCCCAGGGACGGGGAGTCAGAAATGTATAAGGTACACCCTTATAAAATAAGTTTTGTACGCCTGGGTAAAGTTACATTTTACATTTTAGTTCCCCCCATTACGGTAAAACTCTGCTTAAATTCAACTTTGATGCTAGGAGTTCACAGTATGATTATCAGACATTACAAAGATCAAAAACGATTTTAGGGCAATTATTTTTAATAAACATTTTTTTTTCATATAGTAAAAATTCCCTTTTTTTTTTTTTATTTTAATAATGATCACCAACCCTTTTGATGGTTCCACATATGAAAAGCAAGCCTCATTCCTTTCCTATCACCTTTAAATGCATTCATTTATAATACTAAGCACAAAAGCCTTACTGAAACATAAAACAGCTTGCGCCACTTTAAAAGGACAGTAATTATTTAACATCAGAACCACGGATGTGCTTGTTAAAAAGGCATTAAGAAAGGAAATCCCTACTTTCAATCTTTTCTCTGTTATCCAAAATAATGAAACTGTCTTTTGTAACTTTTAAAATCAGCAGTTTTTAATGCACGCTTTCAAACCATGTTTGCACTAACTTAAAATCTAGTTGACTCAGCAGTTTCCTTGTGGCTTGGGACCAAGAATAGCCATGTGTTGTTGACACAGCTGTGTTCTGACCAGCAGGCGCCAACATCTCACGCCTTTCAAGCCAGCACAAATCTATCGTTCTGTAATGTCGTGTTTATTTCAGCAACAACCAATTCACTCAGATGATGTGAATGCCTTTTAATATCTAATACAATGTATCTAAGGAGAATGCTGTAACATTTTGTATTTTAGTCCTAGTTATTGTAAAGCACACAATTTCGTTTTTTCTTCCGTTCTGTGAAGCCTATTTTATTCCTATTGAATGTGAATTCTGATTTATCTTTACCAGTGTGGCAATTTGCACATATCTATAGTTTCTTACTTTGTCAATTTTAATGGTGGTAGCGTGCAGCTATTTAGCATATGTTACATAATTTCATTTCTGGATTTTTAAAATGTAATTCATTCAATGATATTTGCATAACAGAATGACAACAAAAACCAAATTTAGCTCATTCTAGACATTTTCAGAAGGGGGTCATACACTCATAACACACAACACAGCGTGCTTAAGGCTAGCCATTCTTACACAAAAAACATAGGGGCATATTAGCAAGACCCTCGTTAAAATTATCGCCGTTTTAGCGGCAGGAAACTGCCGCTAAAACGGCGATAATGGGCTTGGTAATATGCTTTATAGAATTCCAATAGAAGCCCAGGTTAGATGTGCAGGACATCTAACCTGGGCTTCTATTGGAATTCTATAACGCATATTAGCAAGCCCATTATCGCCGTTTTAGCGGCAGTTTCCTGCCGCTAAAACGGCGATAATTTTAACGAGGTTCTTGCTAATATGCCCCATAGTCTACTTTACTAAAACAAGTACTTTTAAGCATGTCAGTCCACAACCACATACAACAAAAAAAAAAAAACAATTAACCCACAAATCAACACTTAGGACAAAAACGAGACAGCCCACAGACTGTACTCGAACCAAACTATTTGTACATACCAATTGTAAGTCATATTTACAAGAAGAGCTCTCAAAAGTAGTCCAAAAGACTGCACCAAAACAGCCCAAAAGACTGTTCCATGTTCAAGAAGCCAAAATACACCAAATTCGCCAGTTTTGGCTGGTAGAACACTCAAAAAGCGCTCTGCATATCACCACTTATGAATGTTACTAAGTGCACAGATCCGGATCCTTTGTATATATATATTTGGTTCCATGGTGTACTAGTCATCACGGAAGAAATACCATTTTTACTATACCTAAACCTATTTAGGTATCCCCTCTGATGGGAGTCAGCTGAGTACTTTCTAAATCCATATTGGTACCTCCAAGACAGCAACACTTTCTACGAAGTGTGCTAGAAGCAGGCATGTCAAGAATATTATAGCATATATAATATTATACTCCAAGTGACACTTAACACAATGTGTGCCGTTCAAGTTTTCAAAGTTAGAGAAAAATCTCCTCATTACCTGCCTTCATTTGCTGCAGCAAACAAACAAGAATCTTGGGCAAGTCATTCCAAACAAAAGTGTTGCTACAGCAACCTTACCAAAGCAAAGTCTCCAGCTTCCAACTGCCAAGTTCTGAGTGACCTAACGGTCGTTTTAAAATACTCACGCCAAAGAGGTTCTCAGTCGGGAGCGGCAAACACGTGGAGGATCAAATCAGGAAGACCAGAAATATACTGGGCTGCAGAGACAAAGAATCTCCGTGTGCAGGGTACCTCCTCAGTAGAGTCCTGTCCTGTCCTCCTCAGTAGATTCCTGTCTCCCATCAAGACCACTCCCTTGGATAGCCGCTTCTCCGATGAGGTCCACGTTCGGGCGCCATTTGTAGAAATAAAAACCTTCTTAGGGGTTCATTGATACACCTGGTCCTTAAAACCAACAAAGAAGAGATTGGCACAGAAGCTGTAATATAAAAACAATGCATTTATTAACCTCACATGAGGGAGACTGCGTCATACGGTACCCGCAGGCCACTGTAGGAGGCATTCTAAGGAGTACAGAGAACAGGGGCCTTATATATGCATTTGTTACATAGTCAGCATAAAACCAAGGGGAGGTCCTGGCACATACAAGCATGCTTATTGACTAATATGGGTATACAAAATTTGCTTGCTCCACAAAGTGGGAGGGGAGACTAAACTGCTTACATCAGTAAGAATAGCCTGACAGTTCTATACTAGGAGCAGGTGCATTCTACCAGCTAGGCCCTTCTGAGCATGTGCAAGACTCTGGAAGAGGGAGAAAGCACATGGCGAGCACATGGCTAACTAAAATGGCTGCCAAGTACAAAATGGCTTTCAGCTCATGCTAACAGCGATTCCTGTAATCTTTAACACGCAGGGCTCAGGCAGGTTTAGTTGCAGGTCCAGGCAGGTGCCGTACAGCAAGTCAGATGGGCAGTTGCGGGGAGGCCTCCAGAGCTTGTTGTGTCCCTGTAGCTGAGAACAGGAGGCCAGCTAACTGGCAGCAGTGTTTCTCCTGTAGTGACCACAGGTCCAGGAGTGTACTAAAGAGTGGGTCTAAGGGTCCTCTCTTTTCACCTGACACCAGCTTTGAAGCGGAAGAAGCTTTTGGAGGCCTTCCCCCCCCTCCCCCCTCCCCAGAGTTATCTGGAAATTCCTGCCTCCCTGCCCTAGCTCCACTGGGTCTGGGTTCACAAAAAGCTAGTGTGAAGTTCTTTGTGTGTGGACTGAGGCAAATCCTTTGAAGTGCAAGTGTGGTAGGTGACTGACCTGCCCCTCTCATTAATTCAGGGTGGCCCATCCTGCCAACATCCAGTCCATGTTTTGTTATACTGTCTGGGAGAAATACACATACAAAAGCCACCTGCCAACTACACCTAGTCATGGGATGCAGGAACAGGCTGCTGGCACCAAATGGATAGGACAAGAGAATGCCAACTTTTTAAATGTCTTCTTTTCAGAATTGTAACTTAAAATCAGACTTTAAAATTAAAGAGGGTTTTAAATTACAATTCATTTGAGTGCAAACATGACATTTCTACCCGTTCCAAATCAAAAGTCATCACTTATTAGATGTAATAAGGTATCTCAATGTTATCATAAGGGAGGAGTAGGGAAAAAGAAATTTAAGAGTTTTTCATTACCAGGACCTGTAAAACTTGAAAGTACATATCCAAGTTTTCAAATAAACTGCACCCTGCCATATAGGCTGTTTAGGGCTTACCCTAGGGGTGACTTATATGTATTAAGGAGTAAGGTTTAGGCCTGGCAAAAAGTTTGGTTTTCCATGTCAAAATGGCAGTTCAAAACTGCACACAGGCTGCACTGGCAGACCTGGCACATGTTTGACAAGGCTACTTAAGTGGGTGGCACAATAAGTGCTGCAGGCCCACTAGTAGCATTTAATTTACATGCCCTGGGTACCTGTAGTTCCAGTTTACGAGGGATTATAAGTAAATTAAATGCGCCAATTGGGTGTAATTCAATTTTACCATGCTTAAAGGAGTGAGCACAAGCACTTTAGCTCTGGTTAGCAGTGGTAAAGTGCACAGAGCCCTAAAGCCAACAAAAACTAATTTAGCAAAACTGAAAGGGTGAAAGTAAAAAGTTTGGGGGACTACCACCCAAGGGTCTCAGGTCTAAGACTGATCATAATTCAGGCACCCTAGCACTGTGGCACAAAGGCACCTACAATGGCGCAAGGAAGCAAAAAGTGCACCAGCGCAAGGAGAGAGAAGAACTCAATCAATCAATCAGGGAATTGTAAGCGCGCTACTCACCCGTGAGGGTCTCAAGGCGCTGATGGGGGGGGTCCGCAGATCTGTTTAGCCGAAGAGCCAGGTCTTGAGGGTCTTCCTGAAGGTGTTCAGGGAGGGCGTGTCTGATGTCTGCCGGTAGCTCGTTCCAGTTCTTGGCTGCAATGTGAGAGAAGGATCTTCCGCCTGCTCTGGCTCTGTGGATGCGCGGGGTTTCGGCCAGTGCGAGGTTGGAAGATCGGAGGTTTCTTTTGGGTACGTGGAAGTTGATTCTGTCGTTGAGGTATTTGGGTCCGTTGTTGTGTAGGCATTTGTAGGCATGAGTGAGGATTTTGAAAGTGACTCTTTTCTCCACAGGGAGCCAGTGGAGACTTCGTAGGTGTTGGCTGATGTGTTCGTGTCGGGGGATGCCGAGGACGAGTCTGGCGGCGGTGTTCTGTATTGTCTGGAGTTTGCGGAGTAGGGACTTGTTGATGCCGGCGTAGAGTGCGTTTCCATAGTCCAATCTGCTTGTGATGAGTGCGTGGGTGACTGTCTTCCTTGACTCAGGGGGGATCCACTTGAAGTTCTTGCGGAGGATGCGGAGGGTGTTGAAGCAGCTGGAGGTGACGGCGTTGACCTGTCGGTTCATGGTGAGTGATGAGTCGAGTTCGATGCCGAGGTTCTTGGCGTGGTCTGAGGGGGTAGGTGGGCTTCCGAGGGCGGTAGGCCACCAGGTGCTGTCCCATGCAGAAGGGGTGGTACCGAGGACGAGGACTCTGTCATTTCTTTGAAGATATGGTGCAGTTCTGCTCTCTCCCTTTCACGCAAGACAGAGCAGCAACTTTACTTGCTGCGCTGTGTTGTGTGAATTCTTTGTAAAAATGCTGCTTCATCTGTAGTCCCTCCTCAGCCCTGTCATCCATCAAATGGCAGTGTTCAGCAAAACCAGTCAGCAGCTCCTTGCTAACAAAAGGCCTCACAGAATAACTAAAGGAACCCTGTCTGCACTCCCCTCTCCCTCCAGCTACGGGAATGAAAGCAATACACTTCCACTGCCTGTGAGCTCAATCCTCACTTTCATCTTGTGCCAGACCAGGTGAGGTGTATCCAAAAAGGTTCCCACTGGTCTCCATTATTCTGGCTGACTCACACTCAGCATGCATGTGCCACGCAGGCTACACACACCAACATGCTTAAAGCAGTCTCTGGATCTTGGAGCTAAGGTCTAGGTAAGTTCACAGAAGTGGAAATTTACACAAATGGGACAGTAGGCCTTCAATCCGGAGACACATATAAAAAAGGTCTGATCACGCTATTAATTCTCAAAACATGGCATGCTACCACCACTCTATGTACTAAACCCATGACAGGGACAGTAGTCTACTGTTACCAAATGAGGACACGTGTTGTGCGCCCCTCCAGGTCACAGGACAAGTCCAGGACCTTCTTATATCAGAGACAGACCTTGGCCTCTGCACGCACACTAGATTAATGTGATGCCAGGGTCAAACAAATCCCAAATTAGGGTACCAGATACATGCAGTCATTCACTCAGGGCAGGGGAACACACGCTTATACCATGCAGGGAGCGTTCAAGTCCCATCAGAAACCTCCCCAGGATCTTTCTCGTGTCAATGTCATGTGAGGGGTCACAGTTTCCTGAATTTTGACCTAAATAATGATGCAATACAGTTAAGGTGAGAAGTGGACCTGGTGATCACTACTGATGAACCACCAGGATCCCCCTTAGAACAACATTAATTGAAGAGATATTCATTACGATTTTGACTGATTCTACAAGTAAGCGTGAAAGAGGGTTTGACGGATTGAGTAAATTGTGTGTTCCTAGTAGAGAACCCGGAATCCAGAGTACCTCGTGTAGAAGGCTTAAAAGCATTTCACTGCTAGTTCAGTTTACTTTGGTACTTTGAGGGAATGGGGTATCCTAAAGCTAAGGTTATAGATGCCACATAAGACTCATACTTTCACAGACTCTATTTCTGTGGGACTAGATGTCCTTTTCTCAGCATCTGAAAATTTGGGATTTTAGGATCCCAACTCCTATAGAATAATGACAGTTCTCGTTGCTGTGTGAAAATGAAGTACGCCTAAAACCACCATTTCCCATGAAGGCTGAAGCAGCCCTATATTTAAGAGTGGAGGGGGTTCTCACAAACCACATGGTAATCTGAATATTTTGTACAGAAGAGGTTATTGCCACTGCACCGAACGCACAGGTGTCGATCCTAGACTTTATCAGTCTAATAGGAGTAGATTGTCATCTTATCCACAGAGTTGTATTAGACGATAAGTTGTCCTTGTCAGTATGGATTTGGCTGGAATTTGCACAGTGAAGCTCTTGAGAATGTAAAGCTTTATATATAGAGAGTTCAGCTTAAACAAATAAAATGCTCCACCCGAGATAATGGAGTGCACAGTGGTTCTTAAACTGAGAGGTATGTTTACTAAGATTTTACGCCGTGTTTGCGTCACAAAAGTGACGCAAGACTATGGTAAATCTTTGTGCACCTATTTCCTTTCCAGTGTAAAATCTGTTTTACGTTGGAAAATTACTTGAAAGCAGCGTATAGCGCTGCTTTGCATTACTTGGCACCAAGGGGGAATGCCATGGGTGGTGCATGAGCATTCCCAAGCAACCACCCAAGGTTTCCTATGCTAAGTCCTATTTGCTTAAAAGTGTAGACAAGGTATAGCGTCAGATAATAGCGCCCATTTGAGACAGGCGCTGTGAAGGAGAAATGCTTTTATTTCTCCTTTCTTTTCCACCTTTGCATGTGTGCTGCACTGTACAGCACACATACAAAGTGGGAAAAGGTTTAAAGTTAATCTAAGCATTGTATTTTGTACTGGAAGGATATCCTTCCAGTACAAAACGCATGTTAGACTCACGGAGACACCCTTGCAGTATGGTGCAAAGGTGTCCATGGTGCACGACCTCACATTTCCACGCCGGCGTTAGGGAGAAGGGAGTGCCATATTTCTGTAAATATGGCTTTCTCCTTGTCGCGCAGTGCAGCATTTGCGGCTGCTGCACTGCACTGCATGACTAAGTAGTTAATCTTGCCCTGACTGTGTTATGGTGAAGCACGTCAAAATTGGTACTGATAATGGTACGGATATTGGCTACTATAGCGCATATTTGCTTGGCAGAGAGCAAGCACTAGCAATTAAAAGTACAGCTTTTTTCAGATTATTACAAACCACATTTGACTCTATATCATTCTGGGAATCACAGGGCTTTTGCTGCCCCTCCTCTTCCAGTAACACTAATAAAAGAGCCTGGTTTACACCAAGAGAGTGGGGGCCCTCTTCTGTTGTCCAGTCTCGCTTGATAGCACACCCGTCAGCACAATGTATTACTGCCAGTGCTGTTTAATACACATGAAGTGGGCTTTGGCTCCACCCAGAGCAGTACAATTTTGTCACTTCATTCTGTTGGCTATTTGTTATATCATTGCGCCTTTTAGGAAGTGCTACCTTTGGAACGCAAGAGGGATTATTTTACATTTGAAAAGTACACTCAACAATCGCTCTGTTTGAAACAATCAATTCATTTATGTCCTAAATGCATTCTATGTAGAAAGCATTTCTTTTTAGCTGCTTTTTATCCCCAGCGCTGGCAAAGCAGACAGGGGAAGCTTAATGAGGTATACAGAACTCGTGCATGCAACGCATGGGAACAGCATTCGTGAATGCCTTCGCTTACGTGTGTTGCCATTCTGAAGCCGGGCCTATTGGCAGGGGCGGCTCCCCCGTAATGACGGAGGAGCGTCGCCTCACTGGCTCAAAGCCAGCAAGTGAAAAATAAAATGATATCTTAGTATTGTTTTATTTTGCATTTGCCAGCTCGGAGCCAGCTTGTGCAGGGAGGGGCGGGGCCAGGGTATGGGAGGGGGAGGAGCAGTGCTATCTGCACTTTTAAGTGCGTATGTGTGTTTGGCCCGCCGTCTCAGGCCGGCCAAACACACATACCCACTTAGGTTTCTTCAGCCAGGCTGTATTGAGCAGCCAGACTGTAGATACCCCAGAGACTCCCTGTCCTGAGCGGATCGTCTTTTCAGCCCGCTCAGGCCAATCCCTGCGCTGCTCTCATATGAGATGGGAGTCTGATGCTTTCCCAGGAACTGCAGCAGAGGTGCACGAGGAGGACTGCAGTACCAGGTAAGTGCCAATAACCCCGTCTCCCCACCTCGCTGCGCGCTCCCCCGCATGCTTCCCACTGGTCCCCTCTCCCCCTCCGCACCCCTCCAACCCCCCCGCCGCCGGTATTTTATCGTGTCAGGCACCGCTGCCTATTGGCTTTGCAAATTGTTGCGTACTTATTACAGAGCTGATATGTGATAAAGGTGAAAGATGGATGAAACATGTAGAGAGATATACATTTGTGGTACGGATTAAGGTACTGATGAATTTTAGCGCCTTTTGGGATTACAGAGTGGAAAGCCAATGACTTAAGTTGAGCCTGAATCTAGTTCTGAAGAGCCAGGGTTAATTTCCAGGGTACATTTTGATTGCAGCTGGAGTGCACCAAATAGGAGGTGTATTTACATAGAACAGTATTGTTTGTGGGAAATCAAGTTGAGATGAAATTACAGAAACCAGGATGTAATGCGGAAGGAGCATTTACAATGGGCACTTTTTTTCAATTTATATAGCGTCAGCTTAACCCAAGGGCATTGGAGCTCATTACGTGAGCACTAGAATATATCACACCAGATCAGATTCATTTTTAGGTCTCTCTCCGAGACAATGCCTGCGCTGTTGCTTGCGGGACATTTTGTTTAAATTCAAGGGGCTTAGAGCCTGCCCATAAGTTACCATTTGTTTGTTTCATCATCACTCTCTTATCCTGGCTTTTCATTGGTCAGCGAATGCTAGTTTCATTTCTCTTCATGTTTCTCCCTTCAGTGGAGCATGGGCCAAGTGCTTCTTACGGTCGGCAGTCAGTGTCCATCCACTGGTCGCGTGCTTCCAGAGGTACTTTTTTATTTAAGTTGTAGCACTTGATAAGAGTACATTTGTTTGCAGGCTGTCTCCCTCCTCCCCAATCCCGTTCCGCATCGTTGCTTGCCTGTCTCCCTCCCGCGTTGTTGGCCTCTTGTGCTTGCTTGTCCTGTCTCTCACGTGCATTGTTGCTTGCCCTGCTTCCCCTCCACCGTTGTTGCGTGCCTGGACCCCGTGCCCCCTCCCACATTGTTTCCACATTGTTATTGCTTACCGCGATTCCATCTCCCACTGAGTTTACATGAGCCATTCCCTCTGCCCCTCCCCCATCGTTGCTTGCCTTGTCCCCCTGCCACCCTCCCCCATCGTTGCTTGTCCCGTACCCCGACATCCTTTTCCCCATTGTTGCTTGTCCCGTACCCCACCCTTCCCCCTCATTGTTGCTTGCCCAGTCTTTCTGATCCTCACCCCATTGTTGCTTGCCCCTTTCCCCGCCTCCTCCTACCAGAAAAAAAAAAATCAATCAGACATGGCCAGCGCTAGCCATATCATAGCGCTATTTTCCCTAAACATTGATAAAGCCAATAGGTCTCGCCTATGCGAGGTCTAATGGCTTTATCAATGTTTTTTGCCATGTTGTACAGATGCGTGGCTGCTGTGCAGCATGGTTTAAAATCAAATAAAAAAGCACGGTAAAGCAGCAAGCATTGACCGCGTCATCGCACTTTTATGTTTTACATTCAACCTTGCTGCACAGCAGCCGCACTGCTGTACCTGGCTAAGAAAAAGCATAGACAAAGACATTAGATCTCGCATAAGTACGACTTATTACTTTGCTAATGCTTGTTTTTTAAGGCACTGGTTAAGCCACTTTTCTAGGATCATCGCAGGTTAAGTCTGCAGGACTCGAACTTGATTCGCCAGTTTTAAAGTAGGAAGCTAGGCCATGGCATGAATTAAATATACGTTATACATACATATATATATACACATATATATTTTACCTTTAGAATTTGAATCACAGAGGCGATTTCAATCAAATCTCAATAATCATGAGACTGATCCTGAAATAAACCCCAGATTGAAAACAGTTATCTGTTTTATTTACCAATTGATCCTTCCTTATCTGGTGTTCTATAGCGCTGCTTGTATATAGCAGTGAAGCCTTTCAGATGATAGGGCGATGTTTGTGTTGTATGCGTTCTTGTTATGTGTCCTATGAGAAAACTGTAAGTTAAGCGCGTCGCAGTAGAAGTTATATGTCATGTCACCCCCTTCCCTCCCTCTTTCACCTCATCCCTTTCCGCTCTTCCCCGTCCCCCGTACCCTAAATTCTTCTCTTCCACCTCCCATCTATCTTCAACCCCACCTTCCTCATCCCTTGCTTCCCAACCTTGTCTCCCTCCCCGACAATTCCTTCCTCGTCTCTCCCTCTGACCTTGCAGTCCCTTACTCCTCCCTCAGTTTCCATCTAGCCCAATACCCCCCACTCCACCTGTTACCTGTCCCCCTACATTCACCTGTCATAGCCTACAGTACCTGTCCAGCACCATCCTCTCTTTTCTCCCCGTACCTCTGGCCTTCCTTGGACCCCCCGCCTTCCCCCCCTGTACAGCCCCCTCTCCTCTCTTCTCCACGTACCTTTGGCCTTCATCTGACCCCCCACCTTCCCCGTTCAGCCTCTTCTCCCCTTACCTCCGGCCTTCTTTTGTCCCCCCTCCTACTCCTCAACTTTCTCCTCATATTTATGATCTCTTCTCTTCCCCTCTGTTCAACACCAGTAAAAATATTTCCCTTCCCACCACTGTTTCACCATCCACTCCTATCGTCCACCATCTTTCCTCACCTTCTACCCTTGCTCCCCAACTCCCCACCCCTCCCCCCTCACCCTCTGCACTCCCTCCTGTATCCCGTTCCCCCACCCCGCCCCGTCCTCCCTCACTCTCTGCACTCCCTCCCGTATCCCGCTCCTCCATCCCTCCCCGTCCTCCCTCACCCTCTGCACCGCCTCCCTTAACCCGTTCCCCCACCCCTCCCTGTCCTCCCTCACCCTCTGCACTCCCTCCCTTATTCATCGAGCCACCCAACACTCCGTGCTCAGCTCTCCTCTCCCTGGAAAATAAACTTGATTCTCTTATCTATTCCATTTCCCAGCTTGTAGCGTCCATCTCACTTTTAAGCGCCAAGATGTCCCCCTTCCCTAACAACCTCCCGAGGAGTTCCTTGCTCCCGCGCCCCAATAAAGATAACCACAGTCTGTCCTCTGCAGACATCACCAACTTACTGGCCAGCTACAAGACCACCAACTTCACTCCCCCTCCACCTTCCTCTCCTAATAATTCTACGCAGTTCCCTATTCAGACCATCTCCTCTGCCAGACCTTACCAGCCTCCCTCTTACCGGGCACCCTCATTCAAGAACCTTATCCCTATCTCCCTTAACAACCCTGACACCCCCATCACCAAAACATCTTCGTCAGAGCTGCACTGCTTGCTCCACAACTGCAGATCTGCAAACAAACACAAATTGGAAATCTCTGATACTATCACTCACCAGAATCTCGACATGTTCTTCCTCACTGAGACCTGGTTTAATGACTCCTCTCATACTTTGTTTGATCTTCTGGTACCCACTGACTACTCTATCCTCAGAAATGACAGGGCAGACAAAATTGGGGGCGGTGTCGCTATCATCGTCAGGAACTCCCTTCAAATGAAAGCCTTCCCTACCACCCTTTTCCGTACATTCGAATGCCTATCCCTAGAACTTCAAATACATCACGGCTCACCCTTTAGATTCCATGCCATCTACCACCCGCCCGGTAACTGCTCTTCCTTTGTGGAGGAACTGACCGACTTCATCAGTGACCAATTTTCTCAAAGTGACAGACAGATCTTCCTGGGCGACTTTAATCTCCACTGGGGCTCTTCGGAAGACTCGGCTGCCAACAAGCTTGCCACCTTTCTCTCAGCCAATGATCTCTTCCAACATTGCTCGGAAACTACACATTCCAAGGGCTCAATTCTGGACCTTGTCATATCCAAAGCAGACCTGCTGACTACTGCTCCCCCCATCCATGTAGACTGGTCTGACCACTTCCTCATTCCCTTCCGTTTTCACCTATCGCACGTTATAACTCTCGGCCAACCTAAAAGAGCTACTACCTGGTTCCGCAACACTAAGAACATTGATCTTGACACTTTTTGTGATTCTGCTATGCGGGCACTTCCTAGACTAGACCCTAACGTGGATGTCAACTTTCTCACTTCTCAGTGCCTCTCAGTACTAGCAGTCGAAATCGACAATGTCGCTCCACTCCAAAGCAAAAGGAAAAGACCCACCACCTCAGCACCTTGGTTCAATAAAGCTCTCTACAATGAAAGGAAAAACCTTAGAATCCTGGAGAAACATTGGAGAAAATCTCCTTCCACCTCCAATCTCTCTCTTCTACGTTCAGCAAGATCCAAATATCACAACCACATCTTCCTTGAAAAAGCATCACATTTCAGATCCCTCCTTGACTCAGCCAAAAACAGACCCAAAAAACTTTTGACCTCATCAAAAACCCAAACTGTTCTCCCCTAACCATTAAGCCTGAGGATTCCACAAAGAAAGCAGCAGATTTCGCTGTATTCTTTGATGAAAAGGTCAAAGCACTGGTGGATCAGGTCCCCCACCCCACCCCCATTGAGGAGCGGAAATCCTTAGTTACCTGGCAGAACTTTGACGTCATCTCGGAAGATGACCTCCTCAAATGCATCCTCGAAACTAAACCCTCCAACCATTCTTCTGACCCCATCCCTAGCGACATCGCCATCGATTTCTACACCTATACTCTCTCTTACTGGACCAGGCTAGTCAATCTCTTCCTCAGTCAAGGCTCCCTCCCGGTTGCCCTCAAATCAGGACAGGTCACCCCTCTTCTAAAAAAAACCTCCGCCGATGCGAACGACCTCAACAACTTCCGCCCTATCACCAACCTCCCTTTTCTTTCGAAAATCACCGAAAAATGTGTTGCGAAACAACTTTCCTTGCATATTATGGACAATAACCTCCTCGACGTCTTCCAGTCTGGCTTCATCCAAAATTGCAGCACTGAAACAGCCCTGCTGCAAGTGATTGATGATGCGCTGCATATACTCGAGTCTGGGGAATCATGTCTTCTGATTCTTCTAGACCTCTCTGCAGCCTTTGACCCTGTTAATCATAGCACCCTCCTCAACACTCTTCAACAGAGAATGGGATTGGATGGCACAGTGCTCAAAGGGTTTGCCTCTTTCCTCTCGGACAGATCCCAAATGATCAAGATAGCGAACAGTCTTTCATCTCCATTGGCTGTAGGTCAAGGCGTCCCTCAAGGTTCTATCCTGGCACCCACTTTGTTTAATCTCTACCTGGAACCATTAGGGAACCTTCTAAGCAAATCTGGGATCCATTACCATCTTTATGCGGACGACACTCAAATCTACCTTAAGGTGTCTTCCGCACACGATCTCTCACTACTCAACTCTACTCTCAACTCTATTCACAACTGGATGTTAGCTCACCAACTCATTCTTAATCCCGCCAAAACTGAATTCCTCCTCCTCTCTACCTCTCTCTCACCTCCTCCTGTTCAATCTTGGATGGATCAGCTGAACCTACTCAACAACAAACCCATCATTGTCGACAGCGCTAAATCCCTAGATGTCATTCTTGACAAAAGACTCAACCTAATCTCCCACATCAACTCTATTGCTAAGAACGCACGTTACCAGTTGCGCCTTCTATGGGGGATCCGTCGGTTCTTCCCTGAGAAAGACTTAAAAACCTTGGTACAATCTCTGGTTCTCTCAAGACTGGATTATTGCAATTCTCTTCTGACGGGCCTACCCAAATCCCACCTCTCCCAAATCCATCCTCCATTCAGCAGCTCGCTTCATTTCAGGGTCTAAACGAAGCGACCACGTCACGCCTATCCTGTCCTCTCTTCGATGGCTTCCGATCGAGGCAAGATCTATTTACAAAACTGCCTGCATCACACACAAAGCCTTACACACGTCCTCCCCTCGTTACCTGGCGAATAAATTGAAATTGTCCGGTGGCTCTCGCCCTTCTCGCAATGTGGAAAAGCTTCTGCTTGAGCCCTCCGTCTTCAAAAGGGAAAGATCGATGGCTCAATCCTTCTCAGGCAATGCGGTGAGAATCTGGAACTCGCTTCCCCCATTGCTCCGGGCCACCTCCGCTACCCGGATCTTCAAAGCTGACCTCAAATCTCTTCTCTTCCAAAGACACTTTCAGAACTAATACTTTCAGTCTCAGGCCCCTCTAGGAAGTTCGCTCTTCATTGTAAATTTGTACTTTTTCCTGTACATTCCTTACCTTTGCGTGCTGTGTTGGATTTTTTGTTTGTGTACCCTTCATTTTAAGTCTCCTGTTTAATTCACGCCCTCTCTACTCCCTCAAGGAAGTTCTTCCACTATAGGAAATTCTGTACTCCATGCCTATTGAAGTGCCTTCCCAGTGTGTTCTGAGTGACTGCCACTTATTGCAGTATTATTCCTCTATTTGTATTTTGTATCTTATGTATCATGCAAACCTGTCACTTTTCCCTCTTGTAACGTATACCTCTTTTTGTATCTTGCTTGTTTTTGTTATTTGCACAATTGTCACTTTTTCCTCATGTAATGTATCGCTTGCTTTTGTATTATGCTCACTTGTAACCTTCTCCTCATGTAATGTTACTGTTCCTATTGTGAAGTGCTCTGACACCTTCGGGTAAAGTCCGCGCTATATAAAAACGCATAAATAAATAAATAAATGTGAGAAAACTGTAAGATAAGCGCGTCGCAGTAAAATTCGTTTCCCCGATCTGCCTCGAGGTAGTACTGTACAGATATAACGGCTTCGGCTTCGCCCTACACAGAATAAGAGTCTGTTGAAGGTCGATTTTCTTTCATTAACCAAGTAAGGGTCACCCTGCAGCAGCAGGGCTTTCAAAAATTGAGTGAAACTCTTAAATGTTCCTCTCCACGGAAATCTTTAGTAAAAGGCGAAAGATTTATTCCGTTTGAAGAGAAACCAGAGTATGAGTAATTTACACACTGACGGTGGCCCCCGGAAACAGCTTTCCACAGATTGTCAGGGTGATTTACTCTACTAAGTCCATCATTGATAACCCTTTAAAATATAACCAACTCGTGATAGGCCTTGTAATTCGGTAAATTGACAAACACTTGTTGAGACAATCGCAACAAAAGCGGGACGCACTAGTGACACGGACTTATGGGTATGCAAATTTCGTCTTCGGTCACGTGACAGGAAAGGCTGTAACACTTCTCCCAGCTCAAGTCCTAATGTCGGCTCCTTTTACTCTACACATTCTGAATGGTGCAGGCAGCGTTCGGAGCCTCGCGCAGGCTTTTGTGAGTCTCGGTGGTTCCCAAGAGGAGGACTTTTACATGCCACCATCAAGGCATGCTGGCTGGCTCATTGATCTTCTTTCCAAGACAATGAACGAGCCAGTGTGTTTTCTACTTGCAGCCTATAAGGCTGCATCAGCTGCTGTAAGAAAACAAGCATTGGCAGAGAGGCAAAATGCTGACTAACGCAGCCCTGCCAAGTACCAGGCATCAGGCGTTAGACTAACATTTCAGTGTGGTGAACCGCATCACCGCACTGAAATGCAAAGTCACGCATTATGCATAGCGCCTGCCTCAGCTGTTAAGCCATAGCGCTGCTAATTCCCAATGCTGACAGTGAAACTAAAGCTGGTGGTAGCGCGCTGTGGCATGCCTGCTGCTCCTGGCAGGCTTGGGGCTGGCTGAGCTGAGTTGCTATATTGTAACAATAGCCTGGATTCCCGACACCGCGCCGCGGCAACTTGATTACACTCCGTCAGAAAAAGCTGCGAGTGGCCAATAACTACACAACCGAGATATCAGCCAGGTGCCTGGTCTCTGGACAGTTTTGTGACACAGAGACTTCAATAGGCAGACGTCCTGCTGCCTTCCACGGCGCGAGCAGGTGACTGCAGTTCACAATGAGAAGTTATGTGGGAGGCTGTGCGGTAAATTTTTAAAATCAACAATGTTGTTCCCCGCGACCGGACGGACCCGGACCCAACCCCATAGTCCGCTGCATCCACTGGATCCCAGAGGAGAGCACACCACTGTGCCGCAGCTGAGAGTGAATATTCGTGCTCGGGTGGCGCGTTTACCACGGGAGTCGTTGCGGCCAGGCACGAGACGGCCCGTAAACAGAATCGCAGCTCGCAGCAAAGTGAGTGTGTCTGTCAGTTTCCTGGTGTTTATAATCTATCCGACTCTCGCTCTGATGCTAATACAATTATGGTTTATAAATCATAATAATAACAATTTAGCGAGCGGTCATCAGCTGCCTGCCCTCCTGTGTGTGTTACAGCTGAAGTGTAGCTTTCAGTGACGTAATATCCGCCCTCCTTTTATTTGCCTGGTTAGTGTCCTATCAGAACTGCACAACGCTGATGGAAGAACTGGAGCTGGGAACCCTCTAGCCACCGTGAACAATGGGGAGGTCTAGCGTATGGATGTGAAGAACTTCAGAGGACGGAGGCTCTGCTATAGAAAAATAAAATAAATACATAAAAGCAAATGCAAGGGAACATGCGTTTCATCAACGTAAATGTCGCAGAGATAAAGGACACTCTGAGACACTGCAAGAGATTCATTATAAATGTTAAAAACTTAAACACTAAAGGAAAAAGTAAACAAGCAGAGCAAAAAAGCAAAACCACACTGTATACTGAGATGTCATCCAGTGACATTGCTATATATTTTAAAGGTGCATACATGACAAAACAGCTTTGAGGAAAATGGAGTGGCTGGGAGTGAAATGTCAACCCATCTGAATTCGAATAGTTGTTGCTTACAGAGAATAAAAAGAGGTAGTGGTGCAGTCTGCAGTGCAGTCAACCTTTAGAACAAAAAAGCAAATGGCTGTTTGTGTGTACCTCTCCATGTTCTTTAAACCTGAAAGTTCTTTATTTATTTGGTACTTTCTATTAAGTAAGACATGTCACGATACTAACGATGCAAAGTGTAATTAAGGATAAAGCAAGTCTGAAAACGTACTGCAACTTGGCATTTTTCATTCACTGCCATTGTAGTCATGTGTCTTCAACAGAACGTTGTGTTTAAGAGTTTGACGTTCAATAGCTTCCTGAAGGAATGGAGCCTGAGTTCTGTTCTAAAGGCAGGGTGTTTAAAACATTTTACAGCCTGGGACCCCCATGCCCACTGATGTATCTCTGTGTTTCTGATGTTTGAAGGCTTGAATGGAAATCATATGTGAGTTGTCCGAGCATAAATATCGGACAGGAATGTCGTAAGGAAAGTCCCAACAAGTAGCTGCAGCCTTCATTCCAGCAGGCCTTGTGGATGGTCGGAAGAATTTTAAAAATAAATCCTTGGCTCTACTACTGACCACTAAATTGCCCTTCCATTTCTGGTGCTTTGCAGTAGTTTTAAGATCTTCTTAGAGTTTCTTGTTGCTCAAATGGGTTTAATTTCTGATATTTATGTGTTTCCCTCGTCTTCATTGGTTGATTTTGCTCACGAGAAAATGTCACTCATAGTTGTTGAATGTCACTCATAATTACACTGAAATTATAAAAATGTCACACATAAGCAATCTGAAACCTTGGCAGCTATGCTAACGGCTTTGCCAATGCTTTTCGTAAATGTTGTATAGCATCGGCAAGATGCTGTGCAACATGGCCAAAAGAAAACAAAACAATAAAACCAGCGATGATGTGGGCATTTTGTAGGTGCGCGCGTGCATCATTACGCATGCGCAATTACAAAATGAGACAGGCACCATTTTTTTTTATTCACTGATCCAAAATGGACGGATTAAAAACAAAAAAATGCAAAAAGTAGGGAGGGCTGACATGTAATTTGCTGCCTTTTCTTCCCCATCACCCTCCAAAAAAAAAAAAATCTTTCAAAAAGCCCATGGGCATTGGGGGGGAGGAGAGGAGGCAGCAGGAAGTGGGCAAGGGGAGGTTAAAAGCAGCATACAAGAAGGAGCAACGTGGAGGTTGGGGGATGAAGCACATACGTGAGAATGCAGCATTTTGCGCCAGGAGGGAGGGAGTTTGGAAGGGGGATAAGCAGACAAGAGAAAGCTTGCTACAAGAGGGGGAAAAGCACACCTAGGAGAGAGCTGGCAAACACAAGCAGCCAAGGTTCGAGCTTCGGGGTCGCGTCCACATCCTGTGATTCTGGGCAAAGCACTGAGGGGTAGATTTACGAGCCCCCTGCGCCACCAGTACGTCACTTTTCGTGACGTACTGGTGGCGCAGGGGGCTGCTCCATATTTACAAGGAGAGGAAAAGCCACCCTGCGTGACTTCCTCTCCTTGTAAATACGGCCCCTTCACACGCAGCACTTTGCGGTGAAGGGGCGTTCCATGGGTGTTGCTGTGGGTGTTCCCACGCAACACTCATGGAACAAGACACATCTCCAGAATTACGAGAAATCGTAACTCTGGAGATGCGTCTGAGCTATGCCACCCTAGAGGTGGCGTAGCGAGAGCGCACCGAGGAGAAATGTTTTAATTTCTCCTCGTTTTTCCTCTTTCAATGCGTGCTGCATTCTGCAGCACGCATTGAAAGAGGAAAATGGTTGTAGTGATTGTTTTTGTGCAGGAAGGTTCCCCTTCCTGCACAAAAACAATCTCCCCACGACCCAGGCATCCTTTCACCATGGTGCAAGGGTGCCTGCGCCGGCGCATGGCTGCAGTTTGTGCGCCAGCGCAGGGGGAAGCACAAGTATGCGACATATTCTTGTAAGAAAAAGTAAAGAAATGCAGTGCTTTGCATTGCCTTAGGTTACCTTGCGTCAGGGAAGCATTCCGTGGGTGGTGCATGGGCCTTTCCATACATACACCTATGGATTCTGAAGCAAACCCATATTATCAAAGAAATGTAGACATGGGTCTGCTCCAAAATGGCGCACCTATAAATTTTCATACATTATTCGACACCAAAATGACAAAAATCCAATCAGTGGGACCGGAGATATGCAATTTCGAACATTATGGGTAAGTATAGCGTCTACAAGCACAAAGTGCCACTCACAGTTATCTGGTGGTGCCAGATTGGGTGATAGTC
Organism: Calotriton arnoldi; assembly: GCA_963921515.1. Classification (NCBI taxonomy): domain Eukaryota; kingdom Metazoa; phylum Chordata; class Amphibia; order Caudata; family Salamandridae; genus Calotriton; species Calotriton arnoldi. Next base: position 1,104,646 of record CAWUFW010005084.1, read on the forward strand.
ACATATTTAGGCGAACGCGATGGAGCATGGACTGGATACAGGGACCAGGTTAGTCTCGTTGAAAAAGTTACCTACTCAAAGATCGGCGCCAAGAGTCCAGTTCAAGGTGGAGGAGCCGTCGAGGAGCAGGGAAAGCGTTGTGTGTGGTTGTTGCTGTAGCTCAAAGAGCAGGGCGGGCCTTCCGGACGATCGTCCCTGAAGTGCAAAGGACTTGTAGGGTGTTGCAGACGGTCTTTTCTCTATCTTCGCATTGGAGGTCACCACGGGCTTTCGAAACTGTAGCGCAAAATGCAGATCTAGCGTTGTCGCTTAATGACGTGCGAAGAGCCGGGTTCTCCGGAGCTTCAGGATGGCGGGCGGCAAGCTCTTTGGCGCGTTCGTGGTCGCAAACAGCCCTAAACATCAGGATTTCTCCCTTTCTTTCAGGAGGAGCTCAATTGATGCCACACCAAGGGTCCAGGACCTGGGAGGCACCCCTTGGGGATCAGGTACTCACTCCAGCAGAGGCCCGCAGGGCTCAGGCAGGTTTAGTTGCAGGTCCAGGCAGGTGCCGTACAGCAAGTCAGATGGGCAGTTGCGGGGAGGCCTCCAGAGCTTGTTGTGTCCCTGTTGCTGAGAACAGGAGGCCAGCTAACTGGCAGCAGTGTTTCTCCTCTAGTGACCACAGGTCCAGGAGTGTACTAAAGAGTGGGTCTAAGGGTCCTCTCTTTTCACCTGACACCAGCTTTGAAGCGGAAGAAGCTTTCGGAGACCTCCCCCCTCCCCCCCCCCCCCCCCCAGAGTTGTCTGTAAATTCCTGCCTTCCTGCCCTGGCTCCACTGGGTCTGGGTTCACAAAAAGCTAGTGTGAAGTTCTTTGTGTGTGGACTGAGGCAAATCCTTTGAAGTGCAAGTGTGGTAGGTGACTGCCCTGCCCCTCTCATTAATTCAGGGTGGCCCATCCTGCCAACATCCAGTCCATGTTTTGTTATACTGTCTGGGAGAAATACACATAAAAAAGCCACCTGCCAACTACACCTAGTCATGGGACGCAGGAACAGGCTGCTGGCACCAAATGGATAGGACAAGAGAATGCTAACTTTCTAAATGTCTTCTTTTCAGAATTGTAACTTAAAATCAGACTTTAAAATTAAAGAGGGTTTTAAATTACAATTCATTTGAGTGCAAACATGACATTTCTACCCGTTCCAAATCAAAAGTCATCACTTATTAGATGTAATAAGGTATCTCAATGTTATCATAAGGGAGAAGTAGGGAAAAAGAAATTTAAGAGTTTTTCATTACCAGGACCTGTAAAACTTGAAAGTACATATCCAAGTTTTCAAATAAACTGCACCCAGCCATATAGGCTGTTTAGGGCTTACCCTGGGGTGACTTATATGTATTAAAGAGTAAGGTTTAGGCCTGGCAAAAAGTTTGGTTTTCCATGTCAAAATGGCAGTTCAAAACTGCACACAGGCTGCAATGGCAGACCTGGCACATGTTTGAAAAGGCTACTTAAGAGGGTGGCACAATAAGTGCTGCAGGCCCACTAGTAGCATTTAATTTACATGCCCTGGGTACCTGTAGTTCCAGTTTACGAGGGACTTATAAGTAAATTAAATGCGCCAATTGGGTGTAATTCAATTTTACCATGCTTAAAGGAGTGAGCACAAGCACTTTAGCTCTGGTTAGCAGTGGTAAAGTGCACAGAGTCCTAAAGCCAACAAAAACTAATTTAGCAAAACTGAAAGGGTGAAGGTAAAAAGTTTGGGGGACTACCACCCAAGGGTCTCAGGTCTAAGACTGATCATAATTCAGACACCCTAGCACTGTGGCACAAGGGCACCTACAATGGCGCAAGGAAGCAAAAAGTGCACCAGCGCAAGGAGAGAGAAGAACTCAATCAATCAATCAGGGAATTGTAAGCGCGCTACTCACCCGTGAGGGTCTCAAGGCGCTGAGGGGGAGGTCCGCAGATCTGTTTAGCCGAAGAGCCAGGTCTTGAGGGTCTTCCTGAAGGTGTTCAGGGAGGGGGCGCGTCTGATGTCTGCCGGTAGCTCGTTCCAGTTCTTGGCTGCAATGTGAGAGAAGGATCTTCCGCCTGCTCTGGCTCTGTGGATGCGCGGGGTTTTGGCCAGTGCAAGGTTGGAAGATCGGAGGTTTCTTTTGGGTACGTGGAAGTTGATTCTGTCGTTGAGGTATTTGGGTCCGTTGTTGTGTAGGCATTTGTAGGCATGAGTGAGGATTTTGAAAGTGACTCTTTTCTCCACGGGGAGCCAATGGAGACTTCGTAGGTGTTGGCTGATGTGTTCGTGTCGGGGGATGCCGGGGACGAGTCTGGCGGCGGTGTTCTGTATTTTCTGGAGTTTGCGGAGTAGGGACTTGTTGATGCCGGCGTAGAGTGTGTTTCCATAGTCCAGTCTGCTGGTGATGAGTGCGTGGGTGACTGTCTTCCTTGACTCAGGGGGGATCCACTTGAAGGTCTTGCGGAGGATGCGGAGGGTGTTGAAGCAGCTGGAGGTGACGGCGTTGACCTGTCGGTTCATGGTGAGTGATGAGTTGAGTTCGATGCCGAGGTTCTTGGCGTGGTCTGAGGGGGTAGGTGGGTTTCCGCGGGCGGTAGGCCACCAGGTGCTGTCCCATGCAGAAGGGGTGGTACCGAGGACGAGGACTCTGCCATTTCTTTGAAGATATGGTGCAGTTCTGCTCTCTCCCTTTCACGCAAGACAGAGCAGCAACTTTACTTGCTGCGCTGCGTTGTGTGAATTCTTTGTAAAAATGCTGCTTCATCTGTAGTCCCTCCTCAGCCCTGTCATCCATCAAATGGCAGTGTTCAGCAAAACCAGTCAGCAGCTCCTTGCTAACAAAAGGCCTCACAGAATAACTAAAGGAACCCTGTCTGCACTCCCCTCTCCCTCCAGCTACGGGAATGAAAGTAATACATTTCCACTGCCTGTGAGCTCAATCCTCACTTTCATCTTGTGCCAGACCAGGCGAAGTGTATCCAAAAAGGTTCCCATTGGTCTCCATTATTCTGGCTGACTCACAAACAGCATGCATGTGCCACGCAGGCTACACACATCAACATGCTTAAGGCAGTCTCTGGATCTTGGAGCTAAGGTCTAGGTAAGTTCACAGAAGTGGAAATTTACACAAATGGGACAGTAGGCCTTCAATCCGGAGATACATATAAAAAAGGTCTGATCACGCTATTAATTCTCAAAACATGGCATGCTACCACCACTCTATGTACTAAACCCATGACAGGGACAGTAGTCTACTGTTACCAAATGAGGAGACGTGTTGTGCGCCCCTCCAGGTCACAGGACAAGTCCAGGACCTTCTTATATCAGAGACAGGCCTTGGCCTCTGCACGCACACTAGATTAATGTGATGCCAGGGCCAAACAAATCCCAAATTAGGGTACCAGATACATGCAGTCATTCACTCGGGGCAGGGGAACACACGCTTATACCATGCAGGGAGCGTTCAAGTCCCATCAGAAACCTCCCCAGGATCTTTCTCGTGTCAATGTCATGTGAGGGGTCACAGTTTCCTGAATTTTGACCTAAATAATGGTGCAATACAGTTAAGGTGAGAAGTGGACCTGGTGATCACTACTGATGAACCACCAGGATCCCCCTTAGAACAACATTAATTGAAGAGATATTCATTACGATTTTGACTGATTCTACAAGTAAGCGTGAAAGAGGGTTTGACGGATTGAGTAAATTGTGTGTTCCTAGTAGAGAACCCGGAATCCAGAGTACGCCGTGTAGAAGGCTTAAAAGCATTTCACTGCTAGTTCAGTTTACTTTGGTACTTTGAGGGAATGGGGTATCCTAAAGCTAAGGTTATAGATGCCACATAAGACTCATACTTTCACAGACTCTATATCTGTGGGACTAGATGTCCTTTTGTCAGCATCTGAAAATTTGGGATTTTAGGATCCCAACTCCTATAGAATAATGACAGTTCTCGTTGCTGTGTGAAAATGAAGTACGCCTAAAACCAGCATTTCCCATGAAGGCTGAAGCAGCCCTATATTTAAGAGTGGAGGGGGTTCTCACAAACCACATAGTAATCTGAATATTTTGTACAGAAGAGGTTATTGCCACTGCACCGAACGCACAGGTGTCGATCCTAGACTTTATCAGTCTAATAGGAGTAGATTGTCATCTTATCCACAGAGTTGTATTAGACGATAAGTTGTCCTTGTCAGTATGGATTTGGCTGGAATTTGCACAGTGAAGCTCTTGAGAACGTAAAGCTTTATATATAGAGAGTTCAGCTTAAACAAATAAAATGCTCCACCGAGATAATGGAGTGGACAGTGGTTCTTAAACTGAGAGGTATGTTTACTAAGATTTTACGCCGTGTTTGCGTCACAAAAGTGATGCAAAACTATGGTAATTCTTTGTGCACCTATTTCCTTTCCAGCGTAAAATCTGGTTTACGTTGGAAAATTACTTGAAAGCAGCGTATAGCGCTGCTTTGCATTACTTGGCACTAAGGGGGCATGCCATGGGTGGTGCATGAGCATTCCCAAGCAACCACCCAAGGTTTCCTATGCTAAGTCCTATTTGCTTAAAAGTGTAGACAAGGTATAGCGTCAGATAATAGCGCCCATTTGAGACGGCGCTGTGAAGGAGAAATGCTTTTATTTCTCCTTTCTTTCCACCTTTGCATGTGTGCTGCACTGTACAGCACACATACAAAGTGGGAAAAGGTTTAAAGTTAATCTAAGCATTGTATTTTGTACTGGAAGGATATCCTTCCAGTACAAAACGCATGTTAGACTCACGGAGACACCCTTGCAGTATGGTGCAAAGGTGTCCATGGTGCACGACCTCACATTTCCACGCCGGCGTTAGGGAGAAGGGAGTGTCATTTTTCTGTGAAATATGGCTTTCTCCTTGTCGCGCAGTGCAGCATTTGCGGCTGCTGCACTGCACTGCATGACTAAGTAGTTAATCTGGCCCTGAATGTGTTATGGTGAAGCACGTCAAAATTGGTACTGATAATGGTACGGATATTGGCTACTATAGCGCATATTTGCTTGGCAGAGAGCAAGCACTAGCAATTAAAAGTACAGCTTTTTTTCAGATTATTACAAACCACATTTGACTCTATATCATTCTGGGAATCACAGGGCTTTTGCTGCCCCCTCCTCTTCCAGTAACACTAATAAAAGAGCCTGGTTTACACCAAGAGAGTGGGGGGCCCTCTTCTGTTGTCCAGTCTCGCTTGATAGCACACCCGCCAGCACAATGTATTACTGCCAGTGCTGTTTAATACACATGAAGTGGGCTTTGGCTCCACCCAGAGCGGTACAATTTTGTCACTTCATTCTGTTGGCTATTTGTTATATCATTGCGCCTTTTAGGAAGTGCTACCTTTGGAACGCAAGAGGGATTATTTTACATTTGAAAAGTACACTCAACAATCGCTCTGTTTGAAACAATCAATTCATTTATGTCCTATATGCATTCTATGTAGAAAGCATTTCTTTTTAGCTGCTTTTTATCCCCAGCGCTGGCAAAGCAGACAGGGGAAGCTTAATGAGGTATACAGAACTCGTGCATGCAACGCATGGGAACAGCATTCGTGAATGCCTCTGCTTACGTGTGTTGCCATTCTGAAGCCGGGCCTATTGGCAGGGGCGGCTCCCCCGTAATGACGGAGGAGCGTCGCCTCACTGGCTCAAAGCCAGCAAGTGAAAAATAAAATGATATCTTAGTATTGTTTTATTTTGCATTTGCCAGCTCGGAGCCAGCTTGTGCAGGGAGGGGCGGGGCCAGGGTATGGGAGGGGGAGGAGCAGTGCTATCAGCACTTTTAAGTGCGCATGTGTGTTTGGCCCGCCGTCTCAGGCCGGCCAAACATACATACCCACTTAGGTTTCTTCAGCCAGGCTGTATTGAGCAGCCAGACTGTAGATACCCCAGAGACTCCCTGTCCTGAGCGGATCGTCTTTTCAGCCCGCTCAGCCAATCCCTGCGCTGCTCTCATATGAGATGGGAGTCTGATGCTTTCCCAGGAACTGCAGCAGAGGTGCGCGAGGAGGACTGCAGTACCAGGTAAGTGCCAATAACCCCGTCTCCCCACCTCGCTGCGCGCTACCCCGCATGCTTCCCACTGGTCCCCTCTCCCCCTCCGCACCCCTCCAACCCCCCCGCCGCCGGTATTTTATCGTGTCAGGCACCGCTGCCTATTGGCTTTGCAAATTGTTGCGTACTTATTACAGAGCTGATATGTGATAAAGGTGAAAGATGGATCAAACATGTAAAGAGATATACATTTGTGGTACGGATTAAGGTACTGATGAATTGTAGCGCCTTTTGGGATTACAGAGTGGAAAGCCAATGACTTAAGTTGAGCCTGAATCTAGTTCTGAAGAGCCAGGGTTAATTTCCAGGGTACATTTTGATTGCAGCTGGAGTGCACCAAATAGGAGGTGTATTTACATAGAACAGTATTATTTGTGGGAAATCAAGTTGAGATGAAATTACAGAAACCAGGATGTAATGCGGAAGGAGCATTTAGTTATTTTATTTTTTTAATATTTTTATTGAGGATTTTTGAATTATAAACAGCATCCATAATACATATATAATTCATACACGAATGAGGATAAATACTTCCATATTTTAACTTCCAGAATTTACAAAATCAAATTACATTCTTACTTTAAAGCGTTTTTTCCCAACATATATATATTTTGAGTGATCTCTCAATAAGGAGGGGAAAAAAGGGACCAACAAAGAAAAATCAAATCAAAACAAGCCCCAACAATTGTCCAGATATATTTTATCCAATGCCGATCCATTTTCGGGAATCAGGACCTAAATTAGGTTTGGGATTCTTTCCAGTTATAAATCGGGTCCCAGATGCGTTTCCCCAAAATTCTCCCTCTTTTACCTCGCCGCTCATAAATTCCCCTCTCAAGGTTAAACATCGCGAGTAATCTGGCTAGCCAAAGTTGAAAAGTTGGTGCAGTTTGATCTAGCCAGGCTGCGGCAACACATATTCGGAGAACTGCCATAGCTAAAAACATAAAACGAAAATGCGGGACTTGCCCCTGGGAGTTATCGATCCCATGAAGTATTAGGGTTGGGGTAATTTTAATTTTGATATCCAGGGTGTGTTCACAAAAGGCCGTAATGGAAGATTTTATTGAGTCAAGCCGCGGGCAGGTGGAGAACATATGGACTAAATCCGCTTTTAATAAATTACACCATGGGCACCTAATTCCCACCTGTCCTCCCCATTGTGCTATCTTTGCCGGGGTATAGTAAAGTGAGAATAGCGTCTTAAAGTGCTGTGCCTGAAGCCCAGCCGAGCATAGCACAGTCTGCCCCAACTCTAAAGAATCAAAAAAGTTATCCAGTTCAGTGCCCAACCTATCTTTCCATTTTTCACCATGCTTTTCTAGATCATCATGCTTCAGTGATGTAAGTTCACAATAAATTCCTTTTATATTACAACCCTTGCTGCTTCTTATAACATCTATGACTTTATTACTAAAAAAGCCATTACCACCACCCAACTTTTTACCCAGGAAGCTTCTAATTTGAAGATATTAAAAAAAATTCTTTGAGCTTAACCCAAATTTTTCCTGGATATCCTTAAATTGGAGCATTCCCTCGGAGCCCATCAAGTCACCCACTTTCACGAGACCATGCCCTGCCCATTCTGCCATAATCTGATCTGAAAACATTTCCGGGAGCATGGGGTTACCATACATCTGAGTATAAAAGTTCATTCTGCCCAAACCAATCTTTTTCTTAAAGGCAGCCCAGATTTTAAAGGCTGCTAACATGGTCTTAAACTTCGTTCTTTTATAATAGCTCGGCTCACTAAATTTCAGAAAGCAATTCGCAGCATCCTTACCCACCAGTAGCCGATAAACATCAGGCAACGAATCCACGGCACTTGATTCTACTGAGTACCCGCCAAACAACACCCACATATAGTGGAGAGCCGCAGCCCAATAATAGAATCTAAAATCTGGGAGTGCCCAACCCCTCTCACCGAGGGCAAAGACATATAACGAAGGGCTCTCCTTGTTTTGCCATGAGACCAAACAAATCGATTTACCAAACTTTCTAAAGCAACAAACCATTGCTTCCCGAATTCTAAAGGAATAGCCCTGAATAAATAGAGTATTTTGGGTAGAAATACCATTTTGACCACGTTACAGCGACCAACTAAAGATAAATGTAAATTATGAAAATTATCAAAATCTTTCCTTGCCTTCCGGATTATAGGGTCAGTATTTATTGCAACTAGTGAGTTCAAATCAGTGGTTATAGAGATACCCAGGTAAACCGCTGAATCTGTTACCCGTGGATCAGAAAAGCTAATTCCCCGATTAATAACTATCTGGGTCTTCTGTTTATTCAGGGCATATCCAGAGATCCTACCAAATATTAAAGCAATCTTCTCAACTGCCGCTATTGCTGCCAGTGGATCGGGGGTTACTAAAGCCACATCGTCCGCATAAGCAAGGACTTTTGTTGGAATATCATGATAAATCATTGGCTTGATTTCCTGGCAACCTTCTAAAAGCCGGATTAAGGGATCTATATATATAGCGAATAAAAGGGGTGAGCATGGGCAACCCTGCCGGGTGCCCCGTTTAATCTCAAAAGATGTTGTGTATTTCCCGTTAATTCTTAATCGGGCTGTTGGTGCATTATACATAGCACGAATAGCTGCAATAAACCCCTGCCCAACTCCGAACCATTTCATTGCTTCCCATAAAAAGTCCCAGGAGACCCTATCAAAAGCCTTTTCTGCATCCAGGAGCAGCAGAGCCATAGGGTCCCCTGAGACTTCTGCCGCATCGAACAACGTTATTACACGTCGAATATGCTGGGTAGTACCACTCCCGGGTATAAACCCGTGCTGGCATGGGTGGATGGTTTTAGCAATAATTGTGTTTAATCTGGTCGCTAAGGCTTTTGAAAAGATCTTTGAATCACTATTTATAAGTGTAATGGGCCTATACGACCAAGGCTCCTGGGGTGACTTGCCTTTTTAAAAAAATATTATGATGTCAGCGCCTGCCCAAGATGCAGGAGCTGAGCTCCCTAATTGTGCACAGTGTATCGTTTCAACAAGGACAGGTCCAATTTCATCCACAAAGATCTTATAAAATTCCAATGGGATCTGATCAGGTCCCGTGGCCTTACCCGAAGGAAGATTTCTTAGCGCATCATAAATCTCATCCTGCGTCAAAGTTACCTCTAACTTTTCCCTATCTGCAGATTCGATACTCTGCAGGGGTATACTATTGAGGAGATCCTGAGCAAAATTTTGCGAATCCTGAGATTCCTCCCCATATAGTCGTTGATAAAATAACCGAAAAACTACCTGAATCCCACGTGGGTCAGTAACTAAATTTCCACATTCATCTTTGATCTCATTAATCTCACTGGCAGCACATATTTGTCGGAGTCTTACTGCCAAAGTATGACCTACCCGCTCGCTAAATTCATAGCATTGCTCTTTTTTCGCTAAAAAGCGTACTGAGGCTTTTGCAGCAGCCCTTTCACCTATTCCCGCTTTTGCCCAAGCAAGCCGATGCAAGATATCAGTAGTGACTAAGCCGGCTTTAACCGCAGAGGCTAGTTCCTCTTCAATTGTAGCTAGGTTTTTGTGGAGTGTTTCTTCATGTTGCGCCTCTTTCTTTTGCCGGGAGAGGCTAAAACTGAGAGTCTCACCTCTAACCCCTGCTTTAAAAGCATCCCAAACAACTCCTGTGCTGGCACTATGCCTATTTATATCAAAGAAGGCCATGATCCACCCAGAAGGAGCATTTACAATGGGCACTTTTTTCAATTTATATAGCGTCAGCTTAACCCAAGGGCATTGGAGCTCATTACGTGAGCACTAGAATATATCACACCAGATCAGATTCATTTTTAGGTCTCTCTCCGAGACAATGCCTGCGCTGTTGCTTGCGGGACACTTTGTTTAAATTCAAGGGGCTTAGAGCCTGCCCATAAGTTACCATTTGTTTGTTTCATCATCACTCTCTTATCCTGGCTTTTCATTGGTCAGCGAATGCTAGTTTCATTTCTCTTCATGTTTGTCCCTTCAGTGGAGCATGGGCCAAGTGCTTCTTACGGTCGGCAGTCAGTGTCCATCCACTGGTCGCGTGCTTCCAGAGGTACTTTTTTATTTAAGTTGTAGCACTTGATAAGAGTGCATTTGTTTGCAGGCTGTCTCCCTCCTCCCCAATCCCGTTCCGCATCGTTGCTTGCCTGGGTCCCTCCAGCGTTGTTGGCCTCTTGTGCTTGCTTGCCCTGTCTCTCACGTGCATTGTTGCTTGCCCTGCTTCCCCTCCACCGTTGTTGCGTGCCTGGACCCCGTGCCCCCTCCCACATTGTTTCCACATTGTTATTGCTTACCGCGATTCCATCTCCCACTGAGTTTACATGAGCCATTCCCTCTGCCCCTCCCCCATCGTTGCTTGCCTTGTCCCCCTGCCACCCTCCCCCATCGTTGCTTGTCCCGTACCCCGACATCCTTTTCCCCATTGTTGCTTGTCCCGTACCCCACCCTTCCCCTCATTGTTGCTTGCCCAGTCTTTCTGACCCTCACCCCATTGTTGCTTGCCCCTTTCCCCGCCTCCTCCTACCAGAAAAAAAAATCAATCAGACATGGCCAGCTCTAGCCATATCATAGCGCTATTTTCCCTAAACATTGATAAAGCCAATAGGTCTCGCCTATGCGAGGTCTGATGGCTTTGTCAATGTTTTTGCCATGTTGTACAGATGCGTGGCTGCTGTGCAGAATGGTTTAAAATCAAATAAAAAAGCACTGTAAAGGAGCAAGCATTGACCGCGTCATCGCACTTTTATGTTTTACATTCAACCATGCTGCACAGCAGCCGCACTGCTGTACCTGGCTAAGAAAAAGCATAGACAAAGACATTAGATCTCACATAAGTACGACTTATTGCCTTTGCTAATGCTTGTTTTTTAAGGCACTGGTTAAGCCACTTTCTAGGATCATCGCAGGTTAAGTCTGCAGGACTCGAACTTGATTCGCCAGTTTTAAAGTAGGAAGCTAGGCCATGGCATGATTTAAATATACGTTATACATACATATATATATATACACATATATATTTTAATGCACCTTTAGAATTTGAATCACAGAGGCGATTTCAATCAAATCTCAATAATCATGAGACTGATCCTGTCTCGGTGGTTCCCAAGAGGAGGACTTTTACATGCCACCATCAAGGCATGCTGGCTGGCTCATTAATCTTCTTTCCGAGACAATGAACGAGCCAGTGTGTTTTCTACTTGCAGCCTATATGGCTGCATCAGCTGCTGTAAGAAAACAAGCATTGGCAGAGAGGCAAAATGCTGACTAACGGCTTTGCCAATGCTTTTCGTAAATGTTGTATAGCATCGGCAAGATGCTGTCCAACATGGCCAAAAGAAAACAAAACAATAAAACCAGCGATGATGTGGGCATTTTGTAGGTGCGCACGTGCATCATTACGCATGCGCAATTACGAAATGAGACAGGCACCATTTTTTTGTATTCACTGATCCAAAATGGACGGATTAAAAACAAAAAAATGAAAAAAGTAGGGAGGGCTGACATGTAATTTGCTGCCTTTTCTTCCCCATCACCCTCCAAAAAAAAAAAAAAAAAATCTTTCAAAAAGCCCCTGGGCATTGGGGGGCAGGAGAGGAGGCAACAGGAAGTGGGCAAGGGGAGGTTAAAAGCAGCACACAAGAAGGAGCTACGTGGAGGTTGGGGGATGAAGCACATACGTGAGAATGCAGCATTTTGCGCCAGGAGGGAGGGAGTTTGGAAGGGGGATAAGCAGACAAGAGAAAGCTTGCTACATGAGGGGGAAAAGCACACCTAGGAGAGAGCTGGCAAACACAAGCAGCCAAGGTTCGAGCTTCGGGGTCGCGTCCACATCCTGTGATTCTGGGCAAAGCACTGAGGGGTAGATTTACGAGCCTCTGCGCCACCAGTACGTCACTTTTCGTGACGTACTGGTGGCGCAGGGGCTGCTCCATATTTACAAGGAGAGGAAAAGCCACCCTGCGTGACTTTTCCTCTCCTTGTAAATACGGCCCCTTCACACGCAGCACTTTGCGGTGAAGGGGCGTTCCATGGGTGTTGCTGTGGGTGTTCCCACGCAACACTCATGGAACAAGACACATCTCCAGAATTACGAGAAATCGTAACTCTGGAGATGCGTCTGAAAGCTACGCCACCCTAGAGGTGGCGTAGCGAGACGCACCGAGGAGAAATGTTTTCATTTCTCCTCGTTTCCTCTTTCAATGCGTGCTGCATTCTGCAGCACGCATTGAAAGAGGAAAATGGTTGTAGTTATTGTTTTGTGCAGGAAGGTTCCCTTCCTGCACAAAAACAATCTCCTCACGACGCAGGCATCCTTGCACCATGGTGCAAGGGTGCCTGCGCCGGCGCATGGCTGCAGTTTGTGCGCCAGCGCAGGGGAAGCATAAGTATGCGACATATTCTTGTAAATATGTCGCATCCCTGTGCTTCAAAACTAACGCAGCGCGGCGCAGCAAAATGACTTGCTGTACCCCGCTGCGTTAGTTCAACGTAAATCTGCCCCTTAATCTCCCCGTGCCTACCAACAAATAAAAATTTTTTTTTTTAAATGAATGTGTCCTTGTGTAACGTAACCGGTGCTCATGTAAAGTGCTCCAATACCTTCGGTTCGAGTTCGCGCTATATAAATCTGCAAAAAAAAATAAAAAATCATGGAGTGCTTAGAGAAAAAAGTAGGTTCCTAAAAGTGAGCAGTGAAAGGATAGAAGCCAGCCAATCAGAGAGTTGGTAAAGAGGTTATGCTCCACGGCAAGGACAAACACAGAGGCCCAGGTTTGCAAAGATTTTGCATCAGGGTTGCGTCACTTTTTTATGCAGTCCCGACGCTAAATTATGTTTGGTATTTACAAAGCAACGCAAATGTTGATTTGCGTGCCTTTGTAAGAAAAAGTAAAGAAATGCAGTGCTTTGCATTGCCTTAGGTTACCTTGCGTCAGGGAAGCATTCTGTGGGTGGTGCATGGGCCTTTCCATACATACACCTATGGATTCTGAAGCAAACCCATATTATCAAAGAGATGTAGACATGGGTCTGCTCCAAAATGGCGCACCTTTAAATTTTCATACATTATTCGACACCAAAATGACAAAAATCCAATCAGTGGGACCGGAGATATGCAATTTCGAAGATTATGGGTAAGTATACCGTCTACAAGCACAAAGTGCCACTCACAGTTATCTGGTGGTGCCAGATTGGGTGATAGTCACATGTTTAGGCGAACGCGATGGAGCATGGACTGGATACAGGGACCAGGTTAGTCTCGTTGAAAAAGTTACCTACTCAAAGATCGGCGCCAAGAGTCCAGTTCACGGTGGAGGAGCCGTCGAGGAGCAGGGAAAGCGTTGTGTGTGGTTGTTGCTGTAGCTCAAAGAGCAGGGCGGGCCTTCCGGACGATCGTCCCTGAAGTGCAAAGAACTTGTAGGGTGTTGCGGACGGTCGTTTCTCTATCTTTGCATTGGAGGTCACCACGGGCTTTCGAAACTGTAGCGCCAAATGCAGATCTAGCGTTGTCGCTTAATGACGTGCTAAGAGCCAGGTTCTCCGGAGCTTCAGGATGGCGGGCGGCAAGCTCTTTGGTGCGTTCGTGGTCGCAAACAGCCCTAAACATCAGGATTTCTCCTTTTCTTTCAGGAGGAGCTCAATTGATGCCACACCAAGGGTCCAGGACCTGGGAGGCACCCCTTGGGGATCAGGTACTCACTCCAGCAGAGGCCCGCAGGGCTCAGGCAGGTTTAGTTGCAGGTCCAGGCAGGTGCCGTACAGCAAGTCAGATGGGCAGTTGCGGGGAGGCCTCCAGAGCTTGTTGTGTCCCTGTAGCTGAGAACAGGAGGCCAGCTAACTGGCAGCAGTGTTTCTCCTGTAGTGACCACAGGTCCAGGAGTGTACTAAAGAGTGGGGCTAAGGGTCCTCTCTTTTCACCTGACACCAGCTTTGAAGCGGAAGAAGCTTTTGGAGACCTCCCCCCTCCCCCCCCAGAGTTGTCTGTAAATTCCTGCCTCCCTGCCCTGGCTCCACTGGGTCTGTGTTCACAAAAAGCTAGTGTGAAGTTCTTTGTGTGTGGACTGAGGCAAATCCTTTGAAGTGCAAGTGTGGTAGGTGACTGCCCTGCCCCTCTCATTAATTCAGGGTGGCCCATCCTGCCAACATCCAGTCCATGTTTTGTTATACTGTCTGGGAGAAATATACATAAAAAAGCCACCTGCCAACTACACCTAGTCATGGGACGCAGGAACAGGCTGCTGGCACCAAATGGATAGGACAAGAGAATGCCAACTTTCTAAATGTCTTCTTTTCAGAATTGTAACTTAAAATCAGACTTTAAAATTAAAGAGGGTTTTAAATTACAATTCATTTGAGTGCAAACATGACATTTCTACCCGTTCCAAATCAAAAGTCATCACTTATTAGATGTAATAAGGTATCTCAATGTTATCATAAGGGAGAAGTAGGGAAAAAGAAATTTAAGAGTTTTTCATTACCAGGACCTGTAAAACTTGAAAGTACATATCCAAGTTTTCAAATAAACTGCACCCTGCCATATAGGCTGTTTAGGGCTTACCCTAGGGGTGACTTATATGTATTAAAGAGTAAGGTTTAGGCCTGGCAAAAAGTTTGGTTTTCCATGTCAAAATGGCAGTTCAAAACTGCACACAGGCTGCAATGGCAGACCTGGCACATGTCTGAAAAGGCTACTTAAGTGGGTGGCACAATAAGTGCTGCAGTCCCACTAGTAGCATTTAATTTACATGCCCTGGGTACCTGTAGTTCCAGTTTACGAGGGACTTATAAGTAAATTAAAAGCGCCAATTGGGTGTAATTCAATTTTACCATGCTTAAAGGAGTGAGCACAAGCACTTTAGCTCTGGTTAGCAGTGGTAAAGTGCACAGAGTCCTAAAGGCAACAAAAACTAATTTAGCAAAACTGAAAGGGTGAAGGTAAAAAGTTTGGGGGACTACCACCCAAGGGTCTCAGGTCTAAGACTGATCATAATTCAGGCACCCTAGCGCTGTGGCACAAGGGCACCTACAATGGCGCAAGGAAGCAAAAAGTGCACCAGCGCAAGGAGAGAGAAGAACTCAATCAATCAATCAGGGAATTGTAAGCGCGCTACTCACCCGTGAGGGTCTCAAGGCGCTGATGGGGGGTCCGCAGATCTGTTTAGCCGAAGAGCCAGGTCTTGAGGGTCTTCCTGAAGGTGTTCAGGGAGGGGCGCGTCTGATGTCTGCCGGTAGCTCGTTCCAGGTCCTGGCTGCAATGTGAGAGAAGGATCTTCCGCCTGCTCTGGCTCTGTGGATGCGCGGGGTTTTGGCCAGTGCGAGGTTGGAAGATCGGAGGTTTCTTTTGGGTACGTGGAAGTTGATTCTGTCGTTGAGGTATTTGGGTCCGTTGTTGTGTAGGCATTTGTAGGCATGAGTGAGGATTTTGAAAGTGACTCTTTTCTCCACGGGGAGCCAATGGAGACTTCGTAGGTGTTGGCTGATGTGTTCGTGTCGGGGGATGCCGAGGACGAGTCTGGCGGCGGTGTTCTGTATTGTCTGGAGTTTGCGGAGTAGGGACTTGTTGATGCCGGCGTAGAGTGCGTTTCCATAGTCCAGTCTGCTGGTGATGAGTGCGTGGGTGACTGTTTTCCTTGACTCAGGGGGGATCCACTTGAAGGTCTTGCGGAGGATGCGGAGGGTGTTGAAGCAGCTGGAGGTGACGGCGTTGACCTGTCGGTTCATGGTGAGTGATGAGTCGAGTTCAATGCCAAGGTTCTTGGCGTGGTCTGAGGGGGTAGGTGGGCTTCCGAGGGCGGTAGGCCACCAGGTGCTGTCCCATGCAGAAGAGGTGGTACCGAGGACGAGGACTCTGCCATTTCTTTGAAGATATGGTGCAGTTCTGCTCTCTCCCTTTCACGCAAGACAGAGCAGCAACTTTACTTGCTGCGCTGCGTTGTGTGAATTCTTTGTAAAAATGCTGCTTCATCTGTAGTCCCTCCTCAGCCCTGTCATCTATCAAATGGCAGTGTTCAGCAAAACCAGTCAGCAGCTCCTTGCTAACAAAAGGCCTCACAGAATAACTAAAGGAACCCTGTCTGCACTCCCCTCTCCCTCCAGCTACGGGAATGAAAGCAATACACTTCCACTGCCTGTGAGCTCAATCCTCACTTTCATCTTGTGCCAGACCAGGTGAGGTGTATCCAAAAAGGTTCCCACTGGTCTCCATTATTCTGGCTGTCTCACAAACAGCATGCATGTGCCACGCAGGCTACACACATCAACATGCTTAAGGCAGTCTCTGGATCTTGGAGCTAAGGTCTAGGTAAGTTCACAGAAGTGGAAATTTACACAAATGGGACAGTAGGCCTTCAATCCGGAGACACATATAAAAAAGGTCTGATCACGCTATTAATTCTCAAAACATGGCATGCTACCTCCACTCTATGTACTAAACCCATGACAGGGACAGTAGTCTACTGTCACCAAATGAGGAGACGTGTTGTGCGCCCCTCCAGGTCACAGGACAAGTCCAGGACCTTCTTATATCAGAGACAGGCCTTGGCCTCTGCACGCACACTAGATTAATGTGATGCCAGGGCCAAACAAATCCCAAATTAGGGTACCAGATACATGCAGTCATTCACTCGGGGCAGGGGAACACACGCTTATACCATGCAGGGAGCGTTCAAGTCCCATCAGAAACCTCCCCAGGATCTTTCTCGTGTCAATGTCATGTGAGGGGTCACAGTTTCCTGAATTTAGACCTAAATAATGATGCAATACAGTTAAGGTGATAAGTGGACCTGGTGATCACTACTGATGAACCACCAGGATCCCCCTTAGAACAACATTAATTGAAGAGATATTCATTACGATTTTGACTGATTCTACAAGTAAGCGTGAAAGAGGGTTTGACGGATTGAGTAAATTGTGTGTTCCTAGTAGAGAACCCGGAATCCAGAGTACCTCGTGTAGAAGGCTTAAAAGCATTTCACTGCTAGTTCAGTTTACTTTGGTACTTTGAGGGAATGGGGTATCCTAAAGCTAAGGTTATAGATGCCACATAAGACTCATACTTTCACAGACTCTATTTCTGTGAGACTAGATGTCCTTTTGTCAGCATCTGAAAATTTGGGATTTTAGGATCCCAACTCCTATAGAATAATGACAGTTCTCGTTGCTGTGTGAAAATGAAGTACGCCTAAAACCAGCATTTCCCATGAAGGCTGAAGCAGCCCTATATTTAAGAGTGGAGGGGTTCTCACAAACCACATGGTAATCTGAATATTTTGTACAGAAGAGGTTATTGCCACTGCACCGAACGCACAGGTGTCGATCCTAGACTTTATCAGTCTAATAGGAGTAGATTGTCATCTTATCCACAGAGTTGTATTAGACGATAAGTTGTCCTTGTCAGTATGGATTTGGCTGGAATTTGCACAGTGAAGCTCTTGAGAACGTAAAGCTTTATATATAGAGAGTTCAGCTTAAACAAATAAAATGCTCCACCGAGATAATGGAGTGGACAGTGGTTCTTAAACTGAGAGGTATGTTTACTAAGATTTTACGCCGTGTTTGCGTCACAAAAGTGATGCAAGACTATGGTAAATCTTTCTGCACCTATTTCCTTTCCAGTGTAAAATCTGTTTTACGTTGGAAAATTACTTGAAAGCAGCGTATAGCGCTGCTTTGCATTACTTGGCACCAAGGGGCATGCCAAGGGTGGTGCATGAGCATTCCCAAGCAACCACCCAAGGTTTCCTATGCTAAGTCCTATTTGCTTAAAAGTGTAGACAAGGTATAGCGTCAGATAATAGCGCCCATTTGAGACAGGCGCTGTGAAGGAGAAATGCTTTTATTTCTCCTTTCTTTTCCACCTTTGCATGTGTGCTGCACTGTACAGCACACATACAAAGTGGGAAAAGGTTTAAAGTTAATCTAAGCATTGTATTTTGTACTGGAAGGATATCCTTCCAGTACAAAACGCATGTTAGACTCACGGAGACACCCTTGCAGTATGGTGCAAAGGTGTCCATGGTGCCGACCTCACATTTCCACGCCGGCGTTAGGGAGAAGGGAGTGCCATATTTCTGTAAATATGGCTTTCTCCTTGTCGCGCAGTGCAGCATTTGCGGCTGCTGCACTGCACTGCATGACTAAGTAGTTAATCTGGCCCTGACTGTGTTATGGTGAAGCACGTCAAAATTGGTACTGATAATGGTACGGATATTGGCTACTATAGCGCATATTTGCTTGGCAGAGAGCAAGCACTAGCAATTAAAAGTACAGCTTTTTTCAGATTATTACAAACCACATTTGACTCTACATCATTCTGGGAATCACAGGGCTTTTGCTGCCCCTCCTCTTCCAGTAACACTAATAAAAGAGCCCGGTTTACACCAAGAGAGTGGGGGCCCTCTTCTGTTGTCCAGTCTCGCTTGATAGCACACCCGTCAGCACAATGTATTACTGCCAGTGCTGTTTAATACACATGAAGTGGGCTTTGGCTCCACCCAGAGCAGTACAATTTTGTCACTTCATTCTGTTGGCTATTTGTTATATCATTGCGCCTTTTAGGAAGTGCTACCTTTGGAACGCAAGAGGGATTATTTTACATTTGAAAAGTACACTCAACAATCGCTCTGTTTGAAACAATTAATTCATTTATGTCCTAAATGCATTCTATGTAGAAAGCATTTCTTTTTAGCTGCTTTTTATCCCCAGCGCTGGCAAAGCAAACAGGGGAAGCTTAATGAGGTATACAGAACTCGTGCATGCAACGCATGGGAACAGCATTCGTGAATGCCTCTGCTTACGTGTGTTGCCATTCTGAAGCCGGGCCTATTGGCAGGGGCGGCTCCCCCGTAATGACGGAGGAGCTGTCGCCTCACTGGCTCAAAGCCAGCAAGTGAAAAATAAAATGATATCTTAGTATTGTTTTATTTTGCATTTGCCAGCTCGGAGCCAGCTTGTGCAGGGAGGGGCGGGGCCAGTGTATGGGAGGGGGAGGAGCAGTGCTATCTGCACTTTTAAGTGCGCATGTGTGTTTGGCCCGCCGTCTCAGGCCGGCCAAACACACATACCCACTTAGGTTTCTTCAGCCAGGCTGTATTGAGCAGCCAGACTGTAGATACCCCAGAGACTCCCTGTCCTGAGCGGATCGTCTTTTCAGCCCGCTCAGGCCAATACCCGCGCTGCTCTCATATGAGATGGGAGTCTGATGCTTTCCCAGGAACTGCAGCAGAGGTGCGCGAGGAGGACTGCAGAACCAGGTAAGTGCCAATAACCCCGTCTTCCCACCTCGCTGCGCGCTACCCCGCATGCTTCCCACTGGTCCCCTCTCCCCCTCCGCACCCCTCCAACCCCCCGGCCGCCGGTATTTTATCGTGTCAGGCACCGCTGCCTATTGGCTTTGCAAATTGTTGCGTACTTATTACAGAGCTGATATGTGATAAAGGTGAAAGATGGATCAAACATGTAGAGAGATATACATTTGTGGTACGGATTAAGGTACTGATGAATTGTAGCGCCTTTTGGGATTACAGAGTGGAAAGCCAATGACTTAAGTTGAGCCTGAATCTAGTTCTGAAGAGCCAGGGTTAATTTCCAGGGTACATTTTGATTGCAGCTGGAGTGCACCAAATAGGAGGTGTATTTACATAGAACAGTATTATTTGTGGGAAATCAAGTTGAGATGAAATTACAGAAACCAGGATGTAATGCGGAAGGAGCATTTACAATGGGCACTTTTTTTCAATTTATATAGCGTCAGCTTAACCCAAGGGCATTGGAGCTCATTACGTGAGCACTAGAATATATCACACCAGATCAGATTCATTTTTAGGTCTCTCTCCGAGACAATGCCTGCGCTGTTGCTTGCGGGACACTTTGTTTAAATTCAAGGGGCTTAGAGCCTGCCCATAAGTTACCATTTGTTTGTTTCATCATCACTCTCTTATCCTGGCTTTTCATTGGTCAGCGAATGCTAGTTTCATTTCTCTTCATGTTTGTCCCTTCAGTGGAGCATGGACCAAGTGCTTCTTACGGTCGGCAGTCAGTGTCCATCCACTGGTCGCGTGCTTCCAGAGGTACTTTTTTATTTAAGTTGTAGCACTTGATAAGAGTACATTTGTTTGCAGGCTGTCTCCCTCCTCCCCAATCCCGTTCCGCATCGTTGCTTGCCTGTCTCCCTCCCACGTTGTTGGCCTCTTGTGCTTGCTTGCCCTGTCTCTCATGTGCATTGTTGCTTGCTCTGCTTCCCCTCCACCGTTGTTGCGTGCCTGGACCCCGTGCCCCCTCCCACATTGTTTCCACATTGTTATTGCTTACCGCGATTCCATCTCCCACTGAGTTTACATGAGCCATTCCCTCTGCCCCTCCCCCATCGTTGCTTGCCTTGTCCCCCTGCCACCCTCCCCCATCGTTGCTTGTCCCGTACCCCGACATCCTTTTCCCCATTGTTGCTTGTCCCGTACCCCACCCTTCCCCTCATTGTTGCTTGCCCAGTCTTTCTGACCCTCACCCCATTGTTGCTTGCCCCTTTCCCCGCCTCCTCCTACCAGAAAAAAAAAATCAATCAGACATGGCCAGCTCTAGCCATATCATAACGCTTTTTTTCCCTAAACATTGATAAAGCCAATAGGTCTCGCCTATGCGAGGTCTGATGGCTTTGTCAATGTTTTTTGCCATGTTGTACAGATGCGTGGCTGCTGTGCAGCATGGTTTAAAATCAAATAAAAAAGCACTGTAAAGGAGCAAGCATTGACCGCGTCATCGCACTTTTATGTTTTACATTCAACCTTGCTGCACAGCAGCCGCACTGCTGTACCTGGCTAAGAAAAAGCATAGACAAAGACATTAGATCTCACATAAGTACGACTTGTTGCCTTTGCTAATGCTTGTTTTTTAAGGCACTGGTTAAGCCACTTTGCTAGGATCATCGCAGGTTAAGTCTGCAGGACTCGAACTTGATTTGCCAGTTTTAAAGTAGGAAGCTAGGCCATGGCATGATTTAAATATACGTTATACATACATATATATATATACACATATATATTTTAATGCACCTTTAGAATTTGAATCACAGAGGCGATTTCAATCAAATCTCAATCATGAGACTGATCCTGAAATAAACCCCAGATTGAAAACAGTTATGTGTTTTATTTACCAATTGATCCTTCCTTATCTGGTGTTCTATAGCGCTGCTTGTGTATAGCAGTGAAGCCTTTCAGATGATAGGGCGGTGTTTGCGTCGTATGCGTTCTTGATAGGTCATGTGAGAAAACTGTAAGTTAAGCGCGTCGCAGTAGAAGTTATATGTCTTGTGAGAAAACTGTAAGATAAGCGCGTCGCAATAAAATTCGTTTCCCCGTCTGCGTCTAGGTAGTACTGTACAGATATAACATCTTCTTAGTCTACACAGATTAAGACTCTGTTTAAGATCGATTTTCTTTCTTTAACCAAGTAAGGGTAACCCTGCAGTAGCAAGGCTTTCAAAAATTGAGTGAAACTCTTAAATGTTCCTCTCCACGGAAATCTTTAGTAAAAGGCGAAAGATTTATTCGGTTTGAAGAGAAACCAGAGTATGAGCAATTTACACACTGATGGTGGCCCCCGGGAACAGCATTCCACAGAATGTCAGGGTGATTTACTCTACTAAGTCCATCATTGATAACCCTTCAAAATATAACCAACTCGTGATAAGCCTTGTAATCCGGTAAATTGACAAACACTTGTTGAGACAATCGCAACAAAAGCGGGACGCACTAGTGACACAGACTTATGGGTATGCAAATTTCGTCTTCGGTCACGTGACAGGAAAGGCTGTAACACTTCTCCCAGCTCAAGTCCTAACGTCGGCTGCTTTTACTCTACACATTCTGAATGGTGCAGCGTTCTGAGCCTCGCGCAGGCTTTTGTGAGTCTCGGTGGTTCCCAAGAGGAGGACTTTTACATGCCACCATCTAGGCATGCTGGCTGGCTCATTGATCTTCTTTCCGAGACAATGAAGGAGCCAGTGTGTTTTCTACTTGCAGCCTATATGGCTGCATCAGCTGCTGTAAGAAAACAAGCATTGGCAGAGAGGCAAAATGCTGATTAACGGCTTTGCCAATGCTTTTCGTAAATGTTGTATAGCATCGGCAAGATGCTGTGCAACATGGCCAAAAGAAAACAAAACAATAAAACCAGCGATGATGTGGGCATTTTGTAGGTGCGCGCGTGCATCATTACGCATGCGCAATTACAAAATGACAGGCACCATTTTTTTATTCACTGATCCAAAATGGACGGATTAAAAACAAAAAAATGAAAAAAGTAGGGAGGGCTGACATGTAATTTGCTGCCTTTTCTTCCCCATCACCCTCCCAAAAAAATAAATAAATAAATGAAATCTTTCAAAAAGCCCCTGGGCATTGGGGGGCAGGAGAGGAGGCAGCAGGAAGTGGGCAAGGGAAGGTTAAAAGCAGCACACAAGAAGGAGCAACGTGGAGGTTGGGGGATGAAGCACATACGTGAGAATGCAGCATTTTGCGCCAGGAGGGAGGGAGTTTGGAAGGGGGATAAGCAGACAAGAGAAAGCTTGCTACATGAGGGGGAAAAGCACACCTAGGAGAGAGCTGGCAAACACAAGCAGCCAAGGTTCGAGCTTCGGGGTCGCGTCCACATCCTGTGATTCTGGGCAAAGCACTGAGGGGTATATTCACGAGCCTCTGCGCCACCAGTACGTCACTTTTCGTGACGTACTGGTGGCGCAGGAGGTTGCTCCATATTTACAAGGAGAGGAAAAGCCACCCTGCGTGACTTTTCCTCTCCTTGTAATACGGCCCCTTCACACGCAGCACTTTGCGGTGAAGGGGTGTTTTATGGGTGTTGCTGTGGGTGTTCCCACGCAACACTCATGGAACAAGACACATCTCCAGAATTACGAGAAATCGTAACTCTGGAGATGCGTCTGAAGCTACGCCACCCTAGAGGTGGCGTAGCGAGCGCACCGAGGAGAAATGTTTTCATTTCTCCTCGTTTTTCTCTTTCAATGCGTGCTGCATTCTGCAGCACGCATTGAAAGAGGAAAATGGTTGTAGTTATTGTTTTTGTGCAGGAAGGTTCCCTTCCTGCACAAAAACAATCTCCCCACGACGCAAGCATCCTTGCACCATGGTGCAAGGGTGCCTGCGCCGGCGCATGGCTGCAGTTTGTGCGCCAGCGCAGGGGGAAGCACAAGTATGCGACATATTCTTGTAAATATGTCGCATCCCTGTGCTTCAAAACTAACGCAGCGCGGCGCAGCAAAATGACTTGCTGTACCCCGCTGCGTTAGTTCAACGTAAATCTGCCCCTTAATCTCCCCGTGCCTACCAACAAATAAAAAAAAAATTAAAAAAAATGAATGTGTCCTTGTGTAACGTAACCAGTGCTCATGTAAAGTGCTCCAATACCTTCGGTTCGAGTTCGCGCTATATAAATCTGCAAAAAAAATAAAAAATCATGGAGTGCTTAGAGAAAAAGTAGGTTCCTAAAAGTGAGCAGTGAAAGGATAGAAGCCAGCCAATCAGAGAGTTGGTAAAGAGGTTATGCTCCACGGCAAGGACAAACACAGAGGCCCAGGTTTGCAAAGATTTTGCATCAGGGTTGCGTCACTTTTTTATGCAGTCCCGATGCTAAATTATGTTTGGTATTTACAAAGCAACGCAAATGTTGATTTGCGTGGCTTTGTAAGAAAAAGTAAAGAAATGCAGTGCTTTGCATTGCCTTAGGTTACCTTGCGTCAGGGAAGCATTCCGTGGGTGGTGCATGGGCCTTTCCATACATACACCTATGGATTCTGAAGCAAACCCATATTATCAAAGAGATGTAGACATGGGTCTGCTCCAAAATGGCGCACCTATACATTTTCATACATTATTCGACACCAAAATGACAAAAATCCAATCAGTGGGACCGGAGATATGCAATTTCGAAGATTATGGGTAAGTATAGCGTCTACAAGCACAAAGTGCCACTCACAGTTATCTGGTGGTGCCAGATTGGGTGATAGTCACATGTTTAGGCGAACGCGATGGAGCATGGACTGGATACAGGGACCAGGTTAGTCTCGTTGAAAAAGTTACCTACTCAAAGATCGGCGCCAAGAGTCCAGTTCACGGTGGAGGAGCCGTCGAGGAGCAGGGAAAGCGTTGTGTGTGGTTGTTGCTGTAGCTCAAAGAGCAGGGCGGGCCTTCCGGACGATCGTCCCTGAAGTGCAAAGAACTTGTAGGGTGTTGCGGACGGTCGTTTCTCTATCTTCGCATTGGAGGTCACCACGGGCTTTCGAAACTGTAGCGCAAAATGCAGATCTAGCGTTGTCGCTTAATGACGTGCGAAGAGCCGGGTTCTCCGGAGCTTCAGGATGGCGGGCGGCAAGCTCTTTGGTGCGTTCGTGGTCGCAAACAGCCCTAAACATCAGGATTTCTCCTTTTCTTTCAGGAGGAGCTCAATTGATGCCACACCAAGGGTCCAGGACCTGGGAGGCACCCCTTGGGGATCAGGTACTCACTCCAGCAGAGGCCCGCAGGGCTCAGGCAGGTTTAGTTGCAGGTCCAGGCAGGTGCCGTACAGCAAGTCAGATGGGCAGTTGCGGGGAGGCCTCCAGAGCTTGTTGTGTCCCTCTAGCTGAGAACAGGAGGCCAGCTAACTGGCAGCAGTGTTTCTCCTCTACTGACCACAGGTCCAGGAGTGTACTAAAGAGTGGGTCTAAGGGTCCTCTCTTTTCACCTGACACCAGCTTTGAAGTGGAAGAAGCTTTTGGAGACCTCCCCTCCCCCCCCCCCCCAGAGTTGTCTGTAAATTCCTGCCTCCCTGCCCTGGCTCCACTGGGTCTGGGTTCACAAAAAGCTAGTGTGAAGTTCTTTGTGTGTGGACTGAGGCAAATCCTTTGAAGTGCAAGTGTGGTAGGTGACTGCCCTGCCCCTCTCATTAATTCAGGGTGGCCCATCCTGCCAACATCCAGTCCATGTTTTGTTAAACTGTCTGGGAGAAATACACATAAAAAAGCCACCTGCCAACTACACCTAGTCATGGGACGCAGGAACAGGCTGCTGGCACCAAATGGATAGGACAAGAGAATGCCAACTTTCTAAATGTCTTCTTTTCAGAATTGTAACTTAAAATCAGACTTTAAAATTAAAGAGGGTTTTAAATTACAATTCATTTGAGTGCAAACATGACATTTCTACCCGTTCCAAATCAAAAGTCATCACTTATTAGATGTAATAAGGTATCTCAATGTTATCATAAGGGAGAAGTAGGGAAAAAGAAATTTAAGAGTTTTTCATTACCAGGACCTGTAAAACTTGAAAGTACATATCCAAGTTTTCAAATAAACTGCACCCTGCCATATAGGCTGTTTAGGGCTTACCCTAGGGGTGACTTATATGTATTAAAGAGTAAGGTTTAGGCCTGGCAAAAGTTTGGTTTTCCATGTCAAAATGGCAGTTCAAAACTGCACACAGGCTGCAATGGCAGACCTGGCACATGTTTGAAAAGGCTACTTAAGTGGGTGGCACAATAAGTGCTGCAGGCCCACTAGTAGCATTTAATTTACATGCCCTGGGTATCTGTAGTTCCAGTTTACGAGGGACTTATAAGTAAACTAAATGCGCCAATTGGGTGTAATTCAATTTTACCATGCTTAAAGGAGTGAGCACAAGCACTTTAGCTCTGGTTAGCAGTGGTAAAGTGCACAGAGTCCTAAAGCCAACAAAAACTAATTTAGCAAAACTGAAAGGGTGAAGGTAAAACGTTTGGGGGACTACCACCCAAGGGTCTCAGGTCTAAGACTGATTATAATTCAGGCACCCTAGCGCTGTGGCACAAGGGCACCTACAATGGCGCAAGGAAGCAAAAAGTGCACCAGCGCAAGGAGAGAGAAGAACTCAATCAATCAATCAATCAGGAATTGTAAGCGCGCTACTCACCCGTGAGGGTCTCAAGGCGCTGAGGGGGGTCCGCAGATCTGTTTAGCCGAAGAGCCAGGTCTTGAGGGTCTTCCTGAAGGTGTTCAGGAGCGGGCGCGTCTGATGTCTGCCGGTAGCTCGCTCCAGGTCCTGGCTGCAATGTGAGAGAAGGATCTTCCGCCTGCTCTGGCTCTGTGGATGCGCGGGGTTTCGGCCAGTGCGAGGTTGGAAGATCGGAGGTTTCTTTTGGGTACGTGGAAGTTGATTCTGTCGTTGAGGTATTTGGGTCCGTTGTTGTGTAGGCATTTGTAGGCATGAGTGAGGATTTTGAAAGTGACTCTTTTCTCCACGGGGAGCCAATGGAGACTTCATAGGTGTTGGCTGATGTGTTCGTGTCGGGGGATGCCGAGGACGAGTCTGGCGGCGGTGTTCTGTATTGTCTGGAGTTTGCGGAGTAGGGACTTGTTGATGCCGGCGTAGAGTGCGTTTCCATAGTCCACTCTGCTGGTGATGAGTGCGTGGGTGACTGTCTTCCTTGACTCAGGGGGGATCCACTTGAAGGTCTTGCGGAGGATGCAGAGGGTGTTGAAGCAGCTGTAGGTGACGGCGTTGACCTGTCGGTTCATGGTGAGTGATGAGTCGAGTTCGATGCCAAGGTTCTTGGCGTGGTCTGAGGGGGTAGGTGGGCTTCCGAGGGCGGTAGGCCACCAGGTGCTGTCCCATGCAGAAGGGGTGGTACTGTGAAAGGCAGCGAGTCTTCTAAGACCCTCAATGCTGCCCGGTGCAGGGTTCCACCTCTAATTCACTTTGGGTTCGCTATCAAAATAATGAGGCAAGCGCTGGAAACTGGAAGAGAAGAAAATGGTTTATTTCTCATGAGGAGATCACGTCAACTGAGACACCGGGATGTCTGAGGGAAGTGTTCTGCTGACAACTCCCTTGGCTCTTCCTTTTATACAGGTTTGACACAATGCATTTGTTTGATCAACATGGTTACAAAAGCTTGGGGTCCCCGCCCCGGGCAGGTTGTCACACAAGCCCAACAGTAATCCTCTTCCCACCCAGGTCAAACAGACAATCTTATCTTGCAGCTAGACCTTGCTTCAGGGTCTAAAACATGTGAGACCGGTCAGATCTAAGAGTCCGTTCTGTTGATAAAAACAGGTCCCATTGTTGGTAACAAGTCTTGCTGTTTGCAGTGCAATAAATCATTTTGCAAGAGTCTTTTTGGTGTTTGGAACCTGTTTGTGTAACTAGGTGTAGTGAAGGGTAGAGCGTCCAAAGGCTTGTCTGAAAACAGGGATGAGAGGAAAACGAGTTTGTGGCAGCAAGTGGCGCTGAGGTTTGTTGTGGCAATAGAGTTTATAGCCCCCAGCACACATACCAGGTCGGTCAGAGGGTCAGAGGGATGCTAGTAAGGGCAGGGTGAAACAAAGGTGACCAACAGAGTACAAAATGGCTGTGATAGATCAAAATGACTGCAACTTATGTGCACATAGAATTCCACCAGACAAGATGGCGCAGGTAATGTTCATAATTGTCATTTTGCTTTTAACAGTGGCCCCTTTGAACATAACTAGCCAGCTTGTCAGTCTATTTCGATCTCCATAATGTCCTGTATCTCTTGATCATACATCACTCTCATTTTTGTTAGCTGAGTGTCCATAGTCTTAGGGTGTAAGGTAGTTATGCAAAGAGAACACAAAGGTGGTATACAGTGTATACCCAAACAACAACCACATATTGTCAATACTGGGACCAAGAGAATCATTGATATTTTCCAACCCCACTCCTTCAAGATGCCCCAAAGCCAACTTCCAACTGTCCAAGTCTCTGATCCTTGATGAATTTCTGAAGATAGTCTATGGAGATGTTCGATTGCTTCATAGACAGAAGGTGAATTATCAGGAATGTATACACAGCAGCTGGCACCGATGATGCGGCATGCTCCTCCACGGTCCGCTAGTACCACTTCCAGGACCATGCGGTTTTGCAGGGTAACCAGACGGACCGCTTGGAGCTCAGCAGTGTTGTTGGTGAGGATGCCAGCAGTGACGTTCAGGGCGGTCTCTACCGCTTGGGACAGATGTCTGATGGCTCGGCTGTTTGCCATCGGACCCCATAGCGGGACGAGCCCTTTTGCTGCGTCGAGGAACTGTGATGAGGCAGAGTCTGCTTGATCAATGTCTTTAGAACGCTTTTCTCGATGATGCTCTGCAGGGGCTGTGTAGGTTGGTGGCAAAACAAAGGCGATGTAGCATGTGCCCCCCAGTTTCTTGGGAGCCAGGTGTAGGCTTTGGTTCCACAAACAAAGTACATATTGGGTGATGCAACAAGCGCTGGGGGTTGGCAGTGTTCAAAGTCCTTACAATGCTACAGGTGCTGTGACCCACATTCTTAGTCCCACGGCCTTCAATGCATACAAGGCCAGAGACGTTCACCACAGATAGGGCCACAGTCAGTGTTGCAGCAGTTCTTTTCTTCAGGTAGGAAAATGTGGCTCTGATAGGATTATTGAACACTTGCTTTTCCACTCGTTCTTTGGCGGGGACATCAATCTGGAATGTCGCATTGAAGGTGTGAGGGCAGAAGGGGGCGGCTGTCGTTCCTGTTTTGTTTCGCCAGAACTCGTTGTAGAACTGGGCGATTGTTCCGTCGGAAGTGGCATTGTCTTTGTAACTTTCTTGTAGGAGCATCATCCAGGCAAGGCAAGATCCGTGAATAGAAAAGGGCGAAGGGATGAAAGGGATGGAATGTTCAGTGGCATGTGGTAACAGCCCACAGACCCAACAGTTGGTAGCATTGGTGGCAAGATTGTGTTGGTGCAACATCTGCACGAAAGAATTATTCCAGAATTCCTTGCGTCGTTCTCGGAGATGTGGCGGTAGTGATACCAGGTAGTGTTCTTTCTTGGTGGTTGGTTGCATGGTGGGTGACAATGTTCTGTATGCAGGTGCATTCTCTTCAATGATCCAGAGTGCGACCATTAGCAGGAGACAGGTGAGAAATGCGGCTACAAGTGCAATTGTCTTAGTGCTGTGCAGGTTAGCAGTCTTGGTGTCTTTGCGGTGGTTTTGCAGGTGTTCAGTTTCTTCCATCATCTTCGAGGAGCTCAACAACTGTTAGGACCACAGACTTTTGTCTGGCGCTTTCCTGGTAGCGTTGTTTGACTGTGCTACCGATCTGAGACCTTGACTCAGTTAGTGGCCTGGTCGTTGGAGCTCCCTCCTTTCGTCGATCTTAGGTTGTACCCTTTCCTGGATGGCACCGTGGGGTCGGGAAATTCTGATAGTTCGAGGGTGTCTTCTTGTGGGTAGCAACTCAGAGCTGGTCGGTCTCTCGCGAGTACTTCCTCTGCACCTCCACCCCTTCACAAGTTGCCAGGGTTGGAGGGACTCGCTTGCAGTGATGGGCATGCAGCCAGTTTCGTTTTCCTTGCACTCGGAGGGCAGTTCGGGTGGTGATCAGGACTTGCCAGGGGCCCGTCCACCTACGCTCCAGATTCTTCGTTCTTTGGAAGTTGCGAATTAATATATGGTCGCCTGGCTTTATTTCATGTCCCGGGCCCCTGGATACGTCAGGCAAGGCTTGCTGCACCTGTTGGTGGATAATTGTTAGCTCGTTTGTCAATTTATGCAAGTAATCCGACATTAATATGTTCGGGACATCGTTAATGGAGGTGGGTCTTGGTGCCGCCCAAATGCTCATAGGCCTGCCGAAGACCACCTCATACGGGGTCAGTCGGTGTTTGGTTGGGGTGGAGCGCATCGATAACAATGCCAATGGGAGGGCGTCGGGCCATTTCAACCCGGTCGTGGCAACTATTTTGGCTAGTTTTAGTTTCAACGTTGCATTGTGTCTCTCTACCAGGCCCGCTGATTGGGGGTGGAAGACGGCATGGAACTTTTGTTTTACCCCCAACCCTCTCAGTATGTTCTGTATCACCTCGGCTACGAAGTGGGGGCCGTTGTCGCTCCATAAAATTCTGCAAAGGCCGTATCGGGGAAGAATTCTTTCAGCAATACTTTTGCAGTGGCTAAGGCGGTATTGTCGCGGGTGGGATAGGCCTCCACCCATTTGCTAAAAGCGCACACAACCACCAGGACATATTTTAGACCAAGGCATCTCTCTAGTTGAATGTAATCCATTTGAAGGATTTCAAAGGGGTGGTCAGGGACTCCAAACCCTCCCCGTGGTACTACTGTCCCCTTCCCTGGGTTGTGTTGTAGGCAGACTATACATTGTTGTACTAGGCGTTTTGCAGATTCTGCTATCTTGACGTTATGCCATACTCTGGTGATTAGTTCAATCATGGGGGTGGAGCCTATGTGTGCTGGTAAATGTGCCATGGTCAATATGGGGATGAGGTAGGCATTGGGTAACAGCCATTTATTTCCGTCCTTAGTTCTCCAGCAATCTTCCTCGTCTTTTAGTCCCACCTTTTCCCACTCGGTCAATTCGCCTTGTGTGCCTGTAGTCTGTATGTCCCTTACAGTGGTCCTAGCGTCAGTCCATCGTTCAGCTTGTGACCTGGTCACATACATTCGTGTTGTAGTTCTGTCTCCTGCCGTGGCTCGGGCAGTAACGTCTGCTAGTGCATTTCCTGTCCAATGAGATCAGTCACTTTCCTATGTGCTTGGCATTTTATCACTGCTAACTTCTTGGGGAGGAGGACTGCTTGCGTCAAGGCGGAGACTAAATCTCCATGCAGGATGGGTGTACCGTGTGAAGTCAGGAACCCTCTTTCTTTCCATAAGATCCCAAAATGGTGAACCACCCCGAAGGCATATTGGCTGTCGGTGTATATGTTAACTGTCGTGTCAGTCGCTAAGATACATGCTCGTGTGAGGGCAATGAGTTCTGCAGCCTTGGCTGAACGTTGGGGAATACGGGCTGTTTCCAGAACGGTTCGGGCTGTGGTGACAGCGTATGCAGCTGAGGTGGTGCCGTCGGGGAGTTTGATGCACGAACCATCCACCCATAGTTCTCCATCTGGTTCTAGAAAGGCGGTGTCTCTGAGATCTATTCTACTCTTTGTTTGTTCATCGGTTAGTGTCACACAGTCGTGTAGTGGAGTCACGCTAGGATCATTTTCGGGTAGGGGTAACAGTGTGGCTGGATTGAGGGTGGTGCATCGCTTTAGGGTAATGTGCGGTGCTAGCAGGGTCAACTCATATCCTGTCAGTCGGGCGCTAGTCAAGTGTTGGGTTTTGGTCTGGTTTAGTAGTGTGTCGACTGCATGGGGTACTAAAACAGTGACTGGATTGGAGAGAACTATTCCTTCGCTCTGGCGTATCGATACTGCTGCAGCTGCCACAGCGCGCAGGCACGCTGGCAGTGCTCTGGCTACTGGATCGAGGGTGGCAGAGAAATATGCACAAGGGCGTTGTTTTTGACCAATTGATTGTGTTAGGACAGACAATGCACATCCTTCCCTCTCGTGCGTGTAGAGGAAGAATGGTTTGGAGTAATCCGGGGTTCCTAGGACAGGTGCTGAACAAAGGGCATTGCGTAGTTCTTTAAAGGCTGACTGGCATTCGGGGGTCCAGGGAGAGGTGAGGGGATGTCTTTAGCTAGGAGGGAGAGAAGGGGTTTGACAATGAGGCTAAAGTTCGGTAACCACTGTCGGCAAAATGAGGTGAGACCTATCAAAGAGCGGACTTGTTTCTGATCTTTGGGGACAGGGGAGTCTAGAATTGTCTGGATCCTGTCAGGCGTGAGTTTCCTCCCTTCTTTGGATAAAAGGTGACCCAAATAGGTCACTTGTGATTTACAGAACTGCAATTTCTTTCGGGAGACCTTGTGACCATTCTCAGCAAGAAAATGGAGTAGTTTGATGGTGGCTGTGACGGCTATTGGTATGGTGTCCGCTGCTAGAAGGATGTCGTCTACATATTGTATTAGTGCCACTCCATCTGGCAATTGTATGGCGTCCAACTGTCTTTTAAGCGCCTGGCTATAGATGCTTGGGCTCTCAGTGTACCCCTGAGGTGCTCTACAAAATCTGTACGAACGGGAGTTTAGGGTGAATCCAAATAGATAGCGGCTGTCCTTGTGTATAGGTATGGAAAAGAATGCGTTGTCAATTACAGTGAAGGTGGTGGCAGTGGAGGGGATTAAGGTCAAAATTGTCGTGATGTCGGAAACTACTGGGTATTGTGGCACTACGATTTTGTTTATCTCCCGCAGGTCAATGATGAAGCGGTAGGCTTTTCCGTCTCCCTCTCCCTGTCTCTTTACAATCGGTAGTATGGGACTATTACAAACGTTGCTCACTACTTCCTCTACCACCCCTGCCTCTACCAAAGAGTGTATGATCTCTGTCAGTGCCTTCTCACCCTCTGGCGATATTTTGTACTGCGGTACTTTCGGTAGGGTTGCGTCCTGTCATATTGTTACGTGTACTGGGTCAATCATCATTCGTCCCACGCCTGAATCAGCCCTAGCCCATAAGTGTGATGGCAAAGTGTCCAGTAGGGATGCGTCAGTCTCGGAGATGGGAAACATGTGCTGAGAAGGGTTCTCTCTATGGCGCTGGGGGTTGTCATACAGGACGACACGCACTCCGTCTGGTGAGCATCTGATAGTCGCATGGAAGTGTTTCAAAAGGTCGAGACCCATAATGGCGTCTGGGGTGTTGGAAGAGAGGAGGAATGTCGCTTCGACGCTATTGTTGTCAAGGTTAAAAGGGATCGGTCGGGACAAAGGGTTGGTGGAGGGCGTACCGTCAAATCCTATTGAGGTCACATGTGAGCCTGACAAGGGTGCCCTTGGAATCAGTCGTTTGGATAGTGCACTACGTGTTGCTCCCGTGTCCACCAGAAATGGCGACTTTGTGCCCAGGACCTCAGCGGTAACATAAGGGCCTTGCTGATCAACATAGAGCTCGACTGGATCCCTCCCTTGCCTCTGGCTGTCCTATGCAAAGTCGTACGCATTGTCATAATCTGTCTGTTGGTACTGATTCTGTTTGGTATGGTCAAATGTGTTCACTCTTCCTGGCCTTTCCTCGCTTGCTTCACTTGCGTACCCTCTCCCACGTCCTCTTCCTTTCTGTCCACTTGCTATTTCCCTCGCCCCTCTGCCCCTACCAGCTCCTAGCAAAGCCGGGCATTGGGTTTTCCAGTGTCCATATTCTTTGCAAAATGCACATTGATCCTGTCCTAGGTCTTGGCGTCATATGATGTCGATGAATTGTTTCTAGGTGGCTGTACTCTAGGGGTATTCTGCTGGTATCCTCCCCTAAATTGCTCCCTTCCTGTATTCGCCCCCTGGAGTTGTGCTACCATTACCCTCTCCTTCAAGTCCTTCTTTTTCCTTTCTGTAGCCCTGTCATTTTCGTTTTTCTGATGCTCATAGTACTGGGCCATTTGGAGAATGGCCGCCGGTTTAGATGCTGCCCAACTACTTTCGCTGGCTTGTAATTTCTGGGATACATCTGGTAGTAGTCCTTTGACATAGTTCTGCACAAATAAGTGGTGTCCGGTTGCGGTGGACATGTCTTGTCCACTGTAATCGGAGAACACCGTTTCAAATCTGGAGAAATACTCTGAGACATCCTCTTGTGGTTTCTGGCGGCACGCGGTTACTATGGACCAGTCTATCTTTTCTCTGGGATCAGCGTTTTCACTTTCTGCACTATTTTGTCAGGGAGGTCCAATATTGCTTTAACCGGTTTTTGACCAGGGTTCCGCTGTTTATCTAATGTGTTGAGTTGTTCCCAGGTATGACCAAGCAGTTTGGTATGGTCTATTTTCCTAATCTGTTTCCACACATCTGCTGGCAAACATAACCCGAAGAACAAGTCTATGTCGGCAAGTGTCATTATTGTTGATCCCAGAGCGGTACCTAGCTCGGTGTAAAAGGCGTCGGGGTTCTTTCAGTAAACTGGTAAAGATTTACGGAACGTCAAAATGTCCTGTCTGTCCCATGGTTGATACACCCAATTGTAGACCACCCTTCCTCTAGCATCTTGATGGTTCATATCGTCATGAGTCCCTTGTCCTCTAGGAGGTACCCAATAAGGGGCAGCTTCTTTTATCTGCATCATGCTATCTGGTTTTTCCACCGGGGTCCTGCTATCTTAGATGTCCTGTCCTTATCTATCCGTCCTTGTTCCACGAGGTGACGGAATACCTCCAGTGTGGATGAAAAGAGTTCTGTAACATCGTTGTCGCCTTCATCTCCGGTGTCTACCTTCCTATAGAGAGCCACTAGTCGCTCGGGCCCTACATCTTGGTACTTCTCTTCATATGCAGTAAGAGTGTGGTAACAGAGACGTACAATAAAGTATCGTTTGCGGTTTTCAACATAGGAGTTGCATATGTCAGTTACATGCTCTTCTGTCTCCTTCCTATCTATGAGGGATTTAATTACTTTATCAATGCCTGCTCGCTCATTTTTACTTAATCGCGGGACCCTGGCGGCTCCTGTTTCTTTTGATCCTACCTCTACTACTGTATCCTTTGATGAGGCATTTGGTGTGGGTGACTCGGTGGGAGCAGAGGCGGTGGAGACTGAGGCGATCGTGCCATATCCGGCTATACTTTGGTGGTCCTGTCGTTGTACTACGGGATGAGTAGGGGCGTAAGGGGGTGGCATGTATATGATTGGGGGACCTAACAATAAATCATCATCTACCCTTTGTTTTGCTGGTAACTTGGGGTAAAGAGTCGAGGGCGTTCTAACAGGGCATTGATCTGATATTTTTGATTCCTGTTCCTTTTTATCGATTTCCTTTTCTTTTAGTTTTTCTTCTAATCTTTTACAGGCTTGGTAAGCTGATTTTCGCGTTTCTTTATCTTGTCTAGCTTCGTCCCTTTTCTTTCTTTGAGCTGCCTCTTTTCGCCATAAGCCAAAACTGTCAAACATGGCTGGTCTAGTTTTCTTTTTGTGGAGAGCTAATTCTAACGTTTCTATTTTAGCGGGATCGAAAGATCCCGTCAGTGGCCACTGATTTACCCGGTCCTTCCTAGTGTATTTATGCCATAGTTTGCTATAAGCTAAGCTGGCTAATCCATACTTTACGTACATGTCCTTGTTAGGGGTGCCTTCCGGCGGTGCCGGCTGACTGACCCCTAACGAACGGTCTGGTCCAAAACAATTACAATCAAACAATCTAGAGAAAACAGGCATGACGTATTTATCGGTCAAAATGAATATCTCAATCAATCAATTTAGACAAAAAGTCTGCACTACCTGTCCTTCGCTGCCTGCAAAGAGAGAGAATATTCCTATTCTTTGTTGTTTGCAAGCAGGGAAATGTCGCAAATAACTCAATATCAAAAAAGGAATACTAGTATTTCAATCAAACTATTCAATCAATCAATTTAAGTCGTTTTTTCACGACCTTACCCGGACCGTATGGACAGTTCTTCGTCTTCCCCTTCCAGCGCCTGGTTGTCCTCTCACTCCAACAATCAATGCGGCGTTCCTCTAAGGTCCCAGTCAGGACCGCAGGTCACTCGAGAGAGGTCCGTTCGGAACCGGTGAAGTTCAGTCGATCGGCAGCCAGACAAGGGTCTTCTCAGGCAGGTATACCCCAATCGTTTAGTTGTTCACTCCGTCGTTAGGACCTCTCTACCGGACCCACGCGTCGCTGATGGGCCCCTACGCTTGGGCGCCAATTTGTGAAAGGCAGCGAGTCTTCTAAGACCCTCATTGCTGCCCGGTGCAGGGTTCCACCTCTAATTCACTTTGGGTTCACTATCAAAATAATGAGGCAAGCGCTGGAAACTGGAAGAGAAGAAAATGGTTTATTTCTCATGAGGAGATCACGTCAACTGAGACACCGGGATGTCTGAGGGAAGTGTTCTGCTGACAACTCCCTTGGCTCTTCCTTTTATACAGGTTTGACACAATGCATTTGTTTGATCAACATGGTTACAAAAGCTTGGGGTCCCCGCCCCGGGCAGGTTGTCACACAAGCCCAACAGTAATTCTCTTCCCACCCAGGTCAAACAGACAATCTTATCTTGCAGCTGGACCTTGCTTCAGGGTCTAAAACATGTGAGACCGGTCAGATCTAAGAGTCCGTTCTGTTGATAAAAACAGGTCCCATTGTTGGTAACAACAAGTCTTGCTGTTTGCAGTGCAATAAATCATTTTGCAAGAGTCTTTTTGGTGTTTGGAACCTGTTTGTGTAACTAGGTGTAGTGAAGGGTAGAGCGTCCAAAGGCTTGTCTGAAAACAGGGATGAGAGGAAAAATGAGTTTGTGGCAGCA
Source organism: Calotriton arnoldi (assembly GCA_963921515.1). Taxonomy (NCBI): domain Eukaryota; kingdom Metazoa; phylum Chordata; class Amphibia; order Caudata; family Salamandridae; genus Calotriton; species Calotriton arnoldi. The sequence continues at coordinate 1,140,882 of CAWUFW010005084.1, forward strand.
AGTGGCGCTGAGGTTTGTTGTGGCAATAGAGTTTATAGCCCCCAGCACACATACCAGGTCGGTCAGAGGGTCAGAGGGATGCTAGTAAGGGCAGGGTGAAACAAAGGTGACCAACAGAGTACAAAATGGCTGTGATAGATCAAAATGACGGCAACTTATGTGCACATAGAATTCCACCAGACAAGATGGCGCAGGTAATGTTCATAATTGTCATTTTGCTTTTAACAGTACCGAGGACGAGGACTCTGCCATTTCTTTGAAGATATGGTGCAGTTCTGCTCTCTCCCTTTCACGCAAGACAGAGCAGCAACTTTACTTGCTGCGCTGCGTTGTGTGAATTGTTTGTAAAAATGCTGCTTCATCTGTAGTCCCTCCTCAGCCCTGTCATCTATCAAATGGCAGTGTTCAGCAAAACCAGTCAGCAGCTCCTTGCTAACAAAAGGCCTCACAGAATAACTAAAGGAACCCTGTCTGCACTCCCTCTCCCTCCAGCTACGGGAATGAAAGCAATACACTTCCACTGCCTGTGAGCTCAATCCTCACTTTCATCTTGTGCCAGACCAGGTGAGGTGTATCCAAAAAGGTTCCCACTGGTCTCCATTATTCTGGCTGACTCACAAACAGCATGCATGTGCCACGCAGGCTACACACATCAACATGCTTAAGGCAGTCTCTGGATCTTGGAGCTAAGGTCTAGGTAAGTTCACAGAAGTGGAAATTTACACAAATGGGACAGTAGGCCTTCAATCCGGAGACACATATAAAAAAGTCTGATCACGCTATTAATTCTCAAAACATGGCATGCTACCACCACTCTATGTACTAAACCCATGACAGGGACAGTAGTCTACTGTTAGCAAATGAGGAGACGTGTTGTGCGCCCCTCCAGGTCACAGGACAAGTCCAGGACCTTCTTATATCAGAGACAGGCCTTGGCCTCTGCACGCACACTAGATTAATGTGATGCCAGGGCCAAACAAATCACAAATTAGGGTACCAGATACATGCAGTCATTCACTCGGGGCAGGGGAACACACGCTTATACCATGCAGGGAGCGTTCAAGTCCCATCAGAAACCTCCCCAGGATCTTTCTCGTGTCAATGTCATGTGAGGGGTCACAGTTTCCTGAATTTTGACCTAAATAATGATGCAATACAGTTAAGGTGGACCTGGTGATCACTACTGATGAACCACCAGGATCCCCCTTAGAACAACATTAATTGAAGAGATATTCATTACGATTTTGACTGATTCTACAAGTAAGCGTGAAAGAGGGTTTGACGGATTGAGTAAATTGTGTGTTCCTAGTAGAGAACCCGGAATCCAGAGTACCTCGTGTAGAAGGCTTAAAAGCATTTCACTGCTAGTTCAGTTTACTTTGGTACTTTGAGGGAATGGGGTATCCTAAAGTTAAGGTTATAGATGCCACATAAGACTCATACTTTCACAGACTCTATTTCTGTGGGACTAGATGTCCTTTTGTCAGCATCTGAAAATTTGGGATTTTAGGATCCCAACTCCTATAGAATAATGACAGTTCTTGTTGCTGTGTGAAAATGAAGTACGCCTAAAACCAGCATTTCCCATGAAGGCTGAAGCAGCCCTATATTTAAGAGTGGAGGGGTTCTCACAAACCACATGGTAATCTGAATATTTTGTACAGAAGAGGTTATTGCCACTGCACCGAACGCACAGGTGTCGATCCTAGACTTTATCAGTCTAATAGGAGTAGATTGTCATCTTATCCACAGAGTTGTATTAGACGATAAGTTGTCCTTGTCAGTATGGATTTGGCTGGAATTTGCACAGTGAAGCTCTTGAGAACGTAAAGCTTTATATATAGAGAGTTCAGCTTAAACAAATAAAATGCTCCACCCGAGATAATGGAGTGGACAGTGGTTCTTAAACTGAGAGGTATGTTTACTAAGATTTTACGCCGTGTTTGCGTCACAAAAGTGATGCAAGACTATGGTAAATCTTTCTGCACCTATTTCCTTTCCAGCGTAAAATCTGTTTTACGTTGGAAAATTACTTGAAAGCAGCGTATAGCGCTGCTTTGCATTACTTGGCACCAAGGGGCATGCCATGGGTGGTGCATGAGCATTCCCAAGCAACCACCCAAGGTTTCCTATGCTAAGTCCTATTTGCTTAAAAGTGTAGACAAGGTATAGCTGTCAGATAATAGCGCCCATTTGAGACAGGCGCTGTGAAGGAGAAATGCTTTTATTTCTCCTTTCTTTTCCACCTTTGCATGTGTGCTGCACTGTACAGCACACATACAAAGTGGGAAAAGGTTTAAAGTTAATCTAAGCATTGTATTTTGTACTGGAAGGATATCCTTCCAGTACAAAACGCATGTTAGACTCACGGAGACACCCTTGCAGTATGGTGCAAAGGTGTCCATGGTGCACGACCTCACATTTCCACGCCGGCGTTAGGGAGAAGGGAGTGCCATATTTCTGTAAATATGGCTTTCTCCTTGTCGCGCAGTGCAGCATTTGCGGCTGCTGCACTGCACTGCATGACTAAGTAGTTAATCTGGCCCTGACTGTGTTATGGTGAAGCACGTCAAAATTGGTACTGATAATGGTACGGATATTGGCTACTATAGCGCATATTTGCTTGGCAGAGAGCAAGCACTAGCAATTAAAAGTACAGCTTTTTTCAGATTATTACAAACCACATTTGACTCTATATCATTCTGGGAATCACAGGGCTTTTGCTGCCCCTCCTCTTCCAGTAACACTAATAAAAGAGCCTGGTTTACACCAAGAGAGTGGGGGCCCTCTTCTGTTGTCCAGTCTCGCTTGATAGCACACCCGTCAGCACAATGTATTACTGCCAGTGCTGTTTAATACACATGAAGTGGGCTTTGGCTCCACCCAGAGCAGTACAATTTTGTCACTTCATTCTGTTGGCTATTTGTTATATCATTGCGCCTTTTAGGAAGTGCTACCTTTGGAACGCAAGAGGGATTATTTTACATTTGAAAAGTACACTCAACAATCGCTCTGTTTGAAACAATCAATTCATTTATGTCCTATATGCATTCTATGTAGAAAGCATTTCTTTTAGCTGCTTTTTATCCCCAGCGCTGGCAAAGCAGACAGGGGAAGCTTAATGAGGTATACAGAACTCGTGCATGCAACGCATGGGAACAGCATTCGTGAATGCCTCTGCTTACGTGTGTTGCCATTCTGAAGCCGGGCCTATTGGCAGGGGCGGCTCCCCGTAATGACGGAGGAGCGTCGCCTCACTGGCTCAAAGCCAGCAAGTGAAAAATAAAATGATATCTTAGTATTGTTTTATTTTGCATTTGCCAGCTCGGAGCCAGCTTGTGCAGGGAGGGGCGGGGCCAGGGTATGGGAGGGGAGGAGCAGTGCTATCTGCACTTTTAAGTGCGCATGTGTGTTTGGCCCGCCGTCTCAGGCCGGCCAAACACACATACCCACTTAGGTTTCTTCAGCCAGGCTGTATTGAGCAGCCAGACTGTAGATACCCCAGAGACTCCCTGTCCTGAGCGGATCGTCTTTTCAGCCCGCTCAGGCCAATCCCCGCGCTGCTCTCATATGAGATGGGAGTCTGATGCTTTCCCAGGAACTGCAGCAGAGGTGCGCGAGGAGGACTGCAGTACCAGGTAAGTGCCAATAACCCCGTCTCCCCACCTCGCTGCGCGCTACCCCGCATGCTTCCCACTGGTCCCCTCTCCCCTCCGCACCCCTCCAACCCCCCGCCGCCGGTATTTTATCGTGTCAGGCACCGCTGCCTATTGGCTTTGCAAATTGTTGCGTACTTATTACAGAGCTGATATGTGATAAAGGTGAAAGATGGATCAAACATGTAGAGAGATATACATTTGTGGTACGGATTAAGGTACTGCTGAATTGTAGCGCCTTTTGGGATTACAGAGTGGAAAGCCAATGACTTAAGTTGAGCCTGAATCTAGTTCTGAAGAGCCAGGGTTAATTTCCAGGGTACATTTTGATTGCAGCTGGAGTGCACCAAATAGGAGGTGTATTTACATAGAACAGTATTGTTTGTGGGAAATCAAGTTGAGATGAAATTACAGAAACCAGGATGTAATGCGGAAGGAGCATTTACAATGGGCACTTTTATTCAATTTATATAGCGTCAGCTTAACCCAAGGGCATTGGAGCTCATTACGTGAGCACTAGAATATATCACACCAGATCAGATTCATTTTTAGGTCTCTCTCCGAGACAATGCCTGCGCTGTTGCTTGCGGGACACTTTGTTTAAATTCAAGGGGCTTAGAGCCTGCCCATAAGTTACCATTTGTTTGTTTCATCATCACTCTCTTATCCTGGCTTTTTATTGGTCAGCGAATGCTAGTTTCATTTCTCTTCATGTTTGTCCCTTCAGTGGAGCATGGGCCAAGTGCTTCTTACGGTCGGCAGTCAGTGTCCATCCACTGGTCGCGTGCTTCCAGAGGTACTTTTTTATTTAAGTTGTAGCACTTGATAAGAGTACATTTGTTTGCAGGCTGTCTCCCTCCTCCCCAATCCCGTTCCGCATCGTTGCTTGCCTGTCTCCCTCCCGCGTTGTTGGCCTCTTGTGCTTGCTTGCCCTGTCTCTCACGTGCATTGTTGCTTGCCCTGCTTCCCCTCCACCGTTGTTGCGTGCCTGGACCCCGTGCCCCCTCCCACATTGTTTCCACATTGTTATTGCTTACCGCGATTCCATCTACCACTGAGTTTACATGAGCCATTCCCTCTGCCCCTCCCCCATCGTTGCTTGCCTTGTGCCCCAGCCACCCTCCCCCATCGTTGCTTGTCCCGTACCCCGACATCCTTTTCCCCATTGTTGCTTGTCCCGTACCCCACCCTTCCCCCTCATTGTTGCTTGCCCAGTCTTTCTGACCCTCACCCCATTGTTGCTTGCCCCTTTCCCCGCCTCCTCCTACCAGAAAAAAAAAATCAATCAGACATGGCCAGCTCTAGCCATATCATAGCGCTATTTTCCCTAAACATTGATAAAGCCAATAGGTCTCGCCTATGCGAGGTCTGATGGCTTTGTCAATGTTTTTTGCCATGTTGTACAGATGCGTGGCTGCTGTGCAGCATGGTTTAAAATCAAATAAAAAAGCACTGTAAAGGAGCAAGCATTGACCGCGTCATCGCACTTTTATGTTTTACATTCAACCATGCTGCACAGCAGCCGCACTGCTGTACCTGGCTAAGAAAAGGCATAGACAAAGACATTAGATCTCACATAAGTACGACTTATTGCCTTTGCTAATGCTTGTTTTTTAAGGCACTGGTTAAGCCACTTTTCTAGGATCATCGCAGGTTAAGTCTGCAGGACTCGAACTTGATTCGCCAGTTTTAAAGTAGGAAGCTAGGCCATGGCATGATTTAAATATACGTTATACATACATATATATATTCACATATATATTTTAATGCACCTTTAGAATTTGAATCACAGAGGCGATTTCAATCAAATCTCAATCATGAGACTGATCCTGAAATAAACCCCAGATTGAAAACAGTTATGTGTTTTATTTACCAATTGATCCTTCCTTATCTGGTGTTCTATAGCGCTGCTTGTATATAGCAGTGAAGCCTTTCAGATGATAGGGCAATGTTTGCGTCATATGCGTTCTTGTTAGATGTCCTATGAGAAAACTGTAAGTTAAGCGCGTCGCAGTAGAAGTTATATGTCATGTGAGAAAACTGTAAGATAAGCGCGTCGCAATAAAATTCGTTTCCCCATCTGCGTCTAGGTAGTACTGTACAGATATAACGGCTTTTTCCTACACAGATTAAGACTCTGTTTAAGATCGATTTTCTTTCTTTAACCAAGTAAGGGTAACCCTGCAGTAGCAAGGCTTTCAAAAATTGAGTGAAACTCTTAAATGTTCCTCTCCACGGAAATCTTTAGTAAAAGGCGAAAGATTTATTCGGTTTGAAGAGAAACCAGAGTATGAGAAATTCACACACTGATGGTGGCCCCCGGAAACAGCTTTCCACAGAATGTCAGGGTGATTTACTCTACTAAGTCCATCATTGATAACTCTTCAAAATATAACCAACTCGTGATAAGCCTTGTAATCCGGTAAATTGACAAACACTTGATGAGACAATCGCAACAAAAGCGGGACGCACTAGTGACACAGACTTATGGGTATGCAAATTTCGTCTTCGGTCACGTGACAGGAAAGGCTGTAACACTTCTCCCAGCTCAAGTCCTAACGTCGGCTCCTTTTACTCTACACATTCTGAATGGTGCAGCGTTCTGAGCCTCGCGCAGGCTTTTGTGAGTTTCGGTGGTTCCCAAGAGGAGGACTTTTACATGCCACCATCAAGGCATGCTGGCTGGCTCATTGATCTTCTTTCCGAGACAATGAAGGAGCCAGTGTGTTTTCTACTTGCAGCCTATATGGCTGCATCAGCTGCTGTAAGAAAACAAGCATTGGCAGAGAGGCAAAATGCTGACTAACGGCTTTGCCAATGCTTTTCGTAAATGTTGTATAGCATCGGCAAGATGCTGTGCAACATGGCCAAAAGAAAACAAAACAATAAAACCAGCGATGATGTGGGCATTTTGTAGGTGCGCGCGTGCATCATTACGCATGCGCAATTACAAAATGAGACAGGCACCATTTTTTTTATTCACTGATCCAAAATGGACGGATTAAAAACAAAAAATGAAAAAAGTAGGGAGGGCTGACATGTAATTTGCTGCCTTTTCTTCCAAATCACCCTCCCAAAAAAAAAAAAAAAAATCTTTCAAAAAGCCCCTGGGCATTGGGGGCAGGAGAGGAGGCAGCAGGAAGTGGGCAAGGGGAGGTTAAAAGCAGCACACAAGAAGGAGCAACGTGGAGGTTGGGGGATGAAGCACATACGTGAGAATGCAGCATTTTGCGCCAGGAGGGAGGGAGTTTGGAAGGGGGATAAGCAGACAAGAGAAAGCTTGCTACATGAGGGGGAAAAGCACACCTATGTAATATGTAAGGTAATGTATATTTTGTAAGTGTGTGTTACTTTAAGGTACAACTCTATATTGGAATGTGGAACTGTTTAGTGTTCGGGGGATTCGGGATTCTTGGAAAGAGAACTGCTGTGCCGTGGATATTGGAGGTCGTGGGTCCTGTATGTGTAATAAACTTTTATTCACTTGTTCTTTGCTTCGCCTTGGATTTATACGCACATACTACATAATTTGGCGACGATTCTTCTGGACCCACCGACAAGAGGAGTTTCTACGTGAAGACTATGGGGCCGATTCCGATCTCGGTCGGAGGCGCACCCAATACCATTCGGTCGGGAAAAAGCCATGCGAAAGCCTGTTTCCCGACCGATCCGTACAGCACACCGAACGAGTAAGTACGATGCGCACAACAGCAAAGAATCCGGCCGAGCCGTACTCACCCAAACCAGGTCCTGTTCCCCGACCGAGGCGAATCCGGAAACGCTGAATCGAGTCGCACGGAAGGGAAAATGCAGCTCCGTCCGGCCGAACGAGTACGATGCGCTTTCCGTACGCGCCGAACCCGTCGCTACGCACGGCACGTCAAAGCATCCGGGAGAGGCGCACATAAGCTCCGATTCGCGCCACAACACGATCCACGGCTCCGAGACGAACACGGCAGCGACGAGGACGACGCGAAGCGACGAGGACGAGGAGAAGCGACGAGGACGACGCGAAGCAACGAGAAGGACGAACGACACGAACCAACCATGAATCCCTTCGTCCCGATCATACCAATATTCTACATTTACTACCGGAACAGGCACGGACGCGTACGGCGCAGAAGGTAAGCCAGACACCAACCACAAAACACATACAACACGTACACGACACATCACACACACACAGAGGGATGCAGAATATACTTCAGCAACAGCAGCACCATAGGGGCGGGATGCCCATCACCAATGCCACATATGCACACAGGGGCCTGAATGCGCACCACCACCCCTACCCAGGGGGCAGGATGCCTACCACTACTACCACCCTTACCCAGGGGGGCAGGATGCCTACCACTACTACCACCCTTACCCAGGGGGGCAGGATGCCTACCACTACTACCACCCTTAGCCAGGGGGCTGGATGCCTACCACCACCCTTAGCCAGGGGGGCTGGATGCCTACCACTACTACCACCCTCACCCAGGGGGGCTGGATGCCTACCACCACCCTTAGCCAGGGGGGCTGGATGCCTACCACTACTACCACCCTCACCCAGGGTGGGCAGGATGCCTACCACTACTACCACCCTTACCCAGGGGGGCAGGATGCCTACCACTACTACCACCCTTACCCAGGGGGGCAGGATGCCTACCACCACCCTTAGCCAGGGGGGCTGGATGCCTACCACTACTACCACCCTCACCCAGGGGGGCTGGATGCCTACCACTACTACCACCCTTACCCAGGGGGGCAGGATGCCTACCACTACTACCACCCTCACCAAGGGGGGCTGGATGCCTACCACCACCCTTAGCCAGGGGGCTGGATGCCTACCACCACTACCACCCTCACCCAGGGGGGCAGGATGCCTACCACTACTACCACCCTTACCCAGGGGGGCAGGATGCCTACCACTACTACCACCCTTATCCAGGGGGCAGGATGCCTACCACTACTACCACCCTTACCCAGGGGGCAGGATGCCTACCACTACTAACACCCTCACCCAGGGGGCTGGATGCCTACCACCACCCTTAGCCAGGGGTGGCTGGATGCCTACCACTACTACCACCCTTACCCAGGGGGCAGGATGCCTACCACTACTACCACCCTTAGCCAGGGGGGCTGGATGCCTACCACCACCCTTAGCCAGGGGGCTGGATACCTACCACTACTACCACCCTCACCCAGGGGGGCAGGATGCCTACCACTACTACCACCCTCACCCAGGGTGGGCAGGATGCCTACCACTACTACCACCCTTACCCAGGGGGCAGGATGCCTACCACTACTACCACCCTTACCCAGGGGGGCAGGATGCCTACCACTACTACCACCCTCACCCAGGGGGGCTGGATGCCTACCACCACCCTTAGCCAGGGGGGGCTGGATGCCTACCACTACTACCACCCTTACCCAGGGGGGACAGGATGCCTACCACCACCCTTAGCCAGGGGGGCTGGATGCCTACCACCACCCTTAGCCAGGGGGGCTGGATGCTTACCACTACTTCCACCCTCACCCAGGGGGCAGGATGCCTACCACTACTACCACCCTCACCCAGGGTGGGCAGGATGCCTACCACTACTACCACCCTTACCCAGGGGGGCAGGATGCCTACCACTACTACCACCCTTACCCAGGGGGGCAGGATGCCTACCACTACTACCACCCTCACCCAGGGGGGCTGGATGCCTACCACCACCCTTAGCCAGGGGGGCTGGATGCCTACCACTACTACCACCCTTACCCAGGGGGGCAGGATGCCTACCACTACTACCACCCTTACCCAGGGGGCAGGATGCTCTACCACCACCCTTAGCCAGGGGGGCTGGATGCCTACCACTATTACCACCCTCACCCAGGGGGCTGGATGCCTACCACTACTACCACCCTTACCCAGGGGGCAGGATGCCTACCACTACTACCACCCTCACCAAGGGGGCTGGATGCCTACCACCACCCTTAGCCAGGGGGCTGGATGCCTACCACCACTACCACCCTCACCCAGGGGGGCAGGATGCCTACCACTACTACCACCCTTACCCAGGGGGCAGGATGCCTACCACTACTACCACCCTTACCCAGGGGGGCTGGATGCCTACCACTACTACCACCCCCACTCATAGGATGGACAATGCATGACACAACCAGCACACCACAACCTAGGGAATGCAAGAAGAAGACATCCCCCAACACCATGACAAGCGTGTGTAGACTGTGTCAAATGCCTACAACACCGAACATGACTTTGAACATACAATGTGACCCCCTAGCACATGTGCCACACATATATGTGTGTGGCACCCACAATGCAAGCAGGCCATGACCATTGTGGCAATGGGGTCCAAACCCCCATCATCACAGTGACCAAAAGGTAAGTGTGGGGTCCATAGCTGAAGCACATTTTGAACATTGTGGCAATGGGGTCCAAACCCCCATCATCACAGTGACCAAAATGTAAGTGTGGGGTCCATAGCTGAAGCACATTTCAAACATTGTGGCAATGGGGTCCAAACCCCCATCATCACAGTGACCAAAATGTAAGTGTGGGGTCCATAGCTGAAGCACACTTTGAACAATGTGGCAATGGGGTCCAAACCCCCATCATCACAGTGACCAAAAGGTAAGTGTGGGGTCCATAGCTGAAGCACATTTCGAACATTGTGGCAATGGGGTCCAAACCCCCATCATCACAGTGACCAAAATGTAAGTGTGGGGTCCATAGCTGAAGCACATTTCGAACATTGTGGCAATGGGGTCCAAACCCCCATCATCACAGTGACCAAAATGTAAGTGTGGGGTCCATAGCTGAAGCACACTTTGAACATTGTGGCAATGGGTTCCAAACCCCCATCATCACAGTGACCAAAATGTAAGTGTGGGGTCCATAGCTGAAGCACATTTCGAACATTGTGGCAATGGGGTCCAAACCCCCATCATCACAGTGACCAAAAGGTAAGTGTTGACAAAGAAAGAGGTGCAACTGCCAAACTGCATGGATGATTCCTGGTCACAGAACAACAAACACATCAGTGGCAAAGTAGTGTATGTGTCCCATTGCAACATAAATTGGGGGAGCCAAATCCTGCAGTGCAAATAAGATATACCTTTGGCCATGTGCAGACAAACAACACCCATGGGGGCTGACACCGTCAACAATCATCAATGACACAATGACAGAAGTGACCATCAGAATGCAGACCCACATATTTGCACCAATGGGCACACAACTGCAGATACCCTGTTGAGACTGCAGATGTGAGGTGAACAGATACCATACCATGGCAGCAATGGGACACACAAACCATGATCATTGTGCTGACCGATGACCTAGGAGTCCCAGGGACAGCAGGGGAAACCCACCAAACTACATACAGCCAATGGCACACCCAAGATATGCCAATGCAGTGGTGCAGATGCACAAACACAAACAGGCAGACCCACACTGCACATCATACACAACAGGTGAGGGGGGAGTGCCAGTGTCCCCAGGCAACCACACAACACATGAGGAGACCTGAATACCAATCATACAGATGTGCATACAGTGCCACACAAAGGTAACTCATGGATCCAAATCCCCTATGTGGGCAAGCAGGCATTGTCAGATGAGAGGGAGCACAAATCACACATGTCACACAGGCACGTAGGGACAGCAACTGACACAGCAAGACACAGACACACCACAGCACCACCCCCAGGGCCCCCACAATGTGGTGACCCTGGGCTGCATTACAATCCCACTGTGATGACAAAGCTAAATGTGGTTCACACTGTGAACCACAGTCATGTGTACTGAGCAACTAACTACCATCACACCTACACAAGCACAAATCAAACAGCATGGCCAGTAAGCCAAGGCCAACATGGAGGCAGGGGCCTAGCCGGGCAACAACTCTCATCTGCACACACTCAACACCACACCCCTCGACCTCCAACAATGTGCAGCAGTGAAGCACACATGCACTGGTGACATTGCACATGCACCCATGACTATTCCAGGGTGGTGGGTGGGAACCAAGGTGCAGAAACACATCACACATGGACACTCAACAAGACTCCTGAATGTCTGACACACTGCACACTACGCTGAACATGGACATGACGGCAATACCACACCAACCAATGGGATCCCAGCCACAGTCACCCACCAATGAAGAAGCCAAGGTCACCCACAAAGAACACACATAGACAACAACCAACATTGCAGCCCGGACCCTGAGGAGTGCCAGCAGTCACACACACAACGTGTCACAATCACTGAAAGATAACACAAACTGGAAATCACATGACAGGGGCAAACAACAAGTGCCAAGGGGAAACCTGACTGTGACCCATCTGCGTCTGCACACAAACTCAGCCCTGACAGCAAACACACCTATGGGTGACACCCTGATGACCAGTAATGTGACATGCACCCACATCACAGAGAACCCAGGGAGAAGACTTTGGGGGAACATAGCTCAACTCAGCTAGCATCACAAACTGGTACAACACTAGGGATCACAGCATGCACAGTTTAACGGAAGTGAGCACACAGACATGCACATACAACACACACCTTGGGCGCAGGCAATGTCACAGGAGTACACACTGCCATGAGGGGACTCCACTCCTGTGTGAGGAAAGCTGTGCCATATGTTGCCTCAGTAGGGCCCCATCATGTCAGCTGAGCACTTGGTCACACAATCAACAATTAGCACCAAATGAGGACTCCCGTCACATCAGCCTGGTCATGGAAGTGCCAACGGAATCATCAGCACAGATCCAACACACTTGTATAGCAATGTTGCACTGACAACACAGATGAGCCCTTCCCCATTGATGCCCAAACCTGCATGTCCACTGGAGATGGCCACACGGTCAGGGAAGTAGACAAATTGAACAATGGCAGGCACAACAGATGTGCAGGGGTGGAAGCCACAGATGTGAAATAGCCAATCTAAGTAGGAAATCCCATTGCCAAATACTGAACACATGACACCCTCAGATGCTGCAATGGATGACATGGATACACCACAGGATAGGACACATTCCCCCTGGACCACATGGGTTCCTGCACAGTAACACTTCATTATCATGAGACCAAATATCACCATCACTGCAGCAAGGGCATGGTTAGCATCATCAACATCATGTACATCAGAAGCAAAAGCACTAGAGAACAGAAAGTTGCTTTATTCAGCATATGTGGCATTAAAAGTAGAAGTCCGGTAGAACAGAAACAAAGGCCAATGGCCAGTCCTTCAACAAAGTCACAAGTGGGTGACAGTGGCAGATGCCACCCTACACATGCCTGCACAAAACCAGGGACAATCCACTAGGAGAGGCAACCGGGGGGTAGGCCAGGCACCGCAGGGACAGGATCAGGGCTCACCAGGAGGAAGCAGGGAAGGGGTGGTGGGTGCTGGAGAGCCACTGACAACTGCAGTGGAGGTGTCTGACATGGTGTGTGCCGGCACAACTGGGGGGCATGGCTCAGATGTTGTGGGTGCCGGCACGACTGCAGTGGACCCTGCAGATGGAGTGGACAGGTCCGCCACTGCAGTGCCCAAGTCAGACAGGGTGGTAGTGGACTCCACTGCAGTGCCTACCACCAGGGGAGGAGAATGGGGAACAGGCAAGGTGGGCTGGACAGAGGGGAGGACACCCTCACCACATCAGTGGCACAGACAAGCGCAGCGGGGGTGTGGTGCCGGGAGAGCAAGTGGCAGGGGGAGAAGGCCGGAGCCTCTTGGGGATGGTATATCTGTGGGTGGGGGAACCTGGGGCAGGGTGTGGTGGGGGCACCTGTGGAGTGGGGGCCTGAGGGTTGGAGGAAGGAGAGCTGGTGCTTGAGCTGCAGGGCGGCGGCGGGGTCTTGCTCTTACCACTCCGGGGGACTTGCGGGTGGGGGCCTCAGTCTGTCTGCGCCTGGGGGAGGGTGTCCGGGGCGAGGGGCACTCTGCTCCGTGTGGGGGCTTCCTCTTCACCCTGGATGCTGGAGCAGCTGGATCGGAGGGGAAGAGGCCGAGGTCACTGAGGAAGAGGCGCTGGGTCTTTGGGGTTGCAGGTGAGGCAAGGGAGGGTGCTTTGGAGGGAGAGGCAACTGAGGACTGCGCAGTGCCCGTGGATGCATGTGTGTGTACCAGGGCCCCATCCCCTGTGAGTCTGGTTTCAGTCCCCTGACTGTGCGTGCGTGTGCGTTTTGTTTGTGGCGTGTGTGTCTGTTTGCTGGACGTATGTGTGCTGGTGTGTGCCTGTGCCGGTGTGTGTGTGCTTGGGACGGGTAAGGTGCTGGGGAGTGTGGATGGAGCAGAGGCAGGAGGGGTGAGGGTCTGTCTGAGGAGGGACACTGCTGCCGTCAGGGAGGAGTCCATGGACCTATTGCCCCTCTGTAGGTCAGACATGCCCGATGAGATGCCCTCCATGAACGACACCAGCTGAGTCAACAGTGCGGTGTGCGCATGGAGGACACTCAGCATGGCTGTCTGCCCTACATGGAGCTGGCGAAGGAGGTACACAGACTCCTCACTCAGGGCAGCAGGGGACACAGGGGCAGGGGGTGCGGTGCCTGGCCCAAAGGAGACACGCTCCCGAACATGGGAGCCTCCACGGACCTGGGGAATGGGAGCCGATGGGAGGGCGGTGGTGGTGGTGGTGGTGGTGGTGGTGGGGACAGCAACACTAGCTGGGGTGTGGTGGCTGCTGACACCCGCCTCCACAAGGGAGTCATCCTCCGAGTTGCTCTGGTCCTCAGCTGAGGTGGATGGTGCTGAGGACTCCTCGGTGTGGCTCCCCTCGCCCTCCGTGCCACTGGGTCCCTCCGACCACTCCTCGGCTGCTGACCCAGTCTGGCTCTCTGGCTCCTCCTGGTCCGTGGAGCTGTCCCCTTCCGTGGCCGTGGATGTATCTGCAAACAATGGGGAAACAGACAGACATCAGTCACCTGCACCAAACGCACACACCACTGTGAGCACAGCACATTACAGAGCAAGCCCTGGCATCATTAGTTGTACATTGCTAAAAGTGCCCTAACTGAACAGGAGAAGCCAATTGTCAGTCTGATGCCAAGCATGGCACTCACATCCCACATGGCCTTGCACCCATCTGTCTGGTGTCTGTTGGATTGCAACACCCCAGTGTGGACACATGCACCAAGTACACAGTAGTTGGACAGTGCAGAGGACACGGTGTGGCATGTGGACATGCACACATCACAGCTCTTGCCACTGAGTCAGTACAGGTTTCCGGATGAAAGGGATGCTCAGAGTCAAATAGGAAATGCATGTGATGCATACCAGCGACAGACACCATGATGCACCCATGTCCTGATAGCCATCGCCACAATGGTGTGCATGTAGCACATGTCACTCCCCTGCAGGACCACCAATAAGTTGACACATGCCATGGCAGAGGCATGACTGCTAAGTCATACATCACTGTCTCAGTGATGTATGACTTGGCAGCCAGACAACAACACTATGCACTGTGTCATAATAGTAGGTCATGGGGAATGCAAGTCCTGGAGCTGCACAAGTGCACATGTACATCCCCCACACAACACATCATCTTAACCCTCATCTGTCCAGGTCATACCTATTGGACATATGGGAGACCTGTGACACTACCCTCTGAACCTGAGCCCCTCACAATTTGCTGTGAATGGGGAACAGCTGCCTGAACTTCACATTCGCATACCCCAGTCTGCACGGGCAGCTGATCAAACACCTGTGTGACACACAAGTATCGTCTCCTATGGTCACATCTCCAGGGGCATGCTGAGCCCCTACCAAGAAACACCCCAGCAGTCCTGGCAACTAATCCACAGCACACTGACACAGAGGCAGACACCTGAGGGGTCAAATCACTGTGCACAATGTGTCAGCTGATACACGGGAGTGGGAGTACAGAGTGCATTGCATGGCCTGGAGTAGGCATGACTGTCCTGCTCCACATGAATGAGGGATGTGCCCTGGACAGTGGATAGCTGGCTATGTATGTGTGACACACGTAATCTGCACACTCCTGGGGCCCAAACATTGTTCCCACCCGCTGCATGGGCGTGTGCCACATACCCCAGGCACATGTGGTGGCTCAGCTCAGCAAGTGGACCGCATATCAAAGCAACACGCAGATCACATGTCCAAACACAGGCGTTGTGTGAACAATGGACCCACCCATGATGCCCACAACAGAGTTAGGGAAACAGATGCTGTCCCCTACCTTTAGTGAAGCAAACTGCAAGGACACAGTCCCAAGTGACACAATTCCCTGAATGTAAGGGCCACACCTGGGTATCAGATGAGCAGTGGGCAGTGCACAATAGAGGGACATGGCTCCTGGACAACATGACTGCTGCACTGTGGCAGTTGAACCAGGCCAGAGGAGGGCACAAAGCATGTAATACAGAGTTCACAGTGCAGTCTTTGACTCACCCCCTCCTTGCTGCTGTCTGGCCTTCAGCTGCCCATCCAGGTCTGGAAACACCACCGCCAGGATCTGGAGCATGTGGGGGTCAGGGTCCGTGTTCCGCCCCTCCTGCGAGGAGGCGACAGCTTCAGCTGGACCCGTGCAATCCTCCGGGTCCAGCCCCGAAGGTCCTGCCACCTCTTCTGGCAGTTGCGGATCCGGCACTTGTAGACCCCCACGGACCGGACAGCCCGGACGATGTCCTTCCAGATCTCCTGCTTTCGATGGGCATTAACCTGTCAGGATGACAAAGTGAAAAGGCCATTACTACACATGCAACATATCCGTGCATGACACAGTTGTAAATACATGTCTCAATCACAGGGGCACATGATGTACACAGGCAGTGCAACGCTGCCCATGGACAGTTTGCCAGACGTCACTACATGGTATCATTGCATGGGAAGTAAAACCTTGTTCAAATGCACTGTCACTGCACCATACCTGTCCAGTGCATGTCACTACACACTATGGGGGTGACAACTACTCAGTGAGCCTGCTAGCCAGTGGCGTGCAGACTTTCAGCCTTGCTAGTCAGACAAAATGCACATTCAGAAAGGCAGTGCACAGAACACTCACCTGCTCCCCTGGTGTCCCATACAGCTTGCTATACTGTGGAAGTAGGCTGTCCAGCAGGGCCTGGTTCTCTTCAAGGCTGAAGGCTGGGGCTCTCTCCACAGTACGTGCCATTGCAGGGTCCAGAGGGGCAGAGACAGCAGCAGTGCAGTGGCAGATGTCGTCCTGGAGCATGTAGTGCAGGCAAGTGAGCTCTCAGGGGAACAGCCAGCAATATATATGTGCTGGAGAGGCAGATACTGTCCCTTGTGTCCAAAGTGATAGGTCCAAGTCGTTTGCATCTTCTGAATCTGGCCAATCCATGGAATAGCAGCACCAAAACACGCCCACAGCATCCTTCAAATCTTCAACTTCATGACATACATGATTTTGCAACATTGTTGTGGGTGACCAACTGATTTTCCAGCAACCGACTCGTTCGAAATTCGAAAACGCGTCCGTTGCCAGGCAAGCCCATTGTCAATGGGTGCGCACCGATCGGTCCATTGCGGTACAACGCGTACAGGGGTATAACGCGTACCCGCACACATTGAATGCAATGGGCCGGCCGGAGGCACCGATCGGTCCATTGCAGTTCAACGCGTACAGGGGTACAACGCGTACAGGGGTACAACGCGTACCCGCACACATTGAATGCAATGGGCCGGCCGGAGGCACCGATCGGTCCATTGCGGTACAACGCGTACAGGGGTACAACGCGTACCCGCACACATTGAATGCAATGGGCCGGCCGGAGGCACCGATCGGTCCATTGCAGTACAACGCGTACAGGGGTACAACGCGTACAGGGGTACAACGCGTACCTGCACACATTGAATGCAATGGGCCGGCCGGAGGCACCGATCGGTCCATTGCGGTACAACGCGTACAGGGGTACAACGCGTACCCGCACACATTGAATGCAATGGGCCGGCCGGAGGCACCGATCGGTCCATTGCAGTACAACGCGTACAGGGGTACAACGCGTACCCGCACACATTGAATGCAATGGGCCGGCCGGAGGCACCGATCGGTCCATTGCAGTACAACGCGTACAGGGTTACAACGCGTACAGGGGTACAACGCGTACCCGCACACATTGAATGCAATGGGCCGGCCGGAGGCACCAATCGGTCCATTGCGGTACAACGCGTACAGGGGTACAACGCGTACCCGCACACATTGAATGCAATGGGCCGGCCGGGGGCACCGATCGGTCCATTGCAGTACAACGCATCACTGTACATGTGACTGGCATATGTCAGCATGCCTGTCTCAGATGGACATATGCCAGCCACAGATAGCTCCCAGGGAGTGAGGGGCACACCTACATCACGACAGCCTGTCCAAACTTTATCATACGGCATGTAAGGCTGCATTTCCTATTGTGTGTATGTTGGTGTACATGTTGTCCTGTGGGTGTCACCTGTGGGCAGCCACCCCCAGGCTGTGCACGTGTTCATGGGGACAGGATCCTGGGTGTTACGTGTACATGACCACTGTGATGTGCAACTGTTCAGATCTGTGCATGTGCCATGGTCACATTTCACGGTGGTGTATGTGTATGTCATGTCACATACCCCGTGAGTCCCATGTGGGACGGTATGTTTGAGCCAGGGTGTCCCAGTGGCACAATAGTGATGGTCCTCCACAGTCTTTGTGCATGTAGTGTTTACAATGTCTCTGATTTCATGTGCACAATGTGAGACAGTCTCCACATCCAGGTTGTGTGTGCATGGACTTTGATGTTGTGCGTGTGTGTGTCACAGACGTCCATGTCTGTCCTGCCGTGGCAAGTGGGGCCACTACCTGTGGGGGTCATGGTTGTTTTGCTGTGGTGTATACATGATACTCCATGTAATGCCAGTGTCCATGTGGCAATACAGGGTCCCTGGGAATGTACCTGTCGTTGAGCTGTGGTGCCTGGGGCACATCTGTCCTCACATGTCACTGTGGGGGTTATTGTGACACGGCAGCAGGAGATGGGAACTGTGACACGGCCTCATGATATCCAATGGGCCAACCTGGGACTAATTGATGCCACCTGTTGGACCGTGTTGACAGATGTTGGCCATGTATGTACCATACATGTCCTTCCGGAACTGCACACTTCATGTAGTTGTGCCTCATAATGATGTATGTTGGGATCTTGAGTGTGTTCAATGCCGCATATGTGGGGTGACTGACAATCTTGCTTACTTCTCCTCTGCACTGCAGGGCTCCTGCTGTCCATCGACCATTCCCAGACCTGGCAACGATGGTGGAACGGGACAGCATCCGACGGTACCGCTTCACCAGGCAGTTGATTGAGGATTTGGCAGTGCAGTTGTCCCCACATTTGCAGCCTGGCTGGCCGTATCCTACAGCGCTGACCCCCAAGGTGAAGGTGATGGCAGCCCTACACTTCTTTGCCACCGGTACCTTCCAACATACTGTGGCGACTGCTGGTGGGATGTCACAGACCATGTTGAGCCGTGTGCTCCGCGATGTTTTGGCGGCAATGTTGCTATTCCTAAACCGGTACATCTATTTCCCTAGACTGCGACGACTCACTGACGTGAAGAGTGACTTTTATGCCCTGGGGAGGATGCCGCATGTCATTGGCTCCATTGATGGGACACATGTGGCTTTGGTACCACCACAGGCCCAGGAGCAGGCCTACAGGAACCGCAAGCACTACCACTCGGTCAATGCACTGGTGGTGTGTCTTGCAGACATGACCATCACACACGTGTGTGCCCGTTTCCCTGGTTCAGCACACGATGCCTTTGTGATGAGGAGTAGTCGCATCCCCAGGATGATGGCACAGATGCAGAACCAGCGTGCCTGGCTTGTCGGTGTGTACTGACTTTGTGCCATTGTGTGTGATCTGATCTGTAGTATTCCGCCCACTTTTCCAAGTCAGCTAATGTGCACTTGTCTGTCCGTAGGTGACTCGGGATACCCCAACATGCCGTGGTTGCTGACACCCCTCAGGAACCCTGTGACACCAGCCCAGATGCGCTACAATGAGGCACATGGTCGGACCAGGAGAGTGATTGAGCGGACATTTGGTCTCCTGAAGAGCCGCTTCCGCTGCCTGGACAAGACCGGAGGGTCCCTCCCATATGCCCCTGCGAAAGTGTGCAAGATTATCATCGTCTGCTGCATGCTCCACAACCTGGCAGTGCGGAAGGAGTTGCCTCTCATCCAGGATGACAATGACCAACATCCGCCACCTGTGGAGGATCCTGGCCTGGACCACGATGCCAGTGACGATGATGATGATGATGATGATGGTGATGTCCGCACACAGCTCATCACCAACTTCTTTAGCTGAATGTGAGTATCCTGAGGTGTCATGTCAATGATGTGAGTTGGCATGATGTGTGGGTGGTGCTCTGGTGCTGTTGGAGTGTCCATGGGCTACTTGACTGGATGTGTGTTGCGATGTGTGCTAACAGGTGGGCTGTACTCCCCAACAGTGTTGACATGCTAACTTGGTTCTGGGTGGGTATCTTGTAACATGTATTGTGCATGAGTTTTGCTGTTCTGTCCTGTACTCCATTGCTTTTGACTGTGTGTCATTTCTGTCCTTCACAGGGTACTTTCAGATTCGTTTGGTCAACTGTGTCCACCGACGACGTGATTGCACATCCAGGGTGGTAGCTGTTGTGTCCCTACAGGTGATGTGCGCCACACCCATGGACTACCTCCCGTCTACAGTTGTTGACTGTGTGCCCGCTGCCAGGTGGGATTACCTTGCATCTGTAGTGGTTACGACATGTTGCAACTGTGTAATAAACCTGTGCTTCACTTTGTGATGTGCGTTGTCTGTGGTCACACATTTGAGTGCCATTTGCTTACTGCACCTGTGGGCTACTTGACTACAACTGGGAATGGGTGTGGTGTCTGTGCATTGCACCGTCTTCCCTGGCAACATCAGTGTAGGCAATGAGTCAGATGGCCTAGGTGTGTATGTGTTGTGTAGCCCTGGTGGTGTGTCTCCCTCATATGTGTCACGTTGCCTTTACTCACATGCCTGTGTTGTCCTTGCTGTTGCAGTTCGCATACACAGTGTAATTTTGCAGTTCATCATCCCCATAACAGCACCCACGTTGGAATCACGACAGAGGCAAGTATGGTGTATTAGTGTGTTTATTGTGATACATTTGTGTTAATAGTGCATAGGATGGGTAGCGCTGTACATAAATCTTGCAATCCGAAGTTCCTAGGTGAATTGAAAGTCCTGGTAGACAGGATCCCCAGTATCGGGGCCACAGTTGTCTGACACATTGGTCCAACTTGTACTCCCCATGCAATGTGTGGGAGTAGTGTTGCCGTCAACAGGGTGAACAGTCTGTGCACAAAGGCGAACATCCAGAACAGGTTCAGGCTTCCTGGGAGTTGCGCTTGGCCATCGGCCTCTCACTTTTCCCTCCTCGGACGACCCCTCTTCTTGGGGGGCCCCTCAAGTACAGGCTGCTGCGGTGCAGGGGACTCTCCGCCAGAGTCCTCCTCCCTCCCTGTGGCAGTTGCAGTTTGTTCGGCACCAGATGTTGTTGGCACACAGGGAGTTGTGGACTGGTTGCTGTTCATCTGGCGGAGGCATTGTAAAATGTCCCTGTGCACCGCCGTCATCTCATGCAGTGCATCCCACTTGGACTCCACGCGGGACATGTGTGAGTCCACGCGGGACATGTGTGACTCCACGTGGGACATGTGGGAGTCCAAGCGGGCATGATGGGCAGCCTGCTGCTGTTTCATGTCTCTGAGGAGCCCCACTACCTGGCTGAGGTCTCCGGTGCTGGACTGGTACGCATCAGCTATGCGTACCAGTTGTGGGTCATCATGCACACCAGCAACGTCTGCAAGCAGCGACCTCTGTCTCCCACCCCTCCCACCACCCCTGCTGACATGTGCAGTGTGTGCAGTGGCACTCACAGATAACCCTGGTCCACCTTGGGGGTTGGTGGTGGTGGTGGTGTCCATGGCCCCAGGTTGGTCCAGGGTCCCTGTGCTGGTGTTGCTCCTTGTTCTGTCCATGTCGGCAGGGATGGTATTTGTGGTGACAGTCGTTGGAGGGGTGGGTGCAGGGGGTGCAGCTGGTGGTCCTGCTGGTGCTGCAGCTGGTGGTCCTGCTGGTGCTGCATGTTGACTTGCACCGGATGTGCCAGGTTGGTCTTCATCGTCCGAGGAGGACAGAGGCTGTACGACGCCAGTGAGCTCCGCATCCTCTTGAGCCTGGGACTGGGACTCCTCAGCGTCTGCTGCTGTGTCCCCATCATCACCTGTTTTTGGGAGACACAAACAATGTATGTTATGTTTCTGCAGGCATCAATGGTTGACACACATGACAGTTGTGACTGTGCCTCTGGGTGCGGGCCTGTACATTGCATTGTCCTAAGTCGTCACAGTCAGGGGTTGATATTGGTGTGGCACATTGTCCTGCATTATTTGGGCATTTCTATGTATTTTTTGGGGTGTGAACATGGTCTGCATTGGTTGTGTTTGGTTGACAGCCGCCCTCCTTCCCACCCACCCAGCCAGTCAGTTATCCCACCATGGAACGTGCTTGCGTTGCAGGGAGTGGAAGTTGTCTCTCAGGATGTCAGTCAGTGGTGTCCTGCTGTTTGTTGGTGCACAGTTGGCAGCAGGGCCTTGTGCTCCCCACAGCAGTAGCCAGTGTCAGCCATCTTGTGAGTCTTTCTCCACTCCCTGTGATGTGAGCATGGTTCAGGGTGGTGTTGATGGGACAGTTGTGGGGGTGAGCTATGTCTGTGACTACGACTCCCATCATGATATTGCCTCCACCCCCTTCCCAGCATGCCCATGCTTCCTTCCTTTTGACTCTGCTTCCCTGTGGGGTGGGCTGGCTGTGCTGCAGGATGGCTGGGAGTGTTGTCCTGGCAGTTGTTTGGCTAAAAGTCCCAAGAGTGTCCCTGTGCTTCACACAACATAACCCAGGGTGGTGTTCTTTGTGGGATCTTGTGTTAGGATGGGGGCATTGCATTCTACCAGGTGGGTTCTGTGGAGTTTGTGTTGGGGTGTGTGTGAGGGGAGGTGCTTGTGACTATGGTCAGTGCTGCAAGTCCTCCTTCCCACCAAGCTAGCCAGATATCCCACCATGGAACGTGCTTGCATTGCAGGGAGTGGAAGTTGTCTCTCAGGATGTCAGTCAGTGGTGTCCTGCTGTTTGTTGGTGCACAGTTGGCAGCAGGGCCTTGTGCTCCCCACAGCAGTAGCCAGTGTCAGCCATCTTGTGAGTCCTTCTCCACTCCCTGTGATGTGAGCATGGTTCAGGGTGGTGTTGATGGGACAGTTGTGGGGGTGAGCTATGTCTGTGACTACGACTCCCATCATGCTATTGCCTCCAACCCACTTGCCAGCATTCCCATACTTACTTGATTTTGTGGGGAGTTCAGTGTGTGTGGGTGTGAGAGCAATGGCAAGATGGCTGACAGTGGTGTCCTGCTGTTGGTTGGTGTGCAGTACCCAGCATGCCCTTGTGCTCCCCACGACACAGCAACAGTGTCAGACATCTTTGATGGCCCTTTCCACTCTCTGTGGGATGTGCATGCGTGAGTGTGAGCTTGCTGGGCCATGTGGTGGGGGATGTAGAGCTGTGACTACGACTCCCATCATGCTATTGCCTCCTCCCCTTTCCCAGCATGCCCATGCTTCCTTCCTTTTGACTCTGCTTCCCTGTGGGGTGGGCTGGCTGTGCTGACAGGATGGCTGGGAGTGTTGTCCTGGCAGTTGTTTGGCTAGAAGTCCCAAGAGTGGCCCTGTGCTTCACACAACATAACCCAGGGTGGTGGTTCTTTGTGGGATCTTGTGTTAGGATGGGGGGCATTGCATTCTACCAGGTGGGTTCTGTGGAGTTTGTGTTGGGGTGTGTGTGAGGGGAGGTGCTTGTGACTATGGTCAGTGCTGCAAGTCCTCCTTCCCACCCAGCTAGCCAGATATCCCACCATGGAACGTGCTTGCATTGCAGGGAGTGGAAGTTGTCTCTCAGGATGTCAGTCAGTGGTGTCCTGCTGTTTGTTGGTGCACAGTTGCCAGCAGGGCCTTGTGCTCCCCACAGCAGTAGCCAGTGTCAGCCATCTTGTGAGTCCTTCTCCACTTCCTGTGATGTGAGCATGGTTCAGGGTGGTGTTGATGGGACAGTTGTGGGGGTGACCAATATCAGTGACTACGACTCCCATCATGCTATTGCCTCCACCCCCCTTCCCAGCATGCCCATGCTTCCTTCCTTTTGACTCTGCTTCCCTGTGGGGTGGGCTGGCTGTGCTGACAGGATGGCTGGGAGTGTTGTCCTGGCAGTTGTTTGGCTAAAAGTCCCAAGAGTGTCCCTGTGCTTCACACAACATAACCCAGGGTGGTGGTTCTTTGTGGGATCTTGTGTTAGGATGGGGGCATTGCATTCTACCAGGTGGGTTCTGTGGAGTTTGTGTTGGGGTGTGTGTGAGGGGAGGTGCTTGTGACTATGGTCAGTGCTGCAAGTTCTCCTTCCCACCCAGCTAGCCAGATATCCCACCATGGAACGTGCTTGCATTGCAGGGAGTGGAAGTTGTCTCTCAGGATGTCAGTCAGTGGTGTCCTGCTGTTTGTTGGTGCACAGTTGGCAGCAGGGCCTTGTGCTCCCCACAGCAGTAGCCAGTGTCAGCCATCTTGTGAGTCCTTCTCCACTCCCTGTGATGTGAGCATGGTTCAGGGTGGTGTTGATGGGACAGTTGTGGGGGTGAGCTATGTCTGTGACTACGACTCCCATCATGCTATTGCCTCCACCCCACTTGCCAGCATTCCCATACTTACTTGCTTTTGTGGGGAGTTCAGTGTGTGTGGGTGTGAGAGCAATGGCAAGATGGCTGACAGTGGTGTCCTGCTGTTGGTTGGTGTGCAGTACCCAGCATGCCCTTGTGCTCCCCACGACACAGCAACAGTGTCAGACATCTTTGATGGCCCTTTCCACTCTCTGTGGGATGTGCATGCGTGAGTGTGAGCTTGCTGGGCCATGTGGTGGGGGATGTAGAGCTGTGACTACGACTCCCATCATGCTATTGCCTCCTCCCCCTTCCCAGCATGCCCATGCTTCCTTCCTTTTGACTCTGCTTCCCTGTGGGGTGGGCTGGCTGTGCTGACAGGATGGCTGGGAGTGTTGTCCTGGCAGTTGTTTGGCTAGAAGTCCCAAGAGTGGCCCTGTGCTTCACACAACATAACCCAGGGTGGTGGTTCTTTGTGGGATCTTGTGTTAGGATGGGGGGCATTGCATTCTACCAGGTGGGTTCTGTGGAGTTTGTGTTGGGGTGTGTGTGAGGGGAGGTGCTTGTGACTATGGTCAGTGCTGCAAGTCCTCCTTCCCACCCAGCTAGCCAGATATCCCACCATGGAACGTGCTTGCATTGCAGGGAGTGGAAGTTGTCTCTCAGGATGTCAGTCAGTGGTGTCCTGCTGTTTGTTGGTGCACAGTTGGCAGCAGGGCCTTGTGCTCACCACAGCAGTTGCCAGTGTCAGCCATCTTGTGAGTCCTTCTCCACTCCCTGTGATGTGCGCATGGTTCATGGTGGTGTTGATGGGACAGTTGTGGGGGGCAATATGTGTGACTGCGACTCCCATGATGCTATTGGCTACACTGACTTGGCCAGCATACACAGAATTCCTTCCTTTGAGTGGTCTTCACTGTGTGTTGGTGTTGTTGTGGTGGCTACATGTCTGGATGTGTTTGTTAGTTCTATTTGTGCCACTGCCTAGCTGTAGTTGTAGTTGTGTTTGTACATGTGTTGGCACAGTTGGATCTGACTTTTTTGATGGCATGTGTTGTGTTTATCTGACTGACATACACATTTTGGGATGATTCTGTTCTGGTTGCTGTGTAATTGCTATGAGTGCATGGTTTGACTCTCCCCTTGACAGTGATGTGTGTGTTTTGTGGCAGTATATTGTGTACATTTGTTGTGTACTCACCAGGCTCTGGGATGTCCTCTAGTCCATATACGCTCACTGGCGGAAGGATGGCCCGCACCTTCTCCTCCCAGGGCCTGAGGTATATTGGCTTGGCAGGAGGGCCACTGCCGGTGTATTGGCTGTTGATGTAGTCTTTCTTCAGCAGGTCCCGTACCCTCCTGCGCACGTCATACCACCTGTTCTGGATGTCGCTCTTTGTGCGCCGACATGGTGATTGTGCGTTCACCCTGTTGATGATCCTCCCCCACATCTTGGTTTTCTGGGAGATGGGGGTCTGTTGGACCAGTGTGCCAAACAGCTGTGGCTCTACCCTGAGGATCTCGTCTACCATGACTTCCAATTCACAATCTAGGAACTTGGGATTCTTCTTGGGGGGCATGGTGATGGGTGGTGATGGTGAGTGATGTGTGTGTTGGTGTGCAGGTGAGGGTGTGTGAGTGTGTGTTTTGCTGGGTGTATGTGAGGTAGGTATTTGTTGGTGTGCTGATGGTGTGTGGCTTGTGTGAGGGATGAGCTGTGGGTGTGTGGTTGCTTTCTCTTGGGTGCTGGCAGTGGAATGGCATTTGCAAAGGCTCATGGTTGTGATTTGTGTCCTTTATATAGGTGGAGTTGTGGGTGTGTCTTTGTTCTCTGTCCCCACCCCCCCAGTATTTATTGGCTTGGTAATTGCTTGTTTGGCCTTTTTTTGGGTGATTTTTCCTTTGTGCTGTCTGTGTATGTTGGAAACGTTCTTGTGACCGAGTCGGACCCTGCATTTATCTCGTACGGTCTTCTCCGTTTCGTTCACGCTGTGTTTGTGCAGTTTTCTATGCTGCGTACGCGTCGGTCGCGGTGTTTTGTGTTGCTTCGGCTCGGTTTTGTATGCGTGTCGGTCGTGCGGCTTGGCCTCCGTCCGACTCGCTCGTGGTTTTCGCGCCTTGCATCGTACTTTGCGGTTTGGAGTTCGCGTGTACGTTTCGGTCGGATTTGTTCCGGTGCGTGTCGGTCGGTTGGATTCGCGTGTTTTTCCGGCCGGATTGCTGTTTTCCTTGCGGCTCGGTCGGTCGACTTGGTTTCGGTACGTGTCGGTCGGATTTTTCACGCCTTGCATCGTACTTGGCGTGTCGGGCGCCACAGGTACGTGTCGGTCGGTATTATTTCCGGATCCGAGTCGGTCGGTGCTTTTTCCGGCCCGAATCGGAATCGACCCCTATGTCTTCCTGCTTCCTTCGATACACGAGAACGGAAAAGCTGTGGATCTGAAGAAAGGCTTTAAAAGGATACGACTCCTTCAAGTAACGTTGGTAACGTACTGTCTATTTCACTCGCTTTATTCGTCTAAGTGTGGAAAACCGGCATTTCTCACCGGCATCTTTCAAAATAGAATCTCGCGCTTACCTCTTTGCGCTCGAGCGACCGTCATTGTGCTTGAATTCCAACTGCATTCATCTATTTCAGCACGCGCATTTAACTGTGCTCATTTCACCCCTGCACGTCAGTACGCTCTCTTACGCTGCTGCAACACCCTCTACCAGCTGTAGAAACCACGTAAAGCACGTCAGGAAGCCATTTTTAACATTTTTTTCTTCTCGTTTTTTTTTTTCTCGTGCCTTTATTAACACTGAAAACGAACATGGAAACAGTTTAGAAAGGCAGTACTGTTTTTGGGAATCAGAAAGAAATCCTTCAAGTCTCCACTTCTTTACTTTGATTCTATGCTGCATGCAAACTATTTAACACTTTAACGTTACTCTTTGAACACTATGGCTTCTAACAGCAACAATGTCATGCAACCTCCTCCATTTCTTGAACTGCCTGGAAAACCTGCAAAACCTTGGCACAAATGGTTTAGAGTCTTTGAGAACTATCTTGAAGCTATAGATGCTAGTCAATACTCTGCTTCACGAAAAAAAGCACTATTATTTAATCATTTGGGCAATGCAGGTCAAGAAATTTTCGATAATTTACCAGTAGTCCAAGCACCGTCTGGTGATGAGTCGTGGGATGTCTTCAAAGAAGCCTTGGCACGGATTGGTAAACAATACGTCGATGAACCGTCAGTAATGGTAGAGAGACATAAATTCTTCAAACGTAAACAATCTTCTGAGGAGTCCATAGAAGATTATTTAGCTGTGTTGCGTGTTTTAGCGTCAAAATGTGTTTTTGGAGATTATTTAGACACGGCTTTACGCGATCAATTAGTTTTTAATTGTTTCAACAAGAAAATTCAGGAACGCATTTTGACGTGCAAAAATCCGTCTCTTGATGAGGTCATGGATATTGCTAGAAGCATAGAACGTTCTGTTGTTTCTTCAAAAATACTTACGGAATCCTCCATCACCAGATCTGCAGACATTTCAAGTGTGGCTACGGTAGAAACAACATCTAGTAACAGAGACACAAATGTTAATTTTATTGCACACAAGAATGTATTTAAGAAAGGTGGTGAGAAAAAGGGGGTGGTACGTGCTACAGATGTGGTTCCAAGTTTCATATGGGCAATTCTCCGAGTTGTCCTGCTCAAGGGAAGCGATGCAGCTACTGTAAGAGAATTGGTCACTTTTACACTGTTTGTAATTCCAACAAAACGAAAGTTAAAGTTAGTCAACTTGATGTGGAAAATGACATTCTGTCAGAAGCACTCAGTAATGTGTCATTATCAGTTGAGGTTAATGCGTTAGGGGACTCAGAGAAAAGATGCAAGGGTCCCATATGTGAGGTGCAAATTGGGGTTATTAATTTAGGTATTATGGCAGATTCAGGATCTCCTATTACTATTTTAGCTGAGAACACATTCAACAAATTTTGGTCTGCAAAATTGTTGAAATCTACTACTATTAACCCTAAAGCTTTTGGTGAGTATGATATAATTATGAAAGGTTACTTTGAGGATAGTATCATATTCAAAGGGAGAAGTATTTTTACAAAAATTTACGTCGCAGTCAATGGACGTGATATATTGGGATGGCAGGATCAAGCTAAACTTGGAATTATACTTAGACCTGGGCATTCTGAACCAGTAGTATTGGGAGATTTTCCTGTTTTAGCGATTCAAGAGACTTACACACATGAAAGTATCACTAAAAGCTTGCACACTAAATTTCCACAAGTGTTTTCTAACAAGGTTGGAGTTATTAAGAATTTCCAACATACCATCATTTTGAAAAGTAAGGCTACTCCTGTCATACAAAAAGTTAGACCCGTTCCTCTTTCCGCCAGGGAAGATCTTAAAAAGTTACTTGATGACATGTGCTCACAAGGTATTATCAAACAAGTGGAATCCTCAGAATGGGTTTCCGCTGCCGTCGTCGCACGGAAAAGTTCTGGGGATATACGTCTATGTGCAGACTTGAGGGTGCTTAATAGAAATATTCTGGTAGACTGCCATCCGCTGCCAAGAATTCATGAAATGTTAGCCAAATTAGGAGGTAGCAAGTATTTTTCAACGATTGATTTGCGATCCGCGTATCATCAGATACCTTTATCTGAAGATTCCCAACATCTGACTACATTTGTAACACCCTTTGGTGTATTCCAGTACTTGCGTATGCCATTTGGATTGGCATCCGCTGCCAGTGTGTTTCAACGTTTAATGGATCAGATGTTTGGGCATCAGAAAGGTATACAAGCCTTCCAAGATGACATTTTAGTCCACACTGAGACGTTGGATCAACATATAGCATTGTTAGAGGAAGTACTAGGTAAATTGGGATCTCATGGTATGACAGTCAACCTTGACAAATGCAAATTCGTGGCGCAAGAAGTCAATTATTTGGGGCATAATATTTCAAAGGAAGGTATTAAACCTAAGGTATCCCTGTTAAAGGGAATTAATGAGGCTCCTGTTCCCACTGATAAAGATTCGCTTAGAGCTTTTTGGGCCTAAGTGAATATTACGCAAGATTTGTTCAGGGATATGCGGTCATGGTTCAACCTTTAAGGAATCTTTTTTAAAAAATGCCAAGTATGTCTGGTCTGATGAATGTCAAGAAGTGTTTGAGTTAGTGAAGAAATTAATCACTACGGCCCCAGCTATTAGACCTTTTACACATGGAGCAAAATGTATAATTACTGTCGATGCAAGTGCCAAAGGTGTGGGTGCAGTTTTAAGTCAAATGGTGGGAAGTCAGGAATGTACTATTGCATTTGCTTCACGTACTCTTAATGATGCTGAAAAGAACTATAGTACCATCGAACGGGAGGCACTTGCCTGTTCATGGGCATCCGAGAAATTCAAAATGTACATTTGGGGAACAAAGTATGAGTTGCACACGGATCATAAACCCCTAATCTATATGTTAGGAGATAGCTGTTCTAATAAGGCTTCTTCTAGATTAATAAGATTACTGTCGAGACTACAGGAATTTAATTTTGATATTAAATACATCCCAGGAGGCAAAAATGTTAGAGCAGACTGTCTATCACGTTTACCAGTGCTTAATGACAGTACAAATGGTTGTGAGAAAACGGATTTGGAGGATTTGGAGTATGTGTTCACTGTCAGTGATATTAACGAACATCTCAAGATATCTGAAAATGAATGGTTAGAGAATTTTGACAAAGATGATTGTATGGTGCAGGTGAAGAGGTTTCTTGTTGAGGGTTGGCCAGGTGACAGGTGTATGTCCACTGATCTAAAAAAATTGGCAAGTAGCTTCTGAATTATCTCTAATCAACAATATATTAGTTAGACAAGATTTGTTTGTTCCTCCCATTGGTCTCAGGTCCAAAATTGTTTCACTGGCTCATGAGGGACATTTAGGAATTTCAGCTACTATAAAAAAATCAAACAAATGTATTGGTGGCCTGGGATTGATGGTCAGGTTAGAAGATATGTTGAAACATGTGCTGAATGTTTATGCTCGGATAAACATTGGAGAACTTCTACTGTTCCTTTATGCCCAGTGAGTTGGCCGAATAATGCATGGGAGAAGTTAGATCTTGATTTCACAGGTCCGTTCAGTGTTTTAGGTGGGGACAAAAGATTTTTGATAGTTGCAATTGACTATTATTCAAAGTGGTTATATTTTTCTTTTGTTAAATGTGCTGATTCTTCTTCAGTTATTTCGTTCCTGAGGCAGCTGTTTTATGTTGAAGGTAGAGTCAAGGAGGTGGTTACGGATAACGGGTCTCATTTTATTTCGGAGGAGTTTACTAAATTTCTTGACAAACAGGATGTTAAACACATTCGTGTACCTTTATATAGTCCAGCTTCTAACGGCTTAGTGGAAAGGGCGAATAGGTTGATAAAAGATGGTGTTCAGACTGCTGTTGCCAACAATCTAGATGTGGTGGAGTACTTACATTTTAAAGTTTGGAATTACAACATCACCCCACAAAGCACTACAGATGTTGCGCCGTTTGTTTTGTTAAGAGGAAGGAAACCTGTTTCTGCTATTAGCCCAACATGGTTATTAGACAAGGTGGAACGTTATCATAATATTGATTTACAAGACGTGCGAGCACACATTAGAGAGAAACAGAAGGCGTATAAATTAAACTATGACAAAAGAATGCATGTAAAAGAAGGAACCTTAAGTGTTGGAGATTGGGTTCTAATAAGGAAGCCAAATAGAGTCAGTAAGGGACAGTCGAAATTTTCTGAACCAGTGAAAGTTTTAAAGATTACTAATACTGCTGTTCTGCTGCAGAATAAAGGACGGTGAAGTAGAAATGCCTTAGTTAAAGTAACAGAAGAACAAGCAAGAATAATTTTACAAAGAGTTAGGTCAACAGAAGAGCATGGGGATCGTGATTGGTTTGATCTTGACATCCTGACACATTCAAGTTACAATGAGAATTTGGGAACTGTTGGAGCAAGTTCATCTCATTGTAACTTGGATAGAGGTGATATGGTATCCAATGATGCTGGTGGGGTGTGGTCTAGTGCTACTTCTGGAGCTGGTGGTGACAACTTAACAAGATGTAGTTCAAGAGTGAGATCTGCTCCTATGCATTCCAGAGATTATGTGTAATATTGATCTAAACATTGTTTTTTTTTTTTTATTTGTTAAGAAAAGGGGGGGTTGTAATATGTAAGGTAATGTATATTTTGTAAGTGTGTGTTACTTTAAGGTACAACTCTATATTGGAATGTGGAACTGTTTAGTGTTCGGGGGATTCGGGATTCTTGGAAAGAGAACTGCTGTGCCGTGGATATTGGAGGTCGTGGGTCCTGTATGTGTAATAAACTTTTATTCACTTGTTCTTTGCTTCGCCTTGGATTTATACGCACATACTACAACCTAGGAGAGAGCTGGCAAACACAAGCAGCCAAGGTTCGAGCTTCGGGGTCGCGTCTGTAGTGTCCTGCTGGACACGTTCTAGTGTCTCAGCAGACACTGAGTTAGTAGCCACTCCCCTATGGGAGTGGGCACACTGCACCCCCACACCCATCCATCACGGGTGTCACGCGTGACGTGGCCCCGCTAATAAAAGGGCCCGGGTGCATGTGCTCGTGGCCAGTTACTACTATACATTCACTTGGTGTCTGTGTCAAGCCTTACTGCAATGTGGGCCTGAGGCCCAACATTACAATGGCGACAACGGGGTTCCAACCCCCGTGCACGACAGCTGCATCTGCCGCGCCGCGGAAGAGTAATGCCTCCTGAAACACCGGCACCTGTCTGCCCGTACAGCGGGTTACGCAGCTGCCGGCCGGCACGCGGTGGCCTGGAAGAGGAGAAAGGACACAGTGGTGCCACACCGCTGTGCAAACCGCCAGCCACTGCCCGCAGCCTCATACCGCACGATGGCACCGGCGCAGGGCATGATGAGGCCCTACATGCAAGCATAAAGTACACGGCCTGCAGTTACGCCCAAAGCAAGCACCAGCACGACCTTTGTCAAAGGAGAGCGGCTGTTGCATCGGAAGTGGCCGCGGCGTCACTGGGCGAGGACTGCCTACTTCGCACCAAGGTGAGGCGCCACGGACAATTAAAGCCCCGGGGAACTCCCGGTAAACCTCTCCATGCTGCCGGCATCGCTACCCCTTCGGCGAGGCGCTCACAGCCGCAAGGGAAGACGTGCCCCCCGCCTGTCACAACAGGCGGTGTGACTGCCAGAGGCTGTGCGGCGCCGAGGAGAAGGTAGCGAGTGCCCTCGTGCCTCCTCCGTCTGCGAAGCACCAGCGTCCACTCACAGGCTACCCGCGCAAGTTTGCACTGCCCGCAGCGAGGCGCGACTAAGCCCCCAGCACCGAGAGGCAGGACCAAGCATTGTCTGCATCGCGCTGCTTGTTACCTTAAAGAGGAGGGACAGCCCGTGCACCAGAGACAGGCACCAGGAACGCAGCGAGATGGCTGTCATCGAGTGAAGACTGCCTGCGGTGAAAGTAAACTGCGCACCCGGACGTCTCCCTGCGTAGTCCGGACACCTCCGATCCCGAAAACTGGCCTGCTGCTGAGGCCCGGTTGAAGCGCCACCCAGCGGCTGGGAGCAGCGGCGCATGCACACAACTTCAAACACGAACTCCAATAAGGACGTTCTCTCACCCAAGACGGGACAAGCAACTCCTGTGAACAGCGCACCAGCACCAGAGTTCCCCCACAAATGCCAGCATCCTCGGTACACAGTAGGGCCCACAGCGCCCGGAAAGCTGCTGGAGCCTCGTGCAGTGACCCGAGCGCCACCTAGCGGTCGTCAGCATACACTGCCTCCACAAGTCCGGTGTACCAGGCAGCCCCGACAGGGCACACTGTAGGGTCATAGGCAAACCGCCCCACATGAAAAGGATTCTCCAGCACCCCCAGGGTGCGCAAAGAAGGCATGAAGCAACAGTGAGGGGGATATCGTACAGCGTTAAAACAGGAACGCTCACCACACCTCAGCCCAGGCCTCAAGTTCAGCTCAACCGGAAGCCCCCAGGAGGTAAAAACACGAGGCTGTCAACACATTCTGTTAGGGTCACAGGACATCACACAACACAATAGCCAGCAGTGCCCCTGTTTACCTCGAAATGCCTGCAGCAGCCAGAGCAGCCTGCCCTCCCTGCACATGAGAGATTCCCGGCCGGAGTCTCAGGAATCTGCTGGGACCGGTGAAAACAACGGTGACAGGGCCACCTGGTGGCTATTAATTGCATCACACCCTGCCAAGGAAAGAGCACAACGTGTGAAGTCCTGCAACAGAAAACAGCAACCACACTCCCAGCACAGACTCGCAAACAGGAGAGTGGTGGTCTTGAAATATCTTCCAGCTCCCATGCTGCACTCATGGCGGGAACTACCTACGTGGGGAAAGTTACAGCCAGCGCTGGAAGAAGGGAGCAGTAGCACTACTGCGCACACAGCACGGCTGCTACACGCACTGGTAGCAGGACGGACACAGCAGCCAGGACCGAGAGAAGAGAAACTGTACACCCCAGCAGGGCATACTTTCATGTCGCCACCGGCGGGACTTGGGAGCCCCTGAACACTGAGAAAATGTCAGTCAGTCTGCAAGGCCCCAAAGCAGCAAGCCCACGAAAGGGAGAAGAAGGCTGTGAGAGACACCGCCAGGACGGATGATAAGCGCACCACATGCCCCACTGGGCTGCTTACACTTTCAATGGAGAAAGCCTGTCGCACGCCACCAAGGGCCCCCAAGAAGCCTGCAGCCTCTCCGGCCCAGGCAAGCGCAAACCAAACACAAGCAGCAACACCAAAAACAGCCGCCACGAGCAGGGGTGGACGACCAGCCAGACAGCAACGTCTCAAGGTAGCTGTCCCCACCAACAGCACAAGAAAGACTGGTGCAGTGCGCGCACCACAAGCGGCTGCCCAACGCCACCGCCAGTGAGGAGATCACTACTCGCTCCCACTGGTGTACAGACCTAGCCGCAACACAGGCACACCAGTGCCACAAGAGAGCGCCAAAGGAGAAGATGGAGCACACTTGGTCCGAGGCGCGCAGAAGACCGCGCCAGCGAACCTGACAGCACGGGCAGGCGCCCGCGAGATAGAGACATCTCCACGAAGAAGCACTGCTGGGGTCAGCAGGGAGATCCCCTACATCTCCACAGCAGCAACAGCAACAGAACCCGGAAGGGGCCAAACGCAGCACAGAGATCGACCACGTCTCCACTGCACCAGCAAAGCCCCACAGCGGGCCGAAGACAACAAATTGTCCTCCCTCACACTGCCTCAAGACTGAGTCGGCGGTGACCCAAGACAGGCAAGAGAGGAGTCATACACCCCACGTGGCCGGCCG
Organism: Calotriton arnoldi; assembly: GCA_963921515.1. Classification (NCBI taxonomy): domain Eukaryota; kingdom Metazoa; phylum Chordata; class Amphibia; order Caudata; family Salamandridae; genus Calotriton; species Calotriton arnoldi. The sequence goes on from CAWUFW010005084.1 coordinate 1,175,660, forward strand.
CCACAGCAACAGGCGCTCCAACAACCAGCGACATGCGACCGGACGTCACGTCGCCCAGCAGGCAAGGAGCGCGTCGGAGCGAAGGCAGAAGCCGGCGCCATGACAGCGCCGCCTCGAGGTCCAAGCGCAACGCACTCGAAGAAAGAAAAGAGTGACAGCCCTGTCACCCAGAAAAACCGAAGACAACACAGAGTGTCCTCCCTCGCACTGCCTCAAGACTGAGTCGGCGGTGACCCACGACAGGCAAGAGAGGAGTCGCACACTCCACGTGGCAGGCCGCCACAGCAACAGGTGCTCCGGCGACACGAGACCGGACGTCATGTCGGACAGCAAGCAAGGAGCACGTCACACAAAGTGACCAGTCCGGACAAGCACTCCGGAAAGAAGGAAGAAGCAGGCACCACGACAGCGCCGCCTCGAGGTCGAAGCGCAACGCCCTCGAGAAAAGAAGAGTGACAGCCATGTCACACAAAAGGGAAAAAGAGTGGCAGACGTGTCACACAGAAAACTGGACGAACACAGGTGTGGTGAAAAGACCAACAGGAGGAGAAGACCGAGGACTCACACAGCAAGCCAAGAGCACACCCAGACACACCAGACAGCCACCAAGGCGGACCGACGTCCCTGGACACAGCCTCACAGGAGAACCGAGCACAAGCCGCAGCAAGCGCAATCCGCGTCTCTCCCCAACGCTTCCCCAGGCGACCGTCCATCCCAGAGTGTCGGCAGTCCAAGTCAACGGCATCCCTGCTCCAGGCCGCAGATGCCGTGGGTGGAGATCAGCACCGAGTGTCCCTCTTCACACCGCCTCAAGATGGAGTCGGCAGTGGCCCCCAAGTCAGGCAAGAGAAGATCTGCACACTCGCCGTGCCAGGCCGCCACCAAAGATCAATCTCAGCACGACGGAGACACCTGGCAGCTAAGTCCCTCCTCACTTTCAACTCTCCCAGCAAGTCACCACCACCTGTCATTCCGACTCACCACCGGGCTGGCCTCCGCCATCATGCCAGCCCTCAGCACAAGCGTCAAACAACATCACTCCTAGAGCACCAATGGACTGGAGTCCTACACCGTTGCCACATGAGCCGCCAAAAGAAACCAGAGGCTCCTCTGAACCTGGCCTACACCTGAACCGCGGCAGCGAGAGCAAGTCTTGGCCAAGAATCATCCACCCTCGCGGGTTGTGCGTGAGACTCAGTAGCGGCTCCTCGGTAGTCCTGCAGCTGCCCCCAGTCGGCACACAAGCAGCCCCAGTGCAGTCCTCCTGCAGTCCCGCAGCAACCCCGACAACGGGCCTCCCCAGGCGGGAGAGTGAGAAGAGACATTGCCCCACCGACAGGTCATCGGTTACAGCCAAGCGGTTCCACAGAGACAATCGATCAGGCAACACCTCCAGGAACTTTCACCAGGGACTCCATCCATGTTCATGACGCAACCCTCCAAATGAACTGTTAGAACCCACCACAGACCATCCCGGACGTCAGCAACGTGGAGCCATGCAAGACATGTCATCATCAGAGAACTGACGGTATGCAGCGGACGTCATCAAAGCCAGCGGTCGTGTCCTGAACCCCTCAGGTTAAACTACGAGTGCCCGCCGAGATGGCCCTGCAGCAGGCGGAATCACCTGCCCATGCCTGACGTCTTCTTGCCACCGGAATCGTAAGGCTGATGGACCCTGTGGTGGTTAGTTGACTGTTTATTTCTCTCCACAGGTTGAACTAATTGTTGTTGTCGTTCTTCATTAAAGTTGGGGAGGAATGTAGTGTCCTGCTGGACACGTTCTAGTGTCTCAGCAGACACTGAGTTAGTAGCCACTCCCCTATGGGAGTGGGCACACTGCACACCCACACCCATCCATCACGGGTGTCACGGGGGACGTGGCCCCGCTAATAAAAGGGCCCGGGTGCACGTGCTCGTGGCCAGTTACTACTATACATTCACTTGGTGTCTGTGTCAAGCCTTACTGCAATGTGGGCCTGAGGCCCAACATTACAGCGTCCACATCCTGTGATTCTGGGCAAAGCACTTAATCTCCCCGTGCCTACCAACAAATAAAAAAAATAAAAAATGAATGTGTCCTTGTGTAACGTAACCGGTGCTCATGTAAAGTGCTCCAATACCTTCGGTTCGAGTTCGCGCTATATAAATCTGCAAAAAAAAATAAAAAATCATGGAGTGCTTAGAGAAAAAAGTAGGTTCCTAAAAGTGAGCAGTGAAAGGATAGAAGCCAGCCAATCAGAGAGTTGGTAAAGAGGTTATGCTCCAGGGCAAGGACAAACACAGAGGCCCAGGTTTGCAAAGATTTTGCATCAGGGTTGCGTCACTTTTTTATGCAGTCCCGACGCTAAATTATGTTTGGTATTTACAAAGCAACGCAAATGTTGATTTGCGTGGCTTTGTAAGAAAAAGTAAAGAAATGCAGTGCTTTGCATTGCCTTAGGTTACCTTGCGTCAGGGAAGCATTCCGTGGGTGGTGCATGGGCCTTTCCATACATACACCTATGGATTCTGAAGCAAACCCATATTATCAAAGAGATGTAGACATGGGTCTGCTCCAAAATGGCGCACCTATAAATTTTCATACATTATTCATACATATACTACTTAAGTGGGTGGCACAATAAGTGCTGCAGGCCCACTAGTAGCATTTAATTTACATGCCCTGGGTATCTGTAGTTCCAGTTTACGAGGGACTTATAAGTAAACTAAATGCGCCAATTGGGTGTAATTCAATTTTACCATGCTTAAAGGAGTGAGCACAAGCACTTTAGCTCTGGTTAGCAGTGGTAAAGTGCACAGAGTCCTAAAGCCAACAAAAACTAATTTAGCAAAACTGAAAGGGTGAAGGTAAAACGTTTGGGGGACTACCACCCAAGGGTCTCAGGTCTAAGACTGATTATAATTCAGGCACCCTAGCACTGTGGCACAAGGGCACCTACAATGGCGCAAGGAAGCAAAAAGTGCACCAGCGCAAGGAGAGAGAAGAACTCAATCAATCAATCAATCAGGGAATTGTAAGCGCGCTACTCACCCGTGAGGGTCTCAAGGCGCTGAGGGGGGGGGGTCCGCAGATCTGTTTAGCCGAAGAGCCAGGTCTTGAGGGTCTTCCTGAAGGTGTTCAGGGAGCGGGCGCGTCTGATGTCTGCCGGTAGCTCGTTCCAGGTCCTGGCTGCAATGTGAGAGAAGGATCTTCCGCCTGCTCTGGCTCTGTGGATGCGCGGGGTTTCGGCCAGTGCGAGGTTGGAAGATCGGAGGTTTCTTTTGGGTACGTGGAAGTTGATTCTGTCGTTGAGGTATTTGGGTCCGTTGTTGTGTAGGCATTTGTAGGCATGAGTGAGGATTTTGAAAGTGACTCTTTTCTCCACGGGGAGCCAATGGAGACTTCATAGGTGTTGGCTGATGTGTTCGTGTCGGGGGATGCCGAGGACGAGTCTGGCGGCGGTGTTCTGTATTGTCTGGAGTTTGCGGAGTAGGGACTTGTTGATGCCGGCGTAGAGTGCGTTTCCATAGTCCAGTCTGCTGGTGATGAGTGCGTGGGTGACTGTCTTCCTTGACTCAGGGGGGATCCACTTGAAGGTCTTGCGGAGGATGCGGAGGGTGTTGAAGCAGCTGTAGGTGACGGCGTTGACCTGTCGGTTCATGGTGAGTGATGAGTCGAGTTCGATGCCAAGGTTCTTGGCGTGGTCTGAGGGTAGGTGGGCTTCCGAGGGCGGTAGGCCACCAGGTGCTGTCCCATGCAGAAGGGGTGGTACTGTGAAAGGCAGCGAGTCTTCTAAGACCCTCAATGCTGCCCGGTGCAGGGTTCCACCTCTAATTCACTTTGGGTTCGCTATCAAAATAATGAGGCAAGCGCTGGAAACTGGAAGAGAAGAAAATGGTTTATTTCTCATGAGGAGATCACGTCAACTGAGACACCGGGATGTCTGAGGGAAGTGTTCTGCTGACAACTCCCTTGGCTCTTCCTTTTATACAGGTTTGACACAATCAATCAATCAATCAATCAATCACGGCATTTATAGAGCGCGCTACTCACCCGGGAGGGTCTCAAGGCGCTGGGGGAGGGGGTAAGTTACTGCTCGAACAGCCAGGTCTTGAGCTGCTTCCTGAAGGAGAGATGGTCCTGGGTTCGCCGAAGGTGAGTGGGGAGGGAGTTCCAGGTCTTGGCTGCCAGGTAGGAGAAGGATCTTCCTCCGGCGGTGGTTCTGCGGATGCGTGGTACGGTGGCGAGGGCGTGGCTGGTTGATCGTAGCTGGCGTGTGGGCGTGTAGAAGGTCATGCGGTCGTTGAGGTACTTTGGGCCCAGGTCGTGGAGGGCCTTGTGTGCGTGGGTGAGGAGTCTGAACGTTATTCTCTTGCTGACGGGGAGCCAGTGCAGGTCTTTCAGGTGTCCGGTGATGTGGCTGTGTCGGGGGATGTCCAGGATGAGTCGTGCGGAGGCGTTCTGGATGCGCTGGAGTCTTTTTGAAGTTTGGCTGTGGTTCCGGCGTAGAGGGTGTTCCCATAGTCCAGTCGGCTGGTGACGAGTGCCTGGGTGACGGTCTTCCTGGTTTCAGTGGGGATCCATCTGAAGATCTTGCGGAGCATGCGCAGGGTGTTGAAGCATGAAGATGAGACGGCGTTGACTTGTCTGGTCATCGACAGGGAGGAGTCCAGGATGAAGCCCAGGTTGCGTGCGTGGTCCGTTGGCTTGGGCGCGGTGCCCAGGGCCGGGGGCCACCAGGAGTCGTCCCAGGCGGAGGGTGATGAGCCCAGGATGAGGACTTCCGTCTTGTCTGAGTTCAGTTTAAGGCGGCTGTTCCTCATCCAGTCGGCGACGTCTCTCATCCCGTCGTGTAGGTTGGCTCTGGCGGTGGTGGGGTCGTTGGTGAGGAGAGGATCAGTTGGGTGTCGTCGGCGTAGGAGATGATGTTGAGGTTGTGTCGGCGTGCGATGGCTGCGAGGGGGCTCATGTAGACGTTGAAGAGGGTTGGGCTGAGTGAGGATCCCTGTGGAACGCCGCAGATGACTTCGGTGGCTTCGGATCTGAACGGGGGAGGCGGACTCTCTGGGTTCTTCCGGCGAGGAACGAGATGATCCATTCCAGTGCTTTCTCTCGGATTCCGATGTTGCTGAGGCGCTTCACTAGGGTGCGGTGGCAGACGGTGTTGAACGCCGCGGAGAGGTCCAAGAGGATGAGGGCAGCTGTTTCCCCGTTGTCGGTTAGGGTTCTGATGTCGTCGGTGGCTGCGATAAGGGCGGTCTCGGTGCTGTGGTTGGCCCGAAACCCGGACTGCGAGGGGTCGAGGGATCCATTCGTCTCGAGGAAGGCGGCAAGCTGTCTGTTGACGGTCTTCTCGATGACTTTGGCCGGAAACGGAAGGAGCGAGATGGGACGGTAGTTCTTAAGGTCGGTGGGGTCCGCCGTTGGTTTCTTCAGGAGGGCGGTAAGCTCGGCGTGCTTCCAGCTCTCCGGGAAGGTGGCGGTGTGGAAGGAGGAGTTGATGATGTCCCGGAGATGGGGTGCGATGGTGGCGTCGGCTTTGTTGAAGACGTGGTGTGGGCAGGGGTCGGTTGGTGATCCGGAGTGGATGGAGTTCATCGTGCGGGTGGTGTCTTCGGTGCTGATCGGGGTCCAGTTGCAGAGGGTGGTGGTGGCGGGCGTTGGTTCGGCGGTAGGGTGCGTTGTTTGTGCGTCGAAGCTGTTATGTATGTCGGTGATCTTGCAGTGGAAGAACGCGGAGAGTGAGTTGCAGAGGTCTTGCGAGGGGGTGATGTCGTTGTTTCCGGCGCTGGGGTTGGAGAACTCTTTGACGATGCTGAAAAGTTCCTTGCTGTCATGGGCGTTGTTGTCCAGTCGTTCTTTGAGTGCCGACTTCTTGGTGGCACGGATCAGCTGGTGGTGTTTGCGGGTGGCGTGCTTGAGGGCGGTCCTGTTGTCTGTGGTCTGGTCGAGTCGCCAGGTTTTCTCGAGAGTGCGGCAGTTCTTCTTGGATTCCTTGAGTTCGTTGGTGAACCAAGGGGTTTTCTTGCTTCCGGGTCTGCTGGGAGGGTTTTTAGTGGTGCGAGGTCGTCGGCGCAGGCGGTCAGCCACTTGGCGAGGTTGCTGGCTGCTTCGTTTGGGTCCGTTGTGTTGGTGGGTGTGTTCTGGCTGAGGGAGGCGGTGAGCTGCTCGGCGGTGATCTTGCTCCAGCTCCGGCGGGGAGCCTGTTGCGGGTGGTGGTGGGTCGTAGTCTTTCTGAAGCTGAAGTGGACGCAGCTGTGGTCGGTCCAGTGGAGTCCGGTGGCGTGGCTGAAGGAGATGTGCTTGCTGGACGAGAAGATGGGGTCAAGCGTGTGGCCGGCGTAGTGGGTGGGCGTGTTCACCAGTTGCTTGAGTCCGAGGTTGGCGAGGTTGTCCAGCAGGGCGGTGGTGTTTCTGTCGTTGTTGTTCTCCAGGTGGAAGTTGAGGTCCCCTAGGAGGATGTAGTCGGCGGAGGGCATGGCGTGCGGGCTGATGAAGTCTGCGATGTCTTCGCTGAATAGTGTGCGTGGTCCCGGGGGTCTGTAGATGAGGGTGCCTCGGAGGGTGGTCTTGGGGTCAGTGTGTATCTGGAAGTGTAGGTGTTCGGCGGCGGTGAAGGTCTCGTCGGAGTTAGTCGAGATGCGGATGGTGTTCTTGTGTACGATGGCGATGCCTCCTCCCGTCTGGTTGACGCGGTCCTTCCGGGTGATCTTGTATCCGTCCGGGATGGCTATGGCGATGTCGGGCGCTGAGGAGGCGTTCATCCAGGTTTCGGTGAGGAAGGCGATGTCCGGTGCTGTTGCGTCGAGCAGGTCCCAGAGTTCCACGGCGTGCCTGTGGACGGAGCGGGTGTTCAGCAGGATGCATTTCAGGTGGTTGCTGCTGGTGCTCGACTTGGCGGAGGTGGTGCACGTCCGGGGGCAGGTGAATCGGCAGGTTTGGCAGGTGAAGGGTCCGTGGGTGCGTCTCGGTGAGGCTCGGTAGCAGGCAGGGTTCCGGCCGGCATTGAGTGCGGTGAGTGTGGCGGCGTCGTAGGTCCGTCGAGTGGTGATGCATCGGTGGGATCCAGGGGTTCTGGCGCTGGGCGCGGTCCAGTCGCGGACGGGCGCAGACGGGCTTGCCTTAGGCGCGCCCGTGCGCACGTCCGCTGCGCGGCGCGCAGCGGCCGCCATTTATGGGGAGGTGGGAGGGAGGAGCAGCTGGGAGGCGGGAGGCAGGGGCAGCGAATGGGCGGTCAGGGGGGCGGGGCCGCAGGGACGCAGCGGCGGGAATGGCGAGAGGCAGCGGGGGCACAGAAAGGAAAACAGGGAGAGAGCAGACAAAATCACGGGCACAGCGACAATGGGGCAGCGAGGGGCACAGAAAGGAAAGGGGAGAGAGCAGACAAAATCACGGGCACAACGACAATGGGGCAGCGAGGGGCACAGAAAGGAAAACAGGGGAGAGAGCAGACAAAATCACGGGCACAGCGACAATGGGGCAGCGAGGGGCACAAAAAGGAAAACAGGGGAGAAAGCAGATAAAATCACGGGCACAGCGACAATGGGGCAGCGAGGGGCACAAAAAGGAAAACAGGGGAGAGAGCAGACAAAATCACGGGCACAGCGACAATGGGGCAGCGAGGGGCACAAAAAGGAAAACAGGGGAGAAAGCAGACAGAATCACGGGCACAACGACAATGGGGCAGCGAGGGGCACAGAAAGGAAAAGGGGAGACAGGCAGAAAAAACGGGCACCGGGGCCACAAGCGGAGGGCGATCTTACCTGCAGAAGCAGCGGGCAGACAACACAGGCGGAGCTGTGTGGTGGGGGAGCGACCTACCTGGCAAGGTCAAGGGTCGCTCGCCTCACGCGCAGCGGCCGCCATTTATGGGGAGGTGGGAGGGAGGAGCAGCTGGGAGGCGGGAGGCAGGGGCAGCGAATGGGCGGTCAGGGGGCGGGGCCGCAGGGACGCAGCGGCGGGAATGGCGAGAGGCAGCGGGGGCACAGAAAGGAAAACAGGGAGAGAGCAGACAAAATCACGGGCACAGCGACAATGGGGCAGCGAGGGGCACAAAAAGGAAAACAGGGGAGAGAGCAGACAAAATCACGGGCACAGCGACAATGGGGCAGTGAGGGGCACAAAAAGGAAAACAGGGGAGAGAGCAGACAAAATCACGGGCACAGCGACAATGGGGCAGCGAGGGGCACAAAAAGGAAAACAGGGGAGAAAGCAGACAGAATCACGGGCACAACGACAATGGGGCAGCGAGGGGCACAGAAAGGAAAAGGGGAGACAGGCAGAAAAAAACGGGCACCGGGGCCACAAGCGGAGGGCGATCTTACCTGCAGAAGCAGCGGGCAGACAACACAGGCGGAGCTGTGTGGTGGGGAGCGACCTACCTGGCAAGGTCAAGGGTCGCTCTCCTCACCGCGCAGCGGCCGCCATTTATGGGGAGGTGGGAGGGAGGAGCAGCTGGGAGGCGGGAGGCAGGGGCAGCGAATGGGCGGTCAGGGGGCGGGGCCGCAGGGACGCAGCGGCGGGAATGGCGAGAGGCAGCGGGGGCACAGAAAGGAAAACAGGGGAGAGAGCAGACAAAATCACGGGCACAGCGACAATGGGGCAGCGAGGGGCACAAAAGGAAAACAGGGGAGAGAGCAGACAAAATCACGGGCACAGCGACAATGGGGCAGCGAGGGGCACAAAAAGGAAAACAGGGGAGAGAGCAGACAAAATCACGGGCACAGCGACAATGGGGCAGCGAGGGGCACAAAAAGGAAAACAGGGGAGAAAGCAGATAAAATCACGGGCACAGCGACAATGGGGCAGCGAGGGGCACAGAAAGGAAAGGGGAGAGAGCAGACAAAATCACGGGCACAACGACAATGGGGCAGCGAGGGGCACAGAAAGGAAAACAGGGGAGAGAGCAGACAAAATCACGGGCACAGCGACAATGGGGCAGCGAGGGGCACAAAAAGGAAAACAGGGGAGAAAGCAGATAAAATCACGGGCACAGCGACAATGGGGCAGCGAGGGGCACAAAAGGAAAACAGGGGAGAGAGCAGACAAAATCACGGGCACAGCGACAATGGGGCAGCGAGGGGCACAAAAAGGAAAACAGGGGAGAAAGCAGATAAAATCACGGGCACAGCGACAATGGGGCAGCGAGGGGCACAGAAAGGAAAAGGGGAGAGAGCAGACAAAATCACGGGCACAACGACAATGGGGCAGCGAGGGGCACAGAAAGGAAAACAGGGGAGAGAGCAGACAAAATCACGGGCACAGCGACAATGGGGCAGCGAGGGGCACAAAAAGGAAAACAGGGGAGAAAGCAGATAAAATCACGGGCACAGCGACAATGGGGCAGCGAGGGGCACAAAAAGGAAAACAGGGGAGAGAGCAGACAAAATCACGGGCACAGCGACAATGGGGCAGCGAGGGGCACAAAAAGGAAAACAGGGGAGAAAGCAGACAGAATCACGGGCACAACGACAATGGGGCAGCGAGGGGCACAGAAAGGAAAAGGGGAGACAGGCAGAAAAAAACGGGCACCGGGGCCACAAGCGGAGGGCGATCTTACCTGCAGAAGCAGCGGGCAGACAACACAGGCGGAGCTGTGTGGTGGGGGAGCGACCTACCTGGCAAGGTCAAGGGTCGCTCCCTTGACCAATGCATTTGTTTGATCAACATGGTTACAAAAGCTTGGGGTCCCCGCCCCGGGCAGGTTGTCACACAAGCCCAACAGTAATTCTCTTCCCACCCAGGTCAAACAGACAATCTTATCTTGCAGCTAGACCTTGCTTCAGGGTCTAAAACATGTGAGACCGGTCAGATCTAAGAGTCCGTTCTGTTGATAAAAACAGGTCCCATTGTTGGTAACAAGTCTTGCTGTTTGCAGTGCAATAAATCATTTTGCAAGAGTCTTTTTGGTGTTTGGAACCTGTTTGTGTAACTAGGTGTAGTGAAGGGTAGAGCGTCCAAAGGCTTGTCTGAAAACAGGGATGAGAGGAAAAACGAGTTTGTGGCAGCAAGTGGCGCTGAGGTTTGTTGTGGCAATAGAGTTTATAGCCCCCAGCACACATACCAGGTCGGTCAGAGGGTCAGAGGGATGCTAGTAAGGGCAGGGTGAAACAAAGGTGACCAACAGAGTACAAAATGGCTGTGATAGATCAAAATGACTGCAACTTATGTGCACATAGAATTCCACCAGACAAGATGGCGCAGGTAATGTTCATAATTGTCATTTTGCTTTTAACAGTGGCCCCTTTGAACATAACTAGCCAGCTTGTCAGTCTATTTCGATCTCCATAATGTCCTGTATCTCTTGATCATACATCACTCTCATTTTTGTTAGCTGAGTGTCCATAGTCTTAGGGTGTAAGGTAGTTATGCAAAGAGAACACAAAGGTGGTATACAGTGTATACCCAAACAACAACCACATATTGTCAATACTGGGACCAAGAGAATCATTGATATTTTCCAACCCCACTCCTTCAAGATGCCCCAAAGCCAACTTCCAACTGTCCAAGTCTCTGATCCTTGATGAATTTCTGAAGATAGTCTATGGAGATGTTCGATTGCTTCATAGACAGAAGGTGAATTATCAGGAATGTATACACAGCAGCTGGCACCGATGATGCGGCATGCTCCTCCACGGTCCGCTAGTACCACGTCCAGGACCATGCGATTTTGCAGGGTAACCAGACGGACCGCTTGGAGCTCAGCAGTGTTGTTGGTGAGGATGCCAGCAGTGACGTTCAGGGCGGTCTCTACCGCTTGGGACAGATGTCTGATGGCTCGGCTGTTTGCCATCGGACCCCATAGCGGGACGAGCCCTTTTGCTGCGTCGAGGAACTGTGATGAGGCAGAGTCTGCTTGATCAATGTCTTTAGAACGCTTTTCTCGATGATGCTCTGCAGGGGCTGTGTAGGTTGGTGGCAAAACAAAGGCGATGTAGCATGTGCCCCCCAGTTTCTTGGGAGCCAGGTGTAGGCTTTGGTTCCACAAACAAAGTACATATTGGGTGATGCAACAAGCGCTGGGGGTTGGCAGTGTTCAAAGTCCTTACAATGCTACAGGTGCTGTGACCCACATTCTTAGTCCCACGGCCTTCAATGCATACAAGGCCAGAGACGTTCACCACAGATAGGGCCACAGTCAGTGTTGCAGCAGTTCTTTTCTTCAGGTAGGAAAATGTGGCTCTGTTAGGATTATTGAACACTTGCTTTTCCACTCGTTCTTTGGCGGGGACATCAATCTGGAATGTCGCATTGAAGGTGTGAGGGCAGAAGGGGCGGCTGTCGTTCCTGTTTTGTTTCGCCAGAACTCGTTGTAGAACTGGGCGATTGTTCCGTCGGAAGTGGCATTGTCTTTGTAACTTTCTTGTAGGAGCATCATCCAGGCAAGGCAAGATCCGTGAATAGAAAAGGGCGAAGGGATGAAAGGGATGGAATGTTCAGTGGCATGTGGTAACAGCCCACAGACCCAACAGTTGGTAGCATTGGTGGCAAGATTGTGTTGGTGCAACATCTGCACGAAAGAATTATTCCAGAATTCTTTGCGTCGTTCTCGGAGATGTGGCGGTAGTGATACCAGGTAGTGTTCTTTCTTGGTGGTTGGTTGCATGGTGGGTGACAATGTTCTGTATGCAGGTGCATTCTCTTCAATGATCCAGAGTGCGACCATTAGCAGGAGACAGGTGAGAAATGCGGCTACAAGTGCAATTGTCTTTGTGCTGTGCAGGTTAGCAGTCTTGGTGTCTTTGCGGTGGTTTTGCAGGTGTTCAGTTTCTTCCATCATCTTCGAGGAGCTCAACAACTGTTAGGACCACAGACTTTTGTCTGGCGCTTTCCTGGTAGCGTTGTTTGACTGTGCTACCGATCTGAGACCTTGACTCAGTTAGTGGCCTGGTCGTTGGAGCTCCCTCCTTTCGTCGATCTTAGGTTGTACCCTTTCCTGGATGGCACCGTGGGGTCGGGAAATTCTGATAGTTCGAGGGTGTCTTCTTGTGGGTAGCAACTCAGAGCTGGTCGGTCTCTCGCGAGTACTTCCTCTTGCACCTCCACCCCTTCACAAGTTGCCAGGGTTGGAGGGACTCGTTTGCAGTGATGGGCATGCAGCCAGTTTCGTTTTCCTTGCACTCGGAGGGCAGTTCGGGTGGTGATCAGGACTTGCCAGGGGCCCGTCCACCTACGCTCCAGATTCTTCGTTCTTTGGAAGTTGCGAATTAATATATGGTTGCCTGGCTTTATTTCATGTCCCGGGCCCCTGGATACGTCAGGCAAGGCTTGCTGCACCTGTTGGTGGATAATTGTTAGCTCGTTTGTCAATTTATGCAAGTAATCCGACATTAATATGTTCGGGACATCGTTAATGGAGGTGGGTCTTGGTGCCGCCCAAATGCTCATAGGCCTGCCGAAGACCACCTCATACGGGGTCAGTCGGTGTTTGGTTGGGGTGGAGCGCATCGATAACAATGCCAATGGGAGGGCGTCGGGCCATTTCAACCCGGTCGTGGCAACTATTTTGGCTAGTTTTAGTTTCAACGTTGCATTGTGTCTCTCTACCAGGCCCGCTGATTGGGGGTGGAAGACGGCATGGAACTTTTGTTTTACCCCCAACCCTCTCAGTATGTTCTGTATCACCTCGGCTACGAAGTGGGGGCCGTTGTCGCTCCATAAAATTCTGCAAAGGCCGTATCGGGGGAAGAATTCTTTCAGCAATACTTTTGCAGTGGCTAAGGCGGTATTGTCGCGGGTGGGATAGGCCTCCACCCATTTGCTAAAAGCGCACACAACCACCAGGACATATTTTAGACCAAGGCATCTCTCTAGTTGAATGTAATCCATTTGAAGGATTTCAAAGGGGTGGTCAGGGACTCCAAACCCTCCCCGTGGTACTACTGTCCCCTTCCCTGGGTTGTGTTGTAGGCAGACTATACATTGTTGTACTAGGCGTTTTGCAGATTCTGCTATCTTGACGTTATGCCATACTCTGGTGATTAGTTCAATCATGGGGGTGGAGCCTATGTGTGCTGGTAAATGTGCCATGGTCAATATGGGGATGAGGTAGGCATTGGGTAACAGCCATTTATTTCCGTCTTTAGTTCTCCAGCAATCTTCCTCGTCTTTTAGTCCCACCTTTTCCCACTCGGTCAATTCGTCTTGTGTGCCTGTAGTCTGTATGTCCCTTACAGTGGTCCTAGCGTCAGTCCATCGTTCAGCTTGTGACCTGGTCACATACATTCGTGTCGTAGTTCTGTCTCCTGCAGTGGCTCGGGCAGTAACGTCTGCTAGTGCATTTCCCTGTCCAATGAGATCAGTCACTTTCCTATGTGCTTGGCATTTTATCACTGCTAACTTCTTGGGGAGGAGGACTGCTTGCGTCAAGGCGGAGACTAAATCTCCATGCAGGATGGGTGTACCGTGTGAAGTCAGGAACCCTCTTTCTTTCCATAAGATCCCAAAATGGTGAACCACCCCGAAGGCATATTGGCTGTCGGTGTATATGTTAACTGTCGTGTCAGTCGCTAAGATACATGCTCGTGTGAGGGCAATGAGTTCTGCAGCCTTGGCTGAACGTTGGGGAATACGGGCTGTTTCCAGAACGGTTCGGGCTGTGGTGACAGCGTATGCAGCTGAGGTGGTGCCGTCGGGGAGTTTGATGCACGAACCATCCACCCATAGTTCTCCATCTGGTTCTAGAAAGGCGGTGTCTCTGAGATCTATTCTACTCTTTGTTTGTTCATCGGTTAGTGTCACACAGTCGTGTAGTGGAGTCACGCTAGGATCATTTTCGGGTAGGGGTAACAGTGTGGCTGGATTGAGGGTGGTGCATCGCTTTAGGGTAATGTGCGGTGCTAGCAGGGTCAACTCATATCCTGTCAGTCGGGCGCTAGTCAAGTGTTGGGTTTTGGTCTGGTTTAGTAGTGTGTCGACTGCATGGGGTACTAAAACAGTGACTGGATTGGAGAGTACTATTCCTTCGCTCTGGCGTATCGATACTGCTGCAGCTGCCACAGCGCGCAGGCACGCTGGCAGTGCTCTGGCTACTGGATCGAGGGTGGCAGAGAAATATGCACAAGGGCGTTGTTTTTGACCAATTGATTGTGTTAGGACAGACAATGCACATCCTTCCCTCTCGTGCGTGTAGAGGAAGAATGGTTTGGAGTAATCCGGGGTTCCTAGGACAGGTGCTGAACAAAGGGCATTGCGTAGTTCTTTAAAGGCTGACTGGCATTCGGGGGTCCAGGGAGAGGTGAGGGGATGTCTTTAGCTAGGAGGGAGAGAAGGGGTTTGACAATGAGGCTAAAGTTCGGTAACCACTGTCGGCAAAATGAGGTGAGACCTATCAAAGAGCGGACTTGTTTCTGATCTTTGGGGACAGGGGAGTCTAGAATTGTCTGGATCCTGTCAGGCGTGAGTTTCCTCCCTTCTTTGGATAAAAGGTGACCCAAATAGGTCACTTGTGATTTACAGAACTGCAATTTCTTTCGGAGACCTTGTGACCATTCTCAGCAAGAAAATGGAGTAGTTTGATGGTGGCTGTGACGGCTATTGGTATGGTGTCCGCTGCTAGAAGGATGTCGTCTACATATTGTATTAGTGCCACTCCATCTGGCAATTGTATGGCGTCCAACTGTCTTTTAAGCGCCTGGCTATAGATGCTTGGGCTCTCAGTGTACCCCTGAGGTGCTCTGCAAAATCTGTACGAACGGGAGTTTAGGGTGAATCCAAATAGATAGCGGCTGTCCTTGTGTATAGGTATGGAAAAGAATGCGTTGTCAATTACAGTGAAGGTGGTGGCAGTGGAGGGGATTAAGGTCAAAATTGTCGTGATGTCGGAAACTACTGGGTATTGTGGCACTACGATTTTGTTTATCTCCCGCAGGTCAATGATGAAGCGGTAGGCTTTTCCGTCTCCCTCTCCCTGTCTCTTTACAATCGGTAGTATGGGACTATTACAAACGTTGCTCACTACTTCCTCTACCACCCCTGCCTCTACCAAAGAGTGTATGATCTCTGTCAGTGCCTTCTCACCCTCTGGCGATATTTTGTACTGCGGTACTTTCGGTAGGGTTGCGTCCTGTCATATTGTTACGTGTACTGGGTCAATCATCATTCGTCCCACGTCTGAATCAGCCCTAGCCCATAAGTGTGATGGCAAAGTGTCCAGTAGGGATGCGTCAGTCTCGGAGATGGGAAACATGTGCTGAGAAGGGTTCTCTCTATGGCGCTGGGGGTTGTCATACAGGACGACACGCACTCCGTCTGGTGAGCATCTGATAGTCGCATGGAAGTGTTTCAAAAGGTCGAGACCCATAATGGCGTCTGGGGTGTTGGAAGAGAGGAGGAATGTCGCTTCGACGCTATTGTTGTCAAGGTTAAAAGGGATCGGTCGGGACAAAGGGTTGGTGGAGGGCGTACCGTCAAATCCTATTGAGGTCACATGTGAGCCTGACAAGGGTGCCCTTGGAATCAGTCGTTTGGATAGTGCACTACGTGTTGCTCCCGTGTCCACCAGAAATGGCGACTTTGTGCCCAGGACCTCAGCGGTAACATAAGGGCCTTGCTGATCAACATAGAGCTCGACTGGATCCCTCCCTTGCCTCTGGCTGTCCTATGCAAAGTCGTACGCATTGTCATAATCTGTCTGTTGGTACTGATTCTGTTTGGTATGGTCAAATGTGTTCACTCTTCCTGGCCTTTCCTCGCTTGCTTCACTTGCGTACCCTCTCCCACGTCCTCTTCCTTTCTGTCCACTTGCTATTTCCCTCGCCCCTCTGCCCCTACCAGCTCCTAGCTAAGCCGGGCATTGGGTTTTCCAGTGTCCATATTCTTTGCAAAATGCACATTGATCCTGTCCTAGGTCTTGGCGTCCGACATATGATGTCGATGAATTGTTTCTAGGTGGCTGTACTCTAGGGGTATTCTGCTGGTATCCTCCCCTATATTGCTCCCTTCCTGTATTCGCCCCCTGGAGTTGTGCTACCATTACCCTCTCCTTCAAGTCCTTCTTTTTCCTTTCTGTAGCCCTGTCATTTTCGTTTTTCTGATGCTCATAGTACTGGGCCATTTGGAGAATGGCCGCCGGTTTAGATGCTGCCCAACTACTTTCGCTGGCTTGTAATTTCTGGGATACATCTGGTAGTAGTCCTTTGACATAGTTCTGCACAAATAAGTGGTGTCCGGTTGCGGTGGACATGTCTTGTCCACTGTAATCGGAGAACACCGTTTCAAATCTGGAGAAATACTCTGAGACATCCTCTTGTGGTTTCTGGCGGCACGCGGTTACTATGGACCAGTCTATCTTTTTCTCTGGGATCAGCGTTTTCACTTTCTGCACTATTTTGTCAGGGAGGTCCAATATTGCTTTAACCGGTTTTTGACCAGGGTTCCGCTGTTTATCTAATGTGTTGAGTTGTTCCCAGGTATGACCAAGCAGTTCGGTATGGTCTATTTTCCTAATCTGTTTCCACACATCTGCTGGCAAACATAACCCGAAGAACAAGTCTATGTCGGCAAGTGTCATTATTGTTGATCCCAGAGCGGTACCTAGCTCGGTGTAAAAGGCGGTGGGGTTCTTTCGTAGAATCCGGTAAAGATTTACGGAACGTCAAAATGTCCTGTCTGTCCCATGGTTGATACACCCAATTGTAGACCACCCTTCCTCTAGCATCTTGATGGTTCATATCGTCATGAGTCCCTTGTCCTCTAGGAGGTACCCAATAAGGGGCAGCTTCTTTTATCTGCATCATGCTATCTGGCTTTTCCACCGGGGGTCCTGCTATCTTAGATGTCCTGTCCTTATCTATCCGTCCTTGTTCCACGAGGTGACGGAATACCTCCAGTGTGGATGAAAAGAGTTCTGTAACATCGTTGTCGCCTTCATCTCCGGTGTCTACCTTCCTATAGAGAGCCACTAGTCGCTCGGGCCCTACATCTTGGTACTTCTCTTCATATGCAGTAAGAGTGTGGTAACAGAGACGTACAATAAAGTATCGTTTGCGGTTTTCAACATAGGAGTTGCATATGTCAGTTACATGCTCTTCTGTCTCCTTCCTATCTATGAGGGATTTAACTACTTTATCAATGCCTGCTCGCTCATTTTTACTTAATCGCGGGACCCTGGGCGCTCCTGTTTCTTTTGATCCTACCTCTACTACTGTATCCTTTGATGAGGCATTTGGTGTGGGTGACTCGGTGGGAGCAGAGGCGGTGGAGACTGAGGCGATCGTGCCATATCCGGCTATACTTTGGTGGTCCTGTCGTTGTACTACGGGATGAGTAGGGGCGTAAGGGGGTGGCATGTATATGATTGGGGGACCTAACAATAAATCATCATCTACCCTTTGTTTTGCTGGTAACTTGGGGTAAAGAGTCGAGGGCGTTCTAACAGGGCATTGATCTGATATTTTTGATTCCTGTTCCTTTTTATCGATTTCCTTTTCTTTTAGTTTTTCTTCTAATCTTTTACAGGCTTGGTAAGCTGATTTTCGCGTTTCTTTATCTTGTCTAGCTTCGTCCCTTTTCTTTCTTTGAGCTGCCTCTTTTCGCCATAAGCCAAAACTGTCAAACATGGCTGGTCTAGTTTTCTTTTTGTGGAGAGCTAATTCTAACGTTTCTATTTTAGCGGGATCGAAAGATCCCGTCAGTGGCCACTGATTTACCCGGTCCTTCCTAGTGTATTTATGCCATAGTTTGCTATAAGCTATGCTGGCTAATCCATACTTTACGTACATGTCCTTGTTAGGGGTGCCTTCCGGCGGTGCCGGCTGACTGACCCCTAACGAACGGTCTGGTCCAAAACAATTACAATCAAACAATCTAGAGAAAACAGGCATGACGTATTTATCGGTCAAAATGAATATCTCAATCAATCAATTTAGACAAAAAGTCTGCACTACCTGTCCTTCGCTGCCTGCAAAGAGAGAGAATATTCCTATTCTTTGTTGTTTGCAAGCAGGGAAATGTCGCAAATAACTCAATATCAAAAAAGGAATACTAGTATTTCAATCAAACTATTCAATCAATCAATTTAAGTCGTTTTTTCACGACCTTACCCGGACCGTATGGACAGTTCTTCGTCTTCCCCTTCCAGCGCCTGGTTGTCCTCTCACTCCAACAATCAATGCGGCGTTCCTCTAAGGTCCCAGTCAGGACCGCAGGTCACTCGAGAGAGGTCCGTTCGGAACCGGTGAAGTTCAGTCGATCGGCAGCCAGACAAGGGTCTTCTCAGGCAGGTATACCCCAATCGTTTAGTTGTTCACTCCGTCGTTAGGACCTCTCTACCGGACCCACGCGTCGCTGATGGGCCCCTACGCTTGGGCGCCAACTTGTGAAAGGCAGCGAGTCTTCTAAGACCCTCATTGCTGCCCGGTGCAGGGTTCCACCTCTAATTCACTTTGGGTTCGCTATCAAAATAATGAGGCAAGCGCTGGAAACTGGAAGAGAAGAAAATGGTTTATTTCTCATGAGGAGATCACGTCAACTGAGACACCGGGATGTCTGAGGGAAGTGTTCTGCTGACAACTCCCTTGGCTCTTCCTTTTATACAGGTTTGACACAATGCATTTGTTTGATCAACATGGTTACAAAAGCTTGGGGTCCCCGCCCCGGGCAGGTTGTCACACAAGCCCAACAGTAATTCTCTTCCCACCCAGGTCAAACAGACAATCTTATCTTGCACCTGGACCTTGCTTCAGGGTCTAAAACATGTGAGACCGGTCAGATCTAAGAGTCCGTTCTGTTGATAAAAACAGGTCCCATTGTTGGTAACAACAAGTCTTGATGTTTGCAGTGCAATAAATCATTTTGCAAGAGTCTTTTTGGTGTTTGGAACCTGTTTGTGTAACTAGGTGTAGTGAAGGGTAGAGCGTCCAAAGGCTTGTCTGAAAACAGGGATGAGAGGAAAAATGAGTTTGTGGCAGCAAGTGGCGCTGAGGTTTGTTGTGGCAATAGAGTTTATAGCCCCCAGCACACATACCAGGTCGGTCAGAGGGTCAGAGGGATGCTAGTAAGGGCAGGGTGAAACAAAGGTGACCAACAGAGTACAAAATGGCTGTGATAGATCAAAATGACTGCAACTTATGTGCACATAGAATTCCACCAGACAAGATGGCGCAGGTAATGTTCATAATTGTCATTTTGCTTTTAACAGTACCGAGGACGAGGACTCTGCCATTTCTTTGAAGATATGGTGCAGTTCTGCTCTCTCCCTTTCACGCAAGACAGAGCAGCAACTTTACTTGCTGCGCTGCGTTGTGTGAATTGTTTGTAAAAATGCTGCTTCATCTGTAGTCCCTCCTCAGCCCTGTCATCTATCAAATGGCAGTGTTCAGCAAAACCAGTCAGCAGCTCCTTGCTAACAAAAGGCCTCACAGAATAACTAAAGGAACCCTGTCTGCACTCCCCTCTCCCTCCAGCTACGGGAATGAAAGCAATACACTTCCACTGCCTGTGAGCTCAATCCTCACTTTCATCTTGTGCCAGACCAGGTGAGGTGTATCCAAAAAGGTTCCCACTGGTCTCCATTATTCTGGCTGACTCACAAACAGCATGCATGTGCCACGCAGGCTACACACATCAACATGCTTAAGGCAGTCTCTGGATCTTGGAGCTAAGGTCTAGGTAAGTTCACAGAAGTGGAAATTTACACAAATGGGACAGTAGGCCTTCAATCCGGAGACACATATAAAAAAGTCTGATCACGCTATTAATTCTCAAAACATGGCATGCTACCACCACTCTATGTACTAAACCCATGACAGGGACAGTAGTCTACTGTCACCAAATGAGGACACGTGTTGTGCGCCCCTCCAGGTCACAGGACAAGTCCAGGACCTTCTTATATCAGAGACAGGCCTTGGCCTCTGCACGCACACTAGATTAATGTGATGCCAGGGCCAAACAAATCCCAAATTAGGGTACCAGATACATGCAGTCATTCACTCGGGGCAGGGGAACACACGCTTATACCATGCAGGGAGCGTTCAAGTCCCATCAGAAACCTCCCCAGGATCTTTCTCGTGTCAATGTCATGTGAGGGGTCACAGTTTCCTGAATTTTGACCTAAATAATGATGCAATACAGTTAAGGTGATATGGACCTGGTGATCACTACTGATGAACCACCAGGATCCCCCTTAGAACAACATTAATTGAAGAGATATTCATTACGATTTTGACTGATTCTACAAGTAAGCGTGAAAGAGGGTTTGACGGATTGAGTAAATTGTGTGTTCCTAGTAGAGAACCCGGAATCCAGAGTACCTCGTGTAGAAGGCTTAAAAGCATTTCACTGCTAGTTCAGTTTACTTTGGTACTTTGAGGGAATGGGGTATCCTAAAGCTAAGGTTATAGATGCCACATAAGACTCATACTTTTACAGACTCTATTTCTGTGGGACTAGATGTCCTTTTGTCAGCATCTGAAAATTTGGGATTTTAGGATCCCAACTCCTATAGAATAATGACAGTTCTCGTTGCTGTGTGAAAATGAAGTACGCCTAAAACCAGCATTTCCCATGAAGGCTGAAGCAGCCCTATATTTAAGAGTGGAGGGGTTCTCACAAACCACATGGTAATCTGAATATTTTGTACAGAAGAGGTTATTGCCACTGCACCGAACGCACAGGTGTCGATCCTAGACTTTATCAGTCTAATAGGAGTAGATTGTCATCTTATCCACAGAGTTGTATTAGACGATAAGTTGTCCTTGTCAGTATGGATTTGGCTGGAATTTGCACAGTGAAGCTCTTGAGAACGTAAAGCTTTATATATAGAGAGTTCAGCTTAAACAAATAAAATGCTCCACCGAGATAATGGAGTGGACAGTGGTTCTTAAACTGAGAGGTATGTTTACTAAGATTTTACGCCGTGTTTGCGTCACAAAAGTGATGCAAGACTATGGTAAATCTTTCTGCACCTATTTCCTTTCCAGCGTAAAATCTGTTTTACGTTGGACAATTACTTGAAAGCAGCGCATAGCCCTGCTTTGCATTACTTGGCACCAAGGGGGCATGCCATGGGTGGTGCATGAGCATTCCCAAGCAACCACCCAAGGTTTCCTATGCTAAGTCCTATTTGCTTAAAAGTGTAGACAAGGTATAGCGTCAGATAATAGCGCCCATTTGAGACAGGCGCTGTGAAGGAGAAATGCTTTTATTTCTCCTTTCTTTTCCACCTTTGCATGTGTGCTGCACTGTACAGCACACATACAAAGTGGGAAAAGGTTTAAAGTTAATCTAAGCATTGTATTTTGTACTGGAAGGATATCCTTCCAGTACAAAACGCATGTTAGACTCACGGAGACACCCTTGCAGTATGGTGCAAAGGTGTCCATGGTGCACGACCTCACATTTCCACGCCGGCGTTAGGGAGAAGGGAGTGTCATTTTTCTGTGAAATATGGCTTTCTCCTTGTCGCGCAGTGCAGCATTTGCGGCTGCTGCACTGCACTGCATGACTAAGTAGTTAATCTGGCCCTGACTGTGTTATGGTGAAGCACGTCAAAATTGGTACTGATAATGGTACGGATATTGGCTACTATAGCGCATATTTGCTTGGCAGAGAGCAAGCACTAGCAATTAAAAGTACAGCTTTTTTTCAGATTATTACAAACCACATTTGACTCTACATCATTCTGGGAATCACAGGGCTTTTGCTGCCCCCTCCTCTTCCAGTAACACTAATAAAAGAGCCTGGTTTACACCAAGAGAGTGGGGGCCCTCTTCTGTTGTCCAGTCTCGCTTGATAGCACACCCGTCAGCACAATGTATTACTGCCAGTGCTGTTTAATACACATGAAGTGGGCTTTGGCTCCACCCAGAGCAGTACAATTTTGTCACTTCATTCTGTTGGCTATTTGTTATATCATTGCGCCTTTTAGGAAGTGCTACCTTTGGAACGCAAGAGGGATTATTTTACATTTGAAAAGTACACTCAACAATCGCTCTGTTTGAAACAATCAATTCATTTATGTCCTATATGCATTCTATGTAGAAAGCATTTCTTTTAGCTGCTTTTTATCCCCAGCGCTGGCAAAGCAGACAGGGGAAGCTTAATGAGGTATACAGAACTCGTGCATGCAACGCATGGGAACAGCATTCGTGAATGCCTCTGCTTACGTGTGTTGCCATTCTGAAGCCGGGCCTATTGGCAGGGGCGGCTCCTCCGTAATGACGGAGGAGCGTCGCCTCACTGGCTCAAAGCCAGCAAGTGAAAAATAAAATGATATCTTAGTATTGTTTTATTTTGCATTTGCCAGCTCGGAGCCAGCTTGTGCAGGGAGGGGCGGGGCCAGGGTATGGGAGGGGAGGAGCAGTGCTATCTGCACTTTTAAGTGCGCATGTGTGTTTGGCCCGCCGTCTCAGGCCGGCCAAACACACATACCCACTTAGGTTTCTTCAGCCAGGCTGTATTGAGCAGCCAGACTGTAGATACCCCAGAGACTCCCTGTCCTGAGCGGATCGTCTTTTCAGCCCGCTCAGGCCAATCCCCGCGCTGCTCTCATATGAGATGGGAGTCTGATGCTTTCCCAGGAACTGCAGCAGAGGTGCGCGAGGAGGACTGCAGTACCAGGTAAGTGCCAATAACCCCGTCTCCCCACCTCGCTGCGCGCTACCCCGCATGCTTCCCACTGGTCCCCTCTCCCCTCTGCACCCCTCCAACCCCCGGCCGCCGGTATTTTATCGTGTCAGGCACCGCTGCCTATTGGCTTTGCAAATTGTTGCGTACTTATTACAGAGCTGATATGTGATAAAGGTGAAAGATGGATCAAACATGTAGAGAGATATACATTTGTGGTACGGATTAAGGTACTGCTGAATTGTAGCGCCTTTTGGGATTACAGAGTGGAAAGCCAATGACTTAAGTTGAGCCTGAATCTAGTTCTGAAGAGCCAGGGTTAATTTCCAGGGTACATTTTGATTGCAGCTGGAGTGCACCAAATAGGAGGTGTATTTACATAGAACAGTATTGTTTGTGGGAAATCAAGTTGAGATGAAATTACAGAAACCAGGATGTAATGCGGAAGGAGCATTTACAATGGGCACTTTTATTCAATTTATATAGCGTCAGCTTAACCCAAGGGCATTGGAGCTCATTACGTGAGCACTAGAATATATCACACCAGATCAGATTCATTTTTAGGTCTCTCTCCGAGACAATGCCTGCGCTGTTGCTTGCGGGACACTTTGTTTAAATTCAAGGGGCTTAGAGCCTGCCCATAAGTTACCATTTGTTTGTTTCATCATCACTCTCTTATCCTGGCTTTTCATTGGTCAGCGAATGCTAGTTTCATTTCTCTTCATGTTTGTCCCTTCAGTGGAGCATGGGCCAAGTGCTTCTTACGGTCGGCAGTCAGTGTCCATCCACTGGTCGCGTGCTTCCAGAGGTACTTTTTTATTTAAGTTGTAGCACTTGATAAGAGTACATTTGTTTGCAGGCTGTCTCCCTCCTCCCCAATCCCGTTCCGCATCGTTGCTTGCCTGTCTCCCTCCCGCGTTGTTGGCCTCTTGTGCTTGCTTGCCCTGTCTCTCACGTGCATTGTTGCTTGCCCTGCTTCCCCTCCACCGTTGTTGCGTGCCTGGACCCCGTGCCCCCTCCCACATTGTTTCCACATTGTTATTGCTTACCCCGATTCCATCTCCCACTGAGTTTACATGAGCCATTCCCTCTGCCCCTCCCCCATCGTTGCTTGCCTTGTGCCCCTGCCACCCTCCCCCATCGTTGCTTGTCCCGTACCCCGACATCCTTTTCCCCATTGTTGCTTGTCCCGTACCCCACCCTTCCCCTCATTGTTGCTTGCCCAGTCTTTCTGACCCTCACCCCATTGTTGCTTGCCCCTTTCCCCGCCTCCTCCTACCAGAAAAAAAAAATCAATCAGACATGGCCAGCTCTAGCCATATCATAGCGCTATTTTCCCTAAACATTGATAAAGCCAATAGGTCTCGCCTATGCGAGGTCTGATGGCTTTGTCAATGTTTTTTGCCATGTTGTACAGATGCGTGGCTGCTGTGCAGCATGGTTTAAAATCAAATAAAAAAGCACTGTAAAGGAGCAAGCATTGACCGCGTCATCGCACTTTTATGTTTTACATTCAACCATGCTGCACAGCAGCCGCACTGCTGTACCTGGCTAAGAAAAAGCATAGACAAAGACATTAGATCTCACATAAGTACGACTTATTGCCTTTGCTAATGCTTGTTTTTTAAGGCACTGGTTAAGCCACTTTTCTAGGATCATCGCAGGTTAAGTCTGCAGGACTCGAACTTGATTCGCCAGTTTTAAAGTAGGAAGCTAGGCCATGGCATGATTTAAATATACGTTATACATACATATATATATTCACATATATATTTTAATGCACCTTTAGAATTTGAATCACAGAGGCGATTTCAATCAAATCTCAATAATCATGAGACTGATCCTGAAATAAACCCCAGATTGAAAACAGTTATGTGTTTTATTTACCAATTGATCCTTCCTTATCTGGTGTTCTATAGCGCTGCTTGTATATAGCAGTGAAGCCTTTCAGATGATAGGGCAATGTTTGCGTCATATGCGTTCTTGTTAGATGTCCTATGAGAAAACTGTAAGTTAAGCGCGTCGCAGTAGAAGTTATATGTCATGTGAGAAAACTGTAAGATAAGCGCGTCGCAATAAAATTCGTTTCCCCATCTGCGTCGAGGTAGTACCGTACAGATATATAACGGTTTCGCCCTACACAGAATAAGAGTCTGTATTAAGATCAATTTTCTTTCTTTAACCAAGTATGGATAACCCTGCAGTAACAAGGCTTTCAAAAATTGAGTGAAACTCTTAAATGTTCCTCTCCACGGAAATCTTTAGTAAAAGGCGAAAGATTTATTCGGTTTGAAGAGAAACCAGAGTATGAGTAATTTACACACTGACGGTGGCCCCCGGAAACAGCTTTCCACAGAATGTCAGGGTGATTTACTCTACTAAATCCATCATTGATAACCCTTCAAAATATAACCAACTCGTGATAAGCCTTGTAATCCGGTACATTGACAAACACTTGTTGAGACAATCGCAACAAAAGCGGGACGCACTAGTGACACGGACTTATGGGTATGCAAATTTCGTCTTCGGTCACGTGACAGGAAAGGCTGTAACACTTCTCCCAGCTCAAGTCCTAACGTCGGCTCCTCTTACTCTACACATTCTGAATGGTGCAGCGTTCGGAGCCTCGCGCAGGCTTTTGTGAGTCTCGGTGGCTCCCAAGAGGAGGACTTTTACATGCCACCATCAAGGCATGCTGGCTGGCTCATTAATCTTCTTTCCGAGACGACAATGAACGAGCCAGTGTGTTTTCTACTTGCAGCCTATATGGCTGCATCAGCTGCTGTAAGAAAACAAGCATTGGCAGAGAGGCAAAATGCTGACTAACGGCTTTGCCAATGCTTTTCGTAAATGTTGTATAGCATCGGCAAGATGCTGTGCAACATGGCCAAAAGAAAACAAAACAATAAAACCAGCGATGATGTGGGCATTTTGTAGGTGCGCGCGTGCATCATTACGCATGCGCAATTACAAAATGAGACAGGCACCATTTTTTTTTATTCACTGATCCAAAATGGACGGATTAAAAACAAAAAAATGAAAAAAGTAGGGAGGGCTGACATGTAATTTGCTGCCTTTTCTTCCCCATCACCCTCCCAAAAAAATAAATAAATAAAATCTTTCAAAAAGCCCCTGGGCATTGGGGGGCAGGAGAGGAGGCAGCAGGAAGTGGGCAAGGGGAGGTTAAAAGCAGCACACAAGAAGGAGCAACGTGGAGGTTGGGGGATGAAGCACATACGTGAGAATGCAGCATTTTGCGCCAGGAGGGAGGGAGTTTGGAAGGGGGATAAGCAGACAAGAGAAAGCTTGCTACATGAGGGGGGAAAGCACACCTAGGAGAGAGCTGGCAAACACAAGCAGCCAAGGTTCGAGCTTCGGGGTCGCGTCCACATCCTGTGATTCTGGGCAAAGCACTTAGGGGCCTATTAGCAATAACCGGCGATAATTATCGCTAAGCGCAGTTAGCGCTAGGATAATTATCGCCGGCTATCGCAGGTTTCTATCGCGGAGATAGCGTGCTATCAGCAACGCTTATCTCCAAAGCGATAGAAACCCTGAGAACAGTGTGAATATCGGTTGAAAACAAGCGATATTCACACTGTGACCAGTGTTAGCTTGGCGATAGGGCTGAGGGGGATTTAGCCATGTAATCCACCTCCCATTGGATTACATGGCTAAGTCAGGGTGAGACCAGGCGTTAACAAACCAGCGCTAAACGTGTTTAGCGCTAGTTCGTTAATCACCTCCCCTGCCTCGCTAATAGGCGATAGCGAGCTTAGCGACTGTTTCCAGTCGCTTTTAGGTTGGGAACGCCTACTTTGCATGCCATTAGCGATAAATATCGCTGGCATGCAAAGCGGCACCCAACCCGGTTGCTATCGCCTAGAAGCTGTCGCTAACAGCAGTTAGCGACAGCTTGCTAATAGGGCGTTTGAATTATCGCCGCTTTAGCGGGAAAAAGTCCCGCTAAAGCGGCGATCGAGCCCTTGATAATATGCCCCTTAATCTCCCCGTGCCTACCAACAAATAAAAAATAAAAAAATGAATGTGTCCTTGTGTAACGTAACCGGTGCTCATGTAAAGTGCTCCAATACCTTCGGTTCGAGTTCGCGCTATATAAATCTGCAAAAAAAATAAAAAATCATGGAGTGCTTAGAGAAAAAAGTAGGTTCCTAAAAGTGAGCAGTGAAAGGATAGAAGCCAGCCAATCAGAGAGTTGGTAAAGAGGTTATGCTCCAGGGCAAGGACAAACACAGAGGCCCAGGTTTGCAAAGATTTTGCATCAGGGTTGCGTCACTTTTTTATGCAGTCCCGACGCTAAATTATGTTTGGTATTTACAAAGCAACGCAAATGTTGATTTGCGTGGCTTTGTAAGAAAAAGTAAAGAAATGCAGTGCTTTGCATTGCCTTAGGTTACCTTGCGTCAGGGAAGCATTCCGTGGGTGGTGCATGGGCCTTTCCATACATACACCTATGGATCTGAAGCAAACCCATATTATCAAAGAGATGTAGACATGGGTCTGCTCCAAAATGGCGCACCTATAAATTTTCATACATTATTCAACACCAAAATGACAAAAATCCAATCAGTGGGACCGGAGATATGCAATTTCGAAGATTATGGGTAAGTATAGCGTCTACAAGCACAAAGTGCCACTCACAGTTATCTGGTGGTGCCAGATTGGGTGATAGTCACATGTTTAGGCGAACGCGATGGAGCATGGACTGGATACAGGGACCAGGTTAGTCTCGTTGAAAAAGTTACCTACTCAAAGATCGGCGCCAAGAGTCCAGTTCACGGTGGAGGAGCCGTCGAGGAGCAGGGAAAGCGTTCTGTGTGGTTGTTGCTGTAGCTCAAAGAGCAGGGCGGGCCTTCCGGACGATCGTCCCTGAAGTGCAAAGAACTTGTAGGGTGTTGCGGACAGTCTTTTCTCTATCTTCGCGTTGGAGGTCACCACGGGCTTTCGAAACTAGCGCAAAATGCAGATCTTGCGTTGTCGCTTAATGACGTGCGAAGAGCCGGGTTCTCCGGAGCTTCAGGATGGCGGGCGGCAAGCTCTTTGGTGCGTTCGTGGTCGCAAACAGCCCTAAACGTCAGGATTTCTCCTTTTCTTTCAGGAGGAGCTCAATTGATGACACACCAAGGGTCCAGGACCTGGGAGGCACCCCTTGGGGATCAGGTACTCACTCCAGCAGAGGCCCGCAGGGCTCAGGCAGGTTTAGTTGCAGGTCCAGGCAGGTGCCGTACAGCAAGTCAGATGGGCAGTTGCGGGGAGGCCTCCAGAGCTTGTTGTGTCCCTGTAGCTGAGAACAGGAGGCCAGCTAACTGGCAGCAGTGTTTCTCCTGTAGTGACCACAGGTCCAGGAGTGTACTAAAGAGTGGGTCTAAGGGTCCTCTCTTTTCACCTGACACCAGCTTTGAAGCGGAAGAAGCTTTTGGAGACCTCCCCCCTCCCCCCCCCAGAGTTGTCTGTAAATTCCTGCCTCCCTGCCCTGGCTCCACTGGGTCTGGGTTCACAAAAAGCTAGTGTGAAGTTCTTTGTGTGTGGACTGAGGCAAATCCTTTGAAGTGCAAGTGTGGTAGGTGACTGCCCTGTCCCTCTCATTAATTCAGGGTGGCCCATCCTGCCAACATCCAGTCCATGTTTTGTTATACTGTCTGGGAGAAATACACATAAAAAAGCCACCTGCCAACTACACCTAGTCATGGGACGCAGGAACAGGCTGCTGGCACCAAATGGATAGGACAAGAGAATGCCAACTTTCTAAATGTCTTCTTTTCAGAATTGTAACTGAAAATCAGACTTTAAAATTAAAGAGTGTTTTAAATTACAATTCATTTGAGTGCAAACATGACATTTCTACCCGTTCCAAATCAAAAGTCATCACTTATTAGATGTAATAAGGTATCTCAATGTTATCATAAGGGAGAAGTAGGGAAAAAGAAATTTAAGAGTTTTTCATTACCAGGACCTGTAAAACTTGAAAGTACATATCCAAGTTTTCAAATAAACTGCACCCTGCCATATAGGCTGTTTAGGGCTTACCCTAGGGGTGACTTATATGTATTAAAGAGTAAGGTTTAGGCCTGGCAAAAAGTTTGGTTTTCCATGTCAAAATGGCAGTTCAAAACTGCACACAGGCTGCAATGGCAGACCTGGCACATGTTTGAAAAGGCTACTTAAGTGGGTGGCACAATAAGTGCTGCAGGCCCACTAGTAGCATTTAATTTACATGCCCTGGGTACCTGTAGTTCCAGTTTACGAGGGACTTATAAGTAAATTAAATGCGCCAATTGGGTGTAAATCAATTTTACCATGCTTAAAGGAGTGAGCACAAGCACTTTAGCTCTGGTTAGCAGTGGTAAAGTGCACAGAGTCCTAAAGCCAACAAAAACTAATTTAGCAAAACTGAAAGGGTGAAGGTAAAAAGTTTGGGGGACTACCACCCAAGGGTCTCAGGTCTAAGACTGATCATAATTCAGGCACCCTAGCACTGTGGCACAAGGGCACCTACAATGGCGCAAGGAAGCAAAAAGTGCACCAGCGCAAGGAGAGAGAAGAACTCAATCAATCAATCAATCAGGGAATTGTAAGCGCGCTACTCACCCGTGAGGGTCTCAAGGCGCTGAGGGGGGGGTCCGCAGATCTGTTTAGCCGAAGAGCCAGGTCTTGAGGGTCTTCCTGAAGGTGTTCAGGGAGGGGGCGCGTCTGATGTCTGCCGGTAGCTCGTTCCAGGTCTTGGCTGCAATGTGAGAGAAGGATCTTCCGCCTGCTCTGGCTCTGTGGATGCGCGGGGTTTCGGCCAGTGCGAGGTTGGAAGATCGGAGGTTTCTTTTGGGTACGTGGAAGTTGATTCTGTCGTTGAGGTATTTGGGTCCGTTGTTGTGTAGGCATTTGTAGGCATGAGTGAGGATTTTGAAAGTGACTCTTTTCTCCACGGGGAGCCAATGGAGACTTCGTAGGTGTTGGCTGATGTGTTCGTGTCGGGGGATGCCGAGGACGAGTCTGGCGGCAGTGTTCTGTATTGTCTGGAGTTTGCGGAGTAGGGACTTGTTGATGCCGGCTTAGAGTGTGTTTCCATAGTCCAGTCTGCTGGTGATGAGTGCGTGGGTGACTGTCTTCCTTGACTCAGGGGGGATCCACTTGAAGGTCTTGCGGAGGATGCGGAGGGTGTTGAAGCAGCTGGAGGTGACGGCGTTGACCTGTCGGTTCATGGTGAGTGATGAGTCGAGTTCGATGCCGAGGTTCTTGGCGTGGTCTGAGGGGGTAGGTGGGCTTCCGAGGGCGGTAGGCCACCAGGTGCTGTCCCATGCTGAAGGGGTGGTACCGAGGACGAGGACTCTGCCATTTCTTTGAAGATATGGTGCAGTTCTGCTCTCCCCCTTTCACGCAAGACAGAGCAGCAACTTTACTTGCTGCGCTGCGTTGTGTGAATTCTTTGTAAAAATGCTGCTTCATCTGTAGTCCCTCCTCAGCCCTGTCATCCATCAAATGGCAGTGTTCAGCAAAACCAGTCAGCAGCTCCTTGCTAACAAAAGGCCTCACAGAATAACTAAAGGAACCCTGTCTGCACTCCCCTCTCCCTCCAGCTACGGGAATGAAAGCAATACACTTCCACTGCCTGTGAGCTCAATCCTCACTTTCATCTTGTGCCAGACCAGGTGAGGTGTATCCAAAAAGGTTCCCACTGGTCTCCATTATTCTGGCTGACTCACAAACAGCATGCATGTGCCACGCAGGCTACACACATCAACATGCTTAAGGCAGTCTCTGGATCTTGGAGCTAAGGTCTAGGTAAGTTCACAGAAGTGGAAATTTACACAAATGGGACAGTAGGCCTTCAATCCGGAGACACATATAAAAAAGGTCTGATCACGCTATTAATTCTCAAAACATGGCATGCTACCACCACTCTATGTACTAAACCCATGACAGGGACAGTAGTCTACTGTCACCAAATGAGGACACGTCTTTTGCGGCCCTCCAGGTCACAGGATTAATGTGATGCCAGGGCCAAACAAATCCCAAATTAGGGTACCAGATACATGCAGTCATTCACTCGGGGCAGGGGAACACACGCTTATACCATGCAGGGAGCGTTCAAGTCCCATCAGAAACCTCCCCAGGATCTTTCTCGTGTCAATGTCATGTGAGGGGTCACAGTTTCCTGAATTTTGACCTAAATAATGATGCAATACAGTTAAGGTGGACCTGGTGATCACTACTGATGAACCACCAGGATCCCCCTTAGAACAACATTAATTGAAGAGATATTCATTACGATTTTGACTGATTCTACAAGTAAGCGTGAAAGAGGGTTTGACGGATTGAGTAAATTGTGTGTTCCTAGTAGAGAACCCGGAATCCAGAGTACCTCGTGTAGAAGGCTTAAAAGCATTTCACTGCTAGTTCAGTTTACTTTGGTACTTTGAGGGAATGGGGTATCCTAAAGCTAAGGTTATAGATGCCACATAAGACTCATACTTTCACAGACTCTATTTCTGTGGGACTAGATGTCCTTTTGTCAGCATCTGAAAATTTGGGATTTTAGGATCCCAACTCCTATCGAATAATGACAGTTCTCGTTGCTGTGTGAAAATGAAGTACGCCTAAAACCAGCATTTCCCATGAAGGCTGAAGCAGCCCTATATTTAAGAGTGGAGGGGTTCTCACAAACCACATGGTAATCTGAATATTTTGTACAGAAGAGGTTATTGCCACTGCACCGAACGCACAGGTGTCGATCCTAGACTTTATCAGTCTAATAGGAGTAGATTGTCATCTTATCCACAGAGTTGTATTAGACGATAAGTTGTCCTTGTCAGTATGGATTTGGCTGGAATTTGCACAGTGAAGCTCTTGAGAACGTAAAGCTTTATATATAGAGAGTTCAGCTTAAACAAATAAAATGCTCCACCCGAGATAATGGAGTGGACAGTGGTTCTTAAACTGAGAGGTATGTTTACTAAGATTTTACGCCGTGTTTGCGTCACAAAAGTGATGCAAGACTATGGTAAATCTTTCTGCACCTATTTCCTTTCCAGCGTAAAATCTGTTTTACGTTGAAAATTACTTGAAAGCAGCGTATAGCGCTGCTTTGCATTACTTGGCACCAAGGGGGCATGCCATGGGTGGTGCATGAGCATTCCCAAGCAACCACCCAAGGTTTCCTATGCTAAGTCCTATTTGCTTAAAAGTGTAGACAAGGTATAGCGTCAGATAATAGCGCCCATTTGAGACAGGCGCTGTGAAGGAGAAATGCTTTTATTTCTCCTTTCTTTTCCACCTTTGCATGTGTGCTGCACTGTACAGCACACATACAAAGTGGGAAAAGGTTTAAAGTTAATCTAAGCATTGTATTTTGTACTGGAAGGATATCCTTCCAGTACAAAACGCATGTTAGACTCACGGAGACACCCTTGCAGTATGGTGCAAAGGTGTCCATGGTGCCGACCTCACATTTCCACGCCGGCGTTAGGGAGAAGGGAGTGTCATTTTTCTGTGAAATATGGCTTTCTCCTTGTCGCGCAGTGCAGCATTTGCGGCTGCTGCACTGCACTGCATGACTAAGTAGTTAATCTGGCCCTGAATGTGTTATGGTGAAGCACGTCAAAATTGGTACTGATAATGGTACGGATATTGGCTACTATAGCGCATATTTGCTTGGCAGAGAGCAAGCACTAGCAATTAAAAGTACAGCTTTTTTCAGATTATTACAAACCACATTTGACTCTACATCATTCTGGGAATCACAGGGCTTTTGCTGCCCCTCCTCTTCCAGTAACACTAATAAAAGAGCCTGGTTTACACCAAGAGAGTGGGGGGCCCTCTTCTGTTGTCCAGTCTCGCTTGATAGCACACCCGTCAGCACAATGTATTACTGCCAGTGCTGTTTAATACACATGAAGTGGGCTTTGGCTCCACCCAGAGCAGTACAATTTTGTCACTTCATTCTGTTGGCTATTTGTTATATCATTGCGCCTTTTAGGAAGTGCTACCTTTGGAACGCAAGAGGGATTATTTTACATTTGAAAAGTACACTCAACAATCGCTCTGTTTGAAACAATCAATTCATTTATGTCCTATATGCATTCTATGTAGAAAGCATTTCTTTTTAGCTGCTTTTTATCCCCAGCGCTGGCAAAGCAGACAGGGGAAGCTTAATGAGGTATACAGAACTCGTGCATGCAACGCATGGGAACAGCATTCGTGAATGCCTCTGCTTACGTGTGTTGCCATTCTGAAGCCGGGCCTATTGGCAGGGGCGGCTCCCCCGTAATGACGGAGGAGCGTCGCCTCACTGGCTCAAAGCCAGCAAGTGAAAAATAAAATGATATCTTAGTATTGTTTTATTTTGCATTTGCCAGCTCGGAGCCAGCTTGTGCAGGGAGGGGCGGGGCCAGGGTATGGGAGGGGGAGGAGCAGTGCTATCTGCACTTTTAAGTGCGCATGTGTGTTTGGCCCGCCGTCTCAGGCCGGCCAAACACACATACCCACTTAGGTTTCTTCAGCCAGGCTGTATTGAGCAGCCAGACTGTAGATACCCCAGAGACTCCCTGTCCTGAGCGGATCGTCTTTTCAGCCCGCTCAGGCCAATCCCCGCGCTGCTCTCATATGAGATGGGAGTCTGATGCTTTCCCAGGAACTGCAGCAGAGGTGCGCGAGGAGGACTGCAGTACCAGGTAAGTGCCAATAACCCCGTCTCCCCACCTCGCTGCGCGCTACCCCGCATGCTTCCCACTGGTCCCCTCTCCCCCTCCGCACCCCTCCAACCCCCCCGCCGCCGGTATTTTATCGTGTCAGGCACCGCTGCCTATTGGCTTTGCAAATTGTTGCGTACTTATTACAGAGCTGATATGTGATAAAGGTGAAAGATGGATCAAACATGTAGAGAGATATACATTTGTGGTACGGATTAAGGTACTGATGAATTGTAGCGCCTTTTGGGATTACAGAGTGGAAAGCCAATGACTTAAGTTGAGCCTGAATCTAGTTCTGAAGAGCCAGGGTTAATTTCCAGGGTACATTTTGTTTGCAGCTGGAGTGCACCAAATAGGAGGTGTATTTACATAGAACAGTATTGTTTGTGGGAAATCAAGTTGAGATGAAATTACAGAAACCAGGATGTAATGCGGAAGGAGCATTTACAATGGGCACTTTTATTCAATTTATATAGCGTCAGCTTAACCCAAGGGCATTGGAGCTCATTACGTGAGCACTAGAATATATCACACCAGATCAGATTCATTTTTAGGTCTCTCTCCGAGACAATGCCTGCGCTGTTGCTTGCGGGACACTTTGTTTAAATTCAAGGGGCTTAGAGCCTGCCCATAAGTTACCATTTGTTTGTTTCATCATCACTCTCTTATCCTGGCTTTTTATTGGTCAGCGAATGCTAGTTTCATTTCTCTTCATGTTTGTCCCTTCAGTGGAGCATGGGCCAAGTGCTTCTTACGGTCGGCAGTCAGTGTCCATCCACTGGTCGCGTGCTTCCAGAGGTACTTTTTTATTTAAGTTGTAGCACTTGATAAGAGTACATTTGTTTGCAGGCTGTCTCCCTCCTCCCCAATCCCGTTCCGCATCGTTGCTTGCCTGTCTCCCTCCCGCGTTGTTGGCCTCTTGTGCTTGCTTGCCCTGTCTCTCACGTGCATTGTTGCTTGCCCTGCTTCCCCTCCACCGTTGTTGCGTGCCTGGACCCCGTGCCCCCTCCCACATTGTTTCCACATTGTTATTGCTTACCGCGATTCCATCTACCACTGAGTTTACATGAGCCATTCCCTCTGCCCCTCCCCCATCGTTGCTTGCCTTGTGCCCCAGCCACCCTCCCCCATCGTTGCTTGTCCCGTACCCCGACATCCTTTTCCCCATTGTTGCTTGTCCCGTACCACACCCTTCCCCCTCATTGTTGCTTGCCCAGTCTTTCTGACCCTCACCCCATTGTTGCTTGCCCCTTTCCCCGCCTCCTCCTACCAGAAAAAAAAAAATCAATCAGACATGGCCAGCTCTAGCCATATCATAGCGCTATTTTCCCTAAACATTGATAAAGCCAATAGGTCTCGCCTATGCGAGGTCTGATGGCTTTGTCAATGTTTTTTGCCATGTTGTACAGATGCGTGGCTGCTGTGCAGCATGGGGTTTAAAATCAAATAAAAAAGCACTGTAAAGGAGCAAGCATTGACCGCGTCATCGCACTTTTATGTTTTACATTCAACCATGCTGCACAGCAGCCGCACTGCTGTACCTGGCTAAGAAAAGGCATAGACAAAGACATTAGATCTCACATAAGTACGACTTATTGCCTTTGCTAATGCTTGTTTTTTAAGGCACTGGTTAAGCCACTTTTCTAGGATCATCGCAGGTTAAGTCTGCAGGACTCGAACTTGATTCGCCAGTTTTAAAGTAGGAAGCTAGGCCATGGCATGATTTAAATATACGTTATACATACATATATATATTCACATATATATTTTAATGCACCTTTAGAATTTGAATCACAGAGGCGATTTCAATCAAATCTCAATCATGAGACTGATCCTGAAATAAACCCCAGATTGAAAACAGTTATGTGTTTTATTTACCAATTGATCCTTCCTTATCTGGTGTTCTATAGCGCTGATTGTATATAGCAGTGAAGCCTTTCAGATGATAGGGCAATGTTTGCGTCATATGCGTTCTTGTTAGATGTCCTATGAGAAAACTGTAAGTTAAGCGCGTCGCAGTAGAAGTTATATGTCATGTGAGAAAACTGTAAGATAAGCGCGTCGCAATAAAATTCGTTTCCCCATCTGCGTCTAGGTAGTACTGTACAGATATAACAGCTTTTTCCTACACAGATTAAGACTCTGTTTAAGATCGATTTTCTTTCTTTAACCAAGTAAGGGTAACCCTGCAGTAGCAAGGCTTTCAAAAATTGAGCGAAACTCTTAAATGTTCCTCTCCACGGAAATCTTTAGTAAAAGGCGAAAGATTTATTCGGTTTGAAGAGAAACCAGAGTATGAGAAATTTACACACTGACGGTGGCCCCCGGAAACAGCATTCCACAGAATGTCATGGTGATTTACTCTACTAAATCCATCATTGATAACTCTTCAAAATATAACCAACTCGTGATAAGCCTTGTAATCCGGTACATTGACAAACACTTGTTGAGACAATCGCAACAAAAGCGGGACGCACTAGTAACACGGACTTATGGGTATGCAAATTTCGTCTTCGGTCACGTGACAGGAAAGGCTGTAACACTTCTCCCAGCTCAAGTCCTAACGTCGGCTCCTTTTACTCTACACATTCTGAATGGTGCAGCGTTCGGAGCCTCGCGCAGGCTTTTGTGAGTTTCGGTGGTTCCCAAGAGGAGGACTTTTACATGCCACCATCAAGGCATGCTGGCTGGCTCATTAATCTTCTTTCCGAGACGACAATGAACGAGCCAGTGTGTTTTCTACTTGCAGCCTATATGGCTGCATCAGCTGCTGTAAGAAAACAAGCATTGGCAGAGAGGCAAAATGCTGACTAACGGCTTTGCCAATGCTTTTCGTAAATGTTGTATAGCATCGGCAAGATGCTGTGCAACATGGCCAAAAGAAAACAAAACAATAAAACCAGCGATGATGTGGGCATTTTGTAGGTGCGCGCGTGCATCATTACGCATGCGCAATTACAAAATGAGACAGGCACCATTTTTTTTTATTCACTGGTCCAAAATGGACGGATTAAAAACAAAAAAATGAAAAAAGTAGGGAGGGCTGACATGTAATTTGCTGCCTTTTCTTCCAAATCACCCTCCCAAAAAAAAAAAAAAAATCTTTCAAAAAGCCCCTGGGCATTGGGGGGCAGGAGAGGAGGCAGCAGGAAGTGGGCAAGGGGAGGTTAAAAGCAGCACACAAGAAGGAGCAACGTGGAGGTTGGGGGATGAAGCACATACGTGAGAATGCAGCATTTTGCGCCAGGAGGGAGGGAGTTTGGAAGGGGGATAAGCAGACAAGAGAAAGCTTGCTACATGAGGGGGACAAGCACACCTATGTAATATGTAAGGTAATGTATATTTTGTAAGTGTGTGTTACTTTAAGGTACAACTCTATATTGGAATGTGGAACTGTTTAGTGTTCGGGGGATTCGGGATTCTTGGAAAGAGAACTGCTGTGCCGTGGATATTGGAGGTCGTGGGTCCTGTGGGGCAGATTTACAAGCCCCTTGCGCCACTTTTGCGCCGCCGTTGCGTCACTTCTGTGACGCAACGGCGGCGTAAAGCCAGCGCCATGCTGCGGGGTATTTACAACGTGACGCATCTAGGGAGATGCGTCACGTTGTAAAGCCCTGCGCCACATGAAACCTGCGTCAGGTTTCATGTGGGCGTTCCGGAGCAGGGGGGGGCGTTCCGGCGCAGGAACGCCTCGCAAAAGTGGCTGAGTGAAATCTACTAGATTTCACTCAGTCACTTTTCCGACCCCGGTGCGTCTAAACCTTGCGCCTGCTTGAAGCAGGCGTAAGGTGTGACGCACCATGTGCAAGATAGGCCGGGTCGGCACAGTGCTGGAGTTGCGTCGCGCCCGCGACACAACTCCAGCACTGCGCCAACGTTACGGCGGCAGATGCGACACGCATCTGCATTTCCTTGCGCCATGATGCGCCGCATTGTAAATGCGGCGCATCAGTGGTGGCGCAAGGATGGTGATGCATGTCGCAAGTTTCCTGGCGCATCCCTGCTGATTTGCAGGGATGCGCCAGGAATTGTAAATCTGCCCCCGTATGTGTAATAAACTTTTATTCACTTGTTCTTTGCTTCGCCTTGGATTTATACGCACATACTACATAATTTGGCGACGATTCTTCTGGACCCACCGACAAGAGGAGTTTCTACGTGAAGACTATGGGGCCGATTCCGATCTCGGTCGGAGGCGCACCCAATACCATTCGGTCGGGAAAAAAGCCATGCGAAAGCCTATTTCCCGACCGATCCGTACAGCACACCGAACGAGTAAGTACGATGCGCACAACAGCAAAGAATCCGGCCGAGCCGTACTCACCCAAACCAGGTCCTGTTCCCCGACCGAGGCGAATCCGGAAACGCTGAATCGAGTCGCACGGAAGGGAAAATGCAGCTCCGTCCGGCCGAACGAGTACGATGCGCTTTCCGTACGTGCCGAACCCGTCGCTACGCACGGCACGTCAAAGCATCCGGGAGAGGCGCACATAAGCTCCGATTCGCGCCACAACACGATCCACGGCTCCGAGACGAACACGGCAGCGACGAGGACGACGCGAAGCGACGAGGAGAAGCGACGAGGACGACGCGAAGCAACGAGAAGGACGAACGACACGAACCAACCATGAATCCCTTCGTCCCGATCATACCAATATTCTACATTTACTACCGGAACAGGCACGGACGCGTACGGCGCAGAAGGTAAGCCAGACACCAACCACAAAACACATACAACACGTACACGACACATCACACACACACAGAGGGATGCAGAATATACTTACACCAGCAACAGCAGCACCATAGGGGCGGGATGCCCATCACCAATGCCACATATGCACACAGGGGCCTGAATGCGCACCACCACCCCTACCCAGGGGGGCAGGATGCCTACCACTACTACCACCCTTACCCAGGGGGGCAGGATGCCTACCACTACTACCACCCTTACCCAGGGGGGCAGGATGCCTACCACTACTACCACCCTTAGCCAGGGGGCTGGATGCCTACCACCACCCTTAGCCAGGGGGGCTGGATGCCTACCACTACTACCACCCTCACCCAGGGGGGCTGGATGCCTACCACCACCCTTAGCCAGGGGGGCTGGATGCCTACCACTACTACCACCCTCACCCAGGGTGGGCAGGATGCCTACCACTACTACCACCCTTACCCAGGGGGGCAGGATGCCTACCACTACTACCACCCTTACCCAGGGGGGCAGGATGCCTACCACCACCCTTAGCCAGGGGGGCTGGATGCCTACCACTACTACCACCCTCACCCAGGGGGGCTGGATGCCTACCACTACTACCACCCTTACCCAGGGAGGGCAGGATGCCTACCACTACTACCACCCTCACCAAGGGGGGCTGGATGCCTACCACCACCCTTAGCCAGGGGGGCTGGATGCCTACCACCACTACCACCCTCACCCAGGGGGGCAGGATGCCTACCACTACTACCACCCTTACCCAGGGGGGCAGGATGCCTACCACTACTACCACCCTTATCCAGGGGGGCAGGATGCCTACCACTACTACCACCCTTACCCAGGGGGGCAGGATGCCTACCACTACTAACACCCTCACCCAGGGGGGGCTGGATGCCTACCACCACCCTTAGCCAGGGGTGGCTGGATGCCTACCACTACAACCACCCTTACCCAGGGGGGCAGGATGCCTACCACTACTACCACCCTTAGCCAGGGGGGCTGGATGCCTACCACCACCCTTAGCCAGGGGGGCTGGATGCCTACCACTACTACCACCCTCACCCAGGGGGGCAGGATGCCTACCACTACTACCACCCTCACCCAGGGTGGGCAGGATGCCTACCACTACTACCACCCTTACCCAGGGGGGCAGGATGCCTACCACTACTACCACCCTTACCCAGGGGGGCAGGATGCCTACCACTACTACCACCCTCACCCAGGGGGGCTGGATGCCTACCACCACCCTTAGCCAGGGGGGCTGGATGCCTACCACTACTACCACCCTTACCCAGGGGGCAGGATGCCTACCACCACCCTTAGCCAGGGGGGCTGGATGCCTACCACCACCCTTAGCCAGGGGGGCTGGATGCCTACCACTACTACCACCCTCACCCAGGGGGGCAGGATGCCTACCACTACTACCACCCTCACCCAGGGTGGGCAGGATGCCTACCACTACTACCACCCTTACCCAGGGGGCAGGATGCCTACCACTACTACCACCCTTACCCAGGGGGCTGGATGCCTACCACTACTACCACCCCCACTCATAGGATGGACAATGCATGACACAACCAGCACACCACAACCTAGGGAATGCAAGAAGAAGACATCCCCCAACACCATGACAAGCGTGTGTAGACTGTGTCAAATGCCTACAACACCGAACATGACTTTGAACATACAATGTGACCCCCTAGCACATGTGCCACACATATATGTGTGTGGCACCCACAATGCAAGCAGGCCATGACCATTGTGGCAATGGGGTCCAAACCCCCATCATCACAGTGACCAAAAGGTAAGTGTGGGGTCCATAGCTGAAGCACATTTTGAACATTGTGGCAATGGGGTCCAAACCCCCATCATCACAGTGACCAAAATGTAAGTGTGGGGTCCATAGCTGAAGCACATTTCAAACATTGTGGCAATGGGGTCCAAACCCCCATCATCACAGTGACCAAAATGTAAGTGTGGGGTCCATAGCTGAAGCACACTTTGAACAATGTGGCAATGGGGTCCAAACCCCCATCATCACAGTGACCAAAAGGTAAGTGTGGGGTCCATAGCTGAAGCACATTTCGAACATTGTGGCAATGGGGTCCAAACCCCCATCATCACAGTGACCAAAATGTAAGTGTGGGGTCCATAGCTGAAGCACATTTCGAACATTGTGGCAATGGGGTCCAAACCCCCATCATCACAGTGACCAAAATGTAAGTGTGGGGTCCATAGCTGAAGCACACTTTGAACATTGTGGCAATGGGTTCCAAACCCCCATCATCACAGTGACCAAAATGTAAGTGTGGGGTCCATAGCTGAAGCACATTTCGAACATTGTGGCAATGGGGTCCAAACCCCCATCATCACAGTGACCAAAAGGTAAGTGTTGACAAAGAAAGAGGTGCAACTGCCAAACTGCATGGATGATTCCTGGTCACAGAACAACAAACACATCAGTGGCAAAGTAGTGTATGTGTCCCATTGCAACATAAATTGGGGGAGCCAAATCCTGCAGTGCAAATAAGATATACCTTTGGCCATGTGCAGACAAACAACACCCATGGGGGCTGACACCGTCAACAATCATCAATGACACAATGACAGAAGTGACCATCAGAATGCAGACCCACATATTTGCACCAATGGGCACACAACTGCAGATACCCTGTTGAGACTGCAGATGTGAGGTGAACAGATACCATACCATGGCAGCAATGGGACACACAAACCATGATCATTGTGCTGACCGATGACCTAGGAGTCCCAGGGACAGCAGGGGAAACCCACCAAACTACATACAGCCAATGGCACACCCAAGATATGCCAATGCAGTGGTGCAGATGCACAAACACAAACAGGCAGACCCACACTGCACATCATACACAACAGGTGAGGGGGGAGTGCCAGTGTCCCCAGGCAACCACACAACACATGAGGAGACCTGAATACCAATCATACAGATGTGCATACAGTGCCACACAAAGGTAACTCATGGATCCAAATCCCCTATGTGGGCAAGCAGGCATTGTCAGATGAGAGGGAGCACAAATCACACATGTCACACAGGCACGTAGGGACAGCAACTGACACAGCAAGACACAGACACACCACAGCACCACCCCCAGGGCCCCCACAATGTGGTGACCCTGGGCTGCATTACAATCCCACTGTGATGACAAAGCTAAATGTTGTTCACACTGTGAACCACAGTCATGTGTACTGAGCAACTAACTACCATCACACCTACACAAGCACAAATCAAACAGCATGGCCAGTAAGCCAAGGCCAACATGGAGGCAGGGGCCTAGCCGGGCAACAACTCTCATCTGCACACACTCAACACCACACCCCTCGACCTCCAACAATGTGCAGCAGTGAAGCACACATGCACTGGTGACATTGCACATGCACCCATGACTATTCCAGGGTGGTGGGTGGGAACCAAGGTGCAGAAACACATCACACATGGACACTCAACAAGACTCCTGAATGTCTGACACACTGCACACTACGCTGTACATGGACATGACGGCAATACCACACCAACCAATGGGATCCCAGCCACAGTCACCCACCAATGAAGAAGCCAAGGTCACCCACAAAGAACACACATAGACAACAACCAACATTGCAGCCCGGACCCTGAGGAGTGCCAGCAGTCACACACACAACGTGTCACAATCACTGAAAGATAACACAAACTGGAAATCACATGACAGGGGCAAACAACAAGTGCCAAGGGGAAACCTGACTGTGACCCATCTGCGTCTGCACACAAACTCAGCCCTGACAGCAAACACACCTATGGGTGACACCCTGATGACCAGTAATGTGCCATGCACCCACATCACAGAGAACCCAGGGAGAAGACTTTGGGGAACATAGCTCAACTCAGCTAGCATCACAAACTGGTACAACACTAGGGATCACAGCATGCACAGTTTAACGGAAGTGAACACACAGACATGCACATACAACACACACCTTGGGCGCAGGCAATGTCACAGGAGTACACACTGCCATGAGGGGACTCCACTCCTGTGTGAGAAAAGCTGTGCCATATGTTGCCTCAGTAGGGCCCCATCATGTCAGCTGAGCACTTGGTCACACAATCAACAATTAGCACCAAATGAGGGCTCCCGTCACATCAGCCTGGTCATGGAAGTGCCAACGGAATCATCAGCACAGATCCAACACACTTGTATAGCAATGTTGCACTGACAACACAGATGAGTCCTTCCCCATTGATGCCCAAACCTGCATGTCCACTGGAGATGGCCACACGGTCAGGGAAGTAGACGAATTGAACAATGGCAGGCACAACAGATGTGCAGGGGTGGAAGCCACAGATGTGAAATAGCCAATCTAAGTAGGAAATCCCATTGCCAAATACTGAACACATGACACCCTCAGATGCTGCTATGGATGACATGGATACACCACAGGATAGGACACATTCCCCCTGGACCACATGGGTTCCTGCACAGTAACACTTCATTATCATGAGACCAAATATCACCATCACTGCAGCAAGGGCATGGTTAGCATCATCAACATCATGTACATCAGAAGCAAAAGCACTAGAGAACAGAAAGTTGCTTTATTCAGCATATGTGGCATTAAAAGTAGAAGTCCGGTAGAACAGAAACAAAGGCCAATGGCCAGTCCTTCAACAAAGTCACAAGTGGGTGACAGTGGCAGATGCCACCCTACACATGCCTGCACAAAACCAGGGACAATCCACTAGGAGAGGCAACCGGGGGGTAGGCCAGGCACCGC
Source organism: Calotriton arnoldi (assembly GCA_963921515.1). NCBI lineage: Eukaryota > Metazoa > Chordata > Amphibia > Caudata > Salamandridae > Calotriton > Calotriton arnoldi. The sequence goes on from CAWUFW010005084.1 coordinate 1,218,411, forward strand.
AGGGACAGGATCAGGGCTCACCAGGAGGAAGCAGGGAAGGGGTGGTGGGTGCTGGAGAGCCACTGACAACTGCAGTGGAGGTGTCTGACATGGTGTGTGCCGGCACAACTGGGGGGCATGGCTCAGATGTTGTGGGTGCCGGCACGACTGCAGTGGACCCTGCAGATGGAGTGGACAGGTCCGCCACTGCAGTGCCCAAGTCAGACAGGGTGGTAGTGGACTCCACTGCAGTGCCTACCACCAGGGGAGGAGAATGGGGAACAGGCAAGGTGGGCTGGACAGAGGGGAGGACACCCTCACCACATCAGTGGCACAGACAAGCGCAGCGGGGGGTGTGGTGCCGGGAGAGCAAGTGGCAGGGGGAGAAGGCCGGAGCCTCTTGGGGATGGTATATCTGTGGGTGGGGGAACCTGGGGCAGGGTGTGGTGGGGGCACATGTGGAGTGGGGGCCTGAGGGATGGAGGAAGGAGACCTGGTGCTTGAGCTGCAGGGCGGCGGCGGGGTCTTGCTCTTACCACTCCGGGGGACTTGCGGGTGGGGGCCTCAGTCTGTCTGCGCCTGGGGGAGGGTGTCCGGGGGCGAGGGGCACTCTGCTCCGTGTGGGGGGCTTCCTCTTCACCCTGGATGCTGGAGCAGCTGGATCGGAGGGGAAGAGGCCGAGGTCACTGAGGAAGAGGCGCTGGGTCTTTGGGGTTGCAGGTGAGGCAAGGGAGGGTGCTTTGGAGGGAGAGGCAACTGAGGACTGCGCAGTGCCCGTGGATGCATGTGTGTGTACCAGGGCCCCATCCCCTGTGAGTCTGGTTTCAGTCCCCTGACTGTGCGTGCGTGTGCGTTTTGTTTGTGGCGTGTGTGTCTGTTTGCTGGACGTATGTGTGCTGGTGTGTGCCTGTGCCGGTGTGTGTGTGCTTGGGACGGGTAAGGTGCTGGGGAGTGTGGATGGAGCAGAGGCAGGAGGGGTGAGGGTCTGTCTGAGGAGGGACACTGCTGCCGTCAGGGAGGAGTCCATGGACCTATTGCCCCTCTGTAGGTCAGACATGCCCGATGAGATGCCCTCCATGAACGACACCAGCTGAGTCAACAGTGCGGTGTGCGCATGGAGGACACTCAGCATGGCTGTCTGCCCTACATGGAGCTGGCGAAGGAGGTACACAGACTCCTCACTCAGGGCAGCAGGGGACACAGGGGCAGGGGGTGCGGTGCCTGGCCCAAAGGAGACACGCTCCCGAACATGGGAGCCTCCACGGACCTGGGGAATGGGAGCCGATGGGAGGGCGGTGGTGGTGCTGGTGGTGGTGGGGACAGCAACACTAGCTGGGGTGTGGTGGCTGCTGACACCCGCCTCCACAAGGGAGTCATCCTCCGAGTTGCTCTGGTCCTCAGCTGAGGTGGATGGTGCTGAGGACTCCTCGGTGTGGCTCCCCTCGCCCTCCGTGCCACTGGGTCCCTCCGACCACTCCTCGGCTGCTGACCCAGTCTGGCTCTCTGGCTCCTCCTGGTCCGTGGAGCTGTCCCCTTCCGTGGCCGTGGATGTATCTGCAAACAATGGGGAAACAGACAGACATCAGTCACCTGCACCAAACGCACACACCACTGTGAGCACAGCACATTACAGAGCAAGCCCTGGCATCATTAGTTGTACATTGCTAAAAGTGCCCTAACTGAACAGGAGAAGCCAATTGTCAGTCTGATGCCAAGCATGGCACTCACATCCCACATGGCCTTGCACCCATCTGTCTGGTGTCTGTTGGATTGCAACACCCCAGTGTGGACACATGCACCAAGTACACAGTAGTTGGACAGTGCAGAGGACACGGTGTGGCATGTGGACATGCACACATCACAGCTCTTGCCACTGAGTCAGTACAGGTTTCCGGATGAAAGGGATGCTCAGAGTCAAATAGGAAATGCATGTGATGCATACCAGCGACAGACACCATGATGCACCCATGTCCTGATAGCCATCGCCACAATGGTGTGCATGTAGCACATGTCACTCCCCTGCAGGACCACCAATAAGTTGACACATGCCATGGCAGAGGCATGACTGCTAAGTCATACATCACTGTCTCAGTGATGTATGACTTGGCAGCCAGACAACAACACTATGCACTGTGTCATAATAGTAGGTCATGGGGAATGCAAGTCCTGGAGCTGCACAAGTGCACATGTACATCCCCCACACAACACATCATCTTAACCCTCATCTGTCCAGGTCATACCTATTTGACATATGGGAGACCTGTGACACTACCCTCTGAACCTGAGCCCCTCACAATTTGCTGTGAATGGGGAACAGCTGCCTGAACTTCACATTCGCATACCCCAGTCTGCACGGGCAGCTGATCAAACACCTGTGTGACACACAAGTATCGTCTCCTATGGTCACATCTCCAGGGGCATGCTGAGCCCCTACCAAGAAACACCCCAGCAGTCCTGGCAACTAATCCACAGCACACTGACACAGAGGCAGACACCTGAGGGGTCAAATCACTGTGCACAATGAGTCAGCTGATACACGGGAGTGGGAGTACAGAGTGCATTGCATGGCCTGGAGTAGGCATGACTGTCCTGCTCCACATGAATGAGGGATGTGCCCTGGACAGTGGATAGCTGGCTATGTATGTGTGACACACGTAATCTGTACACTCCTGGGGCCCAAACATTGTTCCCACCCGCTGCATGGGCGTGTGCCACATACCCCAGGCACATGTGGTGGCTCACTCAGCAAGTGGACCGCATATCAAAGCAACACGCAGATCACATGTCCAAACACAGGCGTTGTGTGAACAATGGACCCACCCATGATGCCCACAACAGAGTTAGGGAAACAGATGCTGTCCCCTACCTTTAGTGAAGCAAACTGCAAGGACACAGTCCCAAGTGACACAATTCCCTGAATGTAAGGGCCACACCTGGGTATCAGATGAGCAGTGGGCAGTGCACAATAGAGGGACATGGCTCCTGGACAACATGACTGCTGCACTGTGGCAGTTGAACCAGGCCAGAGGAGGGCACAAAGCATGTAATACAGAGTTCACAGTGCAGTCTTTGACTCACCCCCTCCTTGCTGCTGTCTGGCCTTCAGCTGCCCATCCAGGTCTGGAAACACCACCGCCAGGATCTGGAGCATGTGGGGGTCAGGGTCCGTGTTCCGCCCCTCCTGCGAGGAGGCGACAGCTTCAGCTGGACCCGTGCAATCCTCCGGGTCCAGCCCCGAAGGTCCTGCCACCTCTTCTGGCAGTTGCGGATCCGGCACTTGTAGACCCCCACGGACCGGACAGCCCGGACGATGTCCTTCCAGATCTCCTGCTTTCGATGGGCATTAACCTGTCAGGATGACAAAGTGAAAAGGCCATTACTACACATGCAACATATCCGTGCATGACACAGTTGTAAATACATGTCTCAATCACAGGGGCACATGATGTACACAGGCAGTGCAACGCTGCCCATGTACAGTTTGCCAGACGTCACTACATGGTATCATTGCATGGGAAGTAAAACCTTGTTCAAATGCACTGTCACTGCACCATACCTGTCCAGTGCATGTCACTACACACTATGGGGGGTGACAACTACTCAGTGAGCCTGCTAGCCAGTGGCGTGCAGACTTTCAGCCTTGCTAGTCAGACAAAATGCACATTCAGAAAGGCAGTGCACAGAACACTCACCTGCTCCCCTGGTGTCCCATACAGCTTGCTATACTGTGGAAGTAGGCTGTCCAGCAGGGCCTGGTTCTCTTCAAGGCTGAAGGCTGGGGCTCTCTCCACAGTACGTGCCATTGCAGGGTCCAGAGGGGCAGAGACAGCAGCAGTGCAGTGGCAGATGTCGTCCTGGAGCATGTAGTGCAGGCAAGTGAGCTCTCAGGGGAACAGCCAGCAATATATATGTGCTGGAGAGGCAGATACTGTCCCTTGTGTCCAAAGTGATAGGTCCAAGTCGTTTGCATCTTCTGAATCTGGCCAATCCATGGAATAGCAGCACCAAAACACGCCCACAGCATCCTTCAAATCTTCAACTTCATGACATACATGATTTTGCAACATTGTTGTGGGTGACCAACTGATTTTCCAGCAACCGACTCGTTCGAAATTCGAAAACGCGTCCGTTGCCAGGCAAGCCCATTGTCAATGGGTGCGCACCGATCGGTCCATTGCGGTACAACGCGTACAGGGGTATAACGCGTACCCGCACACATTGAATGCAATGGGCCGGCCGGAGGCACCGATCGGTCCATTGCAGTTCAACGCGTACAGGGGTACAACGCGTACAGGGGTACAATGCGTACCCGCACACATTGAATGCAATGGGCCGGCCGGAGGCACCGATCGGTCCATTGCGGTACAACGCGTACAGGGGTACAACGCGTACCCGCACACATTGAATGCAATGGGCCGGCCGGAGGCACCGATCGGTCCATTGCAGTACAACGTGTACAGGGGTACAACGCGTACAGGGGTACAATGCGTACCTGCACACATTGAATGCAATGGGCCGGCCGGAGGCACCGATCGGTCCATTGCGGTACAACGCGTACAGGGGTACAACGCGTACCCGCACACATTGAATGCAATGGTCCGGCCGGAGGCACCGATCGGTCCATTGCAGTACAACGCGTACAGGGGTACAACGCGTACCCGCACACATTGAATGCAATGGGCCGGCCGGAGGCACCGATCGGTCCATTGCAGTACAACGCGTACAGGGTTACAACGCGTACAGGGGTACAACGCGTACCCGCACACATTGAATGCAATGGGCCGGCCGGAGGCACCAATCGGTCCATTGCGGTACAACGCGTACAGGGGTACAACGCGTACCCGCACACATTGAATGCAATGGGCCGGCCGGGGGCACCGATCGGTCCATTGCAGTACAACGCATCACTGTACATGTGACTGGCATATGTCAGCATGCCTGTCTCAGATGGACATATGCCAGCCACAGATAGCTCCCAGGGAGTGAGGGGCACACCTACATCACGACAGCCTGTCCAAACTTTATCATACGGCATGTAAGGCTGCATTTCCTATTGTGTGTATGTTGGTGTACATGTTGTCCTGTGGGTGTCACCTGTGGGCAGCCACCCCCAGGCTGTGCACGTGTTCATGGGGACAGGATCCTGGGTGTTACGTGTACATGACCACTGTGATGTGCAACTGTTCAGATCTGTGCATGTGCCATGGTCACATTTCACGGTGGTGTATGTGTATGTCATGTCACATACCCCGTGAGTCCCATGTGGGACGGTATGTTTGAGCCAGGGTGTCCCAGTGGCACAATAGTGATGGTCCTCCACAGTCTTTGTGCATGTAGTGTTTACAATGTCTCTGATTTCATGTGCACAATGTGAGACAGTCTCCACATCCAGGTTGTGTGTGCATGGACTTTGATGTTGTGCGTGTGTGTGTCACAGACGTCCATGTCTGTCCTGCCGTGGCAAGTGGGGCCACTACCTGTGGGGGTCATGGTTGTTTTGCTGTGGTGTATACATGATACTCCATGTAATGCCAGTGTCCATGTGGCAATACAGGGTCCCTGGGAATGTACCTGTCATTGAGCTGTGGTGCCTGGGGCACATCTGTCCTCACATGTCACTGTTGGGGGTTATTGTGACACGGCAGCAGGAGATGGGAACTGTGACACGGCCTCATGATATCCAATGGGCCAACCTGGGACTAATTGATGCCACCTGTTGGACCGTGTTGACAGATGTTGGCCATGTATGTACCATACATGTCCTTCCGGAACTGCACACTTCATGTAGTTGTGCCTCATAATGATGTATGTTGGGATCTTGAGTGTGTTCAATGCCGCATATGTGGGGTGACTGACAATCTTGCTTACTTCTCCTCTGCACTGCAGGGCTCCTGCTGTCCATCGACCATTCCCAGACCTGGCAACGATGGTGGAACGGGACAGCATCCGACGGTACCGCTTCACCAGGCAGTTGATTGAGGATTTGGCAGTGCAGTTGTCCCCACATTTGCAGCCTGGCTGGCCGTATCCTACAGCGCTGACCCCCAAGGTGAAGGTGATGGCAGCCCTACACTTCTTTGCCACCGGTACCTTCCAACATACTGTGGCGACTGCTGGTGGGATGTCACAGACCATGTTGAGCCGTGTGCTCCGCGATGTTTTGGCGGCAATGTTGCTATTCCTAAACCGGTACATCTATTTCCCTAGACTGCGACGACTCACTGACGTGAAGAGTGACTTTTATGCCCTGGGGAGGATGCCGCATGTCATTGGCTCCATTGATGGGACACATGTGGCTTTGGTACCACCACAGGCCCAGGAGCAGGCCTACAGGAACCGCAAGCACTACCACTCGGTCAATGCACTGGTGGTGTGTCTTGCAGACATGACCATCACACACGTGTGTGCCCGTTTCCCTGGTTCAGCACACGATGCCTTTGTGATGAGGAGTAGTCGCATCCCCAGGATGATGGCACAGATGCAGAACCAGCGTGCCTGGCTTGTCGGTGTGTACTGACTTTGTGCCATTGTGTGTGATCTGATCTGTAGTATTCCGCCCACTTTTCCAAGTCAGCTAATGTGCACTTGTCTGTCCGTAGGTGACTCGGGATACCCCAACATGCCGTGGTTGCTGACACCCCTCAGGAACCCTGTGACACCAGCCCAGATGCGCTACAATGAGGCACATGGTCGGACCAGGAGAGTGATTGAGCGGACATTTGGTCTCCTGAAGAGCCGCTTCCGCTGCCTGGACAAGACCGGAGGGTCCCTCCCATATGCCCCTGCGAAAGTGTGCAAGATTATCATCGTCTGCTGCATGCTCCACAACCTGGCAGTGCGGAAGGAGTTGCCTCTCATCCAGGATGACAATGACCAACATCCGCCACCTGTGGAGGATCCTGGCCTGGACCACGATGCCAGTGACGATGATGATGATGATGATGATGGTGATGTCCGCACACAGCTCATCACCAACTTCTTTAGCTGAATGTGAGTATCCTGAGGTGTCATGTCAATGATGTGAGTTGGCATGATGTGTGGGTGGTGCTCTGGTGCTGTTGGAGTGTCCATGGGCTACTTGACTGGATGTGTGTTGCGATGTGTGCTAACAGGTGGGCTGTACTCCCCAACAGTGTTGACATGCTAACTTGGTTCTGGGTGGGTATCTTGTAACATGTATTGTGCATGAGTTTTGCTGTTCTGTCCTGTACTCCATTGCTTTTGACTGTGTGTCATTTCTGTCCTTCACAGGGTACTTTCAGATTCGTTTGGTCAACTGTGTCCACCGACGACGTGATTGCACATCCAGGGTGGTAGCTGTTGTGTCCCTACAGTTGATGTGCGCCACACCCATGGACTACCTCCCGTCTACAGTTGTTGACTGTGTGCCCGCTGCCAGGTGGGATTACCTTGCATCTGTAGTGGTTACGACATGTTGCAACTGTGTAATAAACCTGTGCTTCACTTTGTGATGTGCGTTGTCTGTGGTCACACATTTGAGTGCCATTTGCTTACTGCACCTGTGGGCTACTTGACTACAACTGGGAATGGGTGTGGTGTCTGTGCATTGCACCGTCTTCCCTGGCAACATCAGTGTAGGCAATGAGTCAGATGGCCTAGGTGTGTATGTGTTGTGTAGCCCTGGTGGTGTGTCTCCCTCATATGTGTCACGTTGCCTTTACTCACATGCCTGTGTTGTCCTTGCTGTTGCAGTTCGCATACACAGTGTAATTTTGCAGTTCATCATCCCCATAACAGCACCCACGTTGGAATCACGACAGAGGCAAGTATGGTGTATTAGTGTGTTTATTGTGATACAGTTGTGTTAATAGTGCATAGGATGGGTAGCGCTGTACATAAATCTTGCAATCCGAAGTTCCTAGGTGAATTGAAAGTCCTGGTAGACAGGATCCCCAGTATCGGGGCCACAGTTGTCTGACACATTGGTCCAACTTGTACTCCCCATGCAATGTGTGGGAGTAGTGTTGCCGTCAACAGGGTGAACAGTCTGTGCACAAAGGCGAACATCCAGATCAGGTTCAGGCTTCCTGGGAGTTGCGCTTGGCCATCGGCCTCTCACTTTTCCCTCCTCGGACGACCCCTCTTCTTGGGGGGGCCCCTCAAGTACAGGCTGCTGCGGTGCAGGGGACTCTCCGCCAGAGTCCTCCTCCCTCCCTGTGGCAGTTGCAGTTTGTTCGGCACCAGATGTTGTTGGCACACAGGGAGTTGTGGACTGGTTGCTGTTCATCTGGCGGAGGCATTGTAAAATGTCCCTGTGCACCGCCGTCATCTCATGCAGTGCATCCCACTTGGACTCCACGCGGGACATGTGTGAGTCCACGCGGGACATGTGTGACTCCATGTGGGACATGTGGGAGTCCAAGCGGGCATGATGGGCAGCCTGCTGCTGTTTCATGTCTCTGAGGAGCCCCACTACCTGGCTGAGGTCTCCGGTGCTGGACTGGTACGCATCAGCTATGCGTACCAGTTGTGGGTCATCATGCACACCAGCAACGTCTGCAAGCAGCGACCTCTGTCTCCCACCCCTCCCACCACCCCTGCTGACATGTGCAGTGTGTGCAGTGGCACTCACAGATAACCCTGGTCCACCTTGGGGGTTGGTGGTGGTGGTGGTGTCCATGGCCCCAGGTTGGTCCAGGGTCCCTGTGCTGGTGTTGCTCCTTGTTCTGTCCATGTCGGCAGGGATGGTATTTGTGGTGACAGTCGTTGGAGGGGTGGGTGCAGGGGGTGCAGCTGGTGGTCCTGCTGGTGCTGCAGCTGGTGGTCTTGCTGGTGCTGCATGTTGACTTGCACCGGATGTGCCAGGTTGGTCTTCATCGTCCGAGGAGGACAGAGGCTGTACGACGCCAGTGAGCTCCGCATCCTCTTGAGCCTGGGACTGGGACTCCTCAGCGTCTGCTGCTGTGTCCCCATCATCACCTGTTTTTGGGAGACACAAACAATGTATGTTATGTTTCTGCAGGCATCAATGGTTGACACACATGACAGTTGTGACTGTGCCTCTGGGTGCGGGCCTGTACATTGCATTGTCCTAAGTCGTCACAGTCAGGGGTTGATATTGGTGTGGCACATTGTCCTGCATTATTTGGGCATTTCTATGTATTTTTTGGGGTGTGAACATGGTCTGCATTGGTTGTGTTTGGTTGACAGCCGCCCTCCTTCCCACCCACCCAGCCAGTCAGTTATCCCACCATGGAACGTGCTTGCGTTGCAGGGAGTGGAAGTTGTCTCTCAGGATGTCAGTCAGTGGTGTCCTGCTGTTTGTTGGTGCACAGTTGGCAGCAGGGCCTTGTGCTCCCCACAGCAGTAGCCAGTGTCAGCCATCTTGTGAGTCTTTCTCCACTCCCTGTGATGTGAGCATGGTTCAGGGTGGTGTTGATGGGACAGTTGTGGGGGTGAGCTATGTCTGTGACTACGACTCCCATCATGATATTGCCTCCACCCCCTTCCCAGCATGCCCATGCTTCCTTCCTTTTGACTCTGCTTCCCTGTGGGGTGGGCTGGCTGTGCTGCAGGATGGCTGGGAGTGTTGTCCTGGCAGTTGTTTGGCTAAAAGTCCCAAGAGTGTCCCTGTGCTTCACACAACATAACCCAGGGTGGTGTTCTTTGTGGGATCTTGTGTTAGGATGGGGGCATTGCATTCTACCAGGTGGGTTCTGTGGAGTTTGTGTTGGGGTGTGTGTGAGGGGAGGTGCTTGTGACTATGGTCAGTGCTGCAAGTCCTCCTTCCCACCAAGCTAGCCAGATATCCCACCATGGAACGTGCTTGCATTGCAGGGAGTGGAAGTTGTCTCTCAGGATGTCAGTCAGTGGTGTCCTGCTGTTTGTTGGTGCACAGTTGGCAGCAGGGCCTTGTGCTCCCCACAGCAGTAGCCAGTGTCAGCCATCTTGTGAGTCCTTCTCCACTCCCTGTGATGTGAGCATGGTTCAGGGTGGTGTTGATGGGACAGTTGTGGGGGTGAGCTATGTCTGTGACTACGACTCCCATCATGCTATTGCCTCCAACCCACTTGCCAGCATTCCCATACTTACTTGATTTTGTGGGGAGTTCAGTGTGTGTGGGTGTGAGAGCAATGGCAAGATGGCTGACAGTGGTGTCCTGCTGTTGGTTGGTGTGCAGTACCCAGCATGCCCTTGTGCTCCCCACGACACAGCAACAGTGTCAGACATCTTTGATGGCCCTTTCCACTCTCTGTGGGATGTGCATGCGTGAGTGTGAGCTTGCTGGGCCATGTGGTGGGGGATGTAGAGCTGTGACTACGACTCCCATCATGCTATTGCCTCCTCCCCTTTCCCAGCATGCCCATGCTTCCTTCCTTTTGACTCTGCTTCCCTGTGGGGTGGGCTGGCTGTGCTGACAGGATGGCTGGGAGTGTTGTCCTGGCAGTTGTTTGGCTAGAAGTCCCAAGAGTGGCCCTGTGCTTCACACAACATAACCCAGGGTGGTGGTTCTTTGTGGGATCTTGTGTTAGGATGGGGGGCATTGCATTCTACCAGGTGGGTTCTGTGGAGTTTGTGTTGGGGTGTGTGTGAGGGGAGGTGCTTGTGACTATGGTCAGTGCTGCAAGTCCTCCTTCCCACCCAGCTAGCCAGATATCCCACCATGGAACGTGCTTGCATTGCAGGGAGTGGAAGTTGTCTCTCAGGATGTCAGTCAGTGGTATCCTGCTGTTTGTTGGTGCACAGTTGCCAGCAGGGCCTTGTGCTCCCCACAGCAGTAGCCAGTGTCAGCCATCTTGTGAGTCCTTCTCCACTTCCTGTGATGTGAGCATGGTTCAGGGTGGTGTTGATAGGACAGTTGTGGGGGTGACCAATATCAGTGACTACGACTCCCATCATGCTATTGCCTCCACCCCCCTTCCCAGCATGCCCATGCTTCCTTCCTTTTGACTCTGCTTCCCTGTGGGGTGGGCTGGCTGTGCTGACAGGATGGCTGGGAGTGTTGTCCTGGCAGTTGTTTGGCTAAAAGTCCCAAGAGTGTCCCTGTGCTTCACACAACATAACCCAGGGTGGTGGTTCTTTGTGGGATCTTGTGTTAGGATGGGGGGCATTGCATTCTACCAGGTGGGTTCTGTGGAGTTTGTGTTGGGGTGTGTGTGAGGGGAGGTGCTTGTGACTATGGTCAGTGCTGCAAGTTCTCCTTCCCACCCAGCTAGCCAGATATCCCACCATGGAACGTGCTTGCATTGCAGGGAGTGGAAGTTGTCTCTCAGGATGTCAGTCAGTGGTGTCCTGCTGTTTGTTGGTGCACAGTTGGCAGCAGGGCCTTGTGCTCCCCACAGCAGTAGCCAGTGTCAGCCATCTTGTGAGTCCTTCTCCACTCCCTGTGATGTGAGCATGGTTCAGGGTGGTGTTGATGGGACAGTTGTGGGGGTGAGCTATGTCTGTGACTACGACTCCCATCATGCTATTGCCTCCACCCCACTTGCCAGCATTCCCATACTTACTTGCTTTTGTGGGGAGTTCAGTGTGTGTGGGTGTGAGAGCAATGGCAAGATGGCTGACAGTGGTGTCCTGCTGTTGGTTGGTGTGCAGTACCCAGCATGCCCTTGTGCTCCCCACGACACAGCAACAGTGTCAGACATCTTTGATGGCCCTTTCCACTCTCTGTGGGATGTGCATGCGTGAGTGTGAGCTTGCTGGGCCATGTGGTGGGGGATGTAGAGCTGTGACTACGACTCCCATCATGCTATTGCCTCCTCCCCCTTCCCAGCATGCCCATGCTTCCTTCCTTTTGACTCTGCTTCCCTGTGGGGTGGGCTGGCTGTGCTGACAGGATGGCTGGGAGTGTTGTCCTGGCAGTTGTTTGGCTAGAAGTCCCAAGAGTGGCCCTGTGCTTCACACAACATAACCCAGGGTGGTGGTTCTTTGTGGGATCTTGTGTTAGGATGGGGGGCATTGCATTCTACCAGGTGGGTTCTGTGGAGTTTGTGTTGGGGTGTGTGTGAGGGGAGGTGCTTGTGACTATGGTCAGTGCTGCAAGTCCTCCTTCCCACCCAGCTAGCCAGATATCCCACCATGGAACGTGCTTGCATTGCAGGGAGTGGAAGTTGTCTCTCAGGATGTCAGTCAGTGGTGTCCTGCTGTTTGTTGGTGCACAGTTGGCAGCAGGGCCTTGTGCTCACCACAGCAGTTGCCAGTGTCAGCCATCTTGTGAGTCCTTCTCCACTCCCTGTGATGTGCGCATGGTTCATGGTGGTGTTGATGGGACAGTTGTGGGGGGCAATATGTGTGACTGCGACTCCCATGATGCTATTGGCTACACTGACTTGGCCAGCATACACAGAATTCCTTCCTTTGAGTGGTCTTCACTGTGTGTTGGTGTTGTTGTGGTGGCTACATGTCTGGATGTGTTTGTTAGTTCTATTTGTGCCACTGCCTAGCTGTAGTTGTAGTTGTGTTTGTACATGTGTTGGCACAGTTGGATCTGACTTTTTTGATGGCATGTGTTGTGTTTATCTGACTGACATACACATTTTGGGATGATTCTGTTCTGGTTGCTGTGTAATTGCTATGAGTGCATGGTTTGACTCTCCCCTTGACAGTGATGTGTGTGTTTTGTGGCAGTATATTGTGTACATTTGTTGTGTACTCACCAGGCTCTGGGATGTCCTCTAGTCCATATACGCTCACTGGCGGAAGGATGGCCCGCACCTTCTCCTCCCAGGGCCTGAGGTATATTGGCTTGGCAGGAGGGCCACTGCCGGTGTATTGGCTGTTGATGTAGTCTTTCTTCAGCAGGTCCCGTACCCTCCTGCGCACGTCATACCACCTGTTCTGGATGTCGCTCTTTGTGCGCCGACATGGTGATTGTGCGTTCACCCTGTTGATGATCCTCCCCCACATCTTGGTTTTCTGGGAGATGGGGGTCTGTTGGACCAGTGTGCCAAACAGCTGTGGCTCTACCCTGAGGATCTCGTCTACCATGACTTCCAATTCACAATCTAGGAACTTGGGATTCTTCTTGGGGGGCATGGTGATGGGTGGTGATGGTGAGTGATGTGTGTGTTGGTGTGCAGGTGAGGGTGTGTGAGTGTGTGTTTTGCTGGGTGTATGTGAGGTAGGTATTTGTTGGTGTGCTGATGGTGTGTGGCTTGTGTGAGGGATGAGCTGTGGGTGTGTGGTTGCTTTCTCTTGGGTGCTGGCAGTGGAATGGCATTTGCAAAGGCTCATGGTTGTGATTTGTGTCCTTTATATAGGTGGAGTTGTGGGTGTGTCTTTGTTCTCTGTCCCCACCCCCCCAGTATTTATTGGCTTGGTAATTGCTTGTTTGGCCTTTTTTTGGGTGATTTTTCCTTTGTGCTGTCTGTGTATGTTGGAAACGTTCTTGTGACCGAGTCGGACCCTGCATTTATCTCGTACGGTCTTCTCCGTTTCGTTCACGCTGTGTTTGTGCAGTTTTCTATGCTGCGTACGCGTCGGTCGCGGTGTTTTGTGTTGCTTCGGCTCGGTTTTGTATGCGTGTCGGTCGTGCGGCTTGGCCTCCGTCCGACTCGCTCGTGGTTTCGCGCCTTGCATCGTACTTTGCGGTTTGGAGTTCGCGTGTACGTTTCGGTCGGATTTGTTCCGGTGCGTGTCGGTCGGTTGGATTCGCGTGTTTTTCCGGCCGGATTGCTGTTTTCCTTGCGGCTCGGTCGGTCGACTTGGTTTCGGTACGTGTCGGTCGGATTTTTCACGCCTTGCATCGTACTTGGCGTGTCGGGCGCCACAGGTACGTGTCGGTCGGTATTATTTCCGGATCCGAGTCGGTCGGTGCTTTTCCGGCCCGAATCGGAATCGACCCCTATGTCTTCCTGCTTCCTTCGATACACGAGAACGGAAAAGCTGTGGATCTGAAGAAAGGCTTTAAAAGGATACGACTCCTTCAAGTAACGTTGGTAACGTACTGTCTATTTCACTCGCTTTATTCGTCTAAGTGTGGAAAACCGGCATTTCTCACCGGCATCTTTCAAAATAGAATCTCGCGCTTACCTCTTTGCGCTCGAGCGACCGTCATTGTGCTTGAATTCCAACTGCATTCATCTATTTCAGCACGCGCATTTAACTGTGCTCATTTCACCCCTGCACGTCAGTACGCTCTCTTACGCTGCTGCAACACCCTCTACCAGCTGTAGAAACCACGTAAAGCACGTCAGGAAGCCATTTTTAACATTTTTTCTTCTCGTTTTTTTTTTCTCGTGCCTTTATTAACACTGAAAACGAACATGGAAACAGTTTAGAAAGGCAGTACTGTTTTTGGGAATCAGAAAGAAATCCTTCAAGTCTCCACTTCTTTACTTTGATTCTATGCTGCATGCAAACTATTTAACACTTTAACGTTACTCTTTGAACACTATGGCTTCTAACAGCAACAATGTCATGCAACCTCCTCCATTTCTTGAACTGCCTGGAAAACCTGCAAAACCTTGGCACAAATGGTTTAGAGTCTTTGAGAACTATCTTGAAGCTATAGATGCTAGTCAATACTCTGCTTCACGAAAAAAAGCACTATTATTTAATCATTTGGGCAATGCAGGTCAAGAAATTTTCGATAATTTACCAGTAGTCCAAGCACCGTCTGGTGATGAGTCGTGGGATGTCTTCAAAGAAGCCTTGGCACGGATTGGTAAACAATACGTCGATGAACCGTCAGTAATGGTAGAGAGACATAAATTCTTCAAACGTAAACAATCTTCTGAGGAGTCCATAGAAGATTATTTAGCTGTGTTGCGTGTTTTAGCGTCAAAATGTGTTTTTGGAGATTATTTAGACACGGCTTTACGCGATCAATTAGTTTTTAATTGTTTCAACAAGAAAATTCAGGAACGCATTTTGACGTGCAAAAATCCGTCTCTTGATGAGGTCATGGATATTGCTAGAAGCATAGAACGTTCTGTTGTTTCTTCAAAAATACTTATGGAATCCTCCATCACCAGATCTGCAGACATTTCAAGTGTGGCTACGGTAGAAACAACATCTAGTAACAGAGACACAAATGTTAATTTTATTGCACACAAGAATGTATTTAAGAAAGGTGGTGAGAAAAAGGGGGTGGTACGTGCTACAGATGTGGTTCCAAGTTTCATATGGGCAATTCTCCGAGTTGTCCTGCTCAAGGAAGCGATGCAGCTACTGTAAGAGAATTGGTCACTTTTACACTGTTTGTAATTCCAACAAAACGAAAGTTAAAGTTAGTCAACTTGATGTGGAAAATGACATTCTGTCAGAAGCACTCAGTAATGTGTCATTATCAGTTGAGGTTAATGCGTTAGGGGACTCAGAGAAAAGATGCAAGGGTCCCATATGTGAGGTGCAAATTGGGGTTATTAATTTAGGTATTATGGCAGATTCAGGATCTCCTATTACTATTTTAGCTGAGAACACATTCAACAAATTTTGGTCTGCAAAATTGTTGAAATCTACTACTATTAACCCTAAAGCTTTTGGTGAGTATGATATAATTATGAAAGGTTACTTTGAGGATAGTATCATATTCAAAGGGAGAAGTATTTTTACAAAAATTTACGTCGCAGTCAATGGACGTGATATATTGGGATGGCAGGATCAAGCTAAACTTGGAATTATACTTAGACCTGGGCATTCTGAACCAGTAGTATTGGGAGATTTTCCTGTTTTAGCGATTCAAGAGACTTACACACATGAAAGTATCACTAAAAGCTTGCACACTAAATTTCCACAAGTGTTTTCTAACAAGGTTGGAGTTATTAAGAATTTCCAACATACCATCATTTTGAAAAGTAAGGCTACTCCTGTCATACAAAAAGTTAGACCCGTTCCTCTTTCCGCCAGGGAAGATCTTAAAAAGTTACTTGATGACATGTGCTCACAAGGTATTATCAAACAAGTGGAATCCTCAGAATGGGTTTCCGCTGCCGTCGTCGCACGGAAAAGTTCTGGGGATATACGTCTATGTGCAGACTTGAGGGTGCTTAATAGAAATATTCTGGTAGACTGCCATCCGCTGCCAAGAATTCATGAAATGTTAGCCAAATTAGGAGGTAGCAAGTATTTTTCAACGATTGATTTGCGATCCGCGTATCATCAGATACCTTTATCTGAAGATTCCCAACATCTGACTACATTTGTAACACCCTTTGGTGTATTCCAGTACTTGCGTATGCCATTTGGATTGGCATCCGCTGCCAGTGTGTTTCAACGTTTAATGGATCAGATGTTTGGGCATCAGAAAGGTATACAAGCCTTCCAAGATGACATTTTAGTCCACACTGAGACGTTGGATCAACATATAGCATTGTTAGAGGAAGTACTAGGTAAATTGGGATCTCATGGTATGACAGTCAACCTTGACAAATGCAAATTCGTGGCGCAAGAAGTCAATTATTTGGGGCATAATATTTCAAAGGAAGGTATTAAACCTAAGGTATCCCTGTTAAAGGGAATTAATGAGGCTCCTGTTCCCACTGATAAAGATTCGCTTAGAGCTTTTTGGGCCTAAGTGAATATTACGCAAGATTTGTTCAGGGATATGCGGTCATGGTTCAACCTTTAAGGAATCTTTTTTAAAAAATGCCAAGTATGTCTGGTCTGATGAATGTCAAGAAGTGTTTGAGTTAGTGAAGAAATTAATCACTACGGCCCCAGCTATTAGACCTTTTACACATGGAGCAAAATGTATAATTACTGTCGATGCAAGTGCCAAAGGTGTGGGTGCAGTTTTAAGTCAAATGGTGGGAAGTCAGGAATGTACTATTGCATTTGCTTCACGTACTCTTAATGATGCTGAAAAGAACTATAGTACCATCGAACGGGAGGCACTTGCCTGTTCATGGGCATCCGAGAAATTCAAAATGTACATTTGGGGAACAAAGTATGAGTTGCACACGGATCATAAACCCCTAATCTATATGTTAGGAGATAGCTGTTCTAATAAGGCTTCTTCTAGATTAATAAGATTACTGTCGAGACTACAGGAATTTAATTTTGATATTAAATACATCCCAGGAGGCAAAAATGTTAGAGCAGACTGTCTATCACGTTTACCAGTGCTTAATGACAGTACAAATGGTTGTGAGAAAACGGATTTGGAGGATTTGGAGTATGTGTTCACTGTCAGTGATATTAACGAACATCTCAAGATATCTGAAAATGAATGGTTAGAGAATTTTGACAAAGATGATTGTATGGTGCAGGTGAAGAGGTTTCTTGTTGAGGGTTGGCCAGGTGACAGGTGTATGTCCACTGATCTAAAAAAAATTGGCAAGTAGCTTCTGAATTATCTCTAATCAACAATATATTAGTTAGACAAGATTTGTTTGTTCCTCCCATTGGTCTCAGGTCCAAAATTGTTTCACTGGCTCATGAGGGACATTTAGGAATTTCAGCTACTATAAAAAAAATCAAACAAATGTATTGGTGGCCTGGGATTGATGGTCAGGTTAGAAGATATGTTGAAACATGTGCTGAATGTTTATGCTCGGATAAACATTGGAGAACTTCTACTGTTCCTTTATGCCCAGTGAGTTGGCCGAATAATGCATGGGAGAAGTTAGGTCTTGATTTCACAGGTCCGTTCAGTGTTTTAGGTGGGGACAAAAGATTTTTGATAGTTGCAATTGACTATTATTCAAAGTGGTTATATTTTTCTTTTGTTAAATGTGCTGATTCTTCTTCAGTTATTTCGTTCCTGAGGCAGCTGTTTTATGTTGAAGGTAGAGTCAAGGAGGTGGTTACGGATAACGGGTCTCATTTTATTTCGGAGGAGTTTACTAAATTTCTTGACAAACAGGATGTTAAACACATTCGTGTACCTTTATATAGTCCAGCTTCTAACGGCTTAGTGGAAAGGGCGAATAGGTTGATAAAAGATGGTGTTCAGACTGCTGTTGCCAACAATCTAGATGTGGTGGAGTACTTACATTTTAAAGTTTGGAATTACAACATCACCCCACAAAGCACTACAGATGTTGCGCCGTTTGTTTTGTTAAGAGGAAGGAAACCTGTTTCTGCTATTAGCCCAACATGGTTATTAGACAAGGTGGAACGTTATCATAATATTGATTTACAAGACGTGCGAGCACACATTAGAGAGAAACAGAAGGCGTATAAATTAAACTATGACAAAAGAATGCATGTAAAAGAAGGAACCTTAAGTGTTGGAGATTGGGTTCTAATAAGGAAGCCAAATAGAGTCAGTAAGGGACAGTCGAAATTTTCTGAACCAGTGAAAGTTTTAAAGATTACTAATACTGCTGTTCTGCTGCAGAATAAAGGACGGTGAAGTAGAAATGCCTTAGTTAAAGTAACAGAAGAACAAGCAAGAATAATTTTACAAAGAGTTAGGTCAACAGAAGAGCATGGGGATCGTGATTGGTTTGATCTTGACATCCTGACACATTCAAGTTACAATGAGAATTTGGGAACTGTTGGAGCAAGTTCATCTCATTGTAACTTGGATAGAAGGTGATATGGTATCCAATGATGCTGGTGGGGTGTGGTCTAGTGCTACTTCTGGAGCTGGTGGTGACAACTTAACAAGATGTAGTTCAAGAGTGAGATCTGCTCCTATGCATTCCAGAGATTATGTGTAATATTGATCTAAACATTGTTTTTTTTTTTTATTTGTTAAGAAAAGGGGGGGTTGTAATATGTAAGGTAATGTATATTTTGTAAGTGTGTGTTACTTTAAGGTACAACTCTATATTGGAATGTGGAACTGTTTAGTGTTCGGGGGATTCGGGATTCTTGGAAAGAGAACTGCTGTGCCGTGGATATTGGAGGTCGTGGGTCCTGTATGTGTAATAAACTTTTATTCACTTGTTCTTTGCTTCGCCTTGGATTTATACGCACATACTACAACCTAGGAGAGAGCTGGCAAACACAAGCAGCCAAGGTTCGAGCTTCGGGGTCGCGTCTGTAGTGTCCTGCTGGAGACGTTCTAGTGTCTCAGCAGACACTGAGTTAGTAGCCACTCCCCTATGGGAGTGGGCACACTGCTCCCCCACACCCATCCATCACGGGTGTCACGGGTGACGTGGCCCCGCTAATAAAAGGGCCCGGGTGCACGTGCTCGTGGCCAGTTACTACTATACATTCACTTGGTGTCTGTGTCAAGCCTTACTGCAATGTGGGCCTGAGGCCCAACATTACAATGGCGACGACGGGGTTCCAACCCCCGTGCACGACAGCTGCATCTGCCGCGCCGCGGAAGAGTAATGCCTCCTGAAACACCGGCACCTGTCTGCCCGTACAGCGGGTTACGCAGCTGCCGGCCGGCACGCGGTGGCCTGGAAGAGGAGAAAGGACACAGTGGTGCCACACCGCTGTGCAAACCGCCAGCCACTGCCCGCAGCCTCATACCGCACGATGGCACCGGCGCAGGGCATGATGAGGCCCTACATGCAAGCATAAAGTACACGGCCTGCAGTTACGCCCAAAGCAAGCACCAGCACGACCTTTGTCAACGGAGAGCGGCTGTTGCATCGGAAGTGGCCGCGGCGTCACTGGGCGAGGACTGCCTACTTCGTACCAAGGTGAGGCGCCACGGACAATTAAAGCCCCGGGGAACTCCCGGTAAACCTCTCCATGCTGCCGGCATCGCTACCCCTTCGGCGAGGCGCTCACAGCCGCAAGGGAAGACGTGCCCCCCGCCTGTCACAACAGGCGGTGTGACTGCCAGAGGCTGTGCGGCGCCGAGGAGAAGGTAGCGAGTGCCCTCGTGCCTCCTCCGTCTGCGAAGCACCAGCGTCCACTCACAGGCTACCCGCGCAAGTTTGCACTGCCCGCAGCGAGGCGCGACTAAGCCCCCAGCACCGAGAGGCAGGACCAAGCATTGTCTGCATCGCGCTGCTTGTTACCTTAAAGAGGAGGGACAGCCCGTGCACCAGAGACAGGCACCAGGAACGCAGCGAGATGGCTGTCATCGAGTGAAGACTGCCTGCGGTGAAAGTAAACTGCGCACCCGGACGTCTCCCTGCGTAGTCCGGACACCTCCGATCCCGAAAACTGGCCTGCTGCTGAGGCCCGGTTGAAGCGCCACCCAGCGGCTGGGAGCAGCGGCGCATGCACACAACTTCAAACACGAACTCCAATAAGGACGTTCTCTCACCCAAGACGGGACAAGCAACTCCTGTGAACAGCGCACCAGCACCAGAGTTCCCCCCACAAATGCCAGCATCCTCGGTACACAGTAGGGCCCACAGCGCCCGGAAAGCTGCTGGAGCCTCGTGCAGTGACCCGAGCGCCACCTAGCGGTCGTCAGCATACACTGCCTCCACAAGTCCGGTGTACCAGGCAGCCCCGACAGGGCACACTGTAGGGTCATAGGCAAACCGCCCCACATGAAAAGGATTCTCCAGCACCCCCAGGGTGCGCAAAGAAGGCATGAAGCAACAGTGAGGGGGATATCGTACAGCGTTAAAACAGGAACGCTCACCACACCTCAGCCCAGGCCTCAAGTTCAGCTCAACCGGAAGCCCCTAGGAGGTAAAAACACGAGGCTGTCAACACATTCTGTTAGGGTCACAGGACATCACACAACACAATAGCCAGCAGTGCCCCTGTTTACCTCGAAATGCCTGCAGCAGCCAGAGCAGCCTCCCCTCCCTGCACATGAGAGATTCCCGGCCGGAGTCTCAGGAATCAGCTGGGACCGGTGAAAACAACGGTGACAGGGCCACCTGGTGGCTATTAATTGCATCACACCCTGCCAAGGAAAGAGCACAACGTGTGAAGTCCTGCAACAGAAAACAGCAACCACACTCCCAGCACAGACTCGCAAACAGGAGAGTGGTGGTCTTGAAATATCTTCCAGCTCCCATGCTGCACTCATGGCGGGAACTACCTACGTGGGGAAAGTTACAGCCAGCGCTAGAAGAAGGGAGCAGTAGCACTACTGCGCACACAGCACGGCTGCTACACGCACTGGTAGCAGGACGGACACAGCAGCCAGGACCGAGAGAAGAGAAACTGTACACCCCAGCAGGGCATACTTTCATGTCGCCACCGGCGGAACTTGGGAGCCCCTGAACACTGAGAAAATGTCAGTCAGTCTGCAAGGCCCCAAAGCAGCAAGCCCACGAAAGGGAGAAGAAGGCTGTGAGAGACACTGCCAGGACGGATGATAAGCGCACCACATGCCCGACTGGGCTGCTTACACTTTCAATGGAGAAAGCCTGTCGCACGCCACCAAGGGCCCCCAAGAAGCCCGCAGCCTCTCCGGCCCAGGCAAGCGCAAACCAAACACAAGCAGCAACACCAAAAACAGCCGCCACGAGCAGGGGTGGACGACCAGCCAGACAGCAACGTCTCAAGGTAGCTGTCCCCACCAACAGCACAAGAAAGACTGGTGCAGTGCGCGCACCACAAGCGGCTGCCCAACGCCACCGCCAGTGAGGAGATCACTACTCGCTCCCACTGGTGTACAGACCCAGCCGCAACACAGGCACACCAGTGCCACAAGACAGCGCCAAAGGAGAAGATGGAGCACACTTGGTCCGAGGCGCGCAGAAGACCGCGCCAGCGAACCTGACAGCACGGGCAGGCGCCCGCGAGATAGAGACATCTCCACGAAGAAGCACTGCTGGGGTCAGCAGGGAGATCCCCTACATCTCCACAGTAGCAACAGAACCCGGAAGGGGCCAAACGCAGCACAGAGATCGACCACGTCTCCACTGCACCAGCAAAGCCCCACAGCGGGCCGAAGACAACAAATTGTCCTCCCTCACACTGCCTCAAGACTGAGTCGGCGGTGACCCAAGACAGGCAAGAGAGGAGTCATACACCCCACGTGGCCGGCCGCCACAGCAACAGGCGCTCCAACAACCAGCGACATGCGACCGGACGTCACGTCGCCCAGCAGGCAAGGAGCGCGTCGGAGCGAAGGCAGAAGCCGGCGCCATGACAGCGCCGCCTCGAGGTCCAAGCGCAACGCCCTCGAAGAAAGAAAAGAGTGACAGCCCTGTCACCCAGAAAAACCGAAGACAACACAGAGTGTCCTCCCTCGCACTGCCTCAAGACTGAGTCGGCGGTGACCCACGACAGGCAAGAGAGGAGTCGCACACTCCACGTGGCAGGCCGCCACAGCAACAGGTGCTCCGGCGACACGAGACCGGACGTCATGTCAGACAGCAAGCAAGGAGCACGTCACACAAAGTGACCAGTCCGGACAAGCACTCCGGAAAGAATGAAGAAGCAGGCACCACGACAGCGCCGCCTCGAGGTCGAAGCGCAACGCCCTCGAGAAAAGAAGAGTGACAGCCATGTCACACAAAAGGGAAAAAGAGTGGCAGACGTGTCACACAGAAAACTGGACGAACACAGGTGTGGTGAAAAGACCAACAGGAGGAGAAGACCGAGGACTCACACAGCAAGCCAAGAGCACACCCAGACACACCAGACAGCCACCAAGGCGGACCGACGTCCCTGGACACAGCCTCACAGGAGAACCGAGCACAAGCCGCAGCAAGCGCAATCCGCGTCTCTCCCCAACGCTTCCCCAGGCGACCGTCCATCCCAGAGTGTCGGCAGTCCAAGTCAACGGCATCACTGCTCCAGGCCGCAGATGCCGTGGGTGGAAGATCAGCACCGAGTGTCCCTCTTCACACCGCCTCAAGATGGAGTCGGCAGTGGCCCCCAAGTCAGGCAAGAGAAGATCTGCACACTCGCCGTGCCAGGCCGCCACCAAAGATCAATCTCAGCACGACGGAGACACCTGGCAGCTAAGTCCCTCCTCACTTTCAACTCTCCCAGCAAGTCACCACCACCTGTCATTCCGACTCACCACCGGGCTGGCCTCCGCCATCATGCCAGCCCTCAGCACAAGCGTCAAACAACATCACTCCTAGAGCACCAATGGACTGGAGTCCTACACCGTTGCCACATGAGCCGCCAAAAGAAACCAGAGGCTCCTCTGAACCTGGCCTACACCTGAACCGCGGCAGCGAGAGCAAGTCTTGGCCAAGAATCATCCACCCTCGCGGGTTGTGCGTGAGACTCAGTAGCGGCTCCTCGGTAGTCCTGCAGCTGCCCCCAGTCGGCACACAAGCAGCCCCAGTGCAGTCCTCCTGCAGTCCCGCAGCAACCCCGACAACGGGCCTCCCCAGGCGGGAGAGTGAGAAGAGACATTGCCCCACCGACAGGTCATCGGTTACAGCCAAGCGGTTCCACAGAGACAATCGATCAGGCAACACCTCCAGGAACTTTCACCAGGGACTCCATCCATGTTCATGATGCAACCCTCCAAATGAACTGTTAGAACCCACCACAGACCATCCCGGACGTCAGCAACGTGGAGCCATGCAAGACATGTCATCATCAGAGAACTGACGGTATGCAGCGGACGTCATCAAAGCCAGCGGTCGTGTCCTGAACCCCTCAGGTTAAACTACGAGTGCCCGCCGAGATGGCCCTGCAGCAGGCGGAATCACCGGCCCATGCCTGACGTCTTCTTGCCACCGGAATCGTAAGGCTGATGGACCCTGTGGTGGTTAGTTGACTGTTTATTTCTCTCCACAGGTTGAACTAATTGTTGTTGTCGTTCTTCATTAAAGTTGGGGAGGAATGTAGTGTCCTGCTGGACACGTTCTAGTGTCTCAGCAGACACTGAGTTAGTAGCCACTCCCCTATGGGAGTGGGCACACTGCACCCCCACACCCATCCATCACGGGTGTCACGGGGGACGTGGCCCCGCTAATAAAAGGGCCCGGGTGCACGTGCTCGTGGCCAGTTACTACTATACATTCACTTGGTGTCTGTGTCAAGCCTTACTGCAATGTGGGCCTGAGGCCCTACATTACAGCGTCCACATCCTGTGATTCTGGGCAAAGCACTTAATCTCCCCGTGCCTACCAACAAATTAAAAAAAAAAAAATGAATGTGTCCTTGTGTAACGTAACCGGTGCTCATGTAAAGTGCTCCAATACCTTCGGTTCGAGTTCGCGCTATATAAATCTGCAAAAAAAATAAAAAATCATGGAGTGCTTAGAGAAAAAAGTAGGTTCCTAAAAGTGAGCAGTGAAAGGATAGAAGCCAGCCAATCAGAGAGTTGGTAAAGAGGTTATGCTCCAGGGCAAGGACAAACACAGAGGCTCAGGTTTGCAAAGATTTTGCATCAGGGTTGCGTCACTTTTTTATGCAGTCCCGACGCTAAATTATGTTTGGTATTTACAAAGCAACGCAAATGTTGATTTGCGTGGCTTTGTAAGAAAAAGTAAAGAAATGCAGTGCTTTGCATTGCCTTAGGTTACCTTGCGTCAGGGAAGCATTCCGTGGGTGGTGCATGGGCCTTTCCATACATACACCTATGGATTCTGAAGCAAACCCATATTATCAAAGAGATGTAGACATGGGTCTGCTCCAAAATGGCGCACCTATAAATTTTCATACATTATTCGACACCAAAATGACAAAAATCCAATCAGTGGGACCGGAGATATGCAATTTCGAAGATTATGGGTAAGTATAGCGTCTACAAGCACAAAGTGCCACTCACAGTTATCTGGTGGTGCCAGATTGGGTGATAGTCACATGTTTAGGCGAACGCGATGGAGCATGTACTGGATACAGGGACCAGGTTAGTCTCGTTGAAAAAGTTACCTACTCAAAGATCGGCGCCAAGAGTCCAGTTCACGGTGGAGGAGCCGTCGAGGAGCAGGGAAAGCGTTGTGTGTGGTTGTTGCTGTAGCTCAAAGAGCAGGGCGGGCCTTCCGGATGATCGTCCCTGAAGTGCAAAGAACTTGTAGGGTGTTGCGGACGGTCTTTTCTCTATCTTCGCGTTGGAGGTCACCACGGGCTTTCGAAACTAGCGCAAAATGCAGATCTTGCGTTGTCGCTTAATGACGTGCGAAGAGCCGGGTTCTCCGGAGCTTCAGGATGGCGGGCGGCAAGCTCTTTGGTGCGTTCGTGGTCGCAAACAGCCCTAAACGTCAGGATTTCTCCTTTTCTTTCAGGAGGAGCTCAATTGATGCCCCACCAAGGGTCCAGGACCTGGGAGGCACCCCTTGGGGATCAGGTACTCACTCCAGCAGAGGCCCGCAGGGCTCAGGCAGGTTTAGTTGCAGGTCCAGGCAGGTGCCGTACAGCAAGTCAGATGGGCAGTTGCGGGGAGGCCTCCAGAGCTTGTTGTGTCCCTGTAGCTGAGAACAGGAGGCCAGCTAACTGGCAGCAGTGTTTCTCCTGTAGTGACCACAGGTCCAGGAGTGTACTAAAGAGTGGGTTTAAGGGTCCTCTCTTTTCACCTGACACCTGCTTTGAAGCGGAAGAAGCTTTTGGAGACCTCCCCCCTCCCCCCCCAGAGTTGTCTGTAAATTCCTGCCTCCCTGCCCTGGCTCCACTGGGTCTGGGTTCACAAAAAGCTAGTGTGAAGTTCTTTGTGTGTGGACTGAGGCAAATCCTTTGAAGTGCAAGTGTGGTAGGTGACTGCCCTGTCCCTCTCATTAATTCAGGGTGGCCCATCCTGCCAACATCCAGTCCATGTTTTGTTATACTGTCTGGGAGAAATACACATAAAAAAGCCACCTGCCAACTACACCTAGTCATGGGACGCAGGAACAGGCTGCTGGCACCAAATGGATAGGACAAGAGAATGCCAACTTTCTAAATGTCTTCTTTTCAGAATTGTAACTTAAAATCAGACTTTAAAATTAAAGAGGGTTTTAAATTACAATTCATTTGAGTGCAAACATGACATTTCTACCCGTTCCAAATCAAAAGTCATCACTTATTAGATGTAATAAGGTATCTCAATGTTATCATAAGGGAGAAGTAGGGAAAAAGAAATTTAAGAGTTTTTCATTACCAGGACCTGTAAAACTTGAAAGTACATATCCAAGTTTTCAAATAAACTGCACCCTGCCATATAGGCTGTTTAGGGCTTACCCTAGGGGTGACTTATATGTATTAAAGAGTAAGGTTTAGGCCTGGCAAAAAGTTTGGTTTTCCATGTCAAAATGGCAGTTCAAAACTGCACACAGGCTGCAATGGCAGACCTGGCACATGTTTGAAAAGGCTACTTAAGTGGGTGGCACAATAAGTGCTGCAGGCCCACTAGTAGCATTTAATTTACATGCCCTGGGTACCTGTAGTTCCAGTTTACGAGGGACTTATAAGTAAATTAAATGCGCCAATTGGGTGTAATTCAATTTTACCATGCTTAAAGGAGTGAGCACAAGCACTTTAGCTCTGGTTAGCAGTGGTAAAGTGCACAGAGTCCTAAAGCCAACAAAAACGAATTTAGCAAAACTGAAAGGGTGAAGGTAAAAAGTTTGGGGGACTACCACCCAAGGGTCTCAGGTCTAAGACTGATCATAATTCAGGCACCCTAGCACTGTGGCACAAGGGCACCTACAATGGCGCAAGGAAGCAAAAAGTGCACCAGCGCAAGGAGAGAGAAGAACTCAATCAATCATTCAATCAGGGAATTGTAAGCGCGCTACTCACCCGTGAGGGTCTCAAGGCGCTGAGGGGGGTCCGCAGATCTGTTTAGCCGAAGAGCCAGGTCTTGAGGGTCTTCCTGAAGGTGTTCAGGGAGGGGCGCGTCTGATGTCTGCCGGTAGCTCGTTCCAGGTCTTGGCTGCAATGTGAGAGAAGGATCTTCCGCCTGCTCTGGCTCTGTGGATGCGCGGGGTTTCGGCCAGTGCGAGGTTGGAAGATCGGAGGTTTCTTTTGGGTACGTGGAAGTTGATTCTGTCGTTGAGGTATTTGGGTCCGTTGTTGTGTAGGCATTTGTAGGCATGAGTGAGGATTTTGAAAGTGACTCTTTTCTCCACGGGGAGCCAATGGAGACTTCGTAGGTGTTGGCTGATGTGTTCGTGTCGGGGGATGCCGAGGACGAGTCTGGCGGTGGTGTTCTGTATTGTCTGGAGTTTGCAGAGTAGGGACTTGTTGATGCCGGCTTAGAGTGTGTTTCCATAGTCCACTCTGCTGGTGATGAGTGCGTGGGTGACTGTCTTCCTTGACTCAGGGGGGATCCACTTGAAGGTCTTGCGGAGGATGCGGAGGGTGTTGAAACAGCTGGAGGTGACGGCGTTGACCTGTCGGTTCATGGTGAGTGATGAGTCGAGTTCGATGCCGAGGTTCTTGGCGTGGTCTGAGGGGGTAGGTGGGCTTCCGAGGGCGGTAGGCCACCAGGTGCTGTCCCATGCAGAGGGGTGGTACCGAGGACGAGGACTCTGCCATTTCTTTGAAGATATGGTGCAGTTCTGCTCTCCCCCTTTCACGCAAGACAGAGCAGCAACTTTACTTGCTGCGCTTCGTTGTGTGAATTCTTTGTAAAAATGCTGCTTCATCTGTAGTCCCTCCTCAGCCCTGTCATCCATCAAATGGCAGTGTTCAGCAAAACCAGTCAGCAGCTCCTTGTTAACAAAAGGCCTCACAGAATAACTAAAGGAACCCTGTCTGCACTCCCCTCTCCCTCCAGCTACGGGAATGAAAGCAATACACTTCCACTGCCTGTGAGCTCAATCCTCACTTTCATCTTGTGCCAGACCAGGTGAGGTGTATCCAAAAAGGTTCCCACTGGTCTCCATTATTCTGGCTGACTCACAAACAGCATGCATGTGCCACGCAGGCTACACACATCAACATGCTTAAGGCAGTCTCTGGATCTTGGAGCTAAGGTCTAGGTAAGTTCACAGAAGTGGAAATTTACACAAATGGGACAGTAGGCCTTCAATCCGGAGACACATATAAAAAAGGTCTGATCACGCTATTAATTCTCAAAACATGGCATGCTACCACCACTCTATGTACTAAACCCATGACAGGGACAGTAGTCTACTGTTAGCAAATGAGGAGACGTGTTGTGCGCCCCTCCAGGTCACAGGACAAGTCCAGGACCTTCTTATATCAGAGACAGGCCTTGGCCTGTGCACGCACACTAGATTAATGTGATGCCAGGGCCAAACAAATCCCAAATTAGGGTACCAGATACATGCAGTCATTCACTCGGGGCAGGGGAACAGACGCTTATACCATGCAGGGAGCGTTCAAGTCCCATCAGAAACCTCCCCAGGATCTTTCTCGTGTCAATGTCATGTGAGGGGTCACAGTTTCCTGAATTTTGACCTAAATAATGATGCAATACAGTTAAGGTGAGAAGTGGACCTGGTGATCACTACTGATGAACCACCAGGATCCCCCTTAGAACAACATTAATTGAAGAGATATTCATTACGATTTTGACTGATTCTACAAGTAAGCGTGAAAGAGGGTTTGACGGATTGAGTAAATTGTGTGTTCCTAGTAGAGAACCCGGAATCCAGAGTACGCTCGTGTAGAAGGCTTAAAAGCATTTCACTGCTAGTTCAGTTTACTTTGGTACTTTGAGGGAATGGGGTATCCTAAAGCTAAGGTTATAGATGCCACATAAGACTCATACTTTCACAGACTCTATTTCTGTGGGACTAGATGTCCTTTTGTCAGCATCTGAAAATTTGGGATTTTAGGATCCCAACTCCTATAGAATAATGACAGTTCTCGTTGCTGTGTGAAAATGAAGTACGCCTAAAACCAGCATTTCCCATGAAGGCTGAAGCAGCCCTATATTTAAGAGTGGAGGGGGTTCTCACAAACCACATGGTAATCTGAATATTTTGTACAGAAGAGGTTATTGCCACTGCACCGAACGCACAGGTGTCGATCCTAGACTTTATCAGTCTAATAGGAGTAGATTGTCATCTTATCCACAGAGTTGTATTAGACGATAAGTTGTCCTTGTCAGTATGGATTTGGCTGGAATTTGCACAGTGAAGCTCTTGAGAACGTAAAGCTTTATATATAGAGAGTTCAGCTTAAACAAATAAAATGCTCCACTGAGATAATGGAGTGGACAGTGGTTCTTAAACTGAGAGGTATGTTTACTAAGATTTTACGCCGTGTTTGCGTCACAAAAGTGATGCAAGACTATGGTAAATCTTTCTGCACCTATTTCCTTTCCAGCGTAAAATCTGTTTTACGTTGGAAAATTACTTGAAAGCAGCGTATAGCGCTGCTTTGCATTACTTGGCACCAAGGGGGCATGCCATGGGTGGTGCATGAGCATTCCCAAGCAACCACCCAAGGTTTCCTATGCTAAGTCCTATTTGCTTAAAAATGTAGACAAGGTATAGCGTCAGATAATAGCGCCCATTTGAGACAGGCGCTGTGAAGGAGAAATGCTTTTATTTCTCCTTTCTTTTCCACCTTTGCATGTGTGCTGCACTGTACAGCACACATACAAAGTGGGAAAAGGTTTAAAGTTAATCTAAGCATTGTATTTTGTACTGGAAGGATATCCTTCCAGTACAAAACGCATGTTAGACTCACGGAGACACCCTTGCAGTATGGTGCAAAGGTGTCCATGGTGCCGACCTCACATTTCCACGCCGGCGTTAGGGAGAAGGGAGTGCCATATTTCTGTAAATATGGCTTTCTCCTTGTCGCGCAGTGCAGCATTTGCGGCTGCTGCACTGCACTGCATGACTAAGTAGTTAATCTGGCCCTGACTGTGTTATGGTGAAGCACGTCAAAATTGGTACTGATAATGGTACGGATATTGGCTACTATAGCGCATATTTGCTTGGCAGAGAGCAAGCACTAGCAATTAAAAGTACAGCTTTTTTCAGATTATTACAAACCACATTTGACTCTATCATCATTCTGGGAATCACAGGGCTTTTGCTGCCCCCTCCTCTTCCAGTAACACTAATAAAAGAGCCTGGTTTACACCAAGAGAGTGGGGGGCCCTCTTCTGTTGTCCAGTCTCGCTTGATAGCACACCCGTCAGCACAATGTATTACTGCCAGTGCTGTTTAATACACATGAAGTGGGCTTTGGCTCCACCCAGAGCAGTACAATTTTGTCACTTCATTCTGTTGGCTATTTGTTATATCATTGCGCCTTTTAGGAAGTGCTACCTTTGGAACGCAAGAGGGATTATTTTACATTTGAAAAGTACACTCAACAATCGCTCTGTTTGAAACAATCAATTCATTTATGTCCTATATGCATTCTATGTAGAAAGCATTTCTTTTTAGCTGCTTTTTATCCCCAGCGCTGGCAAAGCAAACAGGGGAAGCTTAATGAGGTATACAGAACTCGTGCATGCAACGCATGGGAACAGCATTCGTGAATGCCTCTGCTTACGTGTGTTGCCATTCTGAAGCCGGGCCTATTGGCAGGGGCGGCTCCTCCGTAATGACGGAGGAGCGTCGCCTCACTGGCTCAAAGCCAGCAAGTGAAAAATAAAATGATATCTTAGTATTGTTTTATTTTGCATTTGCCAGCTCGGAGCCAGCTTGTGCAGGGAGGGGCGGGGCCAGGGTATGGGAGGGGAGGAGCAGTGCTATCTGCACTTTTAAGTGCGCATGTGTGTTTGGCCCGCCGTCTCAGGCCGGCCAAACACACATACCCACTTAGGTTTCTTCAGCCAGGCTGTATTGAGCAGCCAGACTGTAGATACCCCAGAGACTCCCTGTCCTGAGCGGATCGTCTTTTCAGCCCGCTCAGGCCAATCCCCACGCTGCTCTCATATGAGATGGGAGTCTGATGCTTTCCCAGGAACTGCAGCAGAGGTGCGCGAGGAGGACTGCAGTACCAGGTAAGTGCCAATAACCCCGTCTCCCCACCTCGCTGCGCGCTACCCCGCATGCTTCCCACTGGTCCCCTCTCCCCTCCGCACCCCTCCAACCCCCGGCCGCCGGTATTTTATCGTGTCAGGCACCGCTGCCTATTGGCTTTGCAAATTGTTGCGTACTTATTACAGAGCTGATATGTGATAAAGGTGAAAGATGGATCAAACATGTAGAGAGATATACATTTGTGGTACGGATTAAGGTACTGCTGAATTGTAGCGCCTTTTGGGATTACAGAGTGGAAAGCCAATGACTTAAGTTGAGCCTGAATCTAGTTCTGAAGAGCCAGGGTTAATTTCCAGGGTACATTTTGATTGCAGCTGGAGTGCACCAAATAGGAGGTGTATTTACATAGAACAGTATTGTTTGTGGGAAATCAAGTTGAGATGAAATTACAGAAACCAGGATGTAATGCGGAAGGAGCATTTACAATGGGCACTTTTTTCAATTTATATAGCGTCAGCTTAACCCAAGGGCATTGGAGCTCATTAAGTGAGCACTAGAATATATCACACCAGATCAGATTCATTTTTAGGTCTCTCTCCGAGACAATGCCTGCGCTGTTGCTTGCGGGACACTTTGTTTAAATTCAAGGAGCTTAGAGCCTGCCCTTAGGTTACCATTTGTTTGTTTCATCATCACTCTCTTATCCTGGCTTTTCATTGGTCAGCGAATGCTAGTTTCATTTCTCTTCATGTTTGTCCCTTCAGTGGAGCCTGGGCCAAGTGCTTCTTACGGTCGGCAGTCAGTGTCCATCCACTGGTCGCGTGCTTCCAGAGGTACTTTTTATTTAAGTTGTAGCACTTGATAAGAGTACATTTGTTTGCAGGCTGTCTCCCTCCTCCCCAATCCCGTTCCGCATCGTTGGTTGCCTGTCTCCCTCCCGCGTTGTTGGCCTCTTGTGCTTGCTTGCCTTGTCTCTCACGTGCATTGTTCCTTGCCCTGCTTCCCCTCCACCGTTGTTGCGTGCCTGGACCCCGTGCCCCCTCCCACATTGTTTCCACATTGTTATTGCTTACCCCGATTCCATCTCCCACTGAGTTTACATGAGGCATTCCCTCTGCCCCTCCCCCATCGTTGCTTGCCTTGTCCCCCTGCCACCCTCCCCCATCGTTGCTTGTCCCGTACCCCGACATCCTTTTCCCCATTGTTGCTTGTCCCGTACCCCACCCTTCCCCCTCATTGTTGCTTGCCCAGTCTTTCTGACCCTCACCCCATTGTTGCTTGCCCCTTTCCCCGCCTCCTCCTACCAGAAAAAAAAAATCAATCAGACATGGCCAGCTCTAGCCATATCATAGCGCTATTTTCCCTAAACATTGATAAAGCCAATAGGTCTCGCCTATGCGAGGTCTGATGGCTTTGTCAATGTTTTTTGCCATGTTGTACAGATGCGTGGCTGCTGTGCAGCATGGTTTAAAATCAAATAAAAAAGCACTGTAAAGGAGCAAGCATTGACCGCGTCATCGCACTTTTATGTTTTACATTCAACCATGCTGCACAGCAGCCGCACTGCTGTACCTGGCTAAGAAAAAGCATAGACAAAGACATTAGATCTCACATAAGTACGACTTATTGCCTTTGCTAATGCTTGTTTTTTAAGGCACTGGTTAAGCCACTTTTCTAGGATCATCGCAGGTTAAGTCTGCAGGACTCGAACTTGATTCGCCAGTTTTAAAGTAGGAAGCTAGGCCATGGCATGATTTAAATATACGTTATACATACATATATATATACACATATATATTTTAATGCACCTTTAGAATTTGAATCACAGAGGCGATTTCAATCAAATCTCAATAATCATGAGACTGATCCTGAAATAAACCCCAGATTGAAAACAGTTATGTGTTTTATTTACCAATTGATCCTTCCTTATCTGCTGTTCTATAGCGCTGCTTGTGTATAGCAGTGAAGCCTTTCAGATGATAGGGCAATGTTTGCGTCATATGCGTTCTTGTTAGATGTCCTATGAGAAAACTGTAAGTTAAGCACGTCGCAGTAGAAGTTATATGTCATGTGAGAACTGTAAGATAAGCGCGTCGCAATAAAATTCGTTTCCCCATCTGCGTCGAGGTAGTACTGTACAGATATAACGGCTTCGCCCTACACAGAATAAGAGTACAAAATTTTCCAGCTATCGCAACAAGAATTTTAGATTCTATTAAGGACACGGAGGCGAGGATTATGCTTTCTCAATTCCTTTACTGACTCACGCAGCCAATGAAAGTGAAACATCTTTAGTAAAAAACTTCATTACCCATGAGGCTTTGAACCACGCCTCTCTTTAACACAACCAATAGTAATCATGTACATTCAATAAAACATTGAGGCACCATCTTGGCTTCCTCTTTCTTTGTATTAGTCCATAAGTGTCCAAAAAGAACATCCTCAGCTCTCAACGGAGAGTATTGTCCAACATAACTTTTCTCAACGGAGAAAAAACACCATCAACAAATCCTGGAAAGGCTCTCGAACTTCTCCGTCACCCCAGTCCATGTGTGGAACTCCACTCCTTTAGCTCTGTTTCGAGTCGTTTCCTAAAATCAGAAACATACTTATGAAATCAACGAACCTGAACAAAGGCTCAGCATATCAGGGTGGGAGAACAACATCATTATAATCAAACAACATGACAGTTGCATCCAACTCGTCCCATCGGGTGGGATAATCCTCGCCTCCGTGTCCTTAATAGAATCTAAAATTCTTGTCGCGATAGCTGGAAAATTTTGTATTCTATGTCAGGACCGGAGGCTTCTGATTATGCTGGTTCAAAGCTCATCTATCACCAGCGATGACACATGTGCAATAGGCTTATAATAAAACTCCTTGAAAGTAGAATCGGAAGACCAATCTGCAGCTCTCAGAATGTCTTCTAATCTAGAACCCAAAGTATAAGCCTTAGAGGCCATGGCGCCTCTGGCAGAATGTGCACCATACACTGAAACATCAATACCTGATTCAGACATCACCCACCGAACCCACCTGGCTAAGGTACCCGCTGAGACAGGCCGGAAGGGTTTCTTAATTGCCAACAACAGCTGACCCATAGGATCAGTCCTATGCACCACAGTACGCTCCTCATAGTTTTTCAAACATTGCACAATACACAATTTATGATTAAGTGGAAAAGATGGATACTCCACCGAACGAGACATAGTCTTGCTACGTCTTGATATGATAAACGACACACCCTGTGGAGAAAAAATTCTACCTGCCAGATCTAAGGCCCGAACATCTGAAACCCTACGACAAGAGACCAAACACAACAACATGGTCAATTTAGCTGATAACTGCCTAAGGGAGAGCTGATCATTCTCCGGCCAGGAGTTCAAAAGATTCAGAACCTTTGACACGTCCCACAAAGTAGAATACCTGGGACGGGGGGTTTAGCTACTCTAATACCCTTGAGTAACTTGCAGACTAGGGGATGCATCCCAACAGGCTTGCCGTCAATCTGATTATGCCCTGCTGAAATTGCAGACCTAAAATTATTAACCGATCTATAAGACAAACCTGACTCTGCACACTCAGACAAAAAGTTCAGAATTTCAGTGACGTCTGATCCCACGGGATCCAGTCGCCGTTGAAGGCACCAACCCAACCATCGCTTCCATGAAGCAGAGTATCGTTTACGGGTGGAAGGAGCCCAAGCCTGTTGCATAAAGTCGGCAGCTGCCGCCGAAAGACCTTCAATTTGTTCGTGTCGCCGGAGAGCGTCCAAACCATGAGGGAGAGTTGGTTCTGCAGGACCAGTGGGTGTGGAGATCCCACTGGATCCTGGAGCAGCAAGGGACAACTCGGAAGACTGAATGGTAAGTCCACCGACAACTCCAATGGTGTCGGAATCCACGACTGAGTCTTCCACAGCGGAGTGACCAACACTAGTGACGCCCTCTGCCGTCGAACCTGGGTTGCCACCCTTTGGATCAGGGAAACGGAGGAAAGGCATAGTTTCTCTGGGCCCCCCAATCCTGCAGGAAGGCATCCGTTCCCATCGCCATTGGGTCCGGTCTCCAACTGAAAAACAGAGGAAGGTGGGAGTTGAGTCGGGATGCAAAGAGGTCTATCTGACACAGGCCTCGAATACGCATGATCCCTGCAAAGAACGACGGATGAAGCCTCCAGTCGCTGAAATCCCGAAGAAACCTGGAGTTCCAGTCCGCCACTTGATTCAGTCTCCCTGGCAGATACTCTGCAACTATGCTGATCCTGCGATCCAGACAAAAATGCCAGAACTCTTTCACAATGTTGGCTAACATCTGTGACCTCGTGCCGCCCAAGCGGTTGATGTATCGAACCGCTGAGACATTGTCCATCCTCAGGAGGATGCAACAATTGCTCTTGAGAGGAGATATCGACCTGATGGCAAAGGAGCCCGCTAAGAGCTCCAGGCAGTTGATGTGCAATCTCAACTCGTCGGCGGACCAACGTCCTCCGGTGGCAAAGGTCCCACATCGAGCGCCCCAGCCCCATCTGCTGGCATCGGATTCTATGACTACGTCTGGCGCGGCGCCAAAAATAGCTCTTCCATTCCAAGCGACCATGTGCTTCAACCACCACCGAAGCTCCTCTCGAGCGTCCGTTGACAGTGGGATCAGATGATCGTAGTGAAAACCTTTCTGCAGATAAAAGATTTTTAGGCGTTGAAGGGCCCTGTAGTGGAGAGGGCCGGGAAAAATGGCTTGGATGCAGGAGGCCAGAAGGCCCACAATCCTTGCTAGCACTCTTAGTGAGATCATCTGCTTGGTTAGAGTGGATGAAATCTCCCTTTTATCGATCTGATCTTTGCCATGGGAAGGAGCAGCTGCGCAGATATTGAGTTGATCTGAAATCCCAAGAACTCTATCTGTTGACACGGAACCACCATAGATTTCTTGAGGTTTATCACGAACCCAAGTTCTTGTAACAGGGACGTTGTCCAATGTAAGTGCAGCCTGAGCAGGTTCTGATCCTGCGCTAGGAGCAACATGTCGTCTAGATAGACAATCATGCGTACCCCCATCTCTCTCAGCCGAGAAGTTAGCGGCTTCAAAAGTTTGGTGAATACCCAAGGCGCTGAGGATAGGCCGAAGGGGAGGGTTTGATATCGGAACCATTGCCCCTTCCATTGAAACTGCAAGAATTTCTTTTTTTTTTCTTCTTTTTTTTTATTGAGCAGAGCATTGGATACATAAAATAGACATCATTCTTAAGAGTCATCATAAAAAACAATTTAGTAGAAAAAATACAATAGCTTCTTCTTTCAAGATAAAATTTAAGAAAGGATATGAGTATAACACCTATTAATTTCATCAACCCGAGATAAAAATGTGCAAGTCATCTAATAAAATGCAGCAGCAAAAAAAGTGCAAGTGCTTATCAAGTGCAATAATCAAGAAAAAGTGCTAATACGTTATATCACCAAGAGCTGCTAACTCTTCCACATAAATATCCATATCTATTGTCCCTCCTTTAACTTTTCTAAGTCACAAAAAAACTTCCAATTTTTATCAAATTTCCTAGTAGCTCCCACCCGTCTAGCATAAGCTTCTTCGAATTTTTGGGTCCTTTTCATTTTATAAAACCACTTCAAATAAGAAGGAGCTTTTCTAGATTTCCAATTCTGGAGAATTAAGGAACGGGCTACAGTACAAGAAATAAATATAGAAAAAATATCGGCCTCTGTTAACCTCGTTCTGTCATTACAAACTCCAAACAAAACCACCTCGGCCTCGAGCGGAACTCTTTTCCCAATTGCCTGCTCAATATCTGCGAAAATTCTTTCCCAAAAGGAGCTCAACGGTGGGCATGCAAAGAAAATATGGCGCCATCCACCTTCCCCGTCCGCCTGACAACGAAAACACTTATTTTCGACTTCTGGAAATCTTTTTTGTAAGGCTGCCGGAGTAAAATAGGAGAGCCAACGTGATAAGAAGGCCATCCTTTTGAAATTTGCTGCGCGCAGAGATTTGCTTCCTAGGTGGCATAGGATTTCCCAATCCTTATGTGAGAAAGTACATTGCGTCTCACGGGTTATATTAGCCAAATGGCTCTCAATCAAGGATACTTGGCCCTGGTGATGTAGTAACCGGTACCAGTTTCCTACACCGCTGACTTTGGCCACATAGAGAGCTACCACCAGTTGATTAGAGGCATTAAAAATGCCACTAATAATTTTTAAGAAATGAACCACTTGTAGATATTCAAAATAGGCAGGTCTCCTAGAGCTCTGGGCTCTTGTCATAACCTCTTGCCAGGAGATCACCCTGTTCTGAATAATAAAATGTCTTAACTCACATAATCCACAACTTTCCCAACTGCTGATATTACTTGCTCGCAATGGGAGGCCGAGCCTAGTACATTCTCTCAATCTTAAGTATTGCAGACCCGATGAGCCCGTCTTTCTAAAGAAAGACAGAAGTCTAGAAGAATAATCCTTTATAGTTTTGTATCTGGTTCTCTTTGGAAGTTTGGAGGTTTTTTAAAAACACTCGAGTTGTTGTACCACATTCCTGCGTCATTTTATCTAAAAAGAAACTATCTCTAGTACACTTTGATCCAAACAAACTAGACACTAAGGGGCAGATTTACAAGCCCCTTGCGCCACTTTGCGTCACTTTTCCCATGTTAAAAGTGACGCAAAAGTGGCGCAAGGGGCTTGTAAATAAGCCCCTAAATCTAAAAATGCTGCCTCGTAGTAAGTTCTTGAATGGGGCAAAGCTAGGCCCCCTTGAGCAGTAGATAGTTGTACCACGGTCAGCTTAACCCTTGAAACTTTCTTTCCCCAAATGAATTCTCTAAACAAAGTTTCATTTTCTCTAAAAAAAGACACATTTATCTTAATTGGGACATTAATAAAAAGAAATGTAAGCAAGGGGAGTATTGACATTTTGATTAAAGAACCCTACCCACCAACGATAGGGGTAATAAAAGCCATTGTTCCAAAAGCCTCTTAATTTTCTCTTTCGTTCTTAAATAATTCAACTTGTATAATTGTTGATACTGACTAGACACAAAAATCCCCAAATATCTGATGGGGTCTGACTTAGCGGCTTGTGCCCTCAAGCAAGCTGGAAGGAAATTTAGGGGCATATTAGCAAGACCCACGTTAAAATTATCGCCGTTTTAGCGGCAGGAAACTGGCGGCTATAAAATAAATTCCAACAAAACGGAAGTTCTTGCCCTTAATATCGATTTTAGGGGCATATTAGCAAGACCCACGTTAAAATTATCGCCGTTTTAGCGGTAGGAAACTGCCGCTAAAACGGCGATAATGGGCTTGCTTATATGCGTTATGGAATTCCAATAGAAGCCCAGGTTAGATGTCCTGCACATCTAACCTCGGCGATAATTTTAACGTGGGTCTTGCTAATATGCCCCTAAAATCGATATTAAGGGCAAGAACTTCCGTTTTGTTGGAATTTATTTTATAGCCGCCAATTAGCTCAAAATTCCTAAATTCCCTTAAAACCCCTTCGAGATTATCTTTATCAGGCTTCAAATATAAAATAATGTCGTCCGCAAAAAGTTTTAACTTAGTCATACCAAAAATAGGGGTGAAATAGCAGCATTGTTTCGTATTTTAATTACAAGTGGCTCTATAAAAAAAGTAAAAAGCAGTGGCGAAAGCGGACAACCCTGTCTTGTCCCACGGTTAATTTTTGTGGTTCCTGGTCGCTTCGAATTTATAGCTATAAGAGCCGTGGCTCCCTGGTATAAATTGCGTAGCATGTTAACGACCAGAGAGGGAAAGCCATATAGACCGAGGGCAAAAAACAGGGTTCTCCAGTTTACTAAGTCGAAAGCTTTCTCAGCATCGACCATAATAATACATGCCGGAGTAGAGTTGGTATTAAAATAGTCCAAGGCATGTATTAAAAATTCAGTATTGGCCGTCATTGATCTACCTGCTATAAAGCCGGTCTGATCTCTGTGAATTATCTCTTGGGCGGCCAATAAAAAACGCTCTGCCCATACTTTCATTAAAATCTTGTAATCTGAATTTAAAAGACTAATAGGCCTGTATGAATTGACATCTATAGGATTTTTCTCTTTTTTAACAAAGGACACAATTATTGCTTCTTTAAATGATGCGGGAACCAAACCACTCTGTTTAATATAATTAAATAGTTTTTTCAACTGCAAGAATTTCTGATGGGAGGGGCAAACAGGCACCGTAAGATAGGCGTCCTTGAGATCTAGGCTCACCATCCAGTCGTGTTCTCGAAGAAGGTCTCGTAAAAGATGGATCCCTTCCATCTTGAAG
This sequence comes from Calotriton arnoldi, assembly GCA_963921515.1. Classification (NCBI taxonomy): domain Eukaryota; kingdom Metazoa; phylum Chordata; class Amphibia; order Caudata; family Salamandridae; genus Calotriton; species Calotriton arnoldi. Next base: position 1,257,222 of record CAWUFW010005084.1, read on the forward strand.
TGTCTGTAAACCACGAATGGGTTGAAATCTCTTAGATTGAGAACCAGTCTCTGGCCACCTCCTTTCTTTTGGACCAAGAACACGTTGCTGCAAAACCCTTCGGGAATGAAGGGTCCTACTGCAATCGCGTGTTTGGCCAAAAGCTCTTGAAGCTCTGAGTCTATAAAAGCTTCTTCTTGAAGGGAAAAATGGAGAGGCGGAGGCGGAAACGCCTGAACCGGGGTCTGAATCAGTTCTATGTGGTACCCCTGGACTGTGTGAATGATCCATGTATCTGAAGTCAGCCTCCTCCAGTTCCTTACAAACTGCGCCAGTCTGCCCCCAGGGGAATCATAGGTAAGAGATGTGAACTCACCGGACGACTGGGTGTCAAAGTTCTTGTATCCTCGGTTGACACCCCTGTTGAATCTGCCCCGGAATCCGCGGGACCTGGTGGGGTAGAACCCAGCCTGTTCTGGTTCCTGTGTGTACCCCCGACGTCTTGGGGAGAAGCCCCTGTGAGGACTGGGGTTGGAGTAGCGGCCGGTCGCGCGTCCTCTAAAGCGTCCGGCCCTACCAGAGACCTGGTGAAACACCCTTTTCAATGACGATTGCGATTTATCTAGTGATGCAAAAGTACTGACGAACTTCGCAATGTCTTTTACAAATTTATCTCCGAAAAGTTGTCTCTCAGCCAGAGGGCCTGGTTCGTCCGTGGCTAGGTCCGCCAACTGCGGGTCAATTCTGAGGAGGACTGATTTCCGGCGTTCAGATTAAAGGGCACAATTAGCGTTTCCCAACAGGCAAATGGCTCTTTGGGTCCACCCCGCCAGGACCTCAGGGTGAATGGCCGCCCCTGTTTCCTGCACCAGTAACGCTAGTTCTAGAATTTTTGCTAAGGGTCCTTCCACATCTAGGACCTTGTCTTGACACGCCTTAAGGGCTCGGTCAGTACCCTTCTTGGGATCTTTTTTATATTTTTTGAGGAAGGTGGTCATAGAGGAATCTATTTCTGGGGTAAGTGCCACTTTATGTGCCAGATCAGGCCTTGGGCATTCCGATTTTAAGCGCGCCCTAACATCTTTGTCGAAACTCTTACGAAGATGTGTGTGCATGTACTGTGCAATGGCGGTGGGAGGGGCCCAATCCGCGGATCTGGGATGAACAATGTCCACAGGGTTGAACTGGAAAGGGGTAGGCGCGGGTTGGGGAGAGGCCATGTGCTTACGCTTTTTAGCTCGCTTGCGCGGTCTAGATTCCTGAGAGGAATCAGTATCCGTCCCTGTGTCAGTAGTAGTAATCAGCAGTGGAACGGGATCAGAAGGTAGCGGGACCGGGGTTCTATCACTGCCAGTTCGTTGGCCTTATACAGAGATGAGTACGCTGGCGCGTGGGCCAGGAGGGATCTGAGGGTGTGACAGGGGAAGGGTCAGGCACAGGACTCGGGACAGGAAGAGATTTCCCGGTAGCTAGCTGTTCTAGGCGCTGAGAAATGGGGAGAAGCGCAGAGGTCAAAACCTTATCTAGCTTGGCATCTAATCTTTTATCAATCAAATCCTCCATGGATTCGTCGTAATAATACCCCTCGCCTTCGAGGTTCTCATCCGCAGCTACTTCCTGCTCGTAGACCTCACAGCCAGACATAATGGCCACAGTCACGTGGGGGAATCAAAAGCCCCAAGGGCAGCTTAATTATCCAGCCCAAAGTCCTCCAGAAGACTAGGGCGTCGGTAGGGAGCAGAGCTGGAGCAGAGGGGGCCACTCAGGTACCCAAAATCCCTTGAACCAGGCAGGCCTTACAAAGGGGTAAACCCTGAAGCCTCCAATCGAGGGTTCCAAAAATTCTGCAGTAGCAAGCAGTTAACTGTGTGAACAGTTAAAAGAGAATATTATTGTGCCCAGCGTGCGCAGGGTTAAATGAAACTGAGGCCCGGTACCGGCTCCAACCTCGTGCTGCTGCGGAGATAAGGATCACTCCCGATTAAGCCCGGGAGAAGCGTCAGGACCAGCTCGCTGTTCAGGGGCTGCACGCGTGCACTGACGCGTGCGGGCTCCCGAGACGCACGTCGGCTGCCCGACAGGGCTTCCGACGCGCGTCTCGCTCCTGCGGGGGGGCCGCTTCCCGCTGCGCACCTAATTGGCGAAGTCGCCGACACCAATTCTCTCAAGGGCACTAACACGGTGGGCTGTGAAGGGGAAGTAAAAACGGACCGCGCAACACGCGCTGAGATTAAACCCAACCAGTTGTATAGTATCGGGAAAGAAAGCGCGCGCGCTCACATATAAATATCGCTACAAAACGACGCATATCCTACAAAGCAGTAACGCATATGAAATACAGCGTAATTAATATCAACAGCGTCATTAAGTAGAAATGAACAAAAAACATTGAGGCACTTATCTTGACTGCGGAGCAGCAAAGAAAGAGGAAGCCAAGATGGTGCCTCAATGTTTTATTGAATGTACATGATTACTATTTGTTGTGTTAAAGAGAGGCGTGGTTCAAAGCCTCATGGGTAATGAAGTTTTTTACTAAAGATGTTTCACTTTCATTGGCTGTTGTGAGTCAGTAAAGGAATTGAGAAAGCATAATCAGAAGCCTCCAGTCCTGACATAGAATCTGTTTAAGATCGATTTTCTTTCTTTAACCAAGTAAGGATAACCCTGCAGCAGCAAGGCTTTCAAAAATTGAGTGAAACTCTTAAATGTTCCTCTCCACGGAAATCTTTAGTAAAAGGCAAAAGATTTATTCGGTTTGAAGAGAAACCAGAGTATGAGTAATTTACACACTGACGGTGGCCCCCGGAAACAGCTTTCCACAGAATGTCAGGGTGATTTACTCTACTAAATCCATCATTGATAACCCTTCAAAATATAACCAACTCGTGATAAGCCTTGTAATCCGGTACATTGACAAACACTTGTTGAGACAATCGCAACAAAAGCGGGACGCACTAGTGACACGGACTTATGGGTATGCAAATTTCGTCTTCGGTCACGTGACAGGAAAGGCTGTAACACTTCTCCCAGCTCAAGTCCTAACGTCGGCTCCTTTTACTCTACACATTCTGAATGGTGCAGCGTTCTGAGCCTCGCGCAGGCTTTTGTGAGTCTCGGTGGTTCCCAAGAGGAGGACTTTTACATGCCACCATCAAGGCATGCTGGCTGGCTCATTGATCTTCTTTCCGAGACGACAATGAACGAGCCAGTGTGTTTTCTACTTGCAGCCTATATGGCTGCATCAGCTTCTGTAAGAAAACAAGCATTGGCAGAGAGGCAAAATGCTGACTAACGGCTTTGCCAATGCTTTTCGTAATTTTTTTTTATTTGTCCTACCCGTCAAGCCCTCAGTCTGCCGGTCGAGCCAGCCTGCCACACCTGCCAGCCCAGCCTTCCGTCCAGGCCAGGTCACCCAGCTTACTAGTACGGGGGGTACTTGTCGTGTTGTTGCTTTCTAGTGACCACGCAGGAGACCAGGTAGGCTTGTTGTATGGTTCTTTATTATCTCTTGTTCCCTGCCCACATGCATGTCCGTCCTCGTGCCTTGCTCATCCCAGACTGCCCGTCCACTCCCTGACCGGAAGTGGTGTCCAGTTGCCTCCCTGCCCTTCTGCCCAGTGCAGGGTCCTAGTGCCCTCCACCCAGGCCACTACATCTCCCCTTTTTGTCACAAAGGAAATCAGTAGAGAGAAGAGAGAAAAAGAGAGAAAGAAACTGTAGAGATAGTGAGAAAGAGCTCACAGTGGGGAACCGACACGTATGCATTCTTCATTACATTTCTTCAATAAGTCTCTTTGGCCTTCTGCTCGCTCTCTTTGGACAAGTCTCTTCCTGTAGTTCTTCTGCTCGCCCTTCGTCCTTGTCCTTTCCTTTCCCGTTGTGATCCATCGCTCCATCTCCTCCACTTGCAGTATCTTGGCCACTTTCATTCAAAGTCTTCAGTCCTTTGTAATGAGAACTGTTCCGTGTTATTTGGTGATGTTCTGACGCAGCCGTAATCATTGGGCCCTTCACCTTTATGATCGTGAGAGGTTCCTTTGAGAACACGCTGTCAGACTTTCTTTGCTGTCGCTGACGCACTACCACGGCGTCTCCTTCTTTGAGGTGTGACGGGGTGGCATGACGCCTTGCATCTGCTTATGCTTTCATTTTTTCCTTTGCTTCCCTGTCTTTGGCTGCAATGTTGCTGTGCTCTGGTGACCCTTTTGTTCCTATCTGTGGTAGTCTTGTTCTGCTGGTCCTCCCCAGTACCAGCTCAGCCGGACACTTTCCCGTGGAGCTGTGTGGTGTGTTTCTGTAGTCTCGCAGAACCTGACATAGCGCTTGTCCAATGGAGATCTGTGCCAGCTTTGCTCGTTGGACAGCTTTCTTGATGTTCCCCATGAACCGCTCCACCATGCCGTTCGCTTGTGGCCACAGCGGTGTCACCTTCCGGTGATGAATGCCCAGGTAAGACATAAACTTTCTGAATTCTTCTCCTGAAAATGGAGGACCATTGTCTGTTTTCAGTATTTCTGGGGAGCCCCAGGCTGCAAATATGTCATCCATGATTGGTAGAGTCGCTGTTGCTGACGTTGATGACACGTGTCGCACTATGGGGAATCGTGAGTACTCATCGATGATCACGAGCAGGTAGTTGCCCGTGTCTAGTGGCCCAAAGAAGTCAGCCGCTAACGTTTTCCACACTGCCCTTGGTAGTTCTGACATTTGTAACGGTTCTGGGCTAGCTGGCTGTCCTGTGACCTGACAGATGTGACACGTTGCGATGGTGTCTTCCACCATTTTGTCCAGGCCAGGGAACCATACTTTTTCCTTTAGCATCTTTTTCGTTGCCACCATTACACGGTGTGACTCGTGTGCCACGTTGACAGTCATTCTCCTTAGTGAACTTGGTATCACTATCCTTGTTCCTCGCATCATTATTCCTGTTTCTGTCTCCGAGAGTTCTTCATGTATTTTCTTTAGTGCTAGCATTTCCTCCTTGTTTACTTTTTCTCCCCAGGTGCAGTTGTTGTTGATGTGTCTCCATCTCTGTATCCTTGTCGTTTCTTTTGCTAGCTGCAATGTGGCATCTTTTGCTGTTTCTTGCTCCAGTTCCGCTACTGTTATTGGCGCCGGAGTGTTTTGCTTCAATACGAAATTTAGATATTCCTCAGCCATTGATGTGATCTCTGGTGACTGTGGTAGAGGGTGTCTCGACGTGGCGAAGTCCTTGATGTAACGAGCACAGTAGCTGGCAAGCCCTAGAAATGACCTCACTTCTGCGACATCCTGGGGAGACTTTGTGTTTTTCAATGTCTCTACTTTGCTGGGATCCGGCCTCATCCCTCTCTTGGAGAAAATGTGACCGAAGAATACCAATTCACTTCTCCCCAGTTCACACTTGTCTGCGTTCAATGTTAGTCCCGCTTGTTCCAGCTGTAGGCACACTTGATGCAGTGCCCTATCATGCTCCTCATCTGACCGCCCGAATACTAGAATGTCATCACTATAGTTTGGGCTGTTCTTCACCGGCCTTATCACCTGCCTTATTGTTTCTTGAAATATTTCTGCAGCCGACGAAATGCCAAAGCTCAGCCTCTTGTAGCGAAACAGCCCCACGTGCGTTGAGAACGTGGTAATGTATCTTGACTGTTGGTCCAGCTCTAGTTGGTGGTACCCTTTGCACAAATCTAACTTTGAAAATTTACAGGCTCCCGTGAGACAGCTGATCATCTCGTTTAGATGTGGCCTCGGGTGACGTTCTCGCTCGATTGCTGTATTTGGTACCCTCATGTCCACACATATGCGAATCTTGGAGGTGTTCTTTTTCGATACTGCTACTATCGGAGACACCCATGGCGTCGGCCCTTCCGCAGGCTCAATGATGTCCTGGGCCAGTAAACTTTTAATTTCCTCTTCTACTTGCAGTTGTAGGTGTATGGGTACTCGCCGATGATGTTGTGCTACCGGTTTGATTGCCTCGTTGATGTGCAATGTTATCTGTTTCCCTTTCAATTTTCCTAGGCCCTTCAGGAGGGCCGGATGTTCCTGCAGAATGTTCCCTTTTTCCGACATGTGGTATGTCATCGCCAGTAGACCCATCACTTGTGCCGTGACATTGCTTAGTAGGCACGGTGCTGGGATGTCACCTCTCAGCACATGTACCTCTTCTTGGCAGGACCTTTCCTTGTACGTTAGCGTCTCTGTGAACTTCCCCATGTTCTCTACCGGCTTCTTGGAGCCCCACGTGAACACATCAACCGTGGACGGTGATAGCGACGGCTTCACTTTCATTTTCACATATTCTGACATGCACATGATGTTGCACGTGGCCCCGCTGTCAAGCACGAACTGAGTACTATGCCGTCCTACTTCAATGTCCACTGTTGCGGTTTTCTTTATTTTATCTTTCTCTATGAGGTGAATGTGCTCTGGTCCTTGGTCTGCCTTGGGGGCATCGGACCTGAGATACAGTCGTGCCACACTCACAGGTGCTGCTGTTTCTTCCGACTCATCAGAAGAACTGCGATTCGCCGTTTCCATGTGCCGGGCATATCGGCTGTCGGTCGTCCGTGGTCTCGCCGCTCTGCCCCGCTCGTTCCTGAACTGCCTGCTCATGCAGGCGCTTGCAAAATGATTGTCCCTGTTGCATTTCCTGCATCTCTGGCCCATTGCCGGGCACGCACCAACATGCGGAAAGTCGAGTCCGCATCTGTAGCATGATGTTGGTTCATTTCTCTTTGCGGGCGAGGCCACCGGGTATTCTTTCTTCTTGACATTTCCCGTGACGCGATTCGCCTGTTCCACTCTTTTCTCCTTTCCCAGCTGCATCTCTTTGGCATGTGCTGTTGCTCTCGCTTCCGCGCGAGCCATGGTCAGTATCTTTTCCAGCGTTGTCGGTTCTTTCAGGACTCGTGCACGGAACTCTACAGACTGACAGCCTTCAATGATGCGCAGTCGTATTGCCTGCTCATTGTCGAACTTGTCAAACTCGCAGTATGTGACCAGTTTCCGCAGTCGTGTTGCGAAGTCATCAAGGGACTCCTCTGTTCTCTGACACGCTGTGTTGAAAGTGTATCTCTCAAAGTCAATGTTCCATTGCGGGTCAAATTTCGCTGTGAGACACTGTATCACCCCTTTGTATGTCGCTGTCTGCTCGCTGGGAAATGTTATGAGCAAATCCTCCACTTCATCCCCTGCGAGATTTAGAAAGAGGTCCAGGTGTTTGCTGCCTACGATATCCGTGGCGCGCATGTAGCGCTCGAACTGCCTAATCCACCTTTCCCACCTGATGCCAGCTTGTGGTTCTGATAAGCTGAATGGCAGCGGTCTTCTAAATATTGCCTGAGGACTCTTCTTTTCGCTTTCTGTGTCAACCATTTCTTTATTGAGGTGCGGCTCCTGTGCAGGCCTTCTTTCTGTAGCCCCTTTCTGTCTTGTGGCGACGGCGGTACTTTTACTCTCTGTATTGTCACTTTTATTGCCACTTTATATTCACTTTATTTGTTCTATTCTCTTTCTCTTCTTTGATATACCTTTCTGTTTCTATTTCCTTTCCTGCATCTTTGTGTTTTTGTTTACTTGCTTCTTGTTCCACTTAGAACTGGCCTCCTGGCCTTTTTCTTCACTTTTCGGCACTTTTTCACTTTTGCCTGACTTCAAAATGGCCTCCCGGCCTTCCTCTTTCTCTATTGGCTTATTTGCCTGTCTTTAAGATGGCCGCTGGATCTCACGAGACCGATGTTTCCGGTGCCTGACTTTAAAATGGCCGCCGGTACTGCCTACGCACTGATTGGTTGTTCCCGCCTGACCCCAAGATGGCCGCCGCGTTCGCACGAGATTTGGCTTTAAATCTACGCACGAAGCAGGGCTCTTCCTAGTGCAGCGGCGGCAGGGATGCGGTCGTGCACCGTGATGCCCTCACTTTGTTTCAGTTTTTTTTTTTTCGCTTGTCTTCAGGCAAGTGGGTGCTTCTTACCGCGTTTCTTCTGTGGCTGGGCGATTCCTCTGTCTTCCGCGCTCGGACCAGGGTGGGCTCCTGGCTCCGTTGTGTCCTGCGACCGGGTGGGCTCCGGACGTCGCAGCTGATCGCCTTCGGTACTCTCCTGCAGCGGGCGGACCAGGGTGGGCTCCTGGCTCCGTTCTACCGTTTTTTCGTTGTTTGGTGGTTGCGAGGGGACCGCAGTTCACGCGTTTGGTGGCGCTTCGATGTCCCACTGTAGTAGACCCCTTGGGTAAAGAATCCAGACGAGGCAAGAAGATAACTCACAAGTTGTGGTTTATTCATAGAAAGGACCCACGACCTCCAGCTTTAACAACACAGCAATACTAACTCTATAATTCTAACACTGGCATAACACTACATTCTACATTCTACTTCTAAGTTCTACATTAAAGGAACATGCCACTAAAACACGAAGTATAATAACACACTTACCATACTACACACCCCCTTCCTATATATAAAAAGCAAAGAGAAAAACCCCAACAAAAAAAAACAAAAAAACAACAACAAAAAAACACACAAAAAAAAAAAATACGTAAATGTATCATAGTGTGAATACAACTTATGCAAGAACTATACATCATTAATAATATACATAATCCTTGGAGTAACTGGGAGCTGACCTCAGTCTAGAACTGGACCTTGATACATTGTCACATCTAGCTCCTGAAATGGCTCTTGATTCGGAAGTGAAAGATGATCTCAGACTGGGACTGAAACTAGTCACATTATCACCCCCAGGACCCGAAATGACACCAGCACTACACCTTGGGCCCACATCCAAACCATCACCTCCACTTAAATTACTCTGAGTCCATTGTTCTCCTCCATTGTCTCCTTCTTGTGTCAGAGTGACTAAATCATACCAATCACGACTCTCCTGCCCATTCCCCGAACCAATTCTTTGTAAAATAATCTTTGCCTGCTCTTTAGTGACTTTCACCAATGCATTCCTGTTCCACCATCCTTTTCCATGCAACAAAACAGCGGTATTGGTAATCTTTAAAACTTTCACTGGTCCAGAAAACTTCGATTGTCCCTTACACACTTTCTTAGGCTTTCTTACTAAAACCCAATCGCCCGTACTAAGCAATCCTTCTTTAACATGCATTCTTTTATCATAATAACACTTATATGCTTCCTGTTTCTCTTTAACATGACTACGCACTTCTTTCAAATCTATATTGTGGTGCAAATCAACTTTATCCAGTAACCACGTGGGACTAATTGCAGAAATCGGTTTCCGACCCCTCAACAGAACAAAAGGAGCCACATCCGTAGTGCTTTGTGGAGTTATATTATAATTCCATACTTTAAAATGCAAATATTCTGCAATATCCAACTTATTGGCCACCGCAGTTTGGACACCTTCTTTCAATAATCTGTTAGCTCTTTCCACTAAACCATTAGACGCTGGACTATAAACTGGTACTCTATTATGTCTAACATCATGTTTGCTGAGAAATTTGCTGAACTCCTCAGAAACAAAATGAGATCCATTATCCGTAACAATTTCCTTCACTTTTCCTTCTATATTGAACAATTTCTGAAGAAATGCAATAACAGAACACGAATCAGCACATTTCACAAAAGCAAAGTATATCCACTTCGAATAATAGTCAATGGCTACAATCAAGAATCTACTGTTCTCCCCTAATGCATTGAAAGGACCAGTAAAATCAAGACCTATTTTCTCCCATGCATTGTTTGGCCACACCACAGGGTGTAAAGGTAAGGTACTAGTTTTCCAATGTTTGTCAGAACACAAACAATCAGCACAACTTTCCACAAATCTTCTAACTTGGCCATCTATACCAGGCCACCAGTACATCTGTTTAATCTTCTTGGAAGTGGCAGAAATACCTAGATGTCCCTCGTGAGCTAAGGCAACAATTTTGGACCTAAGACCACTAGGGGGAATAAATAAATCTTGTCTCAGTAATAAACCATTGACCACTGACAACTCAGCAGCTACCTGACAAAAATTTCAGTATAATAACACACTTACCATACTACACCCACCACCTTCGTCGCCAGTTGTCGTGTTGTTGCTTTCTAGTGACCACGCAGGAGACCAGGTAGGCTTGTTGTATGGTTCTTTATTATCTCTTGTTCCCTGCCCACATGCATGTCCGTCCTCGTGCCTTGCTCATCCCAGACTGCCCGTCCACTCCCTGACCGGAAGTGGTGTCCAGTTGCCTCCCTGCCCTTCTGCCCAGTGCAGGGCCCTAGTGCCCTCCACCCAGGCCACTACAGTACTAAGCAAGGTTTACTAATCCCAGCCTTCCACCCTGTCCAGCTCCACCCTCCTCCCGGCAGCCAACCAGCCCAGCCGAACTGCGGTGAACCACTCCGCAGTTAGCCATTAGCGGGTCAGCCTTAAGCCGGACGCATCGAGGAGAGTTTCTGCCGGTCAGGGGGTCGGACTGGCCTTTCAGTAATGCCGTTCCGGGCCCGCCGTTCCGCTGAGATCGTCAGCCTGGCATAAGTCAGCTGGACCGGCCTGCACAGCAGTCCAGCCCACCCGACCGACCTACGTAAAAAATCACTGGTCGGCCGGTCCGCCAGTCAGCCCGCTTCACAGCGAGCCGCCCAGCAGTCCAGCCGTCCAGCTACTAAAAACGTCACTATTCCGTCATCTCGTTACAGTGCCAGGTGCATCATTGCCACACGCAGTGCAATGATTACATCCCGGCTGACCGACATTCTCCCCCTAGGGGAAATCAAGTGAATTACACTTGATCTTAGCCAAAAGGCCGAGAAGCGATCGTAAATGTTGTATAGCATCGGCAAGATGCTGTGCAACATGGCCAAAAGAAAACAAAACAATAAAACCAGCGATGATGTGGGCATTTTGTAGGTGCGCGCGTGCATCATTACGCATGCGCAATTACAAAATGACACGCACCATTTTTTTTTATTCACTGATCCAAAATGGACGAATTAAAAACAAAAAAATGAAAAAAGTAGGGAGGGCTGACATGTAATTTGCTGCCTTTTCTTCCTCATCACCCTCCAAAAAAAAAAAAAAAAAATCTTTCAAAAAGCCCCTGGGCATTGGGGGGCAGGAGAGGAGGCAGCAGGAAGTGGGCAAGGGGAGGTTAAAAGCAGCACACAAGAAGGAGCAACGTGGAGGTTGGGGGATGAAGCACATACGTGAGAATGCAGCATTTTGAGCCAGGAGGGAGGGAGTTTGGAAGGGGGGATAAGCAGACAAGAGAAAGCTTGCTACATGAGGGGGAAAAGCACACCTAGGAATGAGCTGGCAAACACAAGCAGCCAAGGTTCGAGCTTCGGGGTCGCGTCCACATCCTGTGATTCTGGGCAAAGCACTTAATCTCCCCGTGCCTACCAACAAATAAAAAAATGAATGTGTCCTTGTGTAACCTAACCGGTGCTCATGTAAAGTGCTCCAATACCTTCGGTTCGAGTTCGCGCTATATAAATATGCAAAAAAAATAAAAAATCATGGAGTGCTTGGAGAAAAAAGTAGGTTCCTAAAAGTGAGCAGTGAAAGGATAGAAGCCAGCCAATCAGAGGGTTGGTAAAGAGGTTATGCTCCAGGGCAAGGACAAACACAGAGGCCCAGGTTTGCAAAGATTTTGCATCAGGGTTGCGACACTTTTTTATGCAGTCCCGACGCTAAATTATGTTTGGTATTTACAAAGCAACGCAAATGTTGATTTGCGTGGCTTTGTAAGAAGAAGTAAAGAAATGCAGTGCTTTGCATTGCCTTAGGTTACCTTGCGTCAGGGAATCATTAGGTGGGTGGTGCATGGGCCTTTCCATACATACACCTATGGATTCTGAAGCAAACCCATATCATCAAAGAGATGTAGACATGGGTCTGCTCCAAAATGGCGCACCTATACATTTTCATACATTATTCGACACCAAAATGACAAAAATCCAATCAGTGGGACCGGAGATATGCAATTTCGAAGATTATGGGTAAGTATAGCGTCTACAAGCACAAAGTGCCACTCACAGTTATCTGGTGATGCCAGATTGGGTGATAGTCACATGTTTAGGCGAACGCGATGGAGCATGGACTGTATACAGGGACCAGGTTAGTCTTGTTGAAAAAGTTACCTATTCAAAGATCGGCGCCAAGTGTCCAGTTCACGGTGGAGGAGCCGTCGAGGAGCAGGGAAAGCGTTGTGTGTGGTTGTTGCTGTAGCTCAAAGAGCAGGGCGGGCCATCCGAACGATCGTCCCTGAAGTGCAAAGAACTTGTAGGGTGTTGCGGACGGTCGTTTCTCTATCTTCGCGTTGGAGGTCACCACGGGCTTTCGAAACTGTAGCGCAAAATGCAGATCTTGCGTTGTCGCTTAATGACGTGCGAAGAGCCGGGTTCTCCGGAGCTTCAGGATGGCGGGCGGCAAGCTCTTTGGTGCGTTCGTGGTCGCAAACAGCCCTAAACGTCAGGATTTCTCCTTTTCTTTCAGGAGAAGCTCAATTGATGCCACACCAAGGGTCCAGGACCTGGGAGGCACCCCTTGGGGATCAGGTACTCACTCCAGCAGAGGCCCGTAGGGCTCAGGCAGGTTTAGTTGCAGGTCCAGGCAGGTGCCGTACAGCAAGTCAGATGGGCAGTTGCGGGAGGCCTCCAGAGCTTGTTGTGTCCCTGTAGCTGAGAACAGGAGGCCAGCTAACTGGCAGCAGTGTTTCTCCTGTAGTGACCACAGGTCCAGGAGTGTACTAAAGAGTGGGTCTAAGGGTCCTCTCTTTTCACCTGACACCAGCTTTGAAGCGGAAGAAGCTTTTGGAGACCTCCCCCTCCCCTCCCAGAGTTGTCTGTAAATTCCTGCCTCCCTGCCCTGGCTCCACTGGGCCTGGGTTCACAAAAAGCTAGTGTGAAGTTCTTTGTGTGTGGACTGAGGCAAATCCTTTGAAGTGCAAGTGTGGTAGGTGACTGCCCTGCCCCTCTCATTAATTCAGGGTGGCCCATCCTGCCAACATCCAGTCCATGTTTTGTTATACTGTCTGGGAGAAATACACATAAAAAAGCCACCTGCCAACTACACCTAGTCATGGGACGCAGGAACAGGCTGCTGGCACCAAATGGATAGGACAAGAGAATGCCAACTTTCTAAATGTCTTCTTTTCAGAATTGTAACTTAAAATCAGACTTTAAAATTAAAGAGGGTTTCAAATTACAATTCATTTGAGTGCAAACATGACATTTCTACCCGTTCCAAATCAAAAGTCATCATTTTTTAGATGTAATAAGGTATCTCAATGTTATCATAAGGGAGAAGTAGGGAAAAATAAATTTAAGAGTTTTTCATTACCAGGACCTGTAAAACTTAAAAGTACATATCCAAGTTTTCAAATAAACTGCACCCTGCCATATAGGCTGTTTAGGGCTTACCCTAGGGGTGACTTATATGTATTAAAGAGTAAGGTTTAGGCCTGGCAAAAAGTTTGGTTTTCCATGTCAAAATGGCAGTTCAAAACTGCACACAGGCTGCAATGGCAGACCTGGCACATGTTTGAAAAGGCTACTTAAGTGGGTGGCACAATAAGTGCTGCAGGCCCACTAGTAGCATTTAATTTACATGCCCTGGGTACCTGTAGTTCCAGTTTACGAGGGACTTATAAGTAAATTAAATGCGCCAATTGGGTGTAATTCAATTTTACCATGCTTAAAGGAGTGAGCACAAGCACTTTAGCTCTGGTTAGCAGTGGTAAAGTGCACAGAGTCCTAAAGCCAACAAAAACTAATTTAGCAAAACTGAAAGGGTGAAGGTAAAAAGTTTGGGGGACTACCACCCAAGGGTCTCAGGTCTAAGATCATAATTCAGGCACCCTAGCACTGTGGCACAAGGGCACCTACAATGGCGTAAGGAAGCAAAAAGTGCACCAGCGCAAGGAGAGAGAAGAACTCAATCAATCAGGGAATTGTAAGCGTGCTACTCACCCGTGAGGGTCTCAAGGCGCTAAGGGGGGGGGGTCCGCAGATCTGTTTAGCCGAAGAGCCAGGTCTTGAGGGTCTTCCTGAAGGTGTTCAGGGAGGGGGCGCGTCTGATGTCTGACGGTAGCTCGTTCCAGGTCTTGGCTGCAATGTGAGAGAAGGATCTTCCGCCTGCTCTGGCTCTGTGCAGGGCCGTTTCTACCATTAGGCAAGACTAGGCGGCCGCCTAGGGCGGCAAAAGGGGGATGGCGGCAAAAAACATGAGTTAGTTTCAAAACAGATTATAAAGGAGGCACAGTGTGCGATAAATCATTAGTGATCGCACCTCTGGAGACAACGCGTGAGGAGTGAGCTCTTTTCTTTTCTGCCAAGGCTGCCTTTCCTTGTGACACACCAGGTCAGAATTCCACAAATGTTGTCTACGAGTGCTGTGGCCACGCGCCCGTGGTCGCGTGTTAACACCCCGTGTCACATTAAATAATACAGTGTTTATTAGAAGGCGGGGGCTCATCAAATATGTTTCTGTTGTGAGGATTCTGGGGGAGGGGGTGGTAGGCCGACGTCATTGTTCTGAGGAGCACAACAAATGTGACAACACATTGGAGGCAAGCAGTGTGACGTAGTGTGAAAAGCCGTGGTGGAGGCGTGTGAAGTAGTGTGTTGTGCTGTGAATTAATGCCTTTTAAAAACATGTTATATTTACCTCAGCCTCTATCCTTTGCACTGAGGCTTGTGTTACCAAAGATGACGTAATTTCAGCGATACTGATGTGATTGGAGACATGAATTTCTTTGCCGTTATTGTCAGTTGCAAAATGGTGGGGGGTTGAGAAAATGGTCTAAGAGGTGTCATCGCCAAGTGAATTACCAGCAGGATACGTACCATGCTCCACAACCATTTTCTACAATAAATATGGACACATAAAAAGGCATTACCCCTTCATCCCTCTCGCTGTGATGTTATCACATAGTGAGGCCCCTGTGCCTCCAAACACACTAATTCCCAATGTATAAAATCCCATCTCCCCTTCCTGTTCCTTTTTTGTGCTCCAATACTATCAGCAGGCGTCACGTGGTGCACTTGTTCAAGCACTTTCTGGTGGCTCGCACTATCTGGCGGCTCCCTTCTCGCCGTGCGTTGCTGGTGGGTTTAGAGGCCGCACAGCCCAGTCTCGCCAACTCATTCCTGGTGAGTATATCATTCGACATGAAGATTGGGGACAGTTTGCAGAGGGGGGCGGCATGTATGGTGAGTCAGAGGGAAGCGGTGTTCATCCTTGTGGTGCGGCACTTGTGAGCATTCTCCTCCCTTCGCGTTCCGCTTGGCTGGAGGTTTCTTCCGACCGGCTGGGGGAAACATGATGTCTTGGTTGAGGGTTGAGGGGGGGTTGTCTGTGCTGCTCGAGGAAACTGACCTACAGAAGTTCTGACGGCAATCTCTCTGTTGTGTTGCTCTGTGAGGGGAGAGTTTTACTGCAACTTTTCTCTCATGGCTAAACCTTGGGCGCCGGGCATGGGCAAGTCGTGTGAGAGAAGACTTTGACTTTCGACTCTCCTTGTGGTGCGTCCGATCGTTGAAAGATTGAAGCAACAAGAAGTACGTTTTTTCTCTAGTTTGTACACTGTTTTTGGAGGTGGCACGTTGTGTGTTAGCGAAGTTTCCGCACACCCAACTATCCATTATCTATTCTTTGAGGTTATGCGGGAAGCTTGCAGTGCGGTGTCGTGTTGTTCTATAGCATTACTATTTGGTCGGGGCGGGTGTGGGCTTGTACCATTAAATATCATGTTTGTTCTTTTATATCTAATGCATTAGTTCTTCTAACCTGGATGACAGGGGAGAGAGTGATGGTAGTAAAAGGGAGGTGGCAGCATTTTTCAATTCTCGCCTAGGGCGGCAAAACACCTAGAAACGGCCCTGGCTCTGTGGATGCGCGGGGTTTCGGCCAGTGCGAGGTTGGAAGATCGGAGGTTTCTTTTGGGTACGTGGAAGTTGATTCTGTCGTTGAGGTATTTGGGTCCGTTGTTGTGTAGGCATTTGTAGGCATGAGTGAGGATTTTGAAAGTGACTCTTTTCTCCACGGGGAGCCAATGGAGACTTCGTAGGTGTTGGCTGATGTGTTCGTGTCGGGGGATGTCGAGGACGAGTCTGGCGGCGGTGTTCTGTATTGTCTGGAGTTTGCGGGGTAGGGACTTGTTGATGCCGGCGTAGAGTGCGTTTCCATAGTCCAGTCTGCTGGTGATGAGTGCGTGGGTGACTGTCTTCCTTGACTCAGGGGGGATCCACTTGAAGGTCTTGCGGAGGATGCGGAGGGTGTTGAAGCAGCTGGAGGTGACGGCGTTGACCTGTCGATTCATGGTGAGTGATGAGTCGAGTTCAATGCCGAGGTTCTTGGCGTGGTCTGAGGGGGTAGGTGGGCTTCCGAGGGCGGTAGGCCACCAGGTGCTGTCCCATGCAGAAGGGGTGGTACCGAGGACGAGGACTCTGCCATTTCTTTGAAGATATGGTGCAGTTCTGCTCTCTCCCTTTCACGCAAGACAGAGCAGCAACTTTACTTGCTGCGCTGCGTTGTGTGAATTCTTTGTAAAAATGCTGCTTCATCTGTAGTCCCTCCTCAACCCTGTCATCCATCAAAAGGAAGTGTTCAGCAAAACCAGTCAGCAGCTCCTTGCTAACAAAAGGCCTCACAGAATAACTAAAGGAACCCTGTCTGCACTCCCTCTCCCTCCAGCTACGGGAATGAAAGCAATACACTTCCACTGCCTGTGAGCTCAATCCTCACTTTCATCTTGTGCCAGACCAGGTGAGGTGTATCCAAAAAGGTTCCCACTGGTCTCCATTATTCTGGCTGACTCACACACAGCATGCATGTGCCACGCAGGCTACACACATCAACATGCTTAAGGCAGTCTCTGGATCTTGGAGCTAAGGTCTAGGTAAGTTCACAGAAGTGGAAATTTACACAAATGGGACAGTAGGCCTTCAATTCGGAGAAATATATAAAAAGGTCTGATCACGCTATTAATTCTCAAAACATGGCATGCTACCACCACTCTATGTACTAAACCCATGACAGGGACAGTAGTCTACTGTTACCAAATGAGGACACGTGTTGTGCGCCCCTCCAGGTCACAGGACAAGTCCAGGACCTTCTTATATCAGAGACAGGCCTTGACCTCTGCACGCACACTAGATTAATGTGATGCCAGGGCCAAACAAATCACAAATTAGGGTACCAGATACATGCAGTCATTCACTCAGGGCAGGGGAACACACGCTTATACCATGCAGGGAGCGTTCAAGTCCCATCAGAAACCTCCCCAGGATCTTTCTCGTGTCAATGTCATGTGAGGGGTCACAGTTTCCTGAATTTAGACCTAAATAATGATGCAATACAGTTAAGGTGAGAAGTGGACCTGGTGATCACTACTGATGAACCACCAGGATCCCCCTTAGAACAACATTAATTGAAGAGATATTCATTACGATTTTGACTAATTCTACAAGTAAGCGTGAAAGAGGGTTTGACGGATTGAGTAAATTGTGTGTTCCTAGTAGAGAACCCGGAATCCAGAGTACCTCGTGTAGAAGGCTTAAAAGCATTTCACTGCTAGTTCAGTTTACTTTGGTACTTTGAGGGAATGGGGTATCCTAAAGCTAAGGTTATAGATGCCACATAAGACTCATACTTTCACAGACTCTATATCTGTGGGACTAGATGTCCTTTTGTCAGCATCTGAAAATTTGGGATTTTAGGTTCCCAACTCCTATAGAATAATGACAGTTCTCGTTGCTGTGTGAAAATGAAGTACGCCTAAAACCAGCATTTCCCATGAAGGCTGAAGCAGCCCTATATTTAAGAGTGGAGGGGTTCTCACAAACCACACGGTAATCTGAATATTTTGTACAGAAGAGGTTATTGCCACTGCACCGAACGCACAGGTGTCGATCCTAGACTTTATCAGTCTAATAGGAGTAGATTGTCATCTTATCCACAGAGTTGTATTAGACGATAAGTTGTCCTTGTCAGTATGGATTTGGCTGGAATTTGCACAGTGAAGCTCTTGAGAACGTAAAGCTTTATATATAGAGAGTTCAGCTTAAACAAATAAAATGCTCCACCCGAGATAATGGAGTGGACAGTGGTTCTTAAACTGAGAGGTATGTTTACTAAGATTTTACGCCGTGTTTGCGTCACAAAAGTGATGCAAGACTATGGTAAATCTTTCTGCACCTATTTCCTTTCCAGCGTAAAATCTGGTTTACGTTGGAAAATTACTTGAAAGCAGCGTATAGCGCTGCTTTGCATTACTTGGCACCAAGGGGGCATGCCAAGGGTGGTGCATGAGCATTCCCAAGCAACCACCCAAGGTTTCCTATGCTAAGTCCTATTTGCTTAAAAGTGTAGACAAGGTATAGCGTCAGATAATAGCGCCCATTTGAGACAGGCGCTGTGAAGGAGAAATGCTTTTATTTCTCCTTTCTTTTCCACCTTTGCATGTGTGCTGCACTGTACAGCACACATACAAAGTGGGAAAAGGTTTAAAGTTAATCTAAGCATTGTATTTTGTACTGGAAGGATATCCTTCCAGTACAAAACGCATGTTAGACTCACGGAGACACCCTTGCAGTATGGTGCAAAGGTGTCCATGGTGCCGACCTCACATTTCCACGCCGGCGTTAGGGAGAAGGGAGTGCCATATTTCTGTAAATATGGCTTTCTCCTTGTCGCGCAGTGCAGCATTTGCGGCTGCTGCACTGCACGACTAAGTAGTTAATCTGGCCCTGACTGTGTTATGGTGAAGCACGTCAAAATTGGTACTGATAATGGTACGGATATTGGCTACTATAGCGCATATTTGCTTGGCAGAGAGCAAGCACTAGCAATTAAAAGTACAGCTTTTTTTCAGATTATTACAAACCACATTTGACTCTATATCATTCTGGGAATCACAGGGCTTTTGCTGCCCCCTCCTCTTCCAGTAACACTAATAAAAGAGCCCGGTTTACACCAAGAGAGTGGGGGCCCTCTTCTGTTGTCCAGTCTCGCTTGATAGCACACCCGCCAGCACAATGTATTACTGCCAGTGCTGTTTAATACACATGAAGTGGGCTTTGGCTCCACCCAGAGCAGTACAATTTTGTCACTTCATTCTGTTGGCTATTTGTTATATCATTGCGCCTTTTAGGAAGTGCTACCTTTGGAACGCAAGAGGGATTATTTTACATTTGAAAAGTACACTCAACAATCGCTCTGTTTGAAACAATCAATTCATTTATGTCCTATATGCATTCTATGTAGAAAGCATTTCTTTTTAGCTGCTTTTTATCCCCAGCGCTGGCAAAGCAAACAGGGGAAGCTTAATGAGGTATACAGAACTCGTGCATGCAACGCATGGGAACAGCATTCGTGAATGCCTCTGCTTACGTGTGTTGCCATTCTGAAGCCGGGCCTATTGGCAGGGGCGGCTCCTCCGTAATGACGGAGGAGCGTCGCCTCACTGGCTCAAAGCCAGCAAGTGAAAAATAAAATGATATCTTAGTATTGTTTTATTTTGCATTTGCCAGCTCGGAGCCAGCTTGTGCAGGGAGGGGCGGGGCCAGGGTATGGGAGGGGAGGAGCAGTGCTATCTGCACTTTTAAGTGCGCATGTGTGTTTGGCCCGCCGTCTCAGGCCGGCCAAACACACATACCCACTTAGGTTTCTTCAGCCAGGCTGTATTGAGCAGCCAGACTGTAGATACCCCAGAGACTCCCTGTCCTGAGCGGATCGTCTTTTCAGCCCGCTCAGGCCAATCCCACGCTGCTCTCATATGAGATGGGAGTCTGATGCTTTCCCAGGAACTGCAGCAGAGGTGCGCAAGGAGGACTGCAGTACCAGGTAAGTGCCAATAACCCCGTCTCCCCACCTCGCTGCGCGCTACCCCGCATGCTTCCCACTGGTCCCCTCTCCCCCTCTGCACCCCTCCAACCCCCCGGCCGCCGGTATTTTATCGTGTCAGGCACCGCTGCCTATTGGCTTTGCAAATTGTTGCGTACTTATTACAGAGCTGATATGTGATAAAGGTGAAAGATGGATCAAACATGTAGAGAGATATACATTTGTGGTACGGATTAAGGTACTGCTGAATTGTAGCGCCTTTTGTGATTACAGAGTGGAAAGCCAATGACTTAAGTTGAGCCTGAATCTAGTTCTGAAGAGCCAGGGTTAATTTCCAGGGTACATTTTGATTGCAGCTCGAGTGCACCAAATAGGAGGTGTATTTACATAGAACAGTATTGTTTGTGGGAAATCAAGTTGAGATGAAATTACAGAAACCAGGATGTAATGCGGAAGGAGCATTTACAATGGGCACTTTTTTTCAATTTATATAGCGTCAGCTTAACCCAAGGGCATTGGAGCTCATTACGTGAGCACTAGAATATATCACACCAGATCAGATTCATTTTTAGGTCTCTCTCCGAGACAATGCCTGCGCTGTTGCTTGCGGGACACTTTGTTTAAATTCAAGGAGCTTAGAGCCTGCCCATAAGTTACCATTTGTTTGTTTCATCATCACTCTCTTATCCTGGCTTTTCATTGGTCAGCGAATGCTAGTTTCATTTCTCTTCATGTTTGTCCCTTCAGTGGAGCCTGGGCCAAGTGCTTCTTACGGTTGGCAGTCAGTGTCCATCCACTGGTCGCGTGCTTCCAGAGGTACTTTTTAGGTCGAGCCTCGAGTAGCGCGCAAGCGCTGCTTAGAGGCGAAGACTTAATGTAAGCGAGTTTGAAAAGCAGTCCAACAAACGCTCGTGCGTCGTGGCTGGCCTTTTTGAGATGGGTACGCGCGGCAAACATATGTTTCCAATTATCGTGCCCAGACGCGGGCGCGATAAGTGGGAACACATGTCTGCCGCGCAAGGCCAGCCACGACGCACGAGCGTTTTGGGACTAATTTGCAGGCTGCCGCGCCGCTCGCCCCCGCTCCTCCGTGCTTGTTTTTCTAGCTTTGCACCATCTGGCATCTGGAGTGTCGCCTCCTCTTGTAAACGAAACTACAGTTAACACGAAGAGAGAAAAGGAGCAGCCTAAAATTGTCGCGATGCTTGTTTAATCCCTTGTTTTAAATAATTGTGAACATACTGTAACTATTAGCGCTGTGCCCATTTCACGATCACCACTCTTTATGTTTTACTTTCATTCTCATGTCGTGTTACTTGTTGGGCTGCATCTCCCTTTGGGGTGCCCTCCCTGGCGCTGTCTCGAGTTCACACCAACATGACCAGAACTTTCCATTTGGGTACCTTCTCCCCGGCTCACTGATCCCTCACACGGCTGGCTGCGCTATCACACAGAGGAACTTTAAAGCCATTATTAAAACGCAGGCATGTGCTCACTATTCACTGTGCTCCTGTCCCCACAAAATATTCGCATGCATGCAGCGCTCCTCTCGCCGCAAAATGTCTGAGACTTAAGGGTTCCGACAACAAAAAACAACATCTCTCCCTCAGCACAATAGGCGACCGGCAGACCTGCAGAACTCGCTCCTTCGGGACAACCAGGACTTTGACCCTATTTTTGTTGCTCCTTCTAAAACCTCAGGCTGCAACTCGATCCACGTCTGGGTGAGTGGCCGCATGCAGGAAGGGAGGTTTGTGGCTCTTTCTGCGCCTCTGAGCATCTAAACTTACTTCCAGGCGGCACACTTTTATGGTGCAAGTTGTGCGGTATACACAAGGCGCACATACTATTTTCAGTTTGTTTGTGCTGTGAAATCAGTGCACCCTCCGTGTTCCTGTAGTGTCTGTTTTGCATCTTTTCTGTGGTTCACATTTTCTCACTTTTCTACTTCTTGCTGTGTTTATTTATCTTTTGATTTATAGGGTGTGAAATACTCACACAACCTTGTTGGTTTTGTATAACTTTCGGGTTGATGGTGTTCTTTGTAAATGTCCCTGCAGTGGAATTTTCTGGTGTGTTTTTGGCTACAGCCGGCCCACCAAAGGGGCCCTGGTTTTGCATCCAGAGCCTGTTTTGGTGTAGAAAACACAAGCAGACCCACACCAGGCCGTCATAAATCCAAAATAAGTGCATGCCTGAGTTTTCAGAGGGGTGCTTTCCCTGAGCGAGCGTCACCCTTTCCCTCGCAGTGTTTCGCAGTGTTTCGCAGTGGTAGAGAGACCAGTATGTTTGTGTGTGTAAAATATGTATTGTTCCTGCTAACTAGACAGTTTTTGTTAGTGCTCCGTGTCTGTTGTCCCACATGGACACTGCCATCTCTCCCCCACATACCCACTTCTCCTCTCATCTCTCTCACACTCCCACTAGGGACTACCTGTCTCCTCCTTATACTGCCTACTCAAACATGCTGCCATCCTCTACCTCCTCATGCTGTGCACTAGTCCACCTCTCGCCTCCCCCTCTGCATGCCCCGTCCACTTGTTCCTCTATGTCTCTCTCTCATACTCTTTCTTACCCATCTCGCTTTTTCATGCACTATTCCCGCCTCTCTCTTGTGGTTAACTTCAGGTCTTCAAGCACAGTTTCTTTTACATAACGTTTCAAAGTTTTTGTCCCTCAAACCCACTTTCTCCTCCTCTTCTTAGGGTGTCTTCTGCATACACAAAACCTCCCTTTTCATGCGTCTGCTCTCCCCTTCGTTCTAGCTGTCTCACACTATTTCTGCTCCTCTGTCTCAAGTTCAATAATTGCTTCCTACGCAAACTACCTATCCCTCTCATTCTTCCTTTCTGCCTATTCTCTGCAGCTCTCACCACTATTTTGTCACCATGCCACATAATTCAAAACCGTTCATGTTACCTATGATATTTAGAAAAACTGATTGATATACTTCTAGAGGAATCATTTAACTTTGTGGGGTTTGGTCCTAGAAGCAAATGCTGCTTCACATCTTGAAATATGAGAATCTCGCTGCAACCATATTCGTTTATTGTACCATCTCACCAGTTTTGTGGCTCTCAAGTAGTAGATAAACGTCGGATTTTGGATATTTTTAAATAAACAAGGCTTCCTCTAAGTTTAATCGAGTTTGCTTCAGTTCTCTAGGTTTTGTCCACTCCTTCACAGTGATAGCTGCAATAGGATTCAGGAAACCTGTGGTATCCTGCAATGTATCACGGTCTTCCCTTCCCTAAGATTATTTCAAGACCTCTTCTTTGCCTACTTGACTGGCAGTATCGTGAGGACCATTATTAGCTGCTCCCTACAAAGGTACAATTTCGGCAGGACCTCGAAACATCATACATATAGCACTACTCAGAAAGCTGAGCCCGGACACCTCCTATCCTGGAAATCAAGATCAGTTGCAAAAAGGACAATTTATGTTTCAACTAAATGAAAAACAAGCATTGGCATAGCCAATAGGTCTCGCCTTTGGGACCTTATAAGTGTTTAGCTATGCAACAGTTGATGTTGTTGCACCAAGGATATTGTGCTGGTTAACTAAACACTTATAAGGTCCCAAAAGCGAGACCTATTGGCTATGCCAATGCTTGTTTATTTAAGTTGTAGCACTTGATAAGAGTACATTTGTTTGCAGGCTGTCTCCCTCCTCCCCAATCCCGTTCCGCATCGTTGGTTGCCTGTCTCCCTCCCGCGTTGTTGGCCTCTTGTGCTTGCTTGCCTTGTCTCTCACGTGCATTGTTCCTTGCCCTGCTTCCCTCCACCGTTGTTGCGTGCCTGGACCCCGTGCCCCCTCCCACATTGTTTCCACATTGTTATTGCTTACCCCGATTCCATCTCCCACTGAGTTTACATGAGGCATTCCCTCTGCCCCTCCCCCATCGTTGCTTGCCTTGTCCCCCTGCCACCCTCCCCCATCGTTGCTTGTCCCGTACCCCGACATCCTTTTCCCCATTGTTGCTTGTCCCGTACCCCACCCTTCCCCCTCATTGTTGCTTGCCCAGTCTTTCTGACCCTCACCCCATTGTTGCTTGCCCCTTTCCCCGCCTCCTCCTACCAGAAAAAAAAATCAATCAGACATGGCCAGCTCTAGCCATATCATAGCGCTATTTTCCCTAAACATTGATAAAGCCAATAGGTCTCGCCTATGCGAGGTCTGATGGCTTTGTCAATGTTTTTTGCCATGTTGTACAGATGCGTGGCTGCTGTGCAGCATGGTTTAAAATCAAATAAAAAGCACTGTAAAGGAGCAAGCATTGACCGCGTCATCGCACTTTTATGTTTTACATTCAACCATGCTGCACAGCAGCCGCACTGCTGTACCTGGCTAAGAAAAAGCATAGACAAAGACATTAGATCTCACATAAGTACGACTTATTGCCTTTGCTAATGCTTGTTTTTTAAGGCACTGGTTAAGCCACTTTTCTAGGATCATCGCAGGTTAAGTCTGCAGGACTCGAACTTGATTCGCCAGTTTTAAAGTAGGAAGCTAGGCCATGGCATGATTTAAATATACGTTATACATACATATATATATTCACATATATATTTTAATGCACCTTTAGAATTTGAATCACAGAGGCGATTTCAATCAAATCTCAATAATCATGAGACTGATCCTGAAATAAACCCCAGATTGAAAACAGTTATGTGTTTTATTTACCAATTGATCCTTCCTTATCTGGTGTTCTATAGCGCTGCTTGTATATAGCAGTGAAGCCTTTCAGATGATAGGGCAATGTTTGCGTCATATGCGTTCTTGTTAGATGTCCTATGAGAAAACTGTAAGTTAAGCGCGTCGCAGTAGAAGTTATATGTCATGTGAGAAAACTGTAAGATAAGCGCGTCGCAATAAAATTCGTTTCCCCATCTGAGTCGAGGTAGTACCGTACAGATATATAACGGTTTCGCCCTACACAGAATAAGAGTCTGTATTAGATCAATTTTCTTTCTTTAACCAAGTATGGATAACCCTGCAGTAACAAGGCTTTCAAAAATTGAGTGAAACTCTTAAATGTTCCTCTCCACGGAAATCTTTAGTAAAAGGCGAAAGATTTATTCGGTTTGAAGAGAAACCAGAGTATGAGTAATTTACACACTGACGGTGGCCCCCGGAAACAGCTTTCCACAGAATGTCAGGGTGATTTACTCTACTAAATCCATCATTGATAACCCTTCAAAATATAACCAACTCCTGATAAGCCTTGTAATCCGGTACATTGACAAACACTTGTTGAGACAATCGCAACAAAAGCGGGACGCACTAGTGACACGGACTTATGGGTATGCAAATTTCGTCTTCGGTCACGTGACAGGAAAGGCTGTAACACTTCTCCCAGCTCAAGTCCTAACGTCGGCTCCTTTTACTCTACACATTCTGAATGGTGCAGCGTTCTGAGCCTCGCGCAGGCTTTTGTGAGTCTCGGTGGCTCCCAAGAGGAGGACTTTTACATGCCACCATCAAGGCATGCTGGCTCATTGATCTTCTTTCCGAGACAACAATGAACGAGCCAGTGTGTTTTCTACTTGCAGCCTATATGGCTGCATCAGCTGCTGTAAGAAAACAAGCATTGGCAGAGAGGCAAAATGCTGACTAACGGCTTTGCCAATGCTTTTCGTAAATGTTGTATAGCATCGGCAAGATGCTGTGCAACATGGCCAAAAGAAAACAAAACAATAAAACCAGCGATGATGTGGGCATTTTGTAGGTGCGCGCGTGCATCATTACGCATGCGCAATTACAAAATGAGACAGGCACCATTTTTTTTATTCACTGATCCAAAATGGACGGATTAAAAACAAAAAAATGAAAAAAGTAGGGAGGGCTGACATGTAATTTGCTGCCTTTTCTTCCCCATCACCCTCCCAAAAAAATAAATAAATAAAATCTTTCAAAAAGCCCCTGGGCATTGGGGGGCAGGAGAGGAGGCAGCAGGAAGTGGGCAAGGGGAGGTTAAAAGCAGCACACAAGAAGGAGCAACGTGGAGGTTGGGGGATGAAGCACATACGTGAGAATGCAGCATTTTGCGCCAGGAGGGAGGGAGTTTGGAAGGGGGATAAGCAGACAAGAGAAAGCTTGCTACATGAGGGGGGAAAGCACACCTAGGAGAGAGCTGGCAAACACAAGCAGCCAAGGTTCGAGCTTCGGGGTCGCGTCCACATCCTGTGATTCTGGGCAAAGCACTTAGGGGCCTATTAGCAATAACCGGCGATAATTATCGCTAAGCGCAGTTAGCGCTAGGATAATTATCGCCGGCTATCGCAGGTTTCTATCGCGGAGATAGCGTGCTATCAGCAACGCTTATCTCCAAAGCGATAGAAACCCTGGAGAACAGTGTGAATATCGCTTGAAAACAAGCGATATTCACACTGTGACCAGTGTTAGCTTGGCGATAGGGCGAGGGGGATTTAGCCATGTAATCCACCTCCCATTGGATTACATGGCTAAGTCAGGGTGAGACCAGGCGTTAACAAACCAGCGCTAAACGTGTTTAGCGCTAGTTCGTTAATCACCTCCCCTGCCTCGCTAATAGGCGATAGCGAGCTTAGCGACTGTTTCCAGTCGCTTTTAGGTTGGGAACGCCTACTTTGCATGCCATTAGCGATAAATATCGCTGGCATGCAAGCGGCACCCAACCCGGTTGCTATCGCCTAGAAGCTGTCGCTAACAGCAGTTAGCGACAGCTTGCTAATAGGGCGTTTGAATTATCGCCGCTTTAGCGGGAAAAGTCCCGCTAAAGCGGCGATCGAGCCCTTGATAATATGCCCCTTAATCTCCCCGTGCCTACCAACAAATAAAAAAAAAAAAAATGAATGTGTCCTTGTGTAACGTAACCGGTGCTCATGTAAAGTGCTCCAATACCTTCGGTTCGAGTTCGCGCTATATAAATCTGCAAAAAAAAATAAAAAATCATGGAGTGCTTGGAGAAAAAGTAGGTTCCTAAAAGTGAGCAGTGAAAGGATAGAAGCCAGCCAATCAGAGAGTTGGTAAAGAGGTTATGCTCCAGGGCAAGGACAAATACAGAGGCCCAGGTTTGCAAAGATTTTGCATCAGGGTTGCGTCACTTTTTTATGCAGTCCCGACGCTAAATTATGTTTGGTATTTACAAAGCAACGCAAATGTTGATTTGCGTGGCTTTGTAAGAAAAAGTAAAGAAATGCAGTGCTTTGCATTGCCTTAGGTTACCTTGCGTCAGGGAAGCATTCCGTGGGTGGTGCATGGGCCTTTCCATACATACACCTATGGATCTGAAGCAAACCCATATTATCAAAGAGATGTAGACATGGGTCTGCTCCAAAATGGCGCACCTATAAATTTTCATACATTATTCAACACCAAAATGACAAAAATCCAATCAGTGGGACCGGAGATATGCAATTTCGAAGATTATGGGTAAGTATAGCGTCTACAAGCACAAAGTGCCACTCACAGTTATCTGGTGGTGCCAGATTGGGTGATAGTCACATGTTTAGGCGAACGCGATGGAGCATGGACTGGATACAGGGACCAGGTTAGTCTCGTTGAAAAAGTTACCTACTCAAAGATCGGCGCCAAGAGTCCAGTTCACGGTGGAGGAGCCGTCGAGGAGCAGGGAAAGCGTTCTGTGTGGTTGTTGCTGTAGCTCAAAGAGCAGGGCGGGCCTTCCGGACGATCGTCCCTGAAGTGCAAAGAACTTGTAGGGTGTTGCGGACAGTCTTTTCTCTATCTTCGCGTTGGAGGTCACCACGGGCTTTCGAAACTAGCGCAAAATGCAGATCTTGCGTTGTCGCTTAATGACGTGCGAAGAGCCGGGTTCTCCGGAGCTTCAGGATGGCGGGCGGCAAGCTCTTTGGTGCGTTCGTGGTCGCAAACAGCCCTAAACGTCAGGATTTCTCCTTTTCTTTCAGGAGGAGCTCAATTGATGACACACCAAGGGTCCAGGACCTGGGAGGCACCCCTTGGGGATCAGGTACTCACTCCAGCAGAGGCCCGCAGGGCTCAGGCAGGTTTAGTTGCAGGTCCAGGCAGGTGCCGTACAGCAAGTCAGATGGGCAGTTGCGGGGAGGCCTCCAGAGCTTGTTGTGTCCCTGTAGCTGAGAACAGGAGGCCAGCTAACTGGCAGCAGTGTTTCTCCTGTAGTGACCACAGGTCCAGGAGTGTACTAAAGAGTGGGTCTAAGGGTCCTCTCTTTTCACCTGACACCAGCTTTGAAGCGGAAGAAGCTTTTGGAGACCTCCCCCCCCCAGAGTTGTCTGTAAATTCCTGCCTCCCTGCCCTGGCTCCACTGGGTCTGGGTTCACAAAAAGCTAGTGTGAAGTTCTTTGTGTGTGGACTGAGGCAAATCCTTTGAAGTGCAAGTGTGGTAGGTGACTGCCCTGTCCCTCTCATTAATTCAGGGTGGCCCATCCTGCCAACATCCAGTCCATGTTTTGTTATACTGTCTGGGAGAAATACACATAAAAAAGCCACCTGCCAACTACACCTAGTCATGGGACGCAGGAACAGGCTGCTGGCACCAAATGGATAGGACAAGAGAATGCCAACTTTCTAAATGTCTTCTTTTCAGAATTGTAACTGAAAATCAGACTTTAAAATTAAAGAGGGTTTTAAATTACAATTCATTTGAGTGCAAACATGACATTTCTACCCGTTCCAAATCAAAAGTCATCACTTATTAGATGTAATAAGGTATCTCAATGTTATCATAAGGGAGAAGTAGGGAAAAAGAAATTTAAGAGTTTTTCATTACCAGGACCTGTAAAACTTGAAAGTACATATCCAAGTTTTCAAATAAACTGCACCCTGCCATATAGGCTGTTTAGGGCTTACCCTAGGGGTGACTTATATGTATTAAAGAGTAAGGTTTAGGCCTGGCAAAAAGTTTGGTTTTCCATGTCAAAATGGCAGTTCAAAACTGCACACAGGCTGCAATGGCAGACCTGGCACATGTTTGAAAAGGCTACTTAAGTGGGTGGCACAATAAGTGCTGCAGGCCCACTAGTAGCATTTAATTTACATGCCCTGGGTACCTGTAGTTCCAGTTTACGAGGGACTTATAAGTAAATTAAATGCGCCAATTGGGTGTAAATCAATTTTACCATGCTTAAAGGAGTGAGCACAAGCACTTTAGCTCTGGTTAGCAGTGGTAAAGTGCACAGAGTCCTAAAGCCAACAAAAACTAATTTAGCAAAACTGAAAGGGTGAAGGTAAAAAGTTTGGGGGACTACCACCCAAGGATCTCAGGTCTAAGACTGATCATAATTCAGGCACCCTAGCACTGTGGCACAAGGGCACCTACAATGGCGCAAGGAAGCAAAAAGTGCACCAGCGCAAGGAGAGAGAAGAACTCAATCAATCAATCAATCAGGGAATTGTAAGCGCGCTACTCACCCGTGAGGGTCTCAAGGCGCTGAGGGGGGGGTCCGCAGATCTGTTTAGCCGAAGAGCCAGGTCTTGAGGGTCTTCCTGAAGGTGTTCAGGGAGGGGCGCGTCTGATGTCTGCCGGTAGCTCGTTCCAGGTCTTGGCTGCAATGTGAGAGAAGGATCTTCCGCCTGCTCTGGCTCTGTGGATGCGCGGGGTTTCGGCCAGTGCGAGGTTGGAAGATCGGAGGTTTCTTTTGGGTACGTGGAAGTTGATTCTGTCGTTGAGGTATTTGGGTCCGTTGTTGTGTAGGCATTTGTAGGCATGAGTGAGGATTTTGAAAGTGACTCTTTTCTCCACGGGGAGCCAATGGAGACTTCGTAGGTGTTGGCTGATGTGTTTGTGTCGGGGGATGCCGAGGACGAGTCTGGCGGCAGTGTTCTGTATTGTCTGGAGTTTGCGGAGTAGGGACTTGTTGATGCCGGCTTAGAGTGTGTTTCCATAGTCCAGTCTGCTGGTGATGAGTGCGTGGGTGACTGTCTTCCTTGACTCAGGGGGGATCCACTTGAAGGTCTTGCGGAGGATGCGGAGGGTGTTGAAGCAGCTGGAGGTGACGGCGTTGACCTGTCGGTTCATGGTGAGTGATGAGTCGAGTTCGATGCCGAGGTTCTTGGCGTGGTCTGAGGGGTAGGTGGGCTTCCGAGGGCGGTAGGCCACCAGGTGCTGTCCCATGCTGAAGGGGTGGTACCGAGGACGAGGACTCTGCCATTTCTTTGAAGATATGGTGCAGTTCTGCTCTCCCCCTTTCACGCAAGACAGAGCAGCAACTTTACTTGCTGCGCTGCGTTGTGTGAATTCTTTGTAAAAATGCTGCTTCATCTGTAGTCCCTCCTCAGCCCTGTCATCCATCAAATGGCAGTGTTCAGCAAAACCAGTCAGCAGCTCCTTGCTAACAAAAGGCCTCACAGAATAACTAAAGGAACCCTGTCTGCACTCCCCTCTCCCTCCAGCTACGGGAATGAAAGCAATACACTTCCACTGCCTGTGAGCTCAATCCTCACTTTCATCTTGTGCCAGACCAGGTGAGGTGTATCCAAAAAGGTTCCCACTGGTCTCCATTATTCTGGCTGACTCACAAACAGCATGCATGTGCCACGCAAGCTACACACATCAACATGCTTAAGGCAGTCTCTGGATCTTGGAGCTAAGGTCTAGGTAAGTTCACAGAAGTGGAAATTTACACAAATGGGACAGTAGGCCTTCAATCCGGAGACACATATAAAAAAGGTCTGATCACGCTATTAATTCTCAAAACATGGCATGCTACCACCACTCTATGTACTAAACCCATGACAGGGACAGTAGTCTACTGTCACCAAATGAGGACACGTCTTTTGCGGCCCTCCAGGTCACAGGATTAATGTGATGCCAGGGCCAAACAAATCCCAAATTAGGGTACCAGATACATGCAGTCATTCACTCGGGGCAGGGGAACACACGCTTATACCATGCAGGGAGCGTTCAAGTCCCATCAGAAACCTCCCCAGGATCTTTCTCGTGTCAATGTCATGTGAGGGGTCACAGTTTCCTGAATTTTGACCTAAATAATGATGCAATACAGTTAAGGTGGACCTGGTGATCACTACTGATGAACCACCAGGATCCCCCTTAGAACAACATTAATTGAAGAGATATTCATTACGATTTTGACTGATTCTACAAGTAAGCGTGAAAGAGGGTTTGACGGATTGAGTAAATTGTGTGTTCCTAGTAGAGAACCCGGAATCCAGAGTACCTCGTGTAGAAGGCTTAAAAGCATTTCACTGCTAGTTCAGTTTACTTTGGTACTTTGAGGGAATGGGGTATCCTAAAGCTAAGGTTATAGATGCCACATAAGACTCATACTTTCACAGACTCTATTTCTGTGGGACTAGATGTCCTTTTGTCAGCATCTGAAAATTTGGGATTTTAGGATCCCAACTCCTATTGAATAATGACAGTTCTCGTTGCTGTGTGAAAATGAAGTACGCCTAAAACCAGCATTTCCCATGAAGGCTGAAGCAGCCCTATATTTAAGAGTGGAGGGGGTTCTCACAAACCACATGGTAATCTGAATATTTTGTACAGAAGAGGTTATTGCCACTGCACCGAACGCACAGGTGTCGATCCTAGACTTTATCAGTCTAATAGGAGTAGATTGTCATCTTATCCACAGAGTTGTATTAGACGATAAGTTGTCCTTGTCAGTATGGATTTGGCTGGAATTTGCACAGTGAAGCTCTTGAGAACGTAAAGCTTTATATATAGAGAGTTCAGCTTAAACAAATAAAATGCTCCACCCGAGATAATGGAGTGGACAGTGGTTCTTAAACTGAGAGGTATGTTTACTAAGATTTTACGCCGTGTTTGCGTCACAAAAGTGATGCAAGACTATGGTAAATCTTTCTGCACCTATTTCCTTTCCAGCGTAAAATCTGTTTTACGTTGGAAAATTACTTGAAAGCAGCGTATAGCGCTGCTTTGCATTACTTGGCACCAAGGGGGCATGCCATGGGTGGTGCATGAGCATTCCCAAGCAACCACCCAAGGTTTCCTATGCTAAGTCCTATTTGCTTAAAAATGTAGACAAGGTATAGCGTCAGATAATAGCGCCCATTTGAGACAGGCGCTGTGAAGGAGAAATGCTTTTATTTCTCCTTTCTTTTCCACCTTTGCATGTGTGCTGCACTGTACAGCACACATACAAAGTGGGAAAAGGTTTAAAGTTAATCTAAGCATTGTATTTTGTACTGGAAGGATATCCTTCCAGTACAAAACGCATGTTAGACTCACGGAGACACCCTTGCAGTATGGTGCAAAGGTGTCCATGGTGCCGACCTCACATTTCCACGCCGGCGTTAGGGAGAAGGGAGTGTCATTTTTCTGTGAAATATGGCTTTCTCCTTGTCGCGCAGTGCAGCATTTGCGGCTGCTGCACTGCACTGCATGACTAAGTAGTTAATCTGGCCCTGAATGTGTTATGGTGAAGCACGTCAAAATTGGTACTGATAATGGTACGGATATTGGCTACTATAGCGCATATTTGCTTGGCAGAGAGCAAGCACTAGCAATTAAAAGTACAGCTTTTTTCAGATTATTACAAACCACATTTGACTCTACATCATTCTGGGAATCACAGGGCTTTTGCTGCCCCCTCCTCTTCCAGTAACACTAATAAAAGTGCCCGGTTTACACCAAGAGAGTGGGGGGCCCTCTTCTGTTGTCCAGTCTCGCTTGATAGCACACCCGTCAGCACAATGTATTACTGCCAGTGCTGTTTAATACACATGAAGTGGGCTTTGGCTCCACCCAGAGCAGTACAATTTTGTCACTTCATTCTGTTGGCTATTTGTTATATCATTGCGCCTTTTAGGAAGTGCTACCTTTGGAACGCAAGAGGGATTATTTTACATTTGAAAAGTACACTCAACAATCGCTCTGTTTGAAACAATCAATTCATTTATGTCCTATATGCATTCTATGTAGAAAGCATTTCTTTTTAGCTGCTTTTTATCCCCAGCGCTGGCAAAGCAGACAGGGGAAGCTTAATGAGGTATACAGAACTCGTGCATGCAACGCATGGGAACAGCATTCGTGAATGCCTCTGTTTACGTGTGTTGCCATTCTGAAGCCGGGCCTATTGGCAGGGGCGGCTCCCCCGTAATGACGGAGGAGCGTCGCCTCACTGGCTCAAAGCCAGCAAGTGAAAAATAAAATGATATCTTAGTATTGTTTTATTTTGCATTTGCCAGCTCGGAGCCAGCTTGTGCAGGGAGGGGCGGGGCCAGGGTATGGGAGGGGGAGGAGCAGTGCTATCTGCACTTTTAAGTGCGCATGTGTGTTTGGCCCGCCGTCTCAGGCCGGCCAAACACACATACCCACTTAGGTTTCTTCAGCCAGGCTGTATTGAGCAGCCAGACTGTAGATACCCCAGAGACTCCCTGTCCTGAGCGGATCGTCTTTTCAGCCCGCTCAGGCCAATCCCCGCGCTGCTCTCATATGAGATGGGAGTCTGATGCTTTCCCAGGAACTGCAGCAGAGGTGCGCGAGGAGGACTGCAGTACCAGGTAAGTGCCAATAACCCCGTCTCCCCACCTCGCTGCGCGCTACCCTGCATGCTTCCCACTGGTCCCCTCTCCCCCTCCGCACCCCTCCAACCCCCCCGCCGCCGGTATTTTATCGTGTCAGGCACCGCTGCCTATTGGCTTTGCAAATTGTTGCGTACTTATTACAGAGCTGATATGTGATAAAGGTGAAAGATGGATCAAACATGTAGAGAGATATACATTTGTGGTACGGATTAAGGTACTGATGAATTGTAGCGCCTTTTGGGATTACAGAGTGGAAAGCCAATGACTTAAGTTGAGCCTGAATCTAGTTCTGAAGAGCCAGGGTTAATTTCCAGGGTACATTTTGTTTGCAGCTGGAGTGCACCAAATAGGAGGTGTATTTACATAGAACAGTATTGTTTGTGGGAAATCAAGTTGAGATGAAATTACAGAAACCAGGATGTAATGCGGAAGGAGCATTTACAATGGGCACTTTTATTCAATTTATATAGCGTCAGCTTAACCCAAGGGCATTGGAGCTCATTACGTGAGCACTAGAATATATCACACCAGATCAGATTCATTTTTAGGTCTCTCTCCGAGACAATGCCTGCGCTGTTGCTTGCGGGACACTTTGTTTAAATTCAAGGGGCTTAGAGCCTGCCCATAAGTTACCATTTGTTTGTTTCATCATCACTCTCTTATCCTGGCTTTTTATTGGTCAGCGAATGCTAGTTTCATTTCTCTTCATGTTTGTCCCTTCAGTGGAGCATGGGCCAAGTGCTTCTTACGGTCGGCAGTCAGTGTCCATCCACTGGTCGCGTGCTTCCAGAGGTACTTTTTTATTTCAGTTGTAGCACTTGATAAGAGTGCATTTGTTTGCAGGCTGTCTCCCTCCTCCCCAATCCCGTTCCGCATCGTTGCTTGCCTGTCTCCCTCCCGCGTTGTTGGCCTCTTGTGCTTGCTTGCCCTGTCTCTCACGTGCATTGTTGCTTGCCCTGCTTCCCCTCCACCGTTGTTGCGTGCCTGGACCCCGTGCCCCCTCCCACATTGTTTCCACATTGTTATTGCTTACCGCGATTCCATCTACCACTGAGTTTACATGAGCCATTCCCTCTGCCCCTCCCCCATCGTTGCTTGCCTTGTGCCCCAGCCACCCTCCCCCATCGTTGCTTGTCCCGTACCCCGACATCCTTTTCCCCATTGTTGCTTGTCCCGTACCCCACCCTTCCCCCTCATTGTTGCTTGCCCAGTCTTTCTGACCCTCACCCCATTGTTGCTTGCCCCTTTCCCCGCCTCCTCCTACCAGAAAAAAAAAATCAATCAGACATGGCCAGCTCTAGCCATATCATAGCGCTATTTTCCCTAAACATTGATAAAGCCAATAGGTCTCGCCTATGCGAGGTCTGATGGCTTTGTCAATGTTTTTTGCCATGTTGTACAGATGCGTGGCTGCTGTGCAGCATGGTTTAAAATCAAATAAAAAAGCACTGTAAAGGAGCAAGCATTGACCGCGTCATCGCACTTTTATGTTTTACATTCAACCATGCTGCACAGCAGCCGCGCTGCTGTACCTGGCTAAGAAAAAGCATAGACGAAGACATTAGATCTCACATAAGTACGACTTATTGCCTTTGCTAATGCTTGTTTTTTAAGGCACTGGTTATGCCACTTTTCTAGGATCATCGCAGGTTAAGTCTGCAGGACTCGAACTTGATTCGCCAGTTTTAAAGTAGGAAGCTAGGCCATGGCATGATTTAAATATACGTTATACATACATATATATATTCACATATATATTTTAATGCACCTTTAGAATTTGAATCACAGAGGCGATTTCAATCAAATCTCAATCATGAGACTGATCCTGAAATAAACCCCAGATTGAAAACAGTTGTGTTTTATTTACCAATTGATCCTTCCTTATCTGGTGTTCTATAGCGCTGATTGTATATAGCAGTGAAGCCTTTCAGATGATAGGGCAATATTTGCGTCATATGCGTTCTTGTTAGATGTCCTATGAGAAAACTGTAAGTTAAGCGCGTCGCAGTAGAAGTTATATGTCATGTGAGAAAACTGTAAGATAAGCGCGTCGCAATAAAATTCGTTTCCCCATCTGCGTCTAGGTAGTACTGTAAAGATATAACAGCTTTTTCCTACACAGATTAAGACTCAGTTTAAGATCGATTTTCTTTCTTTAACCAAGTAAGAGTAACCCTGCAGTAGCAAGGCTTTCAAAAATTGAGCGAAACTCTTAAATGTTCCTCTCCACGGAAATCTTTAGTAAAAGGCGAAAGATTTATTCGGTTTGAAGAGAAACCAGAGTATGAGTAATTTACACACTGATGGTGGCCCCCGGAAACAGCTTTCCACAGAATGTCAGGGTGATTTACTCTACTAAGTCCATCATTGATAACTCTTCAAAATATAACCAACTCGTGATAAGCCTTGTAATCCGGTACATTGACAAACACTTGTTGAGACAATCGCAACAAAAGCGGGACGCACTAGTAACACAGACTTATGAGTATGCAAATTTCGTCTTCGGTCACGTGACAGGAAAGGCTGTAACACTTCTCCCAGCTCAAGTCCTAACGTTGGCTCCTTTTACTGTACACATTCTGAATGGTGCAGCGTTCGGAGCCTCGCGCAGGCTTTTGTGAGTCTCGGTGGTTCCCAAGAGGAGGACTTTTACATGCCACCATCAAGGCATGCTGGCTGGCTCATTGATCTTCTTTCCGAGACAACAATGAACGAGCCAGTGTGTTTTCTACTTGCAGCCTATATGGCTGCATCAGCTGCTGTAAGAAAACAAGCATTGGCAGAGAGGCAAAATGCTGACTAACGGCTTTGCCAATGCTTTTCGTAAATGTTGTATAGCATCGGCAAGATGCTGTGCAACATGGCCAAAAGAAAACAAAACAATAAAACCAGCGATGATGTGGGCATTTTGTAGGTGCGCGCGTGCATCATTACGCATGCGCAATTACAAAATGAGACAGGCACCATTTTTTTTTATTCACTGATCCAAAATGGACGGATTAAAAACAAAAAAATGAAAAAAGTAGGG
Organism: Calotriton arnoldi; assembly: GCA_963921515.1. Taxonomy (NCBI): domain Eukaryota; kingdom Metazoa; phylum Chordata; class Amphibia; order Caudata; family Salamandridae; genus Calotriton; species Calotriton arnoldi. The sequence continues at coordinate 1,293,505 of CAWUFW010005084.1, forward strand.
AGGGCTGACATGTAATTTGCTGCCTTTTCTTCCAAATCACCCTCCCAAAAAAAAAAAAAAAAAAAAAAAAATCTTTCAAAAAGCCCCTGGGCATTGGGGGGCAGGAGAGGAGGCAGCAGGAAGTGGGCAAGGGGAGGTTAAAAGCAGCACACAAGAAGGAGCAACGTGGAGGTTGGGGGATGAAGCACATACGTAAGAATGCAGCATTTTGCGCCAGGAGGGAGGGAGTTTGGAAGGGGGATAAGCAGACAAGAGAAAGCTTGCTACATGAGGGGGAAAAGCACACCTATGTAATATGTAAGGTAATGTATATTTTGTAAGTGTGTGTTACTTTAAGGTACAACTCTATATTGGAATGTGGAACTGTTTAGTGTTCGGGGGATTCGGGATTCTTGGAAAGAGAACTGCTGTGCCGTGGATATTGGAGGTCGTGGGTCCTGTATGTGTAATAAACTTTTATTCACTTGTTCTTTGCTTCGCCTTGGATTTATACGCACATACTACATAATTTGGCGACGATTCTTCTGGACCCACCGACAAGAGGAGTTTCTACGTGAAGACTATGGGGCCGATTCCGATCTCGGTCGGAGGCGCACCCAATACCATTCGGTCGGGAAAAAGCCATGCGAAAGCCTGTTTCCCGACCGATCCGTACAGCACACCGAACGAGTAAGTACGATGCGCACAACAGCAAAGAATCCGGCCGAGCCGTACTCACCCAAACCAGGTCCTGTTCCCCGACCGAGGCGAATCCGGAAACGCTGAATCGAGTCGCACGGAAGGGAAAATGCAGCTCCGTCCGGCCGAACGAGTACGATGCGCTTTCCGTACGCGCCGAACCCGTCGCTACGCACGGCATGTCAAAGCATCCGGGAGAGGCGCACATAAGCTCCGATTCGCGCCACAACACGATCCACGGCTCCGAGACGAACACAGCAGCGACGAGGACGACGCGAAGCGACGAGGACGAGGAGAAGCGACGAGGACGACGCGAAGCAACGAGAAGGACGAACGACACGAACCAACCATGAATCCCTTCGTCCCGATCATACCAATATTCTACATTTACTACCGGAACAGGCACGGACGCGTACGGCGCAGAAGGTAAGCCAGACACCAACCACAAAACACATACAACACGTACACAACACATCACACACACACAGAGGGATGCAGAATATACTTACACCAGCAACAGCAGCACCATAGGGGCGGGATGCCCATCACCAATGCCACATATGCACACAGGGGCCTGAATGCGCACCACCACCCCTACCCAGGGGGCAGGATGCCTACCACTACTACCACCCTTACCCAGGGGGGCAGGATGCCTACCACTACTACCACCCTTACCCAGGGGGGCAGGATGCCTACCACTACTACCACCCTTAGCCAGGGGGCTGGATGCCTACCACCACCCTTAGCCAGGGGGGCTGGATGCCTACCACTACTACCACCCTCACCCAGGGGGGCTGGATGCCTACCACCACCCTTAGCCAGGGGGGCTGGATGCCTACCACTACTACCACCCTCACCCAGGGTGGGCAGGATGCCTACCACTACTACCACCCTTACCCAGGGGGGCAGGATGCCTACCACTACTACCACCCTTACCCAGGGGGGCAGGATGCCTACCACCACCCTTAGCCAGGGGGCTGGATGCCTACCACTACTACCACCCTCACCCAGGGGGCTGGATGCCTACCACTACTACCACCCTTACCCAGGGGGGCAGGATGCCTACCACTACTACCACCCTCACCAAGGGGGGCTGGATGCCTACCACCACCCTTAGCCAGGGGGCTGGATGCCTACCACCACTACCACCCTCACCCAGGGGGGCAGGATGCCTACCACTACTACCACCCTTACCCAGGGGGCAGGATGCCTACCACTACTACCACCCTTATCCAGGGGGGGCAGGATGCCTACCACTACTACCACCCTTACCCAGGGGGGGCAGGATGCCTACCACTACTAACACCCTCACCCAGGGGGGGCTGGATGCCTACCACCACCCTTAGCCAGGGGTGGCTGGATGCCTACCACTACTACCACCCTTACCCAGGGGGGGCAGGATGCCTACCACTACTACCACCCTTAGCCAGGGGGGGCTGGATGCCTACCACCACCCTTAGCCAGGGGGGCTGGATGCCTACCACTACTACCACCCTCACCCAGGGGGGCAGGATGCCTACCACTACTACCACCCTCACCCAGGGGGGCAGGATGCCTACCACTACTACCACCCTTACCCAGGGGGCAGGATGCCTACCACTACTACCACCCTTACCCAGGGGGGCAGGATGCCTACCACTACTACCACCCTCACCCAGGGGGGCTGGATGCCTACCACCACCCTTAGCCAGGGGGGCTGGATGCCTACCACTACTACCACCCTTACCCAGGGGGCAGGAGGCCTACCACCACCCTTAGCCAGGGGGGCTGGATGCCTACCACCACCCTTAGCCAGGGAGGCTGGATGCCTACCACTACTACCACCCTCACCCAGGGGGGCAGGATGCCTACCACTACTACCACCCTCACCCAGGGTGGGCAGGATGCCTACCACCACCCTTAGCCAGGGGGGGCAGGATGCCTACCACTACTACCACCCTCACCCAGGGGGGGCTGGATGCCTACCACCACCCTTAGCCAGGGGGGGCTGGATGCCTACCACTACTACCACCCTTACCCAGGGGGGGCAGGAGGCCTACCACCACCCTTAGCCAGGGGGGGCTGGATGCCTACCACCACCCTTAGCCAGGGGGGGCTGGATGCCTACCACTACTACCACCCTCACCCAGGGGGGCAGGATGCCTACCACTACTACCACCCTTACCCAGGGGGGCAGGATGCCTACCACTACTACCACCCTTACCCAGGGGGGCTGGATGCCTACCACTACTACCACCCCCACTCATAGGATGGACAATGCATGACACAACCAGCACACCACAACCTAGGGAATGCAAGAAGAAGACATCCCCCAACACCATGACAAGCGTGTGTAGACTGTGTCAAATGCCTACAACACCGAACATGACTTTGAACATACAATGTGACCCCCTAGCACATGTGCCACACATATATGTGTGTGGCACCCACAATGCAAGCAGGCCATGACCATTGTGGCAATGGGGTCCAAACCCCCATCATCACAGTGACCAAAAGGTAAGTGTGGGGTCCATAGCTGAAGCACATTTTGAACATTGTGGCAATGGGGTCCAAACCCCCATCATCACAGTGACCAAAATGTAAGTGTGGGGTCCATAGCTGAAGCACATTTCAAACATTGTGGCAATGGGGTCCAAACCCCCATCATCACAGTGACCAAAATGTAAGTGTGGGGTCCATAGCTGAAGCACACTTTGAACAATGTGGCAATGGGGTCCAAACCCCCATCATCACAGTGACCAAAAGGTAAGTGTGGGGTCCATAGCTGAAGCACATTTCGAACATTGTGGCAATGGGGTCCAAACCCCCATCATCACAGTGACCAAAATGTAAGTGTGGGGTCCATAGCTGAAGCACATTTCGAACATTGTGGCAATGGGGTCCAAACCCCCATCATCACAGTGACCAAAATGTAAGTGTGGGGTCCATAGCTGAAGCACACTTTGAACATTGTGGCAATGGGTTCCAAACCCCCATCATCACAGTGACCAAAATGTAAGTGTGGGGTCCATAGCTGAAGCACATTTCGAACATTGTGGCAATGGGGTCCAAACCCCCATCATCACAGTGACCAAAAGGTAAGTGTTGACAAAGAAAGAGGTGCAACTGCCAAACTGCATGGATGATTCCTGGTCACAGAACAACAAACACATCAGTGGCAAAGTAGTGTATGTGTCCCATTGCAACATAAATTGGGGGAGCCAAATCCTGCAGTGCAAATAAGATATACCTTTGGCCATGTGCAGACAAACAACACCCATGGGGGCTGACACCGTCAACAATCATCAATGACACAATGACAGAAGTGACCATCAGAATGCAGACCCACATATTTGCACCAATGGGCACACAACTGCAGATACCCTGTTGAGACTGCAGATGTGAGGTGAACAGATACCATACCATGGCAGCAATGGGACACACAAACCATGATCATTGTGCTGACCGATGACCTAGGAGTCCCAGGGACAGCAGGGGAAACCCACCAAACTACATACAGCCAATGGCACACCCAAGATATGCCAATGCAGTGGTGCAGATGCACAAACACAAACAGGCAGACCCACACTGCACATCATACACAACAGGTGAGGGGGGAGTGCCAGTGTCCCCAGGCAACCACACAACACATGAGGAGACCTGAATACCAATCATACAGATGTGCATACAGTGCCACACAAAGGTAACTCATGGATCCAAATCCCCTATGTGGGCAAGCAGGCATTGTCAGATGAGAGGGAGCACAAATCACACATGTCACACAGGCACGTAGGGACAGCAACTGACACAGCAAGACACAGACACACCACAGCACCACCCCCAGGGCCCCCACAATGTGGTGACCCTGGGCTGCATTACAATCCCACTGTGATGACAAAGCTAAATGTGGTTCACACTGTGAACCACAGTCATGTGTACTGAGCAACTAACTACCATCACACCTACACAAGCACAAATCAAACAGCATGGCCAGTAAGCCAAGGCCAACATGGAGGCAGGGGCCTAGCCGGGCAACAACTCTCATCTGCACACACTCAACACCACACCCCTCGACCTCCAACAATGTGCAGCAGTGAAGCACACATGCACTGGTGACATTGCACATGCACCCATGACTATTCCAGGGTGGTGGGTGGGAACCAAGGTGCAGAAACACATCACACATGGACACTCAACAAGACTCCTGAATGTCTGACACACTGCACACTACGCTGTACATGGACATGACGGCAATACCACACCAACCAATGGGATCCCAGCCACAGTCACCCACCAATGAAGAAGCCAAGGTCACCCACAAAGAACACACATAGACAACAACCAACATTGCAGCCCGGACCCTGAGGAGTTCCAGCAGTCACACACACAACGTGTCACAATCACTGAAAGATAACACAAACTGGAAATCACATGACAGGGGCAAACAACAAGTGCCAAGGGGAAACCTGACTGTGACCCATCTGCGTCTGCACACAAACTCAGCCCTGACAGCAAACACACCTATGGGTGACACCCTGATGACCAGTAATGTGCCATGCACCCACATCACAGAGAACCCAGGGAGAAGACTTTGGGGGAACATAGCTCAACTCAGCTAGCATCACAAACTGGTACAACACTAGGGATCACAGCATGCACAGTTTAACGGAAGTGAACACACAGACATGCACATACAACACACACCTTGGGCGCAGGCAATGTCACAGGAGTACACACTGCCATGAGGGGACTCCACTCCTGTGTGAGGAAAGCTGTGCCATATGTTGCCTCAGTAGGGCCCCATCATGTCAGCTGAGCACTTGGTCACACAATCAACAATTAGCACCAAATGAGGGCTCCCGTCACATCAGCCTGGTCATGGAAGTGCCAACGGAATCATCAGCACAGATCCAACACACTTGTATAGCAATGTTGCACTGACAACACAGATGAGTCCTTCCCCATTGATGCCCAAACCTGCATGTCCACTGGAGATGGCCACACGGTCAGGGAAGTAGGCGAATTGAACAATGGCAGGCACAACAGATGTGCAGGGGTGGAAGCCACAGATGTGAAATAGCCAATCTAAGTAGGAAATCCCATTGCCAAATACTGAACACATGACACCCTCAGATGCTGCTATGGATGACATGGATACACCACAGGATAGGACACATTCCCCTGGACCACATGGGTTCCTGCACAGTAACACTTCATTATCATGAGACCAAATATCACCATCACTGCAGCAAGGGCATGGTTAGCATCATCAACATCATGTACATCAGAAGCAAAAGCACTAGAGAACAGAAAGTTGCTTTATTCAGCATATGTGGCATTAAAAGTAGAAGTCCGGTAGAACAGAAACAAAGGCCAATGGCCAGTCCTTCAACAAAGTCACAAGTGGGTGACAGTGGCAGATGCCACCCTACACATGCCTGCACAAAACCAGGGACAATCCACTAGGAGAGGCAACCGGGGGGTAGGCCAGGCACCGCAGGGACAGGATCAGGGCTCACCAGGAGGAAGCAGGGAAGGGGTGGTGGGTGCTGGAGAGCCACTGACAACTGCAGTGGAGGTGTCTGACATGGTGTGTGCCGGCACAACTGGGGGGCATGGCTCAGATGTTGTGGGTGCCGGCACGACTGCAGTGGACCCTGCAGATGGAGTGGACAGGTCCGCCACTGCAGTGCCCAAGTCAGACAGGGTGGTAGTGGACTCCACTGCAGTGCCTACCACCAGGGGAGGAGAATGGGGAACAGGCAAGGTGGGCTGGACAGAGGGGGAGGACACCCTCACCACATCAGTGGCACAGACAAGCGCAGCGGGGGTGTGGTGCCGGGAGAGCAAGTGGCAGGGGGAGAAGGCCGGAGCCTCTTGGGGATGGTATATCTGTGGGTGGGGGAACCTGGGGCAGGGTGTGGTGGGGGCACATGTGGAGTGGGGGCCTGAGGGATGGAGGAAGGAGACCTGGTGCTTGAGCTGCAGGGCGGCGGCGGGGTCTTGCTCTTACCACTCCGGGGGACTTGCGGGTGGGGGCCTCAGTCTGTCTGCGCCTGGGGGAGGGTGTCCGGGGGCGAGGGGCACTCTGCTCCGTGTGGGGGGCTTCCTCTTCACCCTGGATGCTGGAGCAGCTGGATCGGAGGGGAAGAGGCCGAGGTCACTGAGGAAGAGGCGCTGGGTCTTTGGGGTTGCAGGTGAGGCAAGGGAGGGTGCTTTGGAGGGAGAGGCAACTGAGGACTGCGCAGTGCCCGTGGATGCATGTGTGTGTACCAGGGCCCCATCCCCTGTGAGTCTGGTTTCAGTCCCCTGACTGTGCGTGCGTGTGCGTTTTGTTTGTGGCGTGTGTGTCTGTTTGCTGGACGTATGTGTGCTGGTGTGTGCCTGTGCCGGTGTGTGTGTGCTTGGGACGGGTAAGGTGCTGGGGAGTGTGGATGGAGCAGAGGCAGGAGGGGTGAGGGTCTGTCTGAGGAGGGACACTGCTGCCGTCAGGGAGGAGTCCATGGACCTATTGCCCCTCTGTAGGTCAGACATGCCCGATGAGATGCCCTCCATGAACGACACCAGCTGAGTCAACAGTGCGGTGTGCGCATGGAGGACACTCAGCATGGCTGTCTGCCCTACATGGAGCTGGCGAAGGAGGTACACAGACTCCTCACTCAGGGCAGCAGGGGACACAGGGGCAGGGGTGCGGTGCCTGGCCCAAAGGAGACACGCTCCCGAACATGGGAGCCTCCACGGACCTGGGGAATGGGAGCCGATGGGAGGGCGGTGGTGGTGCTGGTGGTGGTGGGGACAGCAACACTAGCTGGGGTGTGGTGGCTGCTGACACCCGCCTCCACAAGGGAGTCATCCTCCGAGTTGCTCTGGTCCTCAGCTGAGGTGGATGGTGCTGAGGACTCCTCGGTGTGGCTCCCCTCGCCCTCCGTGCCACTGGGTCCCTCCGACCACTCCTCGGCTGCTGACCCAGTCTGGCTCTCTGGCTCCTCCTGGTCCGTGGAGCTGTCCCCTTCCGTGGCCGTGGATGTATCTGCAAACAATGGGGAAACAGACAGACATCAGTCACCTGCACCAAACGCACACACCACTGTGAGCACAGCACATTACAGAGCAAGCCCTGGCATCATTAGTTGTACATTGCTAAAAGTGCCCTAACTGAACAGGAGAAGCCAATTGTCAGTCTGATGCCAAGCATGGCACTCACATCCCACATGGCCTTGCACCCATCTGTCTGGTGTCTGTTGGATTGCAACACCCCAGTGTGGACACATGCACCAAGTACACAGTAGTTGGACAGTGCAGAGGACACGGTGTGGCATGTGGACATGCACACATCACAGCTCTTGCCACTGAGTCAGTACAGGTTTCCGGATGAAAGGGATGCTCAGAGTCAAATAGGAAATGCATGTGATGCATACCAGCGACAGACACCATGATGCACCCATGTCCTGATAGCCATCGCCACAATGGTGTGCATGTAGCACATGTCACTCCCCTGCAGGACCACCAATAAGTTGACACATGCCATGGCAGAGGCATGACTGCTAAGTCATACATCACTGTCTCAGTGATGTATGACTTGGCAGCCAGACAACAACACTATGCACTGTGTCATAATAGTAGGTCATGGGGAATGCAAGTCCTGGAGCTGCACAAGTGCACATGTACATCCCCCACACAACACATCATCTTAACCCTCATCTGTCCAGGTCATACCTATTGGACATATGGGAGACCTGTGACACTACCCTCTGAACCTGAGCCCCTCACAATTTGCTGTGAATGGGGAACAGCTGCCTGAACTTCACATTCGCATACCCCAGTCTGCACGGGCAGCTGATCAAACACCTGTGTGACACACAAGTATCGTCTCCTATGGTCACATCTCCTGGGGCATGCTGAGCCCCTACCAAGAAACACCCCAGCAGTCCTGGCAACTAATCCACAGCACACTGACACAGAGGCAGACACCTGAGGGGTCAAATCACTGTGCACAATGTGTCAGCTGATACACGGGAGTGGGAGTACAGAGTGCATTGCATGGCCTGGAGTAGGCATGACTGTCCTGCTCCACATGAATGAGGGATGTGCCCTGGACAGTGGATAGCTGGCTATGTATGTGTGACACACGTAATCTGTACACTCCTGGGGCCCAAACATTGTTCCCACCCGCTGCATGGGCGTGTGCCACATACCCCAGGCACATGTGGTGGCTCACTCAGCAAGTGGACCGCATATCAAAGCAACACGCAGATCACATGTCCAAACACAGGCGTTGTGTGAACAATGGACCCACCCATGATGCCCACAACAGAGTTAGGGAAACAGATGCTGTCCCCTACCTTTAGTGAAGCAAACTGCAAGGACACAGTCCCAAGTGACACAATTCCCTGAATGTAAGGGCCACACCTGGGTATCAGATGAGCAGTGGGCAGTGCACAATAGAGGGACATGGCTCCTGGACAACATGACTGCTGCACTGTGGCAGTTGAACCAGGCCAGAGGAGGGCACAAAGCATGTAATACAGAGTTCACAGTGCAGTCTTTGACTCACCCCCTCCTTGCTGCTGTCTGGCCTTCAGCTGCCCATCCAGGTCTGGAAACACCACCGCCAGGATCTGGAGCATGTGGGGGTCAGGGTCCGTGTTCCGCCCCTCCTGCGAGGAGGCGACAGCTTCAGCTGGACCCGTGCAATCCTCCGGGTCCAGCCCCGAAGGTCCTGCCACCTCTTCTGGCAGTTGCGGATCCGGCACTTGTAGACCCCCACGGACCGGACAGCCCGGACGATGTCCTTCCAGATCTCCTGCTTTCGATGGGCATTAACCTGTCAGGATGACAAAGTGAAAAGGCCATTACTACACATGCAACATATCCGTGCATGACACAGTTGTAAATACATGTCTCAATCACAGGGGCACATGATGTACACAGGCAGTGCAACGCTGCCCATGGACAGTTTGCCAGACGTCACTACATGGTATCATTGCATGGGAAGTAAAACCTTGTTCAAATGCACTGTCACTGCACCATACCTGTCCAGTGCATGTCACTACACACTATGGGGGGTGACAACTACTCAGTGAGCCTGCTAGCCAGTGGCGTGCAGACTTTCAGCCTTGCTAGTCAGACAAAATGCACATTCAGAAAGGCAGTGCACAGAACACTCACCTGCTCCCCTGGTGTCCCATACAGCTTGCTATACTGTGGAAGTAGGCTGTCCAGCAGGGCCTGGTTCTCTTCAAGGCTGAAGGCTGGGGCTCTCTCCACAGTACGTGCCATTGCAGGGTCCAGAGGGGCAGAGACAGCAGCAGTGCAGTGGCAGATGTCGTCCTGGAGCATGTAGTGCAGGCAAGTGAGCTCTCAGGGGAACAGCCAGCAATATATATGTGCTGGAGAGGCAGATACCGTCCCTTGTGTCCAAAGTGATAGGTCCAAGTCGTTTGCATCTTCTGAATCTGGCCAATCCATGGAATAGCAGCACCAAAACACGCCCACAGCATCCTTCAAATCTTCAACTTCATGACATACATGATTTTGCAACATTGTTGTGGGTGACCAACTGATTTTCCAGCAACCGACTCGTTCGAAATTCGAAAACGCGTCCGTTGCCAGGCAAGCCCATTGTCAATGGGTGCGCACCGATTGGTCCATTGCGGTACAACGCGTACAGGGGTATAACGCGTACCCGCACACATTGAATGCAATGGGCCGGCCGGAGGCACCGATCGGTCCATTGCAGTTCAACGCGTACAGGGGTACAACGCGTACAGGGGTACAATGCGTACCCGCACACATTGAATGCAATGGGCCGGCCGGAGGCACCGATCGGTCCATTGCGGTACAACGCGTACAGGGGTACAACGCGTACCCGCACACATTGAATGCAATGGGCCGGCCGGAGGCACCGATCGGTCCATTGCAGTACAACGTGTACAGGGGTACAACGCGTACAGGGGTACAACGCGTACCTGCACACATTGAATGCAATGGGCCGGCCGGAGGCACCGATCGGTCCATTGCGGTACAACGCGTACAGGGGTACAACGCGTACCCGCACACATTGAATGCAATGGGCTGGCCGGAGGCACCGATCGGTCCATTGCAGTACAACGCGTACAGGGGTACAACGCGTACCCGCACATTGAATGCAATGGGCCGGCCGGAGGCACCGATCGGTCCATTGCAGTACAACGCGTACAGGGTTACAACGCGTACAGGGGTACAACGCGTACCCGCACACATTGAATGCAATGGGCCGGCCGGAGGCACCAATCGGTCCATTGCGGTACAACGCGTACAGGGGTACAACGCGTACCCGCACACATTGAATGCAATGGGCCGGCCGGGGGCACCGATCGGTCCATTGCAGTACAACGCATCACTGTACATGTGACTGGCATATGTCAGCATGCCTGTCTCAGATGGACATATGCCAGCCACAGATAGCTCCCAGGGAGTGAGGGGCACACCTACATCACGACAGCCTGTCCAAACTTTATCATACGGCATGTAAGGCTGCATTTCCTATTGTGTGTATGTTGGTGTACATGTTGTCCTGTGGGTGTCACCTGTGGGCAGCCACCCCCAGGCTGTGCACGTGTTCATGGGGACAGGATCCTGGGTGTTACGTGTACATGACCACTGTGATGTGCAACTGTTCAGATCTGTGCATGTGCCATGGTCACATTTCACGGTGGTGTATGTGTATGTCATGTCACATACCCCGTGAGTCCCATGTGGGACGGTATGTTTGAGCCAGGGTGTCCCAGTGGCACAATAGTGATGGTCCTCCACAGTCTTTGTGCATGTAGTGTTTACAATGTCTCTGATTTCATGTGCACAATGTGAGACAGTCTCCACATCCAGGTTGTGTGTGCATGGACTTTGATGTTGTGCGTGTGTGTGTCACAGACGTCCATGTCTGTCCTGCCGTGGCAAGTGGGGCCACTACCTGTGGGGGTCATGGTTGTTTTGCTGTGGTGTATACATGATACTCCATGTAATGCCAGTGTCCATGTGGCAATACAGGGTCCCTGGGAATGTACCTGTCGTTGAGCTGTGGTGCCTGGGGCACATCTGTCCTCACATGTCACTGTGGGGGGTTATTGTGACACGGCAGCAGGAGATGGGAACTGTGACACGGCCTCATGATATCCAATGGGCCAACCTGGGACTAATTGATGCCACCTGTTGGACCGTGTTGACAGATGTTGGCCATGTATGTACCATACATGTCCTTCCGGAACTGCACACTTCATGTAATTGTGCCTCATAATGATGTATGTTGGGATCTTGAGTGTGTTCAATGCCGCATATGTGGGGTGACTGACAATCTTGCTTACTTCTCCTCTGCACTGCAGGGCTCCTGCTGTCCATCGACCATTCCCAGACCTGGCAACGATGGTGGAACGGGACAGCATCCGACGGTACCGCTTCACCAGGCAGTTGATTGAGGATTTGGCAGTGCAGTTGTCCCCACATTTGCAGCCTGGCTGGCCGTATCCTACAGCGCTGACCCCCAAGGTGAAGGTGATGGCAGCCCTACACTTCTTTGCCACCGGTACCTTCCAACATACTGTGGCGACTGCTGGTGGGATGTCACAGACCATGTTGAGCCGTGTGCTCCGCGATGTTTTGGCGGCAATGTTGCTATTCCTAAACCGGTACATCTATTTCCCTAGACTGCGACGACTCACTGACGTGAAGAGTGACTTTTATGCCCTGGGGAGGATGCCGCATGTCATTGGCTCCATTGATGGGACACATGTGGCTTTGGTACCACCACAGGCCCAGGAGCAGGCCTACAGGAACCGCAAGCACTACCACTCGGTCAATGCACTGGTGGTGTGTCTTGCAGACATGACCATCACACACGTGTGTGCCCGTTTCCCTGGTTCAGCACACAATGCCTTTGTGATGAGGAGTAGTCGCATCCCCAGGATGATGGCACAGATGCAGAACCAGCGTGCCTGGCTTGTCGGTGTGTACTGACGTTGTGCCATTGTGTGTGATCTGATCTGTAGTATTCCGCCCACTTTTCCAAGTCAGCTAATGTGCACTTGTCTGTCCGTAGGTGACTCGGGATACCCCAACATGCCGTGGTTGCTGACACCCCTCAGGAACCCTGTGACACCAGCCCAGATGCGCTACAATGAGGCACATGGTCGGACCAGGAGAGTGATTGAGCGGACATTTGGTCTCCTGAAGAGCCGCTTCCGCTGCCTGGACAAGACCGGAGGGTCCCTCCCATATGCCCCTGCGAAAGTGTGCAAGATTATCATCGTCTGCTGCATGCTCCACAACCTGGCAGTGCGGAAGGAGTTGCCTCTCATCCAGGATGACAATGACCAACATCCGCCACCTGTGGAGGATCCTGGCCTGGACCACGATGCCAGTGACGATGATGATGATGATGATGATGGTGATGTCCGCACACAGCTCATCACCAACTTCTTTAGCTGAATGTGAGTATCCTGAGGTGTCATGTCAATGATGTGAGTTGGCATGATGTGTGGGTGGTGCTCTGGTGCTGTTGGAGTGTCCATGGGCTACTTGACTGGATGTGTGTTGCGATGTGTGCTAACAGGTGGGCTGTACTCCCCAACAGTGTTGACATGCTAACTTGGTTCTGGGTGGGTATCTTGTAACATGTATTGTGCATGAGTTTTGCTGTTCTGTCCTGTACTCCATTGCTTTTGACTGTGTGTCATTTCTGTCCTTCACAGGGTACTTTCAGATTCGTTTGGTCAACTGTGTCCACCGACGACGTGATTGCACATCCAGGGTGGTAGCTGTTGTGTCCCTACAGGTGATGTGCGCCACACCCATGGACTACCTCCCGTCTACAGTTGTTGACTGTGTGCCCGCTGCCAGGTGGGATTACCTTGCATCTGTAGTGGTTACGACATGTTGCAACTGTGTAATAAACCTGTGCTTCACTTTGTGATGTGCGTTGTCTGTGGTCACACATTTGAGTGCCATTTGCTTACTGCACCTGTGGGCTACTTGACTACAACTGGGAATGGGTGTGGTGTCTGTGCATTGCACCGTCTTCCCTGGCAACATCAGTGTAGGCAATGAGTCAGATGGCCTAGGTGTGTATGTGTTGTGTAGCCCTGGTGGTGTGTCTCCCTCATATGTGTCACGTTGCCTTTACTCACATGCCTGTGTTGTCCTTGCTGTTGCAGTTCGCATACACAGTGTAATTTTGCAGTTCATCATCCCCATAACAGCACCCACGTTGGAATCACGACAGAGGCAAGTATGGTGTATTAGTGTGTTTATTGTGATACATTTGTGTTAATAGTGCATAGGATGGGTAGCGCTGTACATAAATCTTGCAATCCGAAGTTCCTAGGTGAATTGAAAGTCCTGGTAGACAGGATCCCCAGTATCGGGGCCACAGTTGTCTGACACATTGGTCCAACTTGTACTCCCCATGCAATGTGTGGGAGTAGTGTTGCCGTCAACAGGGTGAACAGTCTGTGCACAAAGGCGAACATCCAGAACAGGTTCAGGCTTCCTGGGAGTTGCGCTTGGCCATCGGCCTCTCACTTTTCCCTCCTCGGACGACCCCTCTTCTTGGGGGGGCCCCTCAAGTACAGGCTGCTGCGGTGCAGGGGACTCTCCGCCAGAGTCCTCCTCCCTCCCTGTGGCAGTTGCAGTTTGTTCGGCACCAGATGTTGTTGGCACACAGGGAGTTGTGGACTGGTTGCTGTTCATCTGGCGGAGGCATTGTAAAATGTCCCTGTGCACCGCCGTCATCTCATGCAGTGCATCCCACTTGGACTCCACGCGGGACATGTGTGAGTCCACGCGGGACATGTGTGACTCCACGTGGGACATGTGGGAGTCCAAGCGGGCATGATGGGCAGCCTGCTGCTGTTTCATGTCTCTGAGGAGCCCCACTACCTGGCTGAGGTCTCCGGTGCTGGACTGGTACGCATCAGCTATGCGTACCAGTTGTGGGTCATCATGCACACCAGCAACGTCTGCAAGCAGCGACCTCTGTCTCCCACCCCTCCCACCACCCCTGCTGACATGTGCAGTGTGTGCAGTGGCACTCACAGATAACCCTGGTCCACCTTGGGGGTTGGTGGTGGTGGTGGTGTCCATGGCCCCAGGTTGGTCCAAGGTCCCTGTGCTGGTGTTGCTCCTTGTTCTGTCCATGTCGGCAGGGATGGTATTTGTGGTGACAGTCGTTGGAGGGGTGGGTGCAGGGGGTGCAGCTGGTGGTCCTGCTGGTGCTGCAGCTGGTGGTCCTGCTGGTGCTGCATGTTGACTTGCACCGGATGTGCCAGGTTGGTCTTCATCGTCCGAGGAGGACAGAGGCTGTACGACGCCAGTGAGCTCCGCATCCTCTTGAGCCTGGGACTGGGACTCCTCAGCGTCTGCTGCTGTGTCCCCATCATCACCTGTTTTTGGGAGACACAAACAATGTATGTTATGTTTCTGCAGGCATCAATGGTTGACACACATGACAGTTGTGACTGTGCCTCTGGGTGCGGGCCTGTACATTGCATTGTCCTAAGTCGTCACAGTCAGGGGTTGATATTGGTGTGGCACATTGTCCTGCATTATTTGGGCATTTCTATGTATTTTTTGGGGTGTGAACATGGTCTGCATTGGTTGTGTTTGGTTGACAGCCGCCCTCCTTCCCACCCACCCAGCCAGTCAGTTATCCCACCATGGAACGTGCTTGCGTTGCAGGGAGTGGAAGTTGTCTCTCAGGATGTCAGTCAGTGGTGTCCTGCTGTTTGTTGGTGCACAGTTGGCAGCAGGGCCTTGTGCTCCCCACAGCAGTAGCCAGTGTCAGCCATCTTGTGAGTCTTTCTCCACTCCCTGTGATGTGAGCATGGTTCAGGGTGGTGTTGATGGGACAGTTGTGGGGGTGAGCTATGTCTGTGACTACGACTCCCATCATGATATTGCCTCCACCCCCCTTCCCAGCATGCCCATGCTTCCTTCCTTTTGACTCTGCTTCCCTGTGGGGTGGGCTGGCTGTGCTGCAGGATGGCTGGGAGTGTTGTCCTGGCAGTTGTTTGGCTAAAAGTCCCAAGAGTGTCCCTGTGCTTCACACAACATAACCCAGGATGGTGTTCTTTGTGGGATCTTGTGTTAGGATGGGGGGCATTGCATTCTACCAGGTGGGTTCTGTGGAGTTTGTGTTGGGGTGTGTGTGAGGGGAGGTGCTTGTGACTATGGTCAGTGCTGCAAGTCCTCCTTCCCACCAAGCTAGCCAGATATCCCACCATGGAACGTGCTTGCATTGCAGGGAGTGGAAGTTGTCTCTCAGGATGTCAGTCAGTGGTGTCCTGCTGTTTGTTGGTGCACAGTTGGCAGCAGGGCCTTGTGCTCCCCACAGCAGTAGCCAGTGTCAGCCATCTTGTGAGTCCTTCTCCACTCCCTGTGATGTGAGCATGGTTCAGGGTGGTGTTGATGGGACAGTTGTGGGGGTGAGCTATGTCTGTGACTACGACTCCCATCATGCTATTGCCTCCAACCCACTTGCCAGCATTCCCATACTTACTTGATTTTGTGGGGAGTTCAGTGTGTGTGGGTGTGAGAGCAATGGCAAGATGGCTGACAGTGGTGTCCTGCTGTTGGTTGGTGTGCAGTACCCAGCATGCCCTTGTGCTCCCCACGACACAGCAACAGTGTCAGACATCTTTGATGGCCCTTTCCACTCTCTGTGGGATGTGCATGCGTGAGTGTGAGCTTGCTGGGCCATGTGGTGGGGGATGTAGAGCTGTGACTACGACTCCCATCATGCTATTGCCTCCTCCCCCTTTCCCAGCATGCCCATGCTTCCTTCCTTTTGACTCTGCTTCCCTGTGGGGTGGGCTGGCTGTGCTGACAGGATGGCCGGGAGTGTTGTCCTGGCAGTTGTTTGGCTAGAAGTCCCAAGAGTGGCCCTGTGCTTCACACAACATAACCCAGGGTGGTGGTTCTTTGTGGGATCTTGTGTTAGGATGGGGAGCATTGCATTCTACCAGGTGGGTTCTGTGGAGTTTGTGTTGGGGTGTGTGTGAGGGGAGGTGCTTGTGACTATGGTCAGTGCTGCAAGTCCTCCTTCCCACCCAGCTAGCCAGATATCCCACCATGGAACGTGCTTGCATTGCAGGGAGTGGAAGTTGTCTCTCAGGATGTCAGTCAGTGGTGTCCTGCTGTTTGTTGGTGCACAGTTGCCAGCAGGGCCTTGTGCTCCCCACAGCAGTAGCCAGTGTCAGCCATCTTGTGAGTCCTTCTCCACTTCCTGTGATGTGAGCATGGTTCAGGGTGGTGTTGATGGGACAGTTGTGGGGGTGACCAATATCAGTGACTACGACTCCCATCATGCTATTGCCTCCACCCCCCTTCCCAGCATGCCCATGCTTCCTTCCTTTTGACTCTGCTTCCCTGTGGGGTGGGCTGGCTGTGCTGACAGGATGGCTGGGAGTGTTGTCCTGGCAGTTGTTTGGCTAAAAGTCCCAAGAGTGTCCCTGTGCTTCACACAACATAACCCAGGGTGGTGGTTCTTTGTGGGATCTTGTGTTAGGATGGGGGGCATTGCATTCTACCAGGTGGGTTCTGTGGAGTTTGTGTTGGGGTGTGTGTGAGGGGAGGTGCTTGTGACTATGGTCAGTGCTGCAAGTTCTCCTTCCCACCCAGCTAGCCAGATATCCCACCATGGAACGTGCTTGCATTGCAGGGAGTGGAAGTTGTCTCTCAGGATGTCAGTCAGTGGTGTACTGCTGTTTGTTGGTGCACAGTTGGCAGCAGGGCCTTGTGCTCCCCACAGCAGTAGCCAGTGTCAGCCATCTTGTGAGTCCTTCTCCACTCCCTGTGATGTGAGCATGGTTCAGGGTGGTGTTGATGGGACAGTTGTGGGGGTGAGCTATGTCTGTGACTACGACTCCCATCATGCTATTGCCTCCACCCCACTTGCCAGCATTCCCATACTTACTTGCTTTTGTGGGGAGTTCAGTGTGTGTGGGTGTGAGAGCAATGGCAAGATGGCTGACAGTGGTGTCCTGCTGTTGGTTGGTGTGCAGTACCCAGCATGCCCTTGTGCTCCCCACGACACAGCAACAGTGTCAGACATCTTTGATGGCCCTTTCCACTCTCTGTGGGATGTGCATGCGTGAGTGTGAGCTTGCTGGGCCATGTGGTGGGGGATGTAGAGCTGTGACTACGACTCCCATCATGCTATTGCCTCCTCCCCCTTCCCAGCATGCCCATGCTTCCTTCCTTTTGACTCTGCTTCCCTGTGGGGTGGGCTGGCTGTGCTGACAGGATGGCTGGGAGTGTTGTCCTGGCAGTTGTTTGGCTAGAAGTCCCAAGAGTGGCCCTGTGCTTCACACAACATAACCCAGGGTGGTGGTTCTTTGTGGGATCTTGTGTTAGGATGGGGGGCATTGCATTCTACCAGGTGGGTTCTGTGGAGTTTGTGTTGGGGTGTGTGTGAGGGGAGGTGCTTGTGACTATGGTCAGTGCTGCAAGTCCTCCTTCCCACCCAGCTAGCCAGATATCCCACCATGGAACGTGCTTGCATTGCAGGGAGTGGAAGTTGTCTCTCAGGATGTCAGTCAGTGGTGTCCTGCTGTTTGTTGGTGCACAGTTGGCAGCAGGGCCTTGTGCTCACCACAGCAGTTGCCAGTGTCAGCCATCTTGTGAGTCCTTCTCCACTCCCTGTGATGTGCGCATGGTTCATGGTGGTGTTGATGGGACAGTTGTGGGGGGGCAATATGTGTGACTGCGACTCCCATGATGCTATTGGCTACACTGACTTGGCCAGCATACACAGAATTCCTTCCTTTGAGTGGTCTTCACTGTGTGTTGGTGTTGTTGTGGTGGCTACATGTCTGGATGTGTTTGTTAGTTCTATTTGTGCCACTGCCTAGCTGTAGTTGTAGTTGTGTTTGTACATGTGTTGGCACAGTTGGATCTGACTTTTTTGATGGCATGTGTTGTGTTTATCTGACTGACATACACATTTTGGGATGATTCTGTTCTGGTTGCTGTGTAATTGCTATGAGTGCATGGTTTGACTCTCCCCTTGACAGTGATGTGTGTGTTTTGTGGCAGTATATTGTGTACATTTGTTGTGTACTCACCAGGCTCTGGGATGTCCTCTAGTCCATATACGCTCACTGGCGGAAGGATGGCCCGCACCTTCTCCTCCCAGGGCCTGAGGTATATTGGCTTGGCAGGAGGGCCACTGCCGGTGTATTGGCTGTTGATGTAGTCTTTCTTCAGCAGGTCCCGTACCCTCCTGCGCACGTCATACCACCTGTTCTGGATGTCGCTCTTTGTGCGCCGACATGGTGATTGTGCGTTCACCCTGTTGATGATCCTCCCCCACATCTTGGTTTTCTGGGAGATGGGGGTCTGTTGGACCAGTGTGCCAAACAGCTGTGGCTCTACCCTGAGGATCTCGTCTACCATGACTTCCAATTCACAATCTAGGAACTTGGGATTCTTCTTGGGGGGCATGGTGATGGGTGGTGATGGTGAGTGATGTGTGTGTTGGTGTGCAGGTGAGGGTGTGTGAGTGTGTGTTTTGCTGGGTGTATGTGAGGGGTATTTGTTGGTGTGCTGATGGTGTGTGGCTTGTGTGAGGGATGAGCTGTGGGTGTGTGGTTGCTTTCTCTTGGGTGCTGGCAGTGGAATGGCATTTGCAAAGGCTCATGGTTGTGATTTGTGTCCTTTATATAGGTGGAGTTGTGGGTGTGTCTTTGTTCTCTGTCCCCACCCCCCAGTATTTATTGGCTTGGTAATTGCTTGTTTGGCCTTTTTTGGGTGATTTTTCCTTTGTGCTGTCTGTGTATGTTGGAAACGTTCTTGTGACCGAGTCGGACCCTGCATTTATCTCGTACGGTCTTCTCCGTTTCGTTCACGCTGTGTTTGTGCAGTTTTCTATGCTGCGTACGCGTCGGTCGCGGTGTTTTGTGTTGCTTCGGCTCGGTTTTGTATGCGTGTCGGTCGTGCGGCTTGGCCTCCGTCCGACTCGCTCGTGGTTTCGCGCCTTGCATCGTACTTTGCGGTTTGGAGTTCGCGTGTACGTTTCGGTCGGATTTGTTCCGGGTGCGTGTCGGTCGGTTGGATTCGCGTGTTTTTCCGGCCGGATTGCTGTTTTCCTTGCGGCTCGGTCGGTCGACTTGGTTTCGGTACGTGTCGGTCGGATTTTTCACGCCTTGCATCGTACTTGGCGTGTCGGGCGCCACAGGTACGTGTCGGTCGGTATTATTTCCGGATCCGAGTCGGTCGGTGCTTTTCCGGCCCGAATCGGAATCGACCCCTATGTCTTCCTGCTTCCTTCGATACACGAGAACGGAAAAGCTGTGGATCTGAAGAAAGGCTTTAAAAGGATACGACTCCTTCAAGTAACGTTGGTAACGTACTGTCTATTTCACTCGCTTTATTCGTCTAAGTGTGGAAAACCGGCATTTCTCACCGGCATCTTTCAAAATAGAATCTCGCGCTTACCTCTTTGCGCTCGAGCGACCGTCATTGTGCTTGAATTCCAACTGCATTCATCTATTTCAGCACGCGCATTTAACTGTGCTCATTTCACCCCTGCACGTCAGTACGCTCTCTTACGCTGCTGCAACACCCTCTACCAGCTGTAGAAACCACGTAAAGCACGTCAGGAAGCCATTTTTAACATTTTTTCTTCTCGTTTTTTTTTCTCGTGCCTTTATTAACACTGAAAACGAACATGGAAACAGTTTAGAAAGGCAGTACTGTTTTTGGGAATCAGAAAGAAATCCTTCAAGTCTCCACTTCTTTACTTTAATTCTATGCTGCATGCAAACTATTTAACACTTTAACGTTACTCTTTGAACACTATGGCTTCTAACAGCAACAATGTCATGCAACCTCCTCCATTTCTTGAACTGCCTGGAAAACCTGCAAAACCTTGGCACAAATGGTTTAGAGTCTTTGAGAACTATCTTGAAGCTATAGATGCTAGTCAATACTCTGCTTCACGAAAAAAAGCACTATTATTTAATCATTTGGGCAATGCAGGTCAAGAAATTTTCGATAATTTACCAGTAGTCCAAGCACCGTCTGGTGATGAGTCGTGGGATGTCTTCAAAGAAGCCTTGGCACGGATTGGTAAACAATACGTCGATGAACCGTCAGTAATGGTAGAGAGACATAAATTCTTCAAACGTAAACAATCTTCTGAGGAGTCCATAGAAGATTATTTAGCTGTGTTGCGTGTTTTAGCGTCAAAATGTGTTTTTGGAGATTATTTAGACACGGCTTTACGCGATCAATTAGTTTTTAATTGTTTCAACAAGAAAATTCAGGAACGCATTTTGACGTGCAAAAATCCGTCTCTTGATGAGGTCATGGATATTGCTAGAAGCATAGAACGTTCTGTTGTTTCTTCAAAAATACTTACGGAATCCTCCATCACCAGATCTGCAGACATTTCAAGTGTGGCTACGGTAGAAACAACATCTAGTAACAGAGACACAAATGTTAATTTTATTGCACACAAGAATGTATTTAAGAAAGGTGGTGAGAAAAAGGGGGTGGTACGTGCTACAGATGTGGTTCCAAGTTTCATATGGGCAATTCTCCGAGTTGTCCTGCTCAAGGAAGCGATGCAGCTACTGTAAGAGAATTGGTCACTTTTACACTGTTTGTAATTCCAACAAAACGAAAGTTAAAGTTAGTCAACTTGATGTGGAAAATGACATTCTGTCAGAAGCACTCAGTAATGTGTCATTATCAGTTGAGGTTAATGCGTTAGGGGACTCAGAGAAAAGATGCAAGGGTCCCATATGTGAGGTGCAAATTGGGGTTATTAATTTAGGTATTATGGCAGATTCAGGATCTCCTATTACTATTTTAGCTGAGAACACATTCAACAAATTTTGGTCTGCAAAATTGTTGAAATCTACTACTATTAACCCTAAAGCTTTTGGTGAGTATGATATAATTATGAAAGGTTACTTTGAGGATAGTATCATATTCAAAGGGAGAAGTATTTTTACAAAAATTTACGTCGCAGTCAATGGACGTGATATATTGGGATGCCAGGATCAAGCTAAACTTGGAATTATACTTAGACCTGGGCATTCTGAACCAGTAGTATTGGGAGATTTTCCTGTTTTAGCGATTCAAGAGACTTACACACATGAAAGTATCACTAAAAGCTTGCACACTAAGGGGCATATCATCAAGGCGGCGTAAAACAATTATCGCCGCTTTTGCGTCCGTTTTCGGGCAAAAAGCGGCGATAATTGTAACGCCCTATCAGCATGGACACGCTAACGCGTGAATCCATGCCTTAGCGCCCATTTCCTTTGCGCCTCGCCTCGCATCGCTAATGAGATGCGAGGTAGGCGTTCCCGTCTATAAGTCAGCGGAAATCATTGCTTACACTGCTACCCCCTATTAACTAGTAATTCCCTAAGCCGCTTAGCGACATAAAAAGCAGCGCTAACCGGGTATATCGCCGGTTTGTTACGCCTGCTATTTTTCCTACTTAGCCATATCTATCATGGGAGGTGGATTGTCATGCTGAGTCCACATCTCCCTATCTACGATGTTTTGCCTAACGCGGTTTTATATCGCTGGTATTCCTGCGATATTGCCTCTTTCCGCCGCTATTGCCGGGATTTCTATCGCCTCAGCGATGCGCGTTGGTGATAGTGCGCTAACCGGGCGATAGAATCCGGCGATAGACGGCGTTAGTGATGTGCACGTTAGACGCGGCCAGCGATAATTATCGCTGGCCGTTGATAATATGCCCCTAAATTTCCACAAGTGTTTTCTAACAAGGTTGGAGTTATTAAGAATTTCCAACATACCATCATTTTGAAAAGTAAGGCTACTCCTGTCATACAAAAAGTTAGACCCGTTCCTCTTTCCGCCAGGGAAGATCTTAAAAGTTACTTGATGACATGTGCTCACAAGGTATTATCAAACAAGTGGAATCCTCAGAATGGGTTTCCGCTGCCGTCGTCGCACGGAAAAGTTCTGGGGATATACGTCTATGTGCAGACTTGAGGGTGCTTAATAGAAATATTCTGGTAGACTGCCATCCGCTGCCAAGAATTCATGAAATGTTAGCCAAATTAGGAGGTAGCAAGTATTTTTCAACGATTGATTTGCGATCCGCGTATCATCAGATACCTTTATCTGAAGATTCCCAACATCTGACTACATTTGTAACACCCTTTGGTGTATTCCAGTACTTGCGTATGCCATTTGGATTGGCATCCGCTGCCAGTGTGTTTCAACGTTTAATGGATCAGATGTTTGGGCATCAGAAAGGTATACAAGCCTTCCAAGATGACATTTTAGTCCACACTGAGACGTTGGATCAACATATAGCATTGTTAGAGGAAGTACTAGGTAAATTGGGATCTCATGGTATGACAGTCAACCTTGACAAATGCAAATTCGTGGCGCAAGAAGTCAATTATTTGGGGCATAATATTTCAAAGGAAGGTATTAAACCTAAGGTATCCCTGTTAAAGGGAATTAATGAGGCTCCTGTTCCCACTGATAAAGATTCGCTTAGAGCTTTTTGGGCCTAAGTGAATATTACGCAAGATTTGTTCAGGGATATGCGGTCATGGTTCAACCTTTAAGGAATCTTTTTTAAAAAATGCCAAGTATGTCTGGTCTGATGAATGTCAAGAAGTGTTTGAGTTAGTGAAGAAATTAATCACTACGGCCCCAGCTATTAGACCTTTTACACATGGAGCAAAATGTATAATTACTGTCGATGCAAGTGCCAAAGGTGTGGGTGCAGTTTTAAGTCAAATGGTGGGAAGTCAGGAATGTACTATTGCATTTGCTTCACGTACTCTTAATGATGCTGAAAAGAACTATAGTACCATCGAACGGGAGGCACTTGCCTGTTCATGGGCATCCGAGAAATTCAAAATGTACATTTGGGGAACAAAGTATGAGTTGCACACGGATCATAAACCCCTAATCTATATGTTAGGAGATAGCTGTTCTAATAAGGCTTCTTCTAGATTAATAAGATTACTGTCGAGACTACAGGAATTTAATTTTGATATTAAATACATCCCAGGAGGCAAAAATGTTAGAGCAGACTGTCTATCACGTTTACCAGTGCTTAATGACAGTACAAATGGTTGTGAGAAAACGGATTTGGAGGATTTGGAGTATGTGTTCACTGTCAGTGATATTAACGAACATCTCAAGATATCTGAAAATGAATGGTTAGAGAATTTTGACAAAGATGATTGTATGGTGCAGGTGAAGAGGTTTCTTGTTGAGGGTTGGCCAGGTGACAGGTGTATGTCCACTGATCTAAAAAAAAATTGGCAAGTAGCTTCTGAATTATCTCTAATCAACAATATATTAGTTAGACAAGATTTGTTTGTTCCTCCCATTGGTCTCAGGTCCAAAATTGTTTCACTGGCTCATAAGGGACATTTAGGAATTTCAGCTACTATAAAAAAAATCAAACAAATGTATTGGTGGCCTGGGATTGATGGTCAGGTTAGAAGATATGTTGAAACATGTGCTGAATGTTTATGCTCGGATAAACATTGGAGAACTTCTACTGTTCCTTTATGCCCAGTGAGTTGGCCGAATAATGCATGGGAGAAGTTAGATCTTGATTTCACAGGTCCGTTCAGTGTTTTAGGTGGGGACAAAAGATTTTTGATAGTTGCAATTGACTATTATTCAAAGTGGTTATATTTTTCTTTTGTTAAATGTGCTGATTCTTCTTCAGTTATTTCGTTCCTGAGGCAGCTGTTTTATGTTGAAGGTAGAGTCAAGGAGGTGGTTACGGATAACGGGTCTCATTTTATTTCGGAGGAGTTTACTAAATTTCTTGACAAACAGGATGTTAAACACATTCGTGTACCTTTATATAGTCCAGCTTCTAACGGCTTAGTGGAAAGGGCGAATAGGTTGATAAAAGATGGTGTTCAGACTGCTGTTGCCAACAATCTAGATGTGGTGGAGTACTTACATTTTAAAGTTTGGAATTACAACATCACCCCACAAAGCACTACAGATGTTGCGCCGTTTGTTTTGTTAAGAGGAAGGAAACCTGTTTCTGCTATTAGCCCAACATGGTTATTAGACAAGGTGGAACGTTATCATAATATTGATTTACAAGACGTGCGAGCACACATTAGAGAGAAACAGAAGGCGTATAAATTAAACTATGACAAAAGAATGCATGTAAAAGAAGGAACCTTAAGTGTTGGAGATTGGGTTCTAATAAGGAAGCCAAATAGAGTCAGTAAGGGACAGTCGAAATTTTCTGAACCAGTGAAAGTTTTAAAGATTACTAATACTGCTGTTCTGCTGCAGAATAAAGGACGGTGAAGTAGAAATGCCTTAGTTAAAGTAACAGAAGAACAAGCAAGAATAATTTTACAAAGAGTTAGGTCAACAGAAGAGCATGGGGATCGTGATTGGTTTGATCTTGACATCCTGACACATTCAAGTTACAATGAGAATTTGGGAACTGTTGGAGCAAGTTCATCTCATTGTAACTTGGATAGAAGGTGATATGGTATCCAATGATGCTGGTGGGGTGTGGTCTAGTGCTACTTCTGGAGCTGGTGGTGACAACTTAACAAGATGTAGTTCAAGAGTGAGATCTGCTCCTATGCATTCCAGAGATTATGTGTAATATTGATCTAAACATTGTTTTTTTTTTTTTATTTGTTAAGAAAAGGGGGGGTTGTAATATGTAAGGTAATGTATATTTTGTAAGTGTGTGTTACTTTAAGGTACAACTCTATATTGGAATGTGGAACTGTTTAGTGTTCGGGGGATTCGGGATTCTTGGAAAGAGAACTGCTGTGCCGTGGATATTGGAGGTCGTGGGTCCTGTATGTGTAATAAACTTTTATTCACTTGTTCTTTGCTTCGCCTTGGATTTATACGCACATACTACAACCTAGGAGAGAGCTGGCAAACACAAGCAGCCAAGGTTCGAGCTTCGGGGTCGCGTCTGTAGTGTCCTGCTGGAGACGTTCTAGTGTCTCAGCAGACACTGAGTTAGTAGCCACTCCCCTATGGGAGTGGGCACACTGCTCCCCCACACCCATCCATCACGGGTGTCACGGGTGACGTGGCCCCGCTAATAAAAGGGCCCGGGTGCACGTGCTCGTGGCCAGTTACTACTATACATTCACTTGGTGTCTGTGTCAAGCCTTACTGCAATGTGGGCCTGAGGCCCAACATTACAATGGCGACGACGGGGTTCCAACCCCCGTGCACGACAGCTGCATCTGCCGCGCCGCGGAAGAGTAATGCCTCCTGAAACACCGGCACCTGTCTGCCCGTACAGCGGGTTACGCAGCTGCCGGCCGGCACGCGGTGGCCTGGAAGAGGAGAAAGGACACAGTGGTGCCACACCGCTGTGCAAACCGCCAGCCACTGCCCACAGCCTCATACCGCACGATGGCACCGGCGCAGGGCATGATGAGGCCCTACATGCAAGCATAAAGTACACGGCCTGCAGTTACGCCCAAAGCAAGCACCAGCACGACCTTTGTCAAAGGAGAGCGGCTGTTGCATCGGAAGTGGCCGCGGCGTCACTGGGCGAGGACTGCCTACTTCGCACCAAGGTGAGGCGCCACGGACAATTAAAGCCCCGGGGAACTCCCGGTAAACCTCTCCATGCTGCCGGCATCGCTACCCCTTCGGCGAGGCGCTCACAGCCGCAAGGGAAGACGTGCCCCCCGCCTGTCACAACAGGCGGTGTGACTGCCAGAGGCTGTGCGGCGCCGAGGAGAAGGTAGCGAGTGCCCCCGTGCCTCCTCCATCTGCGAAGCACCAGCGTCCACTCACAGGCTACCCGCGCAAGTTTGCACTGCCCGCAGCGAGGCGCGACTAAGCCCCCAGCACCGAGAGGCAGGACCAAGCATTGTCTGCATCGCGCTGCTTGTTACCTTAAAGAGGAGGGACAGCCCGTGCACCAGAGACAGGCACCAGGAACGCAGCGAGATGGCTGTCATCGAGTGAAGACTGCCTGCGGTGAAAGTAAACTGCGCACCCGGACGTCTCCCTGCGTAGTCCGGACACCTCCGATCCCGAAAACTGGCCTGCTGCTGAGGCCCGGTTGAAGCGCCACCCAGCGGCTGGGAGCAGCGGCGCATGCACACAACTTCAAACACGAACTCCAATAAGGACGTTCTCTCACCCAAGACGGGACAAGCAACTCCTGTGAACAGCGCACCAGCACCAGAGTTCCCCCCACAAATGCCAGCATCCTCGGTACAC
Source organism: Calotriton arnoldi (assembly GCA_963921515.1). Classification (NCBI taxonomy): domain Eukaryota; kingdom Metazoa; phylum Chordata; class Amphibia; order Caudata; family Salamandridae; genus Calotriton; species Calotriton arnoldi. The sequence goes on from CAWUFW010005084.1 coordinate 1,320,394, forward strand.
AGTAGGGCCCACAGCGCCCGGAAAGCTGCTGGAGCCTCGTGCAGTGACCCGAGCGCCACCTAGCGGTCGTCAGCATACACTGCCTCCACAAGTCCGGTGTACCAGGCAGCCCCGACAGGGCACACTGTAGGGTCATAGGCAAACCGCCCCACATGAAAAGGATTCTCCAGCACCCCCAGGGTGCGCAAAGAAGGCATGAAGCAACAGTGAGGGGGATATCGTACAGCGTTAAAACAGGAACGCTCACCACACCTCAGCCCAGGCCTCAAGTTCAGCTCAACCGGAAGCCCCTAGGAGGTAAAAACACGAGGCTGTCAACACATTCTGTTAGGGTCACAGGACATCACACAACACAATAGCCAGCAGTGCCCCTGTTTACCTCGAAATGCCTGCAGCAGCCAGAGCAGCCTCCCCTCCCTGCACATGAGAGATTCCCGGCCGGAGTCTCAGGAATCAGCTGGGACCGGTGAAAACAACGGTGACAGGGCCACCTGGTGGCTATTAATTGCATCACACCCTGCCAAGGAAAGAGCACAACGTGTGAAGTCCTGCAACAGAAAACAGCAACCACACTCCCAGCACAGACTCGCAAACAGGAGAGTGGTGGTCTTGAAATATCTTCCAGCTCCCATGCTGCACTCATGGCGGGAACTACCTACGTGGGGAAAGTTACAGCCAGCGCTAGAAGAAGGGAGCAGTAGCACTACTGCGCACACAGCACGGCTGCTACACGCACTGGTAGCAGGACGGACACAGCAGCCAGGACCGAGAGAAGAGAAACTGTACACCCCAGCAGGGCATACTTTCATGTCGCCACCGGCGGAACTTAGGAGCCCCTGAACACTGAGAAAATGTCAGTCAGTCTGCAAGGCCCCAAAGCAGCAAGCGCACGAAAGGGAGAAGAAGGCTGTGAGAGACACTGCCAGGACGGATGATAAGCGCACCACATGCCCCACTGGGCTGCTTACACTTTCAATGGAGAAAGCCTGTCGCACGCCACCAAGGGCCCCCAAGAAGCCCGCAGCCTCTCCGGCCCATGCAAGCGCAAACCAAACACAAGCAGCAACACCAAAAACAGCCGCCACGAGCAGGGGTGGACGACCAGCCAGACAGCAACGTCTCAAGGTAGCTGTCCCCACCAACAGCACAAGAAAGACTGGTGCAGTGCGCGCACCACAAGCGGCTGCCCAACGCCACCGCCAGTGAGGAGATCACTACTCGCTCCCACTGGTGTACAGACCCAGCCGCAACACAGGCACACCAGTGCCACAAGAGAGCGCCAAAGGAGAAGATGGAGCACACTTGGTCCGAGGCGCGCAGAAGACCGCGCCAGCGAACCTGACAGCACGGGCAGGCGCCCGCGAGATAGAGACATCTCCACGAAGAAGCACTGCTGGGGTCAGCAGGAGATCCCCTACATCTCCACAGCAGCAACAGCAACAGAACCCGGAAGGGGCCAAACGCAGCACAGAGATCGACCACGTCTCCACTGCACCAGCAAAGCCCCACAGCGGGCCGAAGACAACAAATTGTCCTCCCTCACACTGCCTCAAGACTGAGTCGGCGGTGACCCAAGACAGGCAAGAGAGGAGTCATACACCCCACGTGGCCGGCCGCCACAGCAACAGGCGCTCCAACAACCAGCGACATGCGACCGGACGTCACGTCGCCCAGCAGGCAAGGAGCGCGTCGGAGCGAAGGCAGAAGCCGGCGCCATGACAGCGCCGCCTCGAGGTCCAAGCGCAACGCCCTCGAAGAAAGAAAAGAGTGACAGCCCTGTCACCCAGAAAAACCGAAGACAACACAGAGTGTCCTCCTCGCACTGCCTCAAGACTGAGTCGGCGGTGACCCACGACAGGCAAGAGAGGAGTCGCACACTCCACGTGGCAGGCCGCCACAGCAACAGGTGCTCCGGCGACACGAGACCGGACGTCATGTCAGACAGCAAGCAAGGAGCACGTCACACAAAGTGACCAGTCCGGACAAGCACTCCGGAAAGAATGAAGAAGCAGGCACCACGACAGCGCCGCCTCGAGGTCGAAGCGCAACGCCCTCGAGAAAAGAAGAGTGACAGCCATGTCACACAAAAGGGAAAAAGAGTGGCAGACGTGTCACACAGAAAACTGGACGAACACAGGTGTGGTGAAAAGACCAACAGGAGGAGAAGACCGAGGACTCACACAGCAAGCCAAGAGCACACCCAGACACACCAGACAGCCACCAAGGCGGACCGACGTCCCTGGACACAGCCTCACAGGAGAACCGAGCACAAGCCGCAGCAAGCGCAATCCGCGTCTCTCCCCAACGCTTCCCCAGGCGACCGTCCATCCCAGAGTGTCGGCAGTCCAGAGTCAACGGCATCACTGCTCCAGGCCGCAGATGCCGTGGGTGGAAGATCAGCACCGAGTGTCCCTCTTCACACCGCCTCAAGATGGAGTCGGCAGTGGCCCCCAAGTCAGGCAAGAGAAGATCTGCACACTCGCCGTGCCAGGCCGCCACCAAAGATCAATCTCAGCACGACGGAGACACCTGGCAGCTAAGTCCCTCCTCACTTTCAACTCTCCCAGCAAGTCACCACCACCTGTCATTCCGACTCACCACCGGGCTGGCCTCCGCCATCATGCCAGCCCTCAGCACAAGCGTCAAACAACATCACTCCTAGAGCACCAATGGACTGGAGTCCTACACCGTTGCCACATGAGCCGCCAAAAGAAACCAGAGGCTCCTCTGAACCTGGCCTACACCTGAACCGCGGCAGCGAGAGCAAGTCTTGGCCAAGAATCATCCACCCTCGCGGGTTGTGCGTGAGACTCAGTAGCGGCTCCTCGGTAGTCCTGCAGCTGCCCCCAGTCGGCACACAAGCAGCCCCAGTGCAGTCCTCCTGCAGTCCCGCAGCAACCCCGACAACGGGCCTCCCCAGGCGGGAGAGTGAGAAGAGACATTGCCCCACCGACAGGTCATCGGTTACAGCCAAGCGGTTCCACAGAGACAATCGATCAGGCAACACCTCCAGGAACTTTCACCAGGGACTCCATCCATGTTCATGATGCAACCCTCCAAATGAACTGTTAGAACCCACCACAGACCATCCCGGACGTCAGCAACGTGGAGCCATGCAAGACATGTCATCATCAGAGAACTGACGGTATGCAGCGGACGTCATCAAAGCCAGCGGTCGTGTCCTGAACCCCTCAGGTTAAACTACGAGTGCCCGCCGAGATGGCCCTGCAGCAGGCGGAATCACCGGCCCATGCCTGACGTCTTCTTGCCACCGGAATCGTAAGGCTGATGGACCCTGTGGTGGTTAGTTGACTGTTTATTTCTCTCCACAGGTTGAACTAATTGTTGTTGTCGTTCTTCATTAAAGTTGGGGAGGAATGTAGTGTCCTGCTGGACACGTTCTAGTGTCTCAGCAGACACTGAGTTAGTAGCCACTCCCCTATGGGAGTGGGCACACTGCACCCCCACACCCATCCATCACGGGTGTCACGGGGGACGTGGCCCCGCTAATAAAAGGGCCCGGGTGCACGTGCTCGTGGCCAGTTACTACTATACATTCACTTGGTGTCTGTGTCAAGCCTTACTGCAATGTGGGCCTGAGGCCCTACATTACAGCGTCCACATCCTGTGATTCTGGGCAAAGCACTTAATCTCCCCGTGCCTACCAACAAATTAAAAAAAAAAAAATGAATGTGTCCTTGTGTAACGTAACCGGTGCTCATGTAAAGTGCTCCAATACCTTCGGTTCGAGTTCGCGCTATATAAATCTGCAAAAAAAAATAAAAAATCATGGAGTGCTTAGAGAAAAAAGTAGGTTCCTAAAAGTGAGCAGTGAAAGGATAGAAGCCAGCCAATCAGAGAGTTGGTAAAGAGGTTATGCTCCAGGGCAAGGACAAACACAGAGGCTCAGGTTTGCAAAGATTTTGCATCAGGGTTGCGTCACTTTTTTATGCAGTCCCGACGCTAAATTATGTTTGGTATTTACAAAGCAACGCAAATGTTGATTTGCGTGGCTTTGTAAGAAAAAGTAAAGAAATGCAGTGCTTTGCATTGCCTTAGGTTACCTTGCGTCAGGGAAGCATTCCGTGGGTGGTGCATGGGCCTTTCCATACATACACCTATGGATTCTGAAGCAAACCCATATTATCAAAGAGATGTAGACATGGGTCTGCTCCAAAATGGCGCACCTATAAATTTTCATACATTATTCGACACCAAAATGACAAAAATCCAATCAGTGGGACCGGAGATATGCAATTTCGAAGATTATGGGTAAGTATAGCGTCTACAAGCACAAAGTGCCACTCACAGTTATCTGGTGGTGCCAGATTGGGTGATAGTCACATGTTTAGGCGAACGCGATGGAGCATGTACTGGATACAGGGACCAGGTTAGTCTCGTTGAAAAAGTTACCTACTCAAAGATCGGCGCCAAGAGTCCAGTTCACGGTGGAGGAGCCGTCGAGGAGCAGGGAAAGCGTTGTGTGTGGTTGTTGCTGTAGCTCAAAGAGCAGGGCGGGCCTTCCGGATGATCGTCCCTGAAGTGCAAAGAACTTGTAGGGTGTTGCGGACGGTCTTTTCTCTATCTTCGCGTTGGAGGTCACCACGGGCTTTCGAAACTAGCGCAAAATGCAGATCTTGCGTTGTCGCTTAATGACGTGCGAAGAGCCGGGTTCTCCGGAGCTTCAGGATGGCGGGCGGCAAGCTCTTTGGTGCGTTCGTGGTCGCAAACAGCCCTAAACGTCAGGATTTCTCCTTTTCTTTCAGGAGGAGCTCAATTGATGCCACACCAAGGGTCCAGGACCTGGGAGGCACCCCTTGGGGATCAGGTACTCACTCCAGCAGAGGCCCGCAGGGCTCAGGCAGGTTTAGTTGCAGATCCAGGCAGGTGCCGTACAGCAAGTCAGATGGGCAGTTGCGGGGAGGCCTCCAGAGCTTGTTGTGTCCCTGTAGCTGAGAACAGGAGGCCAGCTAACTGGCAGCAGTGTTTCTCCTGTAGTGACCACAGGTCCAGGAGTGTACTAAAGAGTGGGTTTAAGGGTCCTCTCTTTTCACCTGACACCTGCTTTGAAGCGGAAGAAGCTTTTGGAGACCTCCTCCCTCCCCCCCAGAGTTGTCTGTAAATTCCTGCCTCCCTGCCCTGGCTCCACTGGGTCTGGGTTCACAAAAAGCTAGTGTGAAGTTCTTTGTGTGTGGACTGAGGCAAATCCTTTGAAGTGCAAGTGTGGTAGGTGACTGCCCTGTCCCTCTCATTAATTCAGGGTGGCCCATCCTGCCAACATCCAGTCCATGTTTTGTTATACTGTCTGGGAGAAATACACATAAAAAAGCCACCTGCCAACTACACCTAGTCATGGGACGCAGGAACAGGCTGCTGGCACCAAATGGATAGGACAAGAGAATGCCAACTTTCTAAATGTCTTCTTTTCAGAATTGTAACTTAAAATCAGACTTTAAAATTAAAGAGGGTTTTAAATTACAATTCATTTGAGTGCAAACATGACATTTCTACCCGTTCCAAATCAAAAGTCATCACTTATTAGATGTAATAAGGTATCTCAATGTTATCATAAGGGAGAAGTAGGGAAAAAGAAATTTAAGAGTTTTTCATTACCAGGACCTGTAAAACTTGAAAGTACATATCCAAGTTTTCAAATAAACTGCACCCTGCCATATAGGCTGTTTAGGGCTTACCCTAGGGGTGACTTATATGTATTAAAGAGTAAGGTTTAGGCCTGGCAAAAAGTTTGGTTTTCCATGTCAAAATGGCAGTTCAAAACTGCACACAGGCTGCAATGGCAGACCTGGCACATGTTTGAAAAGGCTACTTAAGTGGGTGGCACAATAAGTGCTGCAGGCCCACTAGTAGCATTTAATTTACATGCCCTGGGTACCTGTAGTTCCAGTTTACGAGGGACTTATAAGTAAATTAAATGCGCCAATTGGGTGTAATTCAATTTTACCATGCTTAAAGGAGTGAGCACAAGCACTTTAGCTCTGGTTAGCAGTGGTAAAGTGCACAGAGTCCTAAAGCCAACAAAAACGAATTTAGCAAAACTGAAAGGGTGAAGGTAAAAAGTTTGGGGGACTACCACCCAAGGGTCTCAGGTCTAAGACTGATCATAATTCAGGCACCCTAGCACTGTGGCACAAGGGCACCTACAATGGCGCAAGGAAGCAAAAGTGCACCAGCGCAAGGAGAGAGAAGAACTCAATCAATCATTCAATCAGGGAATTGTAAGCGCGCTACTCACCCGTGAGGGTCTCAAGGCGCTGAGGGGGGTCCGCATATCTGTTTAGCCGAAGAGCCAGGTCTTGAGGGTCTTCCTGAAGGTGTTCAGGGAGGGGCGCGTCTGATGTCTGCCGGTAGCTCGTTCCAGGTCTTGGCTGCAATGTGAGAGAAGGATCTTCCGCCTGCTCTGGCTCTGTGGATGCGCGGGGTTTCGGCCAGTGCGAGGTTGGAAGATCGGAGGTTTCTTTTGGGTACGTGGAAGTTGATTCTGTCGTTGAGGTATTTGGGTCCGTTGTTGTGTAGGCATTTGTAGGCATGAGTGAGGATTTTGAAAGTGACTTTTCTCCACGGGGAGCCAATGGAGACTTCGTAGGTGTTGGCTGATGTGTTCGTGTCGGGGGATGCCGAGGACGAGTCTGGCGGTGGTGTTCTGTATTGTCTGGAGTTTGCAGAGTAGGGACTTGTTGATGCCGGCTTAGAGTGTGTTTCCATAGTCCACTCTGCTGGTGATGAGTGCGTGGGTGACTGTCTTCCTTGACTCAGGGGGGATCCACTTGAAGGTCTTGCGGAGGATGCGGAGGGTGTTGAAACAGCTGGAGGTGACGGCGTTGACCTGTCGGTTCATGGTGAGTGATGAGTCGAGTTCGATGCAGAGGTTCTTGGCGTGGTCTGAGGGGGTAGGTGGGCTTCCGAGGGCGGTAGGCCACCAGGTGCTGTCCCATGCAGAGGGGTGGTACCGAGGACGAGGACTCTGCCATTTCTTTGAAGATATGGTGCAGTTCTGCTCTCCCCTTTCACGCAAGACAGAGCAGCAACTTTACTTGCTGCGCTGCGTTGTGTGAATTCTTTGTAAAAATGCTGCTTCATCTGTAGTCCCTCCTCAGCCCTGTCATCCATCAAATGGCAGTGTTCAGCAAAACCAGTCAGCAGCTCCTTGTTAACAAAAGGCCTCACAGAATAACTAAAGGAACCCTGTCTGCACTCCCCTCTCCCTCCAGCTACGGGAATGAAAGCAATACACTTCCACTGCCTGTGAGCTCAATCCTCACTTTCATCTTGTGCCAGACCAGGTGAGGTGTATCCAAAAAGGTTCCCACTGGTCTCCATTATTCTGGCTGACTCACAAACAGCATGCATGTGCCACGCAGGCTACACACATCAACATGCTTAAGGCAGTCTCTGGATCTTGGAGCTAAGGTCTAGGTAAGTTCACAGAAGTGGAAATTTACACAAATGGGACAGTAGGCCTTCAATCCGGAGACACATATAAAAAAGGTCTGATCACGCTATTAATTCTCAAAACATGGCATGCTACCACCACTCTATGTACTAAACCCATGACAGGGACAGTAGTCTACTGTTAGCAAATGAGGAGACGTGTTGTGCGCCCCTCCAGGTCACAGGACAAGTCCAGGACCTTCTTATATCAGAGACAGGCCTTGGCCTGTGCACGCACACTAGATTAATGTGATGCCAGGGCCAAACAAATCCCAAATTAGGGTACCAGATACATGCAGTCATTCACTCGGGGCAGGGGAACAGACGCTTATACCATGCAGGGAGCGTTCAAGTCCCATCAGAAACCTCCCCAGGATCTTTCTCGTGTCAATGTCATGTGAGGGGTCACAGTTTCCTGAATTTTGACCTAAATAATGATGCAATACAGTTAAGGTGAGAAGTGGACCTGGTGATCACTACTGATGAACCACCAGGATCCCCCTTAGAACAACATTAATTGAAGAGATATTCATTACGATTTTGACTGATTCTACAAGTAAGCGTGAAAGAGGGTTTGACGGATTGAGTAAATTGTGTGTTCCTAGTAGAGAACCCGGAATCCAGAGTACGCCGTGTAGAAGGCTTAAAAGCATTTCACTGCTAGTTCAGTTTACTTTGGTACTTTGAGGGAATGGGGTATCCTAAAGCTAAGGTTATAGATGCCACATAAGACTCATACTTTCACAGACTCTATTTCTGTGGGACTAGATGTCCTTTTGTCAGCATCTGAAAATTTGGGATTTTAGGATCCCAACTCCTATAGAATAATGACAGTTCTCGTTGCTGTGTGAAAATGAAGTACGCCTAAAACCAGCATTTCCCATGAAGGCTGAAGCAGCCCTATATTTAAGAGTGGAGGGGGTTCTCACAAACCACATGGTAATCTGAATATTTTGTACAGAAGAGGTTATTGCCACTGCACCGAACGCACAGGTGTCGATCCTAGACTTTATCAGTCTAATAGGAGTAGATTGTCATCTTATCCACAGAGTTGTATTAGACGATAAGTTGTCCTTGTCAGTATGGATTTGGCTGGAATTTGCACAGTGAAGCTCTTGAGAACGTAAAGCTTTATATATAGAGAGTTCAGCTTAAACAAATAAAATGCTCCACTGAGATAATGGAGTGGACAGTGGTTCTTAAACTGAGAGGTATGTTTACTAAGATTTTACGCCGTGTTTGCGTCACAAAAGTGATGCAAGACTATGGTAAATCTTTCTGCACCTATTTCCTTTCCAGCGTAAAATCTGTTTTACGTTGGAAAATTACTTGAAAGCAGCGTATAGCGCTGCTTTGCATTACTTGGCACCAGGGGGCATGCCATGGGTGGTGCATGAGCATTCCCAAGCAACCACCCAAGGTTTCCTATGCTAAGTCCTATTTGCTTAAAAATGTAGACAAGGTATAGCGTCAGATAATAGCGCCCATTTGAGACAGGCGCTGTGAAGGAGAAATGCTTTTATTTCTCCTTTCTTTTCCACCTTTGCATGTGTGCTGCACTGTACAGCACACATACAAAGTGGGAAAAGGTTTAAAGTTAATCTAAGCATTGTATTTTGTACTGGAAGGATATCCTTCCAGTACAAAACGCATGTTAGACTCACGGAGACACCCTTGCAGTATGGTGCAAAGGTGTCCATGGTGCCGACCTCACATTTCCACGCCGGCGTTAGGGAGAAGGGAGTGCCATATTTCTGTAAATATGGCTTTCTCCTTGTCGCGCAGTGCAGCATTTGCGGCTGCTGCACTGCACTGCATGACTAAGTAGTTAATCTGGCCCTGACTGTGTTATGGTGAAGCACGTCAAAATTGGTACTGATAATGGTACGGATATTGGCTACTATAGCGCATATTTGCTTGGCAGAGAGCAAGCACTAGCAATTAAAAGTACAGCTTTTTTTCAGATTATTACAAACCACATTTGACTCTATCATCATTCTGGGAATCACAGGGCTTTTGCTGCCCCCTCCTCTTCCAGTAACACTAATAAAAGAGCCTGGTTTACACCAAGAGAGTGGGGGGCCCTCTTCTGTTGTCCAGTCTCGCTTGATAGCACACCCGTCAGCACAATGTATTACTGCCAGTGCTGTTTAATACACATGAAGTGGGCTTTGGCTCCACCCAGAGCAGTACAATTTTGTCACTTCATTCTGTTGGCTATTTGTTATATCATTGCGCCTTTTAGGAAGTGCTACCTTTGGAACGCAAGAGGGATTATTTTACATTTGAAAAGTACACTCAACAATCGCTCTGTTTGAAACAATGAATTCATTTATGTCCTATATGCATTCTATGTAGAAAGCATTACTTTTTAGCTGCTTTTTATCCCCAGCGCTGGCAAAGCAAACAGGGGAAGCTTAATGAGGTATACAGAACTCGTGCATGCAACGCATGGGAACAGCATTCGTGAATGCCTCTGCTTACGTGTGTTGCCATTCTGAAGCCGGGCCTATTGGCAGGGGCGGCTCCTCCGTAATGACGGAGGAGCGTCGCCTCACTGGCTCAAAGCCAGCAAGTGAAAAATAAAATGATATCTTAGTATTGTTTTATTTTGCATTTGCCAGCTCGGAGCCAGCTTGTGCAGGGAGGGGCGGGGCCAGGGTATGGGAGGGGGAGGAGCAGTGCTATCTGCACTTTTAAGTGCGCATGTGTGTTTGGCCCGCCGTCTCAGGCCGGCCAAACATACATACCCACTTAGGTTTCTTCAGCCAGGCTGTATTGAGCAGCCAGACTGTAGATACCCCAGAGACTCCCTGTCCTGAGCGGATCGTCTTTTCAGCCCGCTCAGGCCAATCCCCACGCTGCTCTCATATGAGATGGGAGTCTGATGCTTTCCCAGGAACTGCAGCAGAGGTGCGCGAGGAGGACTGCAGTACCAGGTAAGTGCCAATAACCCCGTCTCCCCACCTCGCTGCGCGCTACCCCGCATGCTTCCCACTGGTCCCCTCTCCCCTCCGCACCCCTCCAACCCCCGGCCGCCGGTATTTTATCGTGTCAGGCACCGCTGCCTATTGGCTTTGCAAATTGTTGCGTACTTATTACAGAGCTGATATGTGATAAAGGTGAAAGATGGATCAAACATGTAGAGAGATATACATTTGTGGTACGGATTAAGGTACTGCTGAATTGTAGCGCCTTTTGGGATTACAGAGTGGAAAGCCAATGACTTAAGTTGAGCCTGAATCTAGTTCTGAAGAGCCAGGGTTAATTTCCAGGGTACATTTTGATTGCAGCTGGAGTGCACCAAATAGGAGGTGTATTTACATAGAACAGTATTGTTTGTGGGAAATCAAGTTGAGATGAAATTACAGAAACCAGGATGTAATGCGGAAGGAGCATTTACAATGGGCACTTTTTTCAATTTATATAGCGTCAGCTTAACCCAAGGGCATTGGAGCTCATTAAGTGAGCACTAGAATATATCACACCAGATCAGATTCATTTTTAGGTCTCTCTCCGAGACAATGCCTGCGCTGTTGCTTGCGGGACACTTTGTTTAAATTCAAGGAGCTTAGAGCCTGCCCTTAGGTTACCATTTGTTTGTTTCATCATCACTCTCTTATCCTGGCTTTTCATTGGTCAGCGAATGCTAGTTTCATTTCTCTTCATGTTTGTCCCTTCAGTGGAGCCTGGGCCAAGTGCTTCTTACGGTCGGCAGTCAGTGTCCATCCACTGGTCGCGTGCTTCCAGAGGTACTTTTTATTTAAGTTGTAGCACTTGATAAGAGTACATTTGTTTGCAGGCTGTCTCCCTCCTCCCCAATCCCGTTCCGCATCTTTGGTTGCCTGTCTCCCTCCCGCGTTGTTGGCCTCTTGTGCTTGCTTGCCTTGTCTCTCACGTGCATTGTTGCTTGCCCTGCTTCCCCTCCACCGTTGTTGCGCGCCTGGACCCCGTGCCCCCTCCCACATTGTTTCCACATTGTTATTGCTTACCCCGATTCCATCTCCCACTGAGTTTACATGAGGCATTCCCTCTGCCCCTCCCCCATCGTTGCTTGCCTTGTCCCCCTGCCACCCTCCCCCATCGTTGCTTGTCCCGTACCCCGACATCCTTTTCCCCATTGTTGCTTGTCCCGTACCCCACCCTTCCCCCTCATTGTTGCTTGCCCAGTCTTTCTGACCCTCACCCCATTGTTGCTTGCCCCTTTCCCCGCCTCCTCCTACCAGAAAAAAAAAATCAATCAGACATGGCCAGCTCTAGCCATATCATAGCGCTATTTTCCCTAAACATTGATAAAGCCAATAGGTCTCGCCTATGCGAGGTCTGATGGCTTTGTCAATGTTTTTTGCCATGTTGTACAGATGCGTGGCTGCTGTGCAGCATGGTTTAAAATCAAATAAAAAAGCACTGTAAAGGAGCAAGCATTGACCGCGTCATCGCACTTTTATGTTTTACATTCAACCATGCTGCACAGCAGCCGCACTGCTGTACCTGGCTAAGAAAAAGCATAGACAAAGACATTAGATCTCACATAAGTACGACTTATTGCCTTTGCTAATGCTTGTTTTTTAAGGCACTGGTTAAGCCACTTTTCTAGGATCATCGCAGGTTAAGTCTGCAGGACTCGAACTTGATTCGCCAGTTTTAAAGTAGGAAGCTAGGCCATGGCATGATTTAAATATACGTTATACATACATATATATATACACATATATATTTTAATGCACCTTTAGAATTTGAATCACAGAGGCGATTTCAATCAAATCTCAATAATCATGAGACTGATCCTGAAATAAACCCCAGATTGAAAACAGTTATGTGTTTTATTTACCAATTGATCCTTCCTTATCTGCTGTTCTATAGCGCTGCTTGTGTATAGCAGTGAAGCCTTTCAGATGATAGGGCAATGTTTGCGTCATATGCGTTCTTGTTAGATGTCCTATGAGAAAACTGTAAGTTAAGCACGTCGCAGTAGAAGTTATATGTCATGTGAGAACTGTAAGATAAGCGCGTCGCAATAAAATTCGTTTCCCCATCTGCGTCGAGGTAGTACTGTACAGATATAACGGCTTCGCCCTACACAGAATAAGAGTACAAAATTTTCCAGCTATCGCAACAAGAATTTTAGATTCTATTAAGGACACGGAGGCGAGGATTATGCTTTCTCAATTCCTTTACTGACTCACGCAGCCAATGAAAGTGAAACATCTTTAGTAAAAAACTTCATTACCCATGAGGCTTTGAACCACGCCTCTCTTTAACACAACCAATAGTAATCATGTACATTCAATAAAACATTGAGGCACCATCTTGGCTTCCTCTTTCTTTGTATTAGTCCATAAGTGTCCAAAAAGAACATCCTCAGCTCTCAACGGAGAGTATTGTCCAACATAACTTTTCTCAACGGAGAAAAAACACCATCAACAAATCCTGGAAAGGCTCTCGAACTTCTCCGTCACCCCAGTCCATGTGTGGAACTCCACTCCTTTAGCTCTGTTTCGAGTCGTTTCCTAAAATCAGAAACATACTTATGAAATCAACGAACCTGAACAAAGGCTCAGCATATCAGGGTGGGAGAACAACATCATTATAATCAAACAACATGACAGTTGCATCCAACTCGTCCCATCGGGTGGGATAATCCTCGCCTCCGTGTCCTTAATAGAATCTAAAATTCTTGTCGCGATAGCTGGAAAATTTTGTATTCTATGTCAGGACCGGAGGCTTCTGATTATGCTGGTTCAAAGCTCATCTATCACCAGCGATGACACATGTGCAATAGGCTTATAATAAAACTCCTTGAAAGTAGAATCGGAAGACCAATCTGCAGCTCTCAGAATGTCTTCTAATCTAGAACCCAAAGTATAAGCCTTAGAGGCCATGGCGCCTCTGGCAGAATGTGCACCATACACTGAAACATCAATACCTGATTCAGACATCACCCACCGAACCCACCTGGCTAAGGTAGCCGCTGAGACAGGCCGGAAGGGTTTCTTAATTGCCAACAACAGCTGACCCATAGGATCAGTCCTATGCACCACAGTACGCTCCTCATAGTTTTTCAAACATTGCACAATACACAATTTATGATTAAGTGGAAAAGATGGATACTCCACCGAACGAGACATAGTCTTGCTACGTCTTGATATGATAAACGACACACCCTGTGGAGAAAAAATTCTACCTGCCAGATCTAAGGCCCGAACATCTGAAACCCTACGACAAGAGACCAAACACAACAACATGGTCAATTTAGCTGATAACTGCCTAAGGGAGAGCTGATCATTCTCCGGCCAGGAGTTCAAAAGATTCAGAACCTTTGACACGTCCCACAAAGTAGAATACCTGGGACGGGGGGTTTAGCTACTCTAATACCCTTGAGTAACTTGCAGACTAGGGGATGCATCCCAACAGGCTTGCCGTCAATCTGATTATGCCCTGCTGAAATTGCAGACCTAAAATTATTAACCGATCTATAAGACAAACCTGACTCTGCACACTCAGACAAAAAGTTCAGAATTTCAGTGACGTCTGATCCCACGGGATCCAGTCGCCGTTGAAGGCACCAACCCAACCATCGCTTCCATGAAGCAGAGTATCGTTTACGGGTGGAAGGAGCCCAAGCCTGTTGCATAAAGTCGGCAGCTGCCGCCGAAAGACCTTCAATTTGTTCGTGTCGCCGGAGAGCGTCCAAACCATGAGGGAGAGTTGGTTCTGCAGGACCAGTGGGTGTGGAGATCCCACTGGATCCTGGAGCAGCAAGGGACAACTCGGAAGACTGAATGGTAAGTCCACCGACAACTCCAATGGTGTCGGAATCCACGACTGAGTCTTCCACAGCGGAGTGACCAACACTAGTGACGCCCTCTGCCGTCGAACCTGGGTTGCCACCCTTTGGATCAGGGAAACGGAGGAAAGGCATAGTTTCTCTGGGCCCCCCAATCCTGCAGGAAGGCATCCGTTCCCATCGCCATTGGGTCCGGTCTCCAACTGAAAAACAGAGGAAGGTGGGAGTTGAGTCGGGATGCAAAGAGGTCTATCTGACACGGGCCTCGAATACGCATGATCCCTGCAAAGAACGACGGATGAAGCCTCCAGTCGCTGAAATCCCGAAGAAACCTGGAGTTCCAGTCCGCCACTTGATTCAGTCTCCCTGGCAGATACTCTGCAACTATGCTGATCCTGCGATCCAGACAAAAATGCCAGAACTCTTTCACAATGTTGGCTAACATCTGTGACCTCGTGCCGCCCAAGCGGTTGATGTATCGAACCGCTGAGACATTGTCCATCCTCAGGAGGATGCAACAATTGCTCTTGAGAGGAGATATCGACCTGATGGCAAAGGAGCCCGCTAAGAGCTCCAGGCAGTTGATGTGCAATCTCAACTCGTCGGCGGACCAACGTCCTCCGGTGGCAAAGGTCCCACATCGAGCGCCCCAGCCCCATCTGCTGGCATCGGATTCTATGACTACGTCTGGCGCGGCGCCAAAAATAGCTCTTCCATTCCAAGCAACCATGTGCTCCAACCACCACCGAAGCTCCTCTCGAGCGTCCGTTGACAGTGGGATCAGATGATCGTAGTGAAAACCTTTCTGCAGATAAAAGATTTTTAGGCGTTGAAGGGCCCTGTAGTGGAGAGGGCCGGGAAAAATGGCTTGGATGCAGGAGGCCAGAAGGCCCACAATCCTTGCTAGCACTCTTAGTGAGATCATCTGCTTGGTTAGAGTGGATGAAATCTCCCTTTTATCGATCTGATCTTTGCCATGGGAAGGAGCAGCTGCGCAGATATTGAGTTGATCTGAAATCCCAAGAACTCTATCTGTTGACACGGAACCACCATAGATTTCTTGAGGTTTATCACGAACCCAAGTTCTTGTAACAGGGACGTTGTCCAATGTAAGTGCAGCCTGAGCAGGTTCTGATCCTGCGCTAGGAGCAACATGTCGTCTAGATAGACAATCATGCGTACCCCCATCTCTCTCAGCCGAGAAGTTAGCGGCTTCAAAAGTTTGGTGAATACCCAAGGCGCTGAGGATAGGCCGAAGGGGAGGGTTTGATATCGGAACCATTGCCCCTTCCATTGAAACTGCAAGAATTTCTTTTTTTTTTTTCTTCTTTTTTTTTTATTGAGCAGAGCATTGGATACATAAAATAGACATCATTCTTAAGAGTCATCATAAAAAACAATTTAGTAGAAAAAATACAATAGCTTCTTCTTTCAAGATAAAATTTAAGAAAGGATATGAGTATAACACCTATTAATTTCATCAACCCGAGATAAAAATGTGCAAGTCATCTAATAAAATGCAGCAGCAAAAAAGTGCAAGTGCTTTTCAAGTGCAATAATCAAGAAAAAGTGCTAATACGTTATATCACCAAGAGCTGCTAACTCTTCCACATAAATATCCATATCTATTGTCCCTCCTTTAACTTTTCTAAGTCACAAAAAAACTTCCAATTTTTATCAAATTTCCTAGTAGCTCCCACCCGTCTAGCATAAGCTTCTTCGAATTTTTGGGTCCTTTTCATTTTATAAAACCACTTCAAATAAGAAGGAGCTTTTCTAGATTTCCAATTCTGGAGAATTAAGGAACGGGCTACAGTACAAGAAATAAATATAGAAAAAATATCGGCCTCTGTTAACCTCGTTCTGTCATTACAAACTCCAAACAAAACCACCTCGGCCTCGAGCGGAACTCTTTTCCCAATTGCCTGCTCAATATCTGCGAAAATTCTTTCCCAAAAGGAGCTCAACGGTGGGCATGCAAAGAAAATATGGCGCCATCCACCTTCCCCGTCCGCCTGACAACGAAAACACTTATTTTCGACTTCTGGAAATCTTTTTTGTAAGGCTGCCGGAGTAAAATAGGAGAGCCAACGTGATAAGAAGGCCATCCTTTTGAAATTTGCTGCGCGCAGAGATTTGCTTCCTAGGTGGCATAGGATTTCCCAATCCTTATGTGAGAAAGTACATTGCGTCTCACGGGTTATATTAGCCAAATGGCTCTCAATCAAGGATACTTGGCCCTGGTGATGTAGTAACCGGTACCAGTTTCCTACACCGCTGACTTTGGCCACATAGAGAGCTACCACCAGTTGATTAGAGGCATTAAAAATGCCACTAATAATTTTTAAGAAATGAACCACTTGTAGATATTCAAAATAGGCAGGTCTCCTAGAGCTCTGGGCTCTTGTCATAACCTCTTGCCAGGAGATCACCCTGTTCTGAATAATAAAATGTCTTAACTCACATAATCCACAACTTTCCCAACTGCTGATATTACTTGCTCGCAATGGGAGGCCGAGCCTAGTACATTCTCTCAATCTTAAGTATTGCAGACCCGATGAGCCCGTCTTTCTAAAGAAAGACAGAAGTCTAGAAGAATAATCCTTTATAGTTTTGTATCTGGTTCTCTTTGGAAGTTTGGAGGTTTTTTAAAAACACTCGAGTTGTTGTACCACATTCCTGCGTCATTTTATCTAAAAAGAAACTATCTCTAGTACACTTTGATCCAAACAAACTAGACACTAAGGGGCAGATTTACAAGCCCCTTGCGCCACTTTGCGTCACTTTTCCCATGTTAAAAGTGACGCAAAAGTGGCGCAAGAAGCTTGTAAATAAGCCCCTAAATCTAAAAATGCTGCCTCGTAGTAAGTTCTTGAATGGGGCAAAGCTAGGCCCCCTTGAGCAGTAGATAGTTGTACCACGGTCAGCTTAACCCTTGAAACTTTCTTTCCCCAAATGAATTCTCTAAACAAAGTTTCATTTTCTCTAAAAAAAGACAAATTTATCTTAATTGGGACATTAATAAAAAGAAATGTAAGCAAGGGAGTATTGACATTTTGATTAAAGAAACTCTACCCACCAACGATAGGGGTAATAAAAGCCATTGTTCCAAAAGCCTCTTAATTTTCTCTTTCGTTCTTAAATAATTCAACTTGTATAATTGTTGATACTGACTAGACACAAAAATCCCCAAATATCTGATGGGGTCTGACTTAGCGGCTTGTGCCCTCAAGCAAGCTGGAAGGAAATTTAGGGGCATATTAGCAAGACCCACGTTAAAATTATCGCCGTTTTAGCGGCAGGAAACTGGCGGCTATAAAATAAATTCCAACAAAACGGAAGTTCTTGCCCTTAATATCGATTTTAGGGGCATATTAGCAAGACCCACGTTAAAATTATCGCCGTTTTAGCGGTAGGAAACTGCCGCTAAAACGGCGATAATGGGCTTGCTAATATGCGTTATGGAATTCCAATAGAAGCCCAGGTTAGATGTCCTGCACATCTAACCTCGGCGATAATTTTAACGTGGGTCTTGCTAATATGCCCCTAAAATCGATATTAAGGGCAAGAACTTCCGTTTTGTTGGAATTTATTTTATAGCCGCCAATTAGCTCAAAATTCCTAAATTCCCTTAAAACCCCTTCGAGATTATCTTTATCAGGCTTCAAATATAAAATAATGTCGTCCGCAAAAAGTTTTAACTTAGTCATACCAAAAATAGGGGTGAAATAGCAGCATTGTTTCGTATTTTAATTACAAGTGGCTCTATAAAAAAAGTAAAAAGCAGTGGCGAAAGCGGACAACCCTGTCTTGTCCCACGGTTAATTTTTGTGGTTCCTGGTCGCTTCGAATTTATAGCTATAAGAGCCGTGGCTCCCTGGTATAAATTGCGTAGCATGTTAACGACCAGAGAGGGAAAGCCATATAGACCGAGGGCAAAAAACAGGGTTCTCCAGTTTACTAAGTCGAAAGCTTTCTCAGCATCGACCATAATAATACATGCCGGAGTAGAGTTGGTATTAAAATAGTCCAAGGCATGTATTAAAAATTCAGTATTGGCCGTCATTGATCTACCTGCTATAAAGCCGGTCTGATCTCTGTGAATTATCTCTTGGGCGGCCAATAAAAAACGCTCTGCCCATACTTTCATTAAAATCTTGTAATCTGAATTTAAAAGACTAATAGGCCTGTATGAATTGACATCTATAGGATTTTTCTCTTTTTTAACAAAGGACACAATTATTGCTTCTTTAAATGATGCGGGAACCAAACCACTCTGTTTAATATAATTAAATAGTTTTTTCAACTGCAAGAATTTCTGATGGGAGGGGCAAACAGGCACCGTAAGATAGGCGTCCTTGAGATCTAGGCTCACCATCCAGTCGTGTTCTCGAAGAAGGTCTCGTAAAAGATGGATCCCTTCCATCTTGAAGTGTCTGTAAACCACGAATGGGTTGAAATCTCTTAGATTGAGAACCAGTCTCTGGCCACCTCCTTTCTTTTGGACCAAGAACACGTTGCTGCAAAACCCTTCGGGAATGAAGGGTCCTACTGCAATCGCGTGTTTGGCCAAAAGCTCTTGAAGCTCTGAGTCTATAAAAGCTTCTTCTTGAAGGGAAAAATGGAGAGGCGGAGGCGGAAACGCCTGAACCGGGGTCTGAATCAGTTCTATGTGGTACCCCTGGACTGTGTGAATGATCCATGTATCTGAAGTCAGCCTCCTCCAGTTCCTTACAAACTGCGCCAGTCTGCCCCCAGGGGAATCATAGGTAAGAGATGTGAACTCACCGGACGACTGGGTGTCAAAGTTCTTGTATCCTCGGTTGACACCCCTGTTGAATCTGCCCCGGAATCCGCGGGACCTGGTGGGGTAGAACCCAGCCTGTTCTGGTTCCTGTGTGTACCCCCGACGTCTTGGGGAGAAGCCCCTGTGAGGACTGGGGTTGGAGTAGCGGCCGGTCGCGCGTCCTCTAAAGCGTCCGGCCCTACCAGAGACCTGGTGAAACACCCTTTTCAATGACGATTGCGATTTATCTAGTGATGCAAAAGTACTGACGAACTTCGCAATGTCTTTTACAAATTTATCTCCGAAAAGTTGTCTCTCAGCCAGAGGGCCTGGTTCGTCCGTGGCTAGGTCCGCCAACTGCGGGTCAATTCTGAGGAGGACTGATTTCCGGCGTTCAGATTAAAGGGCACAATTAGCGTTTCCCAACAGGCAAATGGCTCTTTGGGTCCACCCCGCCAGGACCTCAGGGTGAATGGCCGCCCCTGTTTCCTGCACCTGTAACGCTAGTTCTAGAATTTTTGCTAAGGGTCCTTCCACATCTAGGACCTTGTCTTGACACGCCTTAAGGGCTCGGTCAGTACCCTTCTTGGGATCTTTTTTATATTTTTTGAGGAAGGTGGTCATAGAGGAATCTATTTCTGGGGTAAGTGCCACTTTATGTGCCAGATCAGGCCTTGGGCATTCCGATTTTAAGCGCGCCCTAACATCTTTGTCGAAACTCTTACGAAGATGTGTGTGCATGTACTGTGCAATGGCGGTGGGAGGGGCCCAATCCGCGGATCTGGGATGAACAATGTCCGCAGGGTTGAACTGGAAAGGGGTAGGCGCGGGTTGGGGAGAGGCCATGTGCTTACGCTTTTTAGCTCGCTTGCGCGGTCTAGATTCCTGAGAGGAATCAGTATCCGTCCCTGTGTCAGTAGTAGTAATCAGCAGTGGAACGGGATCAGAAGGTAGCGGGACCGGGGGTTCTATCACTGCCAGTTCGTTGGCCTTATACAGAGATGAGTACGCTGGCGCGTGGGCCAGGAGGGATCTGAGGGTGTGACAGGGGAAGGGTCAGGCACAGGACTCGGGACAGGAAGAGATTTCCCGGTAGCTAGCTGTTCTAGGCGCTGAGAAATGGGGAGAAGCGCAGAGGTCAAAACCTTATCTAGCTTGGCATCTAATCTTTTATCAATCAAATCCTCCATGGATTCGTCGTAATAATACCCCTCGCCTTCGAGGTTCTCATCCGCAGCTACTTCCTGCTCGTAGACCTCACAGCCAGACATAATGGCCACAGTCACGTGGGGGAATCAAAAGCCCCAAGGGCAGCTTAATTATCCAGCCCAAAGTCCTCCAGAAGACTAGGGCGTCGGTAGGGAGCAGAGCTGGAGCAGAGGGGGCCACTCAGGTACCCAAAATCCCTTGAACCAGGCAGGCCTTACAAAGGGGTAAACCCTGAAGCCTCCAATCGAGGGTTCCAAAAATTCTGCAGTAGCAAGCAGTTAACTGTGTGAACAGTTAAAAGAGAATATTATTGTGCCCAGCGTGCGCAGGGTTAAATGAAACTGAGGCCCGGTACCGGCTCCAACCTCGTGCTGCTGCGGAGATAAGGATCACTCCCGATTAAGCCCGGGAGAAGCGTCAGGACCAGCTCGCTGTTCAGGGGCTCCACGCGTGCACTGACGCGTGCGGGCTCCCGAGACGCACGTCGGCTGCCCGACAGGGCTTCCGACGCGCGTCTCGCTCCTGCGGGGGGGCCGCTTCCCGCTGCGCACCTAATTGGCGAAGTCGCCGACACCAATTCTCTCAAGGGCACTAACACGGTGGGCTGTGAAGGGGAAGTAAAAACGGACCGCGCAACACGCGCTGAGATTAAACCCAACCAGTTGTATAGTATCGGGAAAGAAAGCGCGCGCGCTCACATATAAATATCGCTACAAAACGACGCATATCCTACAAAGCAGTAACGCATATGAAATACAGCGTAATTAATATCAACAGCGTCATTAAGTAGAAATGAACAAAAAACATTGAGGCACTTATCTTGACTGCGGAACAGCAAAGAAAGAGGAAGCCAAGATGGTGCCTCAATGTTTTATTGAATGTACATGATTACTATTTGTTGTGTTAAAGAGAGGCGTGGTTCAAAGCCTCATGGGTAATGAAGTTTTTTACTAAAGATGTTTCACTTTCATTGGCTGTTGTGAGTCAGTAAAGGAATTGAGAAAGCATAATCAGAAGCCTCCAGTCCTGACATAGAATCTGTTTAAGATCGATTTTCTTTCTTTAACCAAGTAAGGATAACCCTGCAGCAGCAAGGCTTTCAAAAATTGAGTGAAACTCTTAAATGTTCCTCTCCACGGAAAACTTTAGTAAAAGGCGAAAGATTTATTCGGTTTGAAGAGAAACCAGAGTATGAGTAATTTACACACTGACGGTGGCCCCCGGAAACAGCTTTCCACAGAATGTCAGGGTGATTTACTCTACTAAATCCATCATTGATAACCCTTCAAAATATAACCAACTCGTGATAAGCCTTGTAATCCGGTACATTGACAAACACTTGTTGAGACAATCGCAACAAAAGCGGGACGCACTAGTGACACGGACTTATGGGTATGCAAATTTCGTCTTCGGTCACGTGACAGGAAAGGCTGTAACACTTCTCCCAGCTCAAGTCCTAACGTCGGCTCCTTTTACTCTACACATTCTGAATGGTGCAGCGTTCTGAGCCTCGCGCAGGCTTTTGTGAGTCTCGGTGGTTCCCAAGAGGAGGACTTTTACATGCCACCATCAAGGCATGCTGGCTGGCTCATTGATCTTCTTTCCGAGACGACAATGAACGAGCCAGTGTGTTTTCTACTTGCAGCCTATATGGCTGCATCAGCTTCTGTAAGAAAACAAGCATTGGCAGAGAGGCAAAATGCTGACTAACGGCTTTGCCAATGCTTTTCGTAAATTTTTTTTATTTGTCCTACCCGTCAAGCCCTCAGTCTGCCGGTCGAGCCAGCCTGCCACACCTGCCAGCCCAGCCTTCCGTCCAGGCCAGGTCACCCAGCTTACTAGTACGGGGGGTACTTGTCGTGTTGTTGCTTTATAGTGACCACGCAGGAGACCAGGTAGGCTTGTTGTATGGTTCTTTATTATCTCTTGTTCCCTGCCCACATGCATGTCCGTCCTCGTGCCTTGCTCATCCCAGACTGCCCGTCCACTCCCTGACCGGAAGTGGTGTCCAGTTGCCTCCCTGCCCTTCTGCCCAGTGCAGGGTCCTAGTGCCCTCCACCCAGGCCACTACATCTCCCCTTTTTGTCACAAAGGAAATCAGTAGAGAGAAGAGAGAAAAAGAGAGAAAGAAACTGTAGAGATAGTGAGAAAGAGCTCACAGTGGGGAACCGACACGTATGCATTCTTCATTACATTTCTTCAATAAGTCTCTTTGGCCTTCTGCTCGCTCTCTTTGGACAAGTCTCTTCCTGTAGTTCTTCTGCTCGCCCTTCGTCCTTGTCCTTTCCTTTCCCGTTGTGATCCATCGCTCCATCTCCTCCACTTGCAGTATCTTGGCCACTTTCATTCAAAGTCTTCAGTCCTTTGTAATGAGAACTGTTCCGTGTTATTTGGTGATGTTCTGACGCAGCCGTAATCATTGGGCCCTTCACCTTTATGATCGTGAGAGGTTCCTTTGAGAACACGCTGTCAGACTTTCTTTGCTGTCGCTGACGCACTACCACGGCGTCTCCTTCTTTGAGGTGTGACGGGGTGGCATGACGCCTTGCATCTGCATATGCTTTCATTTTTTCCTTTGCTTCCCTGTCTTTGGCTGCAATGTTGCTGTGCTCTGGTGACCCTTTTGTTCCTATCTGTGGTAGTCTTGTTCTGCTGGTCCTCCCCAGTACCAGCTCAGCCGGACACTTTCCCGTGGAGCTGTGTGGTGTGTTTCTGTAGTCTCGCAGAACCTGACATAGCGCTTGTCCAATGGAGATCTGTGCCAGCTTTGCTCGTTGGACAGCTTTCTTGATGTTCCCCATGAACCGCTCCACCATGCCGTTCGCTTGTGGCCACAGCGGTGTCACCTTCCGGTGATGAATGCCCAGGTAAGACATAAACTTTCTGAATTCTTCTCCTGAAAATGGAGGACCATTGTCTGTTTTCAGTATTTCTGGGGAGCCCCAGGCTGCAAATATGTCATCCATGATTGGTAGAGTCGCTGTTGCTGACGTTGATGACACGTGTCGCACTATGGGGAATCGTGAGTACTCATCGATGATCACGAGCAGGTAGTTGCCCGTGTCTAGTGGCCCAAAGAAGTCAGCCGCTAACGTTTTCCACACTGCCCTTGGTAGTTCTGACATTTGTAACGGTTCTGGGCTAGCTGGCTGTCCTGTGACCTGACAGATGTGACACGTTGCGATGGTGTCTTCCACCATTTTGTCCAGGCCAGGGAACCATACTTTTCCTTTAGCATCTTTTTCGTTGCCACCATTACACGGTGTGACTCGTGTGCCACGTTGACAGTCATTCTCCTTAGTGAACTTGGTATCACTATCCTTGTTCCTCGCATCATTATTCCTGTTTCTGTCTCCGAGAGTTCTTCATGTATTTTCTTTAGTGCTAGCATTTCCTCCTTGTTTACTTTTTCTCCCCAGGTGCAGTTGTTGTTGATGTGTCTCCATCTCTGTATCCTTGTCGTTTCTTTTGCTAGCTGCAATGTGGCATCTTTTGCTGTTTCTTGCTCCAGTTCCGCTACTGTTATTGGCGCCGGAGTGTTTTGCTTCAATACGAAATTTAGATATTCCTCAGCCATTGATGTGATCTCTGGTGACTGTGGTAGAGGGTGTCTCGACGTGGCGAAGTCCTTGATGTAACGAGCACAGTAGCTGGCAAGCCCTAGAAATGACCTCACTTCTGCGACATCCTGGGGAGACTTCGTGTTTTTCAATGTCTCTACTTTGCTGGGATCCGGCCTCATCCCTCTCTTGGAGAAAATGTGACCGAAGAATACCAATTCACTTCTCCCCAGTTCACACTTGTCTGCGTTCAATGTTAGTCCCGCTTGTTCCAGCTGTAGGCACACTTGATGCAGTGCCCTATCATGCTCCTCATCTGACCGCCCGAATACTAGAATGTCATCACTATAGTTTGGGCTGTTCTTCACCGGCCTTATCACCTGCCTTATTGTTTCTTGAAATATTTCTGCAGCCGACGAAATGCCAAAGCTCAGCCTCTTGTAGCGAAACAGCCCCACGTGCGTTGAGAACGTGGTAATGTATCTTGACTGTTGGTCCAGCTCTAGTTGGTGGTACCCTTTGCACAAATCTAACTTTGAAAATTTACAGGCTCCCGTGAGACAGCTGATCATCTCGTTTAGATGTGGCCCCGGGTGACGTTCTCGCTCGATTGCTGTATTTGGTACCCTCATGTCCACACATATGCGAATCTTGGAGGTGTTCTTTTTCGGTACTGCTACTATCGGAGACACCCATGGCGTCGGCCCTTCCGCAGGCTCAATGATGTCCTGGGCCAGTAAACTTTTAATTTCCTCTTCTACTTGCGGTTGTAGGTGTATGGGTACTCGCCGATGAGTTGTGCTACCGGTTTGATTGCCTCGTTGATGTGCAATGTTATCTGTTTCCCTTTCAATTTTCCTAGGCCCTTCAGGAGGGCCGGATGTTCCTGCAGAATGTTCCCTTTTTCTGACATGTGGTATGTCATCGCCAGTAGACCCATCACTTGTGCCGTGACATTGCTTAGTAGGCACGGTGCTGGGATGTCACCTCTCAGCACATGTACCTCTTCTTGGCAGGACCTTTCCTTGTACGTTAGCGTCTCTGTGAACTTCCCCATGTTCTCTACCGGCTTCTTGGAGCCCCACGTGAACACATCAACCGTGGACGGTGATAGCGACGGCTTCACTTTCATTTTCACATATTCTGACATGCACATGATGTTGCACGTGGCCCCGCTGTCAAGCACGAACTGAGTACTATGCCGTCCTACTTCAATGTCCACTGTTGCGGTTTTCTTTATTTTATCTTTCTCTATGAGGTGAATGTGCTCTGGTCCTTGGTCTGCCTTGGGGGCATCGGACCTGAGATACAGTCGTGCCACACTCACAGGTGCTGCTGTTTCTTCCGACTCATCAGAAGAACTGCGATTCGCCGTTTCCATGTGCCGGGCATATCGGCTGTCGGTCGTCCGTGGTCTCGCCGCTCTGCCCCGCTCGTTCCTGAACTGCCTGCTCATGCAGGCGCTTGCAAAATGATTGTCCCTGTTGCATTTCCTGCATCTCTGGCCCATTGCCGGGCACTCACCAACATGCGGAAAGTCGAGTCCGCATCTGTAGCATGATGTTGGTTCATTTCTCTTTGCGGGCGAGGCCACCGGGTATTCTTTCTTCTTGACATTTCCCGTGACGCGATTCGCCTGTTCCACTCTTTTCTCCTTTCCCAGCTGCATCTCTTTGGCATGTGCTGTTGCTCTCGCTTCCGCGCGAGCAATGGTCAGTATCTTTTCCAGCGTTGTCGGTTCTTTCAGGACTCGTGCACGGAACTCTACAGACTGACAGCCTTCAATGATGCGCAGTCGTATTGCCTGCTCATTGTCGAACTTGTCAAACTCGCAGTATGTGACCAGTTTCCGCAGTCGTGTTGCGAAGTCATCAAGGGACTCCTCTGTTCTCTGACACGCTGTGTTGAAAGTGTATCTCTCAAAGTCAATGTTCCATTGCGGGTCAAATTTCGCTGTGAGACACTGTATCACCCCTTTGTATGTCGCTGTCTGCTCGCTGGGAAATGTTATGAGCAAATCCTCCACTTCATCCCCTGCGAGATTTAGAAAGAGGTCCAGGTGTTTGCTGCCTACGATATCCGTGGCGCGCATGTAGCGCTCGAACTGCCTAATCCACCTTTCCCACCTGATGCCAGCTTGTGGTTCTGATAAGCTGAATGGCAGCGGTCTTCTAAATATTGCCTGAGGACTCTTCTTTTCGCTTTCTGTGTCAACCATTTCTTTATTGAGGTGCGGCTCCTGTGCAGGCCTTCTTTCTGTAGCCCCTTTCTGTCTTGTGGCGACGGCGGTACTTTTACTCTCTGTATTGTCACTTTTATTGCCACTTTATATTCACTTTATTTGTTCTATTCTCTTTCTCTTCTTTGATATACCTTTCTGTTTCTATTTCCTTTATCTTTGTGTTTTTGTTTACTTGCTTCTTGTTCCACTTAGAACTGGCCTCCTGGCCTTTTTCTTCACTTTTCGGCACTTTTTCACTTTTGCCTGACTTCAAAATGGCCTCCCGGCCTTCCTCTTTCTCTATTGGCTTATTTGCCTGTCTTTAAGATGGCCGCTGGATCTCACGAGACCGATGTTTCCGGTGCCTGACTTTAAAATGGCCGCCGGTACTGCCTACGCACTGATTGGTTGTTCCCGCCTGACCCCAAGATGGCCGCCGCGTTCGCGCGAGATTTGGCTTTAAATCTACGCACGAAGCAGGGCTCTTCCTAGTGCAGCGGCGGCAGGGATGCGGTCGTGCACCGTGATGCCCTCACTTTGTTTCAGTTTTTTTTTTTCCGCTTGTCTTCAGGCAAGTGGGTGCTTCTTACCGCGTTTCTTCTGTGGCTGGGCGATTCCTCTGTCTTCCGCGCTCGGACCAGGGTGGGCTCCTGGCTCCGTTGTGTCCTGCGACCGGGTGGGCTCCGGACGTCGCAGCTGATCGCCTTCGGTACTCTCCTGCAGCGGGCGGACCAGGGTGGGCTCCTGGCTCCGTTCTTCCGTTTTTTCGTTGTTTGGTGGTTGCGAGGGGACCGCAGTTCACGCGTTTGGTGGCGCTTCGATGTCCCACTGTAGTAGACCCCTTGGGTAAAGAATCCAGACGAGGCAAGAAGATAACTCACAAGTTGTGGTTTATTCATAGAAAGGACCCACGACCTCCAGCTTTAACAACACAGCAATACTAACTCTATAATTCTAACACTGGCATAACACTACATTCTACATTCTACTTCTAAGTTCTACATTAAAGGAACATGCCACTAAAACACGAAGTATAATAACACACTTACCATACTACACACCCCCCTTCCTATATATAAAAAGCAAAGAGAAAAACCCCAACAAAAAAAAACAAAAAAAAACAACAAAAAAAAACACAAAAAAAAAAAATACGTAAATGTATCATAGTGTGAATACAACTTATGCAAGAACTATACATCATTAATAATATACATAATCCTTGGAGTAACTGGGAGCTGACCTCAGTCTAGAACTGGACCTTGATACATTGTCACATCTAGCTCCTGAAATGGCTCTTGATTCGGAAGTGAAAGATGATCTCAGACTGGGACTGAAACTAGTCACATTATCACCCCCAGGACCCGAAATGACACCAGCACTACACCTTGGGCCCACATCCAAACCATCACCTCCACTTAAATTACTCTGAGTCCATTGTTCTCCTCCATTGTCTCCTTCTTGTGTCAGAGTGACTAAATCATACCAATCACGACTCTCCTGCCCATTCCCCGAACCAATTCTTTGTAAAATAATCTTTGCCTGCTCTTTAGTGACTTTCACCAATGCATTCCTGTTCCACCATCCTTTTCCATGCAACAAAACAGCGGTATTGGTAATCTTTAAAACTTTCACTGGTCCAGAAAACTTCGATTGTCCCTTACACACTTTCTTAGGCTTTCTTACTAAAACCCAATCGCCCGTACTAAGCAATCCTTCTTTAACATGCATTCTTTTATCATAATAACACTTATATGCTTCCTGTTTCTCTTTAACATGACTACGCACTTCTTTCAAATCTATATTGTGGTGCAAATCAACTTTATCCAGTAACCACGTGGGACTAATTGCAGAAATCGGTTTCCGACCCCTCAACAGAACAAAAGGAGCCACATCCGTAGTGCTTTGTGGAGTTATATTATAATTCCATACTTTAAAATGCAAATATTCTGCAATATCCAACTTATTGGCCACCGCAGTTTGGACACCTTCTTTCAATAATCTGTTAGCTCTTTCCACTAAACCATTAGACGCTGGACTATAAACTGGTACTCTATTATGTCTAACATCATGTTTGCTGAGAAATTTGCTGAACTCCTCAGAAACAAAATGAGATCCATTATCCGTAACAATTTCCTTCACTTTTCCTTCTATATTGAACAATTTCTGAAGAAATGCAATAACAGAACACGAATCAGCACATTTCACAAAAGCAAAGTATATCCACTTCGAATAATAGTCAATGGCTACAATCAAGAATCTACTGTTCTCCCCTAATGCATTGAAAGGACCAGTAAAATCAAGACCTATTTTCTCCCATGCATTGTTTGGCCACACCACAGGGTGTAAAGGTAAGGTACTAGTTTTCCAATGTTTGTCAGAACACAAACAATCAGCACAACTTTCCACAAATCTTCTAACTTGGCCATCTATACCAGGCCACCAGTACATCTGTTTAATCTTCTTGGAAGTGGCAGAAATACCTAGATGTCCCTCGTGAGCTAAGGCAACAATTTTGGACCTAAGACCACTAGGGGGAATAAATAAATCTTGTCTCAGTAATAAACCATTGACCACTGACAACTCAGCAGCTACCTGACAAAAATTTCAGTATAATAACACACTTACCATACTACACCCACCACCTTCGTCGCCAGTTGTCGTGTTGTTGCTTTCTAGTGACCACGCAGGAGACCAGGTAGGCTTGTTGTATGGTTCTTTATTATCTCTTGTTCCCTGCCCACATGCATGTCCGTCCTCGTGCCTTGCTCATCCCAGACTGCCCGTCCACTCCCTGACCGGAAGTGGTGTCCAGTTGCCTCCCTGCCCTTCTGCCCAGTGCAGGGTCCTAGTGCCCTCCACCCAGGCCACTACAGTACTAAGCAAGGTTTACTAATCCCAGCCTTCCACCCTGTCCAGCTCCACCCTCCTCCCGGCAGCCAACCAGCCCAGCCGAACTGCGGTGAACCACTCCGCAGTTAGCCATTAGCGGGTCAGCCTTAAGCCGGACGCATCGAGGAGAGTTTCTGCCGGTCAGGGGGTCGGACTGGCCTTTCAGTAATGCCGTTTCGGGCCCGCCGTTCCGCTGAGATCGTCAGCCTGGCATAAGTCAGCTGGACCGGCCTGCACAGCAGTCCAGCCCACCCGACCGACCTACGTAAAAAATCACTGGTCGGCCGGTCCGCCAGTCAGCCCGCTTCACAGCGAGCCGCCCAGCAGCCCAGCCGTCCAGCTACTAAAAACGTCACTATTCCGTCATCTCGTTACAGTGCCAGGTGCATCATTGCCACACGCAGTGCAATGATTACATCCCGGCTGACCGACATTCTCCCCCTAGGGGAAATCAAGTGAATTACACTTGATCTTAGCCAAAAGGCCGAGAAGCGATCGTAAATGTTGTATAGCATCGGCAAGATGCTGTGCAACATGGCCAAAAGAAAACAAAACAATAAAACCAGCGATGATGTGGGCATTTTGTAGGTGCGCGCGTGCCTCATTACGCATGCGCAATTACAAAATGAGACGCACCATTTTTTTTTATTCACTGATCCAAAATGGACGAATTAAAAACAAAAAAATGAAAAAAGTAGGGAGGGCTGACATGTAATTTGCTGCCTTTTCTTCCTCATCACCCTCCAAAAAAAAAAAAAAAAATCTTTCAAAAAGCCCCTGGGCATTGGGGGGCAGGAGAGGAGGCAGCAGGAAGTGGGCAAGGGGAGGTTAAAAGCAGCACACAAGAAGGAGCAACGTGCAGGTTGGGGGATGAAGCACATACGTGAGAATGCAGCATTTTGAGCCAGGAGGGAGGGAGTTTGGAAGGGGGGATAAGCAGACAAGAGAAAGCTTGCTACATGAGGGGGAAAAGCACACCTAGGAATGAGCTGGCAAACACAAGCAGCCAAGGTTCGAGCTTCGGGGTCGCGTCCACATCCTGTGATTCTGGGCAAAGCACTTAATCTCCCCGTGCCTACCAACAAATAAAAAAATGAATGTGTCCTTGTGTAACGTAACCGGTGCTCATGTAAAGTGCTCCAATACCTTCGGTTCGAGTTCGCGCTATATAAATATGCAAAAAAAATAAAAAATCATGGAGTGCTTGGAGAAAAAAGTAGGTTCCTAAAAGTGAGCAGTGAAAGGATAGAAGCCAGCCAATCAGAGGGTTGGTAAAGAGGTTATGCTCCAGGGCAAGGACAAACACAGAGGCCCAGGTTTGCAAAGATTTTGCATCAGGGTTGCGACACTTTTTATGCAGTCCCGACGCTAAATTATGTTTGGTATTTACAAAGCAACGCAAATGTTGATTTGCGTGGCTTTGTAAGAAGAAGTAAAGAAATGCAGTGCTTTGCATTGCCTTAGGTTACCTTGCGTCAGGGAATCATTAGGTGGGTGGTGCATGGGCCTTTCCATACATACACCTATGGATTCTGAAGCAAACCCATATTATCAAAGAGATGTAGACATGGGTCTGCTCCAAAATGGCGCACCTATACATTTTCATACATTATTCGACACCAAAATGACAAAAATCCAATCAGTGGGACCGGAGATATGCAATTTCGAAGATTATGGGTAAGTATAGCGTCTACAAGCACAAAGTGCCACTCACAGTTATCTGGTGATGCCAGATTGGGTGATAGTCACATGTTTAGGCGAACGCGATGGAGCATGGACTGGATACAGGGACCAGGTTAGTCTTGTTGAAAAAGTTACCTATTCAAAGATCGGCGCCAAGTGTCCAGTTCACGGTGGAGGAGCCGTCGAGGAGCAGGGAAAGCGTTGTGTGTGGTTGTTGCTGTAGCTCAAAGAGCAGGGCGGGCCATCCGAACGATCGTCCCTGAAGTGCAAAGAACTTGTAGGGTGTTGCGGACGGTCGTTTCTCTATCTTCGCGTTGGAGGTCACCACGGGCTTTCGAAACTGTAGCGCAAAATGCAGATCTTGCGTTGTCGCTTAATGACGTGCGAAGAGCCGGGTTCTCCGGAGCTTCAGGATGGCGGGCGGCAAGCTCTTTGGTGCGTTCGTGGTCGCAAACAGCCCTAAACGTCAGGATTTCTCCTTTTCTTTCAGGAGAAGCTCAATTGATGCCACACCAAGGGTCCAGGACCTGGGAGGCACCCCTTGGGGATCAGGTACTCACTCCAGCAGAGGCCCGTAGGGCTCAGGCAGGTTTAGTTGCAGGTCCAGGTAGGTGCCGTACAGCAAGTCAGATGGGCAGTTGCGGGGAGGCCTCCAGAGCTTGTTGTGTCCCTGTAGCTGAGAACAGGAGGCCAGCTAACTGGCAGCAGTGTTTCTCCTGTAGTGACCACAGGTCCAGGAGTGTACTAAAGAGTGGGTCTAAGGGTCCTCTCTTTTCACCTGACACCAGCTTTGAAGCGGAAGAAGCTTTTGGAGACCTCCCCCTCCCCTCCCAGAGTTGTCTGTAAATTCCTGCCTCCCTGCCCTGGCTCCACAGGGCCTGGGTTCACAAAAAGCTAGTGTGAAGTTCTTTGTGTGTGGACTGAGGCAAATCCTTTGAAGTGCAAGTGTGGTAGGTGACTGCCCTGCCCCTCTCATTAATTCAGGGTGGCCCATCCTGCCAACATCCAGTCCATGTTTTGTTATACTGTCTGGGAGAAATACACATAAAAAAGCCACCTGCCAACTACACCTAGTCATGGGAAGCAGGAACAGGCTGCTGGCACCAAATGGATAGGACAAGAGAATGCCAACTTTCTAAATGTCTTCTTTTCAGAATTGTAACTTAAAATCAGACTTTAAAATTAAAGAGGGTTTCAAATTACAATTCATTTGAGTGCAAACATGACATTTCTACCCGTTCCAAATCAAAAGTCATCATTTTTTAGATGTAATAAGGTATCTCAATGTTATCATAAGGGAGAAGTAGGGAAAAATAAATTTAAGAGTTTTTCATTACCAGGACCTGTAAAACTTAAAAGTACATATCCAAGTTTTCAAATAAACTGCACCCTGCCATATAGGCTGTTTAGGGCTTACCCTAGGGGTGACTTATATGTATTAAAGAGTAAGGTTTAGGCCTGGCAAAAAGTTTGGTTTTCCATGTCAAAATGGCAGTTCAAAACTGCACACAGGCTGCAATGGCAGACCTGGCACATGTTTGAAAAGGCTACTTAAGTGGGTGGCACAATAAGTGCTGCAGGCCCACTAGTAGCATTTAATTTACATGCCCTGGGTACCTGTAGTTCCAGTTTACGAGGGACTTATAAGTAAATTAAATGCGCCAATTGGGTGTAATTCAATTTTACCATGCTTAAAGGAGTGAGCACAAGCACTTTAGCTCTGGTTAGCAGTGGTAAAGTGCACAGAGTCCTAAAGCCAACAAAAACTAATTTAGCAAAACTGAAAGGGTGAAGGTAAAAAGTTTGGGGGACTACCACCCAAGGGTCTCAGGTCTAAGATCATAATTCAGGCACCCTAGCACTGTGGCACAAGGGCACCTACAATGGCGTAAGGAAGCAAAAAGTGCACCAGCGCAAGGAGAGAGAAGAACTCAATCAATCAGGGAATTGTAAGCGTGCTACTCACCCGTGAGGGTCTCAAGGCGCTGAGGGGGGGGTCCGCAGATCTGTTTAGCCGAAGAGCCAGGTCTTGAGGGTCTTCCTGAAGGTGTTCAGGGAGGGGGCGCGTCTGATGTCTGCCGGTAGCTCGTTCCAGGTCTTGGCTGCAATGTGAGAGAAGGATCTTCCGCCTGCTCTGGCTCTGTGCAGGGCCGTTTCTACCATTAGGCAAGACTAGGCGGCCGCCTAGGGCGGCAAAAGGGGGATGGCGGCAAAAAACATGAGTTAGTTTCAAAACAGATTATAAAGGAGGCACAGTGTGCGATAAATCATTAGTGATCGCACCTCTGTAGACAACGCTTGAGGAGTGAGCTCTTTGCTTTTCTGCCAAGGCTGCCTTTCCTTGTGACACACCAGGTCAGAATTCCACAAATGTTGTCTACGAGTGCTGTGGCCACGCGCCCGTGGTCGCGTGTTAACACCCCGTGTCACATTAAATAATACAGTGTTTATTAGAAGGCGGGGGCTCATCAAATATGTTTCTGTTGTGAGGATTCTGGGGGGGAGGGGGTGGTAGGCCGACGTCATTGTTCTGAGGAGCACAACAAATGTGACAACACATTGGAGGCAAGCAGTGTGACGTAGTGTGAAAAGCCGTGGTGGAGGCGTGTGAAGTAGTGTGTTGTGCTGTGAATTAATGCCTTTTAAAAACATGTTATATTTACCTCAGCCTCTATCCTTTGCACTGAGGCTTGTGTTACCAAAGATGACGTAATTTCAGCGATACTGATGTGATTGGAGACATGAATTTCTTTGCCGTTATTGTCAGTTGCAAAATGGTGGGGGGTTGAGAAAATGGTCTAAGAGGTGTCATCGCCAAGTGAATTACCAGCAGGATACGTACCATGCTCCACAACCATTTTCTACAATAAATACGGACACATAAAAAGGCATTACCCCTTCATCCCTCTCGCTGTGATGTTATCACATAGTGAGGCCCCTGTGCCTCCAAACACACTAATTCCCAATGTATAAAATCCCATCTCCCCTTCCTGTTCCTTTTTTGTGCTCCAATACTATCAGCAGGCGTCACGTGGTGCACTTGTTCGAGCACTTTCTGGTGGCTCGCACTATCTGGCGGCTCCCTTCTCGCCGTGCGTTGCTGGTGGGTTTAGAGGCCGCACAGCCCAGTCTCGCCAACTCATTCCTGGTGAGTATATCATTCGACATGAAGATTGGGGACAGTTTGCAGAGGGGGGCGGCATGTATGGTGAGTCAGAGGGAAGCGGTGTTCATCCTTGTGGTGCGGCACTTGTGAGCATTCTCCTCCCTTCGCGTTCCGCTTGGCTGGAGGTTTCTTCCGACCGGCTGGGGGAAACATGATGTCTTGGTTGAGGGTTGGGGGGGGGGGTTGTCTGTGCTGCTCGAGGAAACTGACCTACAGAAGTTCTGACGGCAATCTCTCTGTTGTGTTGCTCTGTGAGGGGAGAGTTTTACTGCAACTTTTCTCTCATGGCTAAACCTTGGGCGCCGGGCATGGGCAAGTCGTGTGAGAGAAGACTTTGACTTTCGACTCTCCTTGTGGTGCGTCCGATCGTTGGAAGATTGAAGCAACAAGAAGTACGTTTTTTCTCTAGTTTGTACACTGTTTTTGGAGGTGGCACGTTGTGTGTTAGCGAAGTTTCCGCACACCCAACTATCCATTATCTATTCTTTGAGGTTATGCGGGAAGCTTGCAGTGCGGTGTCGTGTTGTTCTATAGCATTACTATTTGGTCGGGGCGGGTGTGGGCTTGTACCATTAAATATCATGTTTGTTCTTTTATATCTAATGCATTAGTTCTTCTAACCTGGATGACAGGGGAGAGAGTGATGGTAGTAAAAGGGAGGTGGCAGCATTTTTCAATTCTCGCCTAGGGCGGCAAAACACCTAGAAACGGCCCTGGCTCTGTGGATGCGCGGGGTTTCGGCCAGTGCGAGGTTGGAAGATCGGAGGTTTCTTTTGGGTACGTGGAAGTTGATTCTGTCGTTGAGGTATTTGGGTCCGTTGTTGTGTAGGCATTTGTAGGCATGAGTGAGGATTTTGAAAGTGACTCTTTTCTCCACGGGGAGCCAATGGAGACTTCGTAGGTGTTGGCTGATGTGTTCGTGTCGGGGGATGTCGAGGACGAGTCTGGCGGCGGTGTTCTGTATTGTCTGGAGTTTGCGGAGTAGGGACTTGTTGATGCCGGCGTAGAGTGCGTTTCCCTAGTCCAGTCTGCTGGTGATGAGTGCGTGGGTGACTGTTTTCCTTGACTCAGGGGGGATCCACTTGAAGGTCTTGCGGAGGATGCGGAGGGTGTTGAAGCAGCTGGAGGTGACGGCGTTGACCTGTCGATTCATGGTGAGTGATGAGTCGAGTTCAATGCCGAGGTTCTTGGCGTGGTCTGAGGGGGTAGGCGGGCTTCCGAGGGCGGTAGGCCACCAGGTGCTGTCCCATGCAGAAGGGGTGGTACCGAGGACGAGGACTCTGCCATTTCTTTGAAGATATGGTGCAGTTCTGCTCTCTCCCTTTCACGCAAGACAGAGCAGCAACTTTACTTGCTGCGCTGCGTTGTGTGAATTCTTTGTAAAAATGCTGCTTCATCTGTAGTCCCTCCTCAACCCTGTCATCCATCAAAAGGAAGTGTTCAGCAAAACCAGTCAGCAGCTCCTTGCTAACAAAAGGCCTCACAGAATAACTAAAGGAACCCTGTCTGCACTCCCCTCTCCCTCCAGCTACGGGAATGAAAGCAATACACTTCCACTGCCTGTGAGCTCAATCCTCACTTTCATCTTGTGCCAGACCAGGTGAGGTGTATCCAAAAAGGTTCCCACTGGTCTCCATTATTCTGGCTGACTCACACACAGCATGCATGTGCCACGCAGGCTACACACATCAACATGCTTAAGGCAGTCTCTGGATCTTGGAGCTAAGGTCTAGGTAAGTTCACAGAAGTGGAAATTTACACAAATGGGACAGTAGGCCTTCAATTCGGAGAAATATATAAAAAAGGTCTGATCACGCTATTAATTCTCAAAACATGGCATGCTACCACCACTCTATGTACTAAACCCATGACAGGGACAGTAGTCTACTGTTACCAAATGAGGACACGTGTTGTGCGCCCCTCCAGGTCACAGGACAAGTCCAGGACCTTCTTATATCAGAGACAGGCCTTGACCTCTGCACGCACACTAGATTAATGTGATGCCAGGGCCAAACAAATCACAAATTAGGGTACCAGATACATGCAGTCATTCACTCAGGGCAGGGGAACACACGCTTATACCATGCAGGGAGCGTTCAAGTCCCATCAGAAACCTCCCCAGGATCTTTCTCGTGTCAATGTCATGTGAGGGGTCACAGTTTCCTGAATTTAGACCTAAATAATGATGCAATACAGTTAAGGTGAGAAGTGGACCTGGTGATCACTACTGATGAACCACCAGGATCCCCCTTAGAACAACATTAATTGAAGAGATATTCATTACGATTTTGACTGATTCTACAAGTAAGCGTGAAAGAGGGTTTGACGGATTGAGTAAATTGTGTGTTCCTAGTAGAGAACCCGGAATCCAGAGTACCTCGTGTAGAAGGCTTAAAAGCATTTCACTGCTAGTTCAGTTTACTTTGGTACTTTGAGGGAATGGGGTATCCTAAAGTTAAGGTTATAGATGCCACATAAGACTCATACTTTCACAGACTCTATTTCTGTGGGACTAGATGTCCTTTTGTCAGCATCTGAAAATTTGGGATTTTAGGATCCCAACTCCTATCGAATAATGACAGTTCTCGTTGCTGTGTGAAAATGAAGTACGCCTAAAACCAGCATTTCCCATGAAGGCTGAAGCAGCCCTATATTTAAGAGTGGAGGGGGTTCTCACAAACCACATAGTAATCTGAATATTTTGTACAGAAGAGGTTATTGCCACTGCACCGAACGCACAGGTGTCGATCCTAGACTTTATCAGTCTAATAGGAGTAGATTGTCATCTTATCCACAGAGTTGTATTAGATGATAAGTTGTCCTTGTCAGTATGGATTTGGCTGGAATTTGCACAGTGAAGCTCTTGAGAACGTAAAGTTTTATATAGAGATAGTTCAGCGTAAACAGATAAAATGCTCCACCGAGATAATGGAGTGGACAGTGGTTCTTAAACTGAGGGGTCTGTTTACTAAGATTTTACGCCGTGTTTGCGTCACAAAAGTGATGCAAGACTATGGTAAATCTTTCTGCACCTATTTCCTTTCCAGCGTAAAATCTGTTTTACGTTGGAAAATTACTTGAAAGCAACGTATAGCGCTGCTTTGCATTACTTGGCACCAAGGGGGCATGCCATGGGTGGTGCATGAGCATTCCCAAGCAACCACCCAAGGTTTCCTATGCTAAGTCCTATTTGCTTAAAAGTGTAGACAAGGTATAGCGTCAGATAATAGCGCCCATTTGAGACAGGCGCTGTGAAGGAGAAATGCTTTTATTTCTCCTTTCTTTTCCACCTTTGCATGTGTGCTGCACTGTACAGCACACATACAAAGTGGGAAAAGGTTTAAAGTTAATCTAAGCATTGTATTTTGTACTGGAAGGATATCCTTCCAGTACAAAACGCATGTTAGACTCACGGAGACACCCTTGCAGTATGGTGCAAAGGTGTCCATGGTGCCGACCTCACATTTCCACGCCGGCGTTAGGGAGAAGGGAGTGTCATTTTTCTGTGAAATATGGCTTTCTCCTTGTCGCGCAGTGCAGCATTTGCGGCTGCTGCACTGCACTGCATGACTAAGTAGTTAATCTGGCCCTGACTGTGTTATGGTGAAGCACGTCAAAATTGGTAGTGATAATTGTACGGATATTGGCTACTATAGCGCATATTTGCTTGGCAGAGAGCAAGCACTAGCAATTAAAAGTACAGCTTTTTTTCAGATTATTACAAACCACATTTGACTCTATATCATTCTGGGAATCACAGGGCTTTTGCTGCCCCCTCCTCTTCCAGTAACACTAATAAAAGAGCCCGGTTTACACCAAGAGAGTGGGGGGCCCTCTTCTGTTGTCCAGTCTCGCTTGATAGCACACCCGCCAGCACAATGTATTACTGCCAGTGCTGTTTAATACACATGAAGTGGGCTTTGGCTCCACCCAGAGCAGTACAATTTTGTCACTTCATTCTGTTGGCTATTTGTTATATCATTGCGCCTTTTAGGAAGTGCTACCTTTGGAACGCAAGAGGGATTATTTTACATTTGAAAAGTACACTCAACAATCGCTCTGTTTGAAACAATCAATTCATTTATGTCCTATATGCATTCTATGTAGAAAGCATTTCTTTTTAGCTGCTCTTTATCCCCAGCGCTGGCAAAGCAGACAGGGGAAGCTTAATGAGGTATACAGAACACGTGCATGCAACGCATGGGAAGAGCATTCGTGAATGCCTCTGCTTACGTGTGTTGCCATTCTGAAGCCGGGCCTATTGGCAGGGGCGGCTCCCCCGTAATGACGGAGGAGCGTCGCCTCACTGGCTCAAAGCCAGCAAGTGGCACTCTTCTAGAAAGAGTAAAGACATTTGACTATCTGGGAGTCACCCTGTCAGAACATTTTGAATGGGGGCCCCAGTTGGCCAAAGCAAGACTGCGGTTAAGCCAGATAGTGGGTGGTATAATGAGGATGTACAGAAGTTCAGTTTGTAAACCAGTAGCCCCTGTGGTGGAAATTTACAAAGCTCAAGCAAGGGGCGCCTCGCTATATGGGGTGGAGCTCTGGGGGCACTGTTCCATCGCTAATTTAGCGAAGGTTGAGAACAACTTTGTGTGGCAGCTTGTGGGTCTACCCCGTAGTACTCCTCTCATTCCCCTCCGCATGGACATGGATATCAGGCCCCTTGAGCAAGAGATTACCCTGAGACCACTGACATTTTGGAGGAGGCTTTGGGTGACCCCAGAGTTGTCTGTCTATAGGGCCGAACTAAAGGAGCTTCTGACCTTAAGTACTATTAAGAAGCTCCTGTGGTTCCATCACATAAGGGACCTAGCCACCAAGCTGGGCAAACCGGGCCTCTGGAGAACTCCCGAAGCATCATGTGCCATGACATCAAGGCTTGAATTAGTCAAATGTTTTAGTCAAACCAATCTAATGTCCCTAGAAGAAAGTGTCTCACGTGGTCGCTTAACAACAGAATTTTTGCTTGTTAAAAATACATACAGTGAGGAACAGTTTCTGGACTTCATTCAACCCCCATTGGCCAGGAAACTTTACGTGCAATTTAGACTAGGGACCCTCCCCCTACTAGCAACTACTAGCAAATGGGTCAAAGAACAAAAGGGGGATTGCCCTGCATGTAATTATAAGGTGGAGTCCGAAATACACGTTCTGTTCCTCTGTCCAGCCTACCGGTTGCCGCGCAAGCGCTGGTTAATACAACTCTGCAAGAACCTAGGCTTTGTGCGCTGCTCAGAGGCCTACAGAGTTTTAAAGTACGATACTCATCCACCAATAGTTTTTGCTGTATCCCGATTTTTAAATAGTATGTGGCACATCCGACGAGCTATTTTTAAGCAGAACCAAGGGGCTGTAGAAATGCACTGACGATAGATAAGGTCAATTAATTATATGTATGCTTTGGGTAAAGTGCCGTAGTCCTATATTTCTAGTTGTGTATAAATCCTTGAGTGCTGTTTTTATTCAGTTTATCCCATCTATCTTTTATCTTTTTAATCGGTAGATGTATGTATTATGAGCTTTTTTACTTTTTATGAGATTTTTAATCTGTGTATGCCCATTGGATGACTTGTTTAAAATATGAATTTGAGTAATTTATAATTTTTTAACTATAAAATGTACTATATTTGTTTT
This sequence comes from Calotriton arnoldi, assembly GCA_963921515.1. Lineage (NCBI taxonomy): Eukaryota > Metazoa > Chordata > Amphibia > Caudata > Salamandridae > Calotriton > Calotriton arnoldi. The sequence continues at coordinate 1,359,784 of CAWUFW010005084.1, forward strand.
ATTGTGAATTGTACTTTGATGGCCCTAGTGGCCGAAATAAAGTCATTTGGATGGATGGAAAAATAAAATGATATCTTAGTATTGTTTTATTTTGCATTTGCCAGCTCGGAGCCAGCTTGTGCAGGGAGGGGCGGGGCCAGGGTATGGGAGGGGGAGGAGCAGTGCTATCTGCACTTTTAAGTGCGCATGTGTGTTTGGCCCACCGTCTCAGGCCGGCCAAACACACATACCCACTTAGGTTTCTTCAGCCAGGCTGTATTGAGCAGCCAGACTGTAGATACCTGTGAGAAGTTGGCCTGGTATATGCTGTTCACTAGTTAAAGTGGACACCTTGCACCAGTATAATTCGACTCTTATGGTAGGTAGGTTTAAGACAACCTTTATAGAAAGCTATCCTAGTGGTAGCTGTGGAGAGCAGCCTTCAGGCTAAGTCTTGGAGGAATGTAAAGCAGCTTGTTTTACCACACAATCTCTTGAATCACCAAATTTAAAGACACCACACAGGTATATATATCAAATATATATGTATTTATTACTAAACAACTCTCTACTAATCTCTTTATGAGATTAGAAGTCAGGAACATATGTACAAATCAAATGTTATCAAAAATAAGTTAGCACAAGTAAATCTCACAATCTTATCTTGGCTAGACCATGGTGTAGAGCACATAGAATCGAGGGACCCCCAGGTAGTTGTAGGAGACCCACAGGGGACGGACACGGTGTTCAGACACTGGTGCGAGTCCTGTACGAGTCTATGCGAGAGAACGCGATTGAGTTATCAATGTTACAGGTCCCTGGCGTGTTCGAGGCGAACACACCGATCGGGCAGTACGAGTCGAAGGACGCGGATACTGATAGAGTTACAAGGGAGTTGGACGCGATGTGTCTAACACAGACGCGAGCCCTGTACGAGCCAGTGCGATAATCGCACGGGGAAAATAGGAGTTTTAGGGCACTTCTAGGGTAGCTACAAGCAAGCCATTTACTGGGTAAGTAGTTCTAGGGCCCACACCCACAGGAGCACCGTAGTGCTGAAGTTACCTCACCCAGGGGAGCCGGGTGCATAGGTGTCCTTTGGTGTCGGGTCGCGGCGTCGTTCTCAATGGGAACCAATGAAGACTTGCTGCTTGCGACGACAGAAGAAGTGTCCGTTGGAATCCAAGCCTGGATTCGGAGGGAGGAAGACCTGAAAGCAGAGGGGACAGTGTTCACAGTCACTTGGCAGTGACTCTGGGCAAGGAAGATGAATGCCCACAGTCGTAGACAGCTTCGGGTCGTTCACGGGTGTCTTGACTCTTCAACCACGTGGTCCAGGCAGCGTCGATGATGACCAGGAGCTGGATTCGGTGTGTCCCACAACGTCTGCAGCTTACTGAGGTGTCGGCGACTCGACTGGAGCCAACAAGCCTTGGTAGCAGCAAGTCTCGTGGTGATGCGGAAAAGTCAATGGTGCAGACCAGCAAGGTCTGGGGGACTTACCCAGCAAGGGTAGGTCAGGGCAGGCCTGGAGCAACCAGGAGAGCCCTTTGGTTTTGTTGGAAAGTCTTCTGGGGACCCACAAGCCGGCTGGCAAGGGATCGCGAAGACACCTCGGGAGGATCCACTCAACAGGGGCCCACGGTCACTCGGGACGGTGTAGGCCTCTGAATTCGGGAGGGATCTTTGCTAGAGGCTGGGACCACACGTGGTCTAAAGCACAAGTTCGTAGAACGTCGTGAAGGGGTTGCACTCGACAATAGTGCACGGTACCCAGGGGCTGCGGTTCCTCGTCGCTCGTGGGGTCCACTTGCCTCAGCTTCGCTGGGGACTCACGATGGCCTTGGAGAAGTCAGAAAATCCTCTTCCTGGGCTGCAGGGACTTCGGGCTCCGGCGGGAGCGGCGTAGTTTGCGACTGTTGTTGTAGTTTTTGGTGCCTGCCAAGCAGGGGAGTCACTCCTTGACTCCAAGGGAGATTCTTCAGTCTTTCAGAGGTAGTGGAACGTCGAAGGTCCAGGATTCTTCTTAAGAGCGTCGTCCAGGGAGATCTGGGTTGCAATGCACAGGTTCCCCCTCTTATACTAAAAAGAAGGGAGGGACTAGCTCTATGACCCCACCTATGGGAGGGTCAGGGGAGGGGTGGCTACACCCACTTCCCTTTGTCCAGTTTCGCGCCAGAGCAGGGGCAGGTAGCCCCTGAGCTGGTTTGAACTGGCATATGCACAGAGGAGCCTTCTGCTCCCCCAGTGCAGGACTTCAAAGCACTCTAGGAGTGCACCCACCCAGCCCCAATACACTAAACCCTGTCTGGGAGGTGGTCACACCCCCTTGGGACAGGATACCTATTGTTGGGCCTCCTCCACTGCGAGTGTCGGTCATCAGCAGGAGGGCAGCCCAGTGTCTGTGACTGGTGGCATCCATTTTGTGATGCCAGGGCTCTTCAGGATTCTACCGCGTTTCCACAGTAGGTACATGTCTATCCCTCTAGAAGGGTGGAATGCTACCCCCGCCGCCAGAACTGGCGGAGGGGGGTAGTATTCCAAGATGGTTGACACCAAACACGACATGTTTCCGTGCAGCCATCCCAAAGTTAGCATTTAACGCGAGGTTCTAATGCGCTTAAGAGTATATGGTCAGGCTGCACTACAAACAGCATCAGAGACGGATCTCTGAATGCTGCAGAGGGGCTCTGCTCATGCAGGGACACCCTCCCACATAGGAACCAAGCACTCTGCCTTCAGGATTGATAAGGCCTGCCATAGGAGTGACTTATAGGTTTATATGTGTGTATCTACTTAGTGATATAGGTAGCCTATATCACAGTAAGAGGTGCATGCACCACCTTACCCAGGCTGCAGTAGCAGACCTGTGGTGTCAGATTTAGTCTGCTTCCCAGGGGTGGCATAATACATGCTTCAGCCCCTGGTAGGCCTGTGAAGTACCTATGCCCTTGGTACCTAAGGTACCATATACTAGGGACTCATAAGGTACCACAGTATCCAATCACTAGTGCACCTAAAGTGCACTCCAAGTCGTTTAGAGAGAACAGAGAGGCTGGGGCCCTGATTGGCAGGGTCCCAGCCTGACTATAGCCAGAAACCAGTGTAAACATCAGAAAAAAGTGGGGGCAACATAAGAGGCAGATCCTACTCTCCTACACAACCCCCCCAAACGCAGGGACACTAAACTAACCTTGACCAGTTAAGTCTTCGTGCTCTAAGTGGAAATACCTTGAGAGTCCATCTGCATTGGCATGTTGGGTCCCAGGTCTATGCTCCACTGTATAGTCCATCCCCTGTAGGGAAATGGACCACCTCAAAAGTTTTGGGTTTTCTCCTTTCATTTGTTTAAGCCATAGGAGGGGCTTGTGGTCGGTCTGAACTATGAAGTGAGTGCCAAACAAGTATGGCCTCAGCTTCTTCAGGGCCCACACCACAGCAAAGGCCTCCTCTCTATAGCTGACCAACGTTTCTCTCTAGGGGTCAGCCTTCTGCTAATGAAAGCTACTGGCTGATCTTGACCTTCATCATTCAGTTGAGACAGTACAGCTCCCACACCCAGCTCAGAAGCATCTGTTTGGACAATGAACTTTTTGGTGTAGTCTGGACTCTGTAAGATGGGGGCAGTGCACATGGCCTGCTTTAGGTCTTCAAATGCCTTCTGACAGCTAGCTGTCCACTGAACCTTTTTTGGCATTTTCTTTGAGGTTAGATCATTCAAGGGGGTCACTATAGATCCATATCCCTTTACAAACCTCCTATAGTACCCAGTCAGGCCTAAGAAGGCTCTCACCTGTGTCTGGGTGGTTGGAGCAACCCATTCCATTATTGTTAGAAATGGGATCTCTAGTTGGCAAGGGCTTGCACCTTTGTCCAAGTAGGGACCCTTCTTCCTAGTCAGGGTAAGGGTTGTTACACTCGTGAAGTAACCCCTGCTCACCCTCGTGGTAGCTTGGCACGAGCAGTCAGGCTTAATTCAGAGGCAGTGTGTAAAGCATTTGCACATAACCAACAGTAATACAGTGTAAGCACTACAAACGGACACCACACCAGTTTAGAAAAATAACCAATATTTTATATACTCAAGACAAGACCAATTACGACAAAAATTCACAATACTATACTTTACGAATGAATGCTTGATACGTTAACTTCTTCTTTGCAGGAATAGCATAAAAGCAAAGTTCGTACGAGTCGGTAGCTCCGTCCGAGCCTACCGTGATGCTGAAAACCACAGAGTCTAACAGTTCCAGCCGACCGCGTCGATACGGGCCAGCAGAGTCGTGAACAGACTCGGTCACAGTACCTTTTCTCGTTGTGGCTGGTACGGAGTGTACGAGCCGGTCGGCGTTCGTCGCGGTGCGGTGCAAGACGGAGCGATGCAAGGTGCGGTGTCCCTCGATGCGGTGCAGGCAGCGGCTCGATGAGCGTCGTGCAGACGGAGTCGGTGAGTCCAAGGCGTGCGATGCAGGGTGAGACGATGCTCGATGCAGTGCTGACAGGTTGCGATGCAGGCGACCTAGCCGGAGTGCGGGAGCTGGCGTCGGACAGCGGTGCGAGTCGGAGCGGTGCGTCGCAGACGTGCGAGCGGTGCCCCAACTGCGGTGCGGTCACGACTCTTGAGCCAGTTGCAGCGACCGCGTCGGTCGGGTCCGGTTGGTTCAGTGAAGCGATGCGATGCGAACTGCGGTGCCCACAGGTCACGGTGCAAGCAGCGGCTCGATGTTGGCGGCGTCGGACGTCGCCCACGGTGAGACCAGGGTTGCGATGCGAAGCGGGGCGATGCGGTCTGCGGTGCAAACAGGTCACCGGCCAGGGATGGATTCGGTTGACGGAGTCGGTTGCGGTTCCCTTCCTCTGTGGCAACTGAAACAGCGTTCCAGAAGCGGTACCCAGAGGCTTGTGAAGTCTTTGCAGTCCCTGAGACTTCTTAACAGGAGGCCAGCTCGGTTTCTGGCCCTTGGAGATACTCAGCACAAGTTTGTAGAAAGTTCAGTCCAGTCCTTTCACTGCCCAAGACAGAAGCAGCAACTGCAGGCTCACCCAACAAAGCAACAACACAGCAACGGGGCAGTACTCCTCCTGGCAGCTCTTCCAGCTCTTCGTCTTGGCAGGTTCCTTGATTCCAGTGAGATCTAAATTCATGGGGTCAGGGCCCCAATATTTATATCCCAAATTCCTTTGTTCTCTGAAGGCAGAGAGGCCTTTGCCTAGTCCAAACCAGTTCTGGAGCACTTTGTTGACAAGTCTCCGTCCCTTCTTTCAGTGAGTAGGCCAGGGACATCAGACGCACCACAGGAGGTGGAGCCAGCATTGTGGAGGGAAGGCACTGTCCTATTCAGGGCCCAGGTGTGACCCCTCCCACCCATCTACATGTAGATCTTGCTATTCAGCCCTGTGCTGACTCACCCTGTCTCCTGGCATCCCCCAGCCCCTGTCACTCACACTCCAGACAAGGAATACACAACCTCGCAGAGGCAGGCTTGGATGGTTAGACAAGAAAATACCCACTTTCTAAAAGTGGTATTTTCAAACACAGAATGTTAAAACCAACTTCACTAAAAGATGCATTTTATCATTCTGAGTCCAGGCATACTAAACTCGAATTTCTACCATGTTCCCGGGGTCAGTTAGGATTATAAGCTGTAATAATCAAAACTGCCCTTTCTGGCCTAGGGGGAACAGGTAGCCTTGCAATAGTGAAAAACGAACTAGGCTGTAATTCACTATCAGGACATGCCGCACACACCCGGGCATGTCCTACCTTTCGCATACAACGCACCCTGCCCACAGGGGTACCTTGGGCCTACCTTAGGGGTGACTAACATGTAGCAAAGGGAAGGTTTAGGGACTTGCAAGTGTGTGCACTTGCCAAGTCGACTATGGCAGCCCCAGGCTGCGCACAGGCTCTGCGATGGCAGGCCCGAGTTACACTTTACGGGCTGTTTGCGTGGGTGGCACAATCCAGTGCTGCAGCCGACCAACAGCATTTGGTCTATAGGCCCTGGCACTCGCAGTGCACTTTACAAGGGACTGACAGATAAACCAAATAGGCCAATCATGGAAACACCAATCCATAACGCATTTTATACAGGAGCACTTGCACTTTCCCACTGGACCGCAGTGAGGAAAGTGCGCAGAATCATTACACCAGCAAAAACAGAGTCAAAACCGGGAGGTCAGAAAGCAAAAAGTCAGGGGAAACACGCCAAAAGATGCCAAGTCTAACACATGTCCCCTCCAGCTGAAAGTAGGGAGAACTACCCAACCCCATTGGAGTTCTCCTCACTAAAGCGGAAGAACCTGGACAGACCATCTGCGTTGGCGTGTTCTGTACCAGGACGGTGCTCCACCGTAAAGTCCATTCCCTGTAGGGAGATGGACCACCTCAGCAGTTTTGGATTCTCACCCCTCATTTGCATCAACCATCTGAGGGGCCTGTGGTCTGTCTGAACCCGGAAGTGAGTCCCAAACAGGTATGGTCTCAACTTCTTCAGCGCCCAGACCACAGCAAAAGCTTCCCTTTCTATGGCACTCCACCTCTGTTCCCTGGGAAGTAGTCTCCTGCTAAGGAAGACTACAGGCTGATCCAGGCCCTCTTCGTTCAGTTGTGAGAGCACCGCTCCCACACCATGCTCTGAAGCGTCAGTCTGCACGACGAATTCCTTGGAGAAGTCAGGTGCCTTGAGCACGGGCGCCGTGCACATGGCTGCCTTCAGGGCATCAAAAGCTTTCTGGCAGGACTCAGTCCAGATCACTTTCCTGGGCTGCCTCTTAGAGGTCAGCTCTGTTAAGGGGGCAACGATGGTGCCATAGCCCTTAACAAATCTCCTATAGTAACCGGTGAGACCTAAGAAGGCTCTCACCTCTGTCTGGGTCTTGGGGGCTCCCAAGCCAGAATGGTGTCAATCTTGGGTTGTAGGGGCGCCACCTGGCCGCTTCCTACCTGGTGTCCCAAGTACACCACAGAGCCCTGCCCGATCTGGCACTTACTGGCCTTGATCGTGAGGCCTGCACCTTGCAGAGCCCTCAACACTTTCTCAAGGTGCTGTAAATGTTCTTCCCAGCTGGAACTGAACACAGCAATGTCATCCAGGTAGGCGGCACTGAAATCCTCCAGCCCAGCCAACACCTGATTGACCAACCTCTGAAAGGTGGCAGGGGCATTCTTTAACCCAAAGGGCATCACCCGGAATTGGTAATGACCTTCTGGGGTTGAGAATGCTGATCTCTCCTTGGCCCCATCGGTTAAGGCAATCTGCCAGTACCCAGACGTCAAATCAAACGTGCTGAGGAACCGGGCAGCTCCCAACCGATCAATGAGCTCATCAGCTCTGGGGATGGGGTGCGCGTCAGTCCTGGTGACGGCATTGAGCCCACGGTAGTCCACACAAAACCGGAGTTCTGGAGTGGCACCGGGCGCCGCAGCCTTTGGGACCAAGACCACTGGGCTGGCCCAAGGACTGTGGGAGGGCTCAATCACCCCTAACGCCAACATCTTAGAGACCTCCTCCTTGATGCTGGCTCTGACCCGGTCAGTCAACCTGTAAATTTTGTGCTTCACAGGATGGCTGTCACCGGTGTCCACGTCATGGGTACACCAGTGAGTAACACCGGGGGTCAGAGAGAACAGTGGGGCGAACTGTCCCAACAACTGGCGACAGTCCCCCTGCTGCTCCTGAGTCAGAGTAGGGGAGAGGATCACACCCTCTACTGACCCATCATGCTCCTTGGTAGACAGGAGGTCAGGGAGAGGCTCGCTCTCCTCTTCCACCCCATCATCTGTCGCCAAGAGCATACTCACTTCGGACCTCTCGAAGTGGGGCTTGAGGCGGTTCACGTGAAGGACCCTCAAAGGGTTCCTTGGAGCCTGCAAATCCACCAGGTAGGTGACGTCACTTTTGCGCTCCTTTACCTCGTATGGCCCAGTCCACTTGTCCTGCAAGGCACAAGGTGCCACTGGGGCCATGACCCACACTTTCTGCCCAGGTTGAAATTCGACCAGAGTGGCATTCTGGTCATACCATCTCTTCATTTCTTCCTGGCTTGCTTCTAGGTTCGCCTGAGCGAGTTTTCTGAAGCGGGCAGTTTGGTTTCTAAAGGCCAGCATGTAGCTAAATACATCCTGGGGAGTTTTCCTGGGAGCTGCCTCCCAGCCTTCCTTCACCAAACTCAGAGGTCCTCTGACAGGGTGGCCATACAGGAGCTCAAAGGGGCTGTACCCAAGAGACTTCTGAGGCACCTCCCTGTATGCAAAGAGTAGGCATGGCAAGAGGACGTCCCACTTACGCCTCATGGGTTCTGTTAGACCCTTGATCATGCCTTTCAAGGTCTGGTTGAATCTCTCCACCAGACCGTTTCCTTGTGGGTGGTAAGGAGTGGTGAACTTGTAGGTTACACCACACTCCTTCCACAGGGATGTCATATACTTCGATATGAAATTGGTCCCCCTATCGGAAACCACCTCTCTGGGGAATCCCACACGGGAGAAGATCCCCATTAACGCCCGGCCCACCACTGGCGCCGTCGTTGTCCTGAGAGGGATTGCCTCCGGGTACCGGGTGGCATGGTCCACCAAGACCAGGATGTACCTGTTGCCCATGGCTGTCTTGGGATCCAGTGGCCCCACAATATCCATCCCTACCCTTTCAAAGGGTGTTCCAACAACCGGAAAAGGTTGGAGAGGAGCTTTGACCTTCCTCCCACTCTTACCACTTGCCTGGCAAGTTTGGCAAGACCTACAGTGTGCATCTGACTGCCTTCGCATTTGGGGCCAAAAGAAGTGGGTGACAAGCCTGTCAAAGGTCTTGTCCTGCCCCAAATGTCCTGCCAAAGGCACGTCATGAGCCAGACCCAGTAGGAAGGTCCTGAAGCGCTGGGGTACCACCAGCACACGGGCTGACCCAGGCTCAGCAACCTTAGGCTCACTGTATAGGAGACCACTCTCCCAGTAGATCAGATGTGACCCGGACTGATTACCAGCTGCCTGGTCTGCAGCCTGCCGCCGCAGACCCTCCAGAGAAGGGCACTCGTTCTGCTCCCTGCAGAACTCCTCCCTGGTGGGACCCCCTTCTTGCTGCCAATGGGTCAGCTCAGAGATGTCTCCCAGTTCGGCTACCTGCTCCCCTGTAGGCACCGGGGCGTCCCCCTCGAGGTCCGCCTCCTCCCGGTCCGTGGGAACTTCGGGGGCCGGTTTCCCGCGCCCCTGCCCTTTCTCTTGGCAGGGACTTGGGCCACTGTTTCAGGCTCCAAGTCCTCTTGATCACCCTTTCTGGCTGCCATTGACCGAGTAGACACGCATGCCCACTCTGGCAACCCAAGCATCTCCAAGTGAGACCTGAGCTCAACCTCCTTCCATGAGGACTGCTCCAGGTCGTTTCCTAGCAGACAATCTACAGGCATGGTAGGGCTCACAACCACCCTCAAGGGACCTGAGACCCCCCCCATTCAAAGGGAACCTGCGCCACCATACATTGGCGCTCTGAGTTGTCTACAGCAACTACTTGGTGGAATGCTCCTGGGACTACTTGCTTCTCAGACACCAGGTGACACCGGACTGAGGTCACACTGGCTCCAGTATCTCTGAGAGCCTCTACCCTGTTCCCGTTAATGGTCACCCAGGTGCTATATTTCTTTGTGTTAGGGGGCACCTGGTTTCCTGGGACCATCTCACTGTCCCCGAGTGAGACAAGGGTCATTTCTGCGGGATCCCCACCCTCCTGTGGGCACCCCTCCTCCCCAAGCGCTACACTAGCCAACACTTTGGACTGTCCACCGGTGGGTGGCTGTGTCCCCTTCGGGCACTTGGGGTCCCCCTTAAAGTGACCTACCTGGTCACATGCATAACACTTGCGGGGGCCGGTCTCAACAGGCTTCCCTGTAGAGACCCCTTTCTTCTTATCACCGGGGGCTGGGAACCTTTACCCTGGGTACTAGTTTGGGGCCCTTTAGAGAACTCCTGTGCTTTACCCTTGTCCCCCCACTTTTCTGCTGGGGACCCTGCACACCTTTGGCTGAGTCTCCCCCTAACGCTTTCTTGTGGACCCTGGTACTCACCCAGCGGTCCGCTTCCATAGCAAGCTTCCTGGGGTCAGTTAGCTTACTATCCACTAGGTGCTGGCGCAGATCTGGAAAACATAGACTAGACAAGTGCTCCCATGCAATCAAGTTGTAGAGCCCCTGAAAATCTGTTACGCTACTGCCCTTCACCCAACCATCCAGAGACCTGCAGAACACATCCACACATTCCAACCAAGTGTTGGCATCAGACTTCTTACTGGACCTGAACTGATCCCTGTACTTTTCAGGAGTAAGACCATACTTCGTGAGAAGGGCATCCTTCATGTCAGCATAGGTGAGGTGATACCCCTTACCCAAAGCTATCAGAGCATCCCTTGCTTCTTCCGGGAAAAGTGGCCACAATCCTGCTCCCCAATTCTCCTCAGGGACCCCATTCATGTGTATGTCTGCCTCATAACCCTGAAACCACCTTTGTATGTCATCCCCCTTCTTGAACTCCTTGCCTACGTTCTTGGGAATGTGCACAATCCTGTCTGCCTTTCTGGACGAATTGCTGCCACCATCTGAGCCTGACTTACTCCTAAGTTCTAGCTCCTTCAGTTCTCTCTCATGCTCTAAGAGCATCTTCCTCTCCTCTATGGCCAATCTCTTCTCCTCCCGCTCACTCTCCAGCCTGAGCTTCTGCAGCTCAAACTGCCTTGTCTCCCGCCTGTCCTCCAGCTCCTCTGGGGACAGACTGCTGCTGCCTGACCTGGCGGGTTCCCCCCTACCCAAAAGCACATCCACCCTGGAAATAGGCTCCTCCACCTCCTCACTGAGATCACCAGGCTGCCCATTGGCATGTCTGGCTGCTACCTAGGCCCTCAGCGCCTTCTGTAGCTCCTCCTTCCTTGTGAGGCCTTTAATTTGGACTTTCAGGTTTTTACAAATCGCTCGTAACTCCTTTACGGCGTAGGATTCCAACCTGTCCTCCTCAAAGATAACTTCCAGAGATGCAACGGATGATGCAATTGATTCAGGCATGACAAAAGTCGTGAGTTGATACTGGCAAGATCAAAAATAGGCCAAAAGAAAAAGAACCAGTATGTGGTACGTAATGGTCTGCGATATGGTAGTAGTGCACACCAATCACTGTAAGTCAAGTGCAAACACAAGTCCTATCCTCACCGCTGACAACCAATGTTAGAAATGGGATCTCTAGTTGGCAAGGGCTTGCACCTTTGTCCAAGTAGGGACCCTTCTTCCTAGTCAGGGTAAGGGTTGTTACACTCGTGAAGTAACCCCTGCTCACCCTCGTGGTAGCTTGGCACGAGCAGTCAGGCTTAATTCAGAGGCAGTGTGTAAAGCATTTGCACATAACCAACAGTAATACAGTGTAAGCACTACAAACGGACACCACACCAGTTTAGAAAAATAACCAATATTTTATATACTCAAGACAAGACCAATTACGACAAAAATCCACAATACTATACTTTACGAATGAATGCTTGATACGTTAACTTCTTCTTTGCAGGAATAGCATAAAAGCAAAGTTCGTACGAGTCGGTAGCTCCGTCCGAGCCTACCGTGATGCTGAAAACCACAGAGTCTAACAGTTCCAGCCGACCGCGTCGATACGGGCCAGCAGAGTCGTGAACAGACTCGGTCACAGTACCTTTTCTCGTTGTGGCTGGTACGGAGTGTACGAGCCGGTCGGCGTTCGTCGCGGTTGCGGTGCAAGACGGAGCGATGCAAGGTGCGGTGTCCCTCGATGCGGTGCAGGCAGCGGCTCGATGAGCGTCGTGCAGACGGAGTCGGTGAGTCCAAGGCGTGCGATGCAGGGTGAGACGATGCTCGATGCGGTGCTGACAGGTTGCGATGCAGGCGACCTAGCCGGAGTGCGGGAGCTGGCGTCGGACAGCGGTGCGAGTCGGAGCGGTGCATCGCAGACGTGCGAGCGGTGCCCCAACTGCGGTGCGGTCACGACTCTTGAGCCAGTTGCAGCGACCGCGTCGGTCGGGTCCGGTTGGTTCAGTGAAGCGATGCGAACTGCGGTGCCCACAGGTCACGGTGCAAGCAGCGGCTCGATGTTGGCGGCGTCGGACGTCGCCACGGTGAGACCAGGGTTGCGATGCGAAGCGGGGCGATGCGGTCTGCGGTGCAAACAGGTCACCGGCCAGGGATGGATTCGGTTGACTGAGTCGGTTGCGGTTCCCTTCCTCTGTGGCAACTGAAACAGCGTTCCAGAAGCGGTACCCAGAGGCTTGTGAAGTCTTTGCAGTCCCTGAGACTTCTTAACAGGAGGCCAGCTCGGTTTCTGGCCCTTGGAGATACTCAGCACAAGTTTGTAGAAAGTTCAGTCCAGTCCTTTCACTGCCCAAGACAGAAGCAGCAACTGCAGGCCAACCCAACAAAGCAACAACACAGCAACGGGGCAGTACTCCTCCTGGCAGCTCTTCCAGCTCTTCGTCTTGGCAGGTTCCTTGATTCCAGCGAGATCTAAATTCATGGGGTCAGGGCCCCAATATTTATATCCCAAATTCCTTTGTTCTCTGAAGGCAGAGAGGCCTTTGCCTAGTCCAAACCAGTTCTGGAGCACTTTGTTGACAAGTCTCCGTCCCTTCTTTCAGTGAGTAGGCCAGGGACATCAGACGCACCACAGGAGGTGGAGCCAGCATTGTGGAGGGAAGGCACTGTCCTATTCAGGGCCCAGGTGCGACCCCTCCCACCCATCTACATGTAGATCTTGCTATTCAGCCCTGTGCTGACTCACCCTGTCTCCTGGCATCCCCCAGCCCCTGTCACTCACACTCCAGACAAGGAATACACAACCTCGCAGAGGCAGGCTTGGATGGTTAGACAAGAAAATACCCACTTTCTAAAAGTGGTATTTTCAAACACAGAATGTTAAAACCAACTTCACTAAAAGATGCATTTTATCATTCTGAGTCCAGGCATACTAAACTCGAATTTCTACCATGTTCCCGGGGTCAGTTAGGATTATAAGCTGTAATAATCAAAACTGCCCGTTCTGGCCTAGGGGGAACAGGTAGCCTTGCAATAGTGAAAAACGAACTAGGCTGTAATTCACTATCAGGACATGCCGCACACACCCGGGCATGTCTACCTTTCGCATACAACGCACCCTGCCCACAGGGGTACCTTGGGCCTACCTTAGGGGTGACTAACATGTAGCAAAGGGAAGGTTTAGGGACTTGCAAGTGTGTGCACTTGCCAAGTCGACATGGCAGCCCCAGGCTGCGCACAGGCTCTGCGATGGCAGGCCCGAGTTACACTTTACGGGCTGTTTGCGTGGGTGGCACAATCCAGTGCTGCAGCCCACCAACAGCATTTGGTCTATAGGCCCTGGCACTCGCAGTGCACTTTACAAGGGACTGACAGATAAACCAAATAGGCCAATCATGGAAACACCAATCCATAACGCATTTTATACAGGAGCACTTGCACTTTCCCACTGGACCGCAGTGAGGAAAGTGCGCAGAATCATTACACCAGCAAAAACAGAGTCAAAACCGGGAGGTCAGAAAGCAAAAAGTCAGGGGAAACACGCCAAAAGATGCCAAGTCTAACAATTATGGTTTGGATTTTGCTCTGTAAAGGCTGAACCTGGCCTCCACCTACAAGGTGGCCCAGGTACACAACCTGACTCTGCCCTATCTGGCACTTAGTGGCCTTGATAGTGAGGCCTGCTTTCTGCAGGGCCTCCAAAACATTTCTGAGGTGGACTAGGTGATCCTGCCAGGAGGAACTAAAGATAGCAATATCATCTAGATAAGCTGAGCAATAAGTTTCCATCCCTGCCAGAACTTTATTCACCAACCTCTGAAAAGTGGCAGGTGCATTTTTCAATCCAAAGGGCATCACCACAAAGTGGTAGTGCCCACCAGGGGTCGAAAATGCTGTTTTGGCCTTTGCATCATCAGCTAATCTGATCTGCCAGTAGCCAGCTGTTAGGTCAAATGTACTTAGATACTTGGCTGAGGCCAAAGTATCAATCAGCTCATCTGCCCTTGGTATGGGATAGGCATCAGTCCTAGTGACTGCATTGAGGCCTCTGTAGTCTACACAAAACCTCATTTCTTTCTTACCACCCTGGGTATGAGGCTTGGGTACTAGGACTACTGGGCTAGCCCATGGGCTATCTGAAGGCTCAATCACACCTAACTCCAACATTTTCTGGACTTCAGTCCTGATACAGTCCCTGACATGGTCAGGTTGCCTGTAGATTTTACTCTTGACAGGCAGACTGTCCCCAGTGTCCACCTCATGGGTGCACCAGGTAGTCTGACTAGGGGTCAGGCTAAACATATGTCTGTACTGTTGCAGAACCTGCCTGCACTAAGTTTGCTGATGGTCAGTGAGGCTGCTTGCCAAAGCAACACCATCTACTGACCCATCATCAGGGTTCTGTGAGAGAAGGTCAGGGAGAGGGTCACTCTCCTCCTCCTGGTCCTCATCAGTTGCCATGAGCAAGCCCATGTCAGCCCTGTCAACATATGGTTTCAATCTGTTGACATGGAGCACCCTCAGGGGGCTCCTGGGAGTTCCAAGATTCACCAGATAGGTGACTTCTCCCTTTTGTTCAACTATTGTATGGGGGCCACTCCACTTGTCTTGGAGGGCTGCTGGGGCCACAGGCTCCAACACCCACACTTTCTGTCCTGGCTGGTACACAGTCAGCACAGCCTTTGGTCATGCCAAGCTTTTTGTAATTCTTGGCTGGCCTCCAGGTTTTGGTTGCCTTTTTCATGTATTCAGCCATCCTGGAGCGGAGACCAAGTACATAGTCCATCACATCCTGTTTGGGGGGCTTGAGAGGTAACTCCCAGCCCTCTTTGACCAAACACAATGGACCTCTTACAGGATGCCCAAACAGAAGCTCAAATGGGCTGTAACCAACCCCCTTCTGTGGAACCTCTCGGTAGGCAAACAACAGGCAGGGAAGAAGAAGGTCCCATTTCCGCCTAAGCTTCTCTGGGAGTCCTTTAATCATTCCCTTCAGGGTTTTGTTGAAGCATTCAACCAAACCATTGCATTGTGGGTGATAGGGGGTGGTGAACTTATAAGTCACACCACACTCCTTCCACATTGCTTTCAGATATCCTGACATGAAGTTGGTACCTCTGTCAGAGATGACCTCCTTTGGGAAACCCACTCTGGAGAAAACTCCAATGAGGGCTTTTGCCACCACAGGAGCTGTGGTGGTCCTCAGGGGAATTGCCTCTGGGTACCTGGTGGCATGATCCACTACCACCAGGATAAATCTGTGCCCAGATGCAGTTTGAGGGTCAAGGGGACCAACAATGTCAATCCCTACCCTTTCAAAGGGTACCCCCACCACAGGTAGTGGTATCAGGGGGGCCTTTGTTGTGCCACCTGCCTTGCCACTGGCTTGGCATGTGACACAGGAGCGACAAAACTCCTTTGTGTCCTCTGACATATGTGGCCAATGAAAATGTGGAACAAGCCTGTCCCAGGTCTTGTTTTGGCCCAAGTGACCTGCCAAAGGGATATCATGTGCTAGGGTCAAGAGGAACCCCTAAACTTCTGAGGTATGACCAACCTCCTGGTGGCTCCAGGGGCTGGATCTCTACCTTCAGAATATAGGAGTCCCTCATCCCAATAAACTTTATGGGACCCACTAGCACTCCCAGCAGCCTCAGCAGCAGCCTGCTGTCTGAGGGGTTCAAGAGAGGGGCAGCACTGTTGCTCCTTACTCAGATCCTCCCTAGAAGGGCCCCCTGCCCCCAAGAACTCAACCTGATCAGGCTCAAGTTCCTCTGGGGCAGTTCCTTCTTCAGGGTCTGCTCCTCCTCCCTGGGGAGGGGAATCTGTGATCTGAGACAGAGGGGAAGGCACTGCCTTAACCCTACTGCTCCTCCTCTTGGGAAGCATCTGGTCCATAGTTTCAGGATCCAGAGCTGGTTCAGTGTCATGCATTTTGGCTTGTGACCTGGTCACAGCAAATACCTCTGCAGGGATGCCCAACATCTCAGCATGAGTCCATAACTCTACTTCAGACCAGGCTGAAGTTTCTAGATCATTGCCCAATAGACATTCTACAGGGAGGTCTGCACTGACTACAACCTTCTTGAGGCCAGTTACCCCTCCCCAGGAGAAATTCACAACTGCCAGACTATGGTTGGTCCTGACATTGCTTGCATTGGTCACCTGGTACATTTCGCCCAGGATGATCTGTCCAGGGTCCACAAGATCCTCTGCCACCATGGTGACACTAGCACCTGTGTCCCTAAATGCCAAAGCCTGTTTGCCATGTTTCCGTGCAGCCATCCCAAAGTTAGCATTTAACGCGAGGTTCTAATGCGCTTAAGAGTATATGGTCAGGCTGCACTACAAACAGCATCAGAGACGGATCTCTGAACGCTGCAGAGGGGCTCTGCTCATGCAGGGACACCCTCCCACATAGGAACCAAGCACTCTGCCTTCAGGATTGATAAGGCCTGCCATAGGAGTGACTTATAGGTTTATATGTGTGTATCTACTTAGTGATATAGGTAACCTATATCACAGTAAGGGGTGCATGCACCACCTTACCCAGGCTGCAGTAGCAGACCTGTGGTGTCAGATTTAGTCTGCTTCCCAGGGGTGGCATAATACATGCTTCAGCCCCCGGTAGGCCTGTGAAGTACCTATGCCCTTGGTACCTAAGGTACCATATACTAGGGACTCATAAGGTACCACAGTATCCAATCACTAGTGCACCTAAAGTGCACTCCAAGTCTATTTAGAGAGAACAGAGAGGCTGGGGCCCTGATTGGCAGGGTCCCAGCCTGACTATAGCCAGAAACCAGTGTAAACATCAGAAAAAAAGTGGGGGCAACATAAGAGGCAGATCCTACTCTCCTACAATACCCCAGAGACTCCCTGTCCTGAGCGGATCGTCTTTTCAGCCCGCTCAGGCCAATCCCCGCGCTGCTCTCATATGAGATAGGAATCTGATGCTTTCCCAGGAACTGCAGCAGAGGTGCGCGAGGAGGACTGCAGCACCAGGTAAGTGCCAATAACCCCGTCTCCCCACCTCGCTGCACGCTCCCCCGCATGCTTCCCACTGGTCCCCTCTCCCCCTCCGCACCCCTCCAACCCCCCCGCCGCCGGTATTTTATCGTGTCAGGCACCGCTGCCTATTGGCTTTGCAAATTGTTGCGTACTTATTATAGAGCTGATTTGTGATAAAGGTGAAAGATGGATCAAACATGTAGAGAGATATACATTTGTGGTACGGATTAAGGTACTGATGAATTGTAGCGCCTTTTGGGATTACAGAGTGGAAAACCAATGACTTAAGTTGAGCCTGAATCTAGTTCTGAAGAGCCAGGGTTAATTTCCAGGGTACATTTTGATTGCAGCTGGAGTGCACCAAATAGGAGGTGTATTTACATAGAACAGTATTGTTTGTGGGAAATCAAGTTGAGATGAAATTACAGAAACCAGGATGTAATGTGGAAGGAGCATTTACAATGGGCACTTTTTTTCAATTTATATAGCGTCAGCTTAACCCAAGGGCATTGGAGCTCATTACGTGAGCACTAGACTATATCACACCAGATCAGATTCATTTTTAGGTCTCTCTCCGAGACAATGCCTGCGCTGTTGCTTGCGGGACATTTTGTTTAAATTCAAGGGGCTTAGAGCCTGCCCATAAGTTACCATTTGTTTGTTTCATCATCACTCTCTTATCCTGGCTTTTCATTGGTCAGCGAATGCTAGTTTCATTTCTCTTCATGTTTGTCCCTTCAGTGGAGCATGGGCCAAGTGCTTCTTACGGTCGGCAGTCAGTGTCCATCCACTGGTCGCGTGCTTCCAGAGGTACTTTTTTATTTAAGTTGTAGCACTTGATAAGAGTACATTTGTTTGCACGCTGTCTCCCTCCTCCCCAATCCCGTTCCGCATCGTTGCTTGCCTGTCTCCCTCCCGCGTTGTTGGCCTCTTGTGCTTGCTTGCCCTGTCTCTCACGTGCATTGTTGCTTGCCCTGCTTCCCCTCCACCATTGTTGCGTGCCTGGACCCCGTGCCCCCTCCCACATTGTTTCCACATTGTTATTGCTTACCCCGATTCCATCTCCCACTGAGTTTACATGAGCCATTCCCTCTGCCCCTCCCCCATCGTTGCTTGCCTTGTCCCCCTGCCACCCTCCCCCATCGTTGCTTGTCCCGTACCCCGACATCCTTTTCCCCATTGTTGCTTGTCCCGTACCCCACCCTTCCCCCTCATTGTTGCTTGCCCAGTCTTTCTGACCCTCACCCCATTGTTGCTTGCCCCTTTCCCCGCCTCCTCCTACCAGAAAAATAAAAATCAATCAGACATGGCCAGCTCTAGCCATATCATAGCGCTGTTTTCCCTAAACATTGATAAAGCCAATAGGTCTTGCCTATGCGAGGTCTAATGGCTTTGTCAATGTTTTTTGCCATGTTGTACAGATGCGTGGCTGCTGTCAGCATGGTTTAAAATCAAATAAAAAAGCACTGTAAAGGAGCAAGCATTGACCGCGTCATCGCACTTTTATGTTTTACATTCAACCATGCTGCACAGCAGCCGCACTGCTGTACCAGGCTAAGAAAAAGCATAGACAAAGACATTAGATCTCACATAAGTACGACTTATTGCCTTTGCTATTGCTTGTTTTTTAAGGCACTGGTTAAGCCACTTTTCTAGGATCATCGCAGGTTAAGCCTGCAGGACTCGAACTTGATTCGCCAGTTTTAAAGTAGGAAGCTAGGCCATGGCATGTTTTAAATATACATTATACATACATATATATATATACACATATATATTTTAATGCACCATTAGAATTTGAATCACAGAGGCGATTTCAATCAAATCTCAATAATCATGAGACTGATCCTGAAATAAACCCCAGATTGAAAACAGTTGTGTTTTATTTACCAATTGATCCTTCCTTATCTGGTGTTCTATAGCGCTGCTTGTATATAGCAGTGAAGCCTTTCAGATGATAGGGCAATGTTTGCGTCATATGCGTTCTTGTTAGATGTCCTATGAGAAAACTGCAAGTTAAGCGCGTCGCAGTAGAAGTTATATGTCATGTGAGAAAACTGTAAGATAAGCGCATCGCAATAAAATTTGTTTCCCCATCTACGTCTAGGTAGTACTGTACAGATATAACGGCTTCGCCCTACACAGAATAAGAGTCTGTTTAAGGTCAATTTTCTTTCTTTAACCAAGTAAGGGTAACCCTGCAGCAGCAAGGCTTTCAAAAATTGAGTGAAACTCTTAAATGTTCCTCTCCACGGAAATCTTTAGTAAAAGGCGAAAGATTTATTCGGTTTGAAGAGAAACCAGAGTATGAGTAATTTACACACTGACGGTGGCCCCCGGAAACAGCTTTCCACAGAATGTCAGGGTGATTTACTCTACTAAGTCCATCATTGATAACCCTTCAAAATATAATCAACTCGTGATAAGCCTTGTAATCCGGTACATTGACAAACACTTGTTGAGACAATCACAACAAAAGCGGGACGCAGTAGTGACACAGACCTATGGGTATGCAAATTTCGTCTTCGGTCACGTGACAGGAAAGGCTGTAACACTTCTCCCAGCTCAAGTCCTAACGTATGCTCCTTTTACTCTACACATTCTGAATGGTGCAGCGTTCGGAGCCTCGCGCAGGCTTTTGTGAGTCTCGGTGGTTCCCAAGAGGAGGACTTTTACATGCCACCATCAAGGCATGCTGGCTGGCTCATTAATCTTCTTTCCGAGACAATGAACGAGCCAGTGTGTTTTCTACTTGCAGCCTATATGGCTGCATCAGCTGCTGTAAGAAAACAAGCATTGGCAGAGAGGCAAAATGCTGACTAACGGCTTTGCCAATGCTTTTCGTAAATGTTGTATAGCATCGGCAAGATGCTGTGCAACATGGCCAAAAGAAAACAAAACAATAAAACCAGCGATGATGTGGGCTTTTTGTAGGTGCGCGCGTGCATCATTACGCATGCGCAATTACAAAATGAGACAGGCACCATTTTTTTTTATTCACTGATCCAAAATGGACGGATTAAAAACAAAAAAATGAAAAAAGTAGGGAGGGCTGACATGTAATTTTATGACAAGACCGGAGGCTCCTATTATGCTTTCTTATCTTGCATTTATTCCAATAGCAGCCAAGATAAGTAACAAAAAACTACAGTTCCCAGAGGGTCAAGCGAACAGCTGACCAATGGGAGCTTAGAACGAAACGCAATGCATAACCAATAAGCGCCAAGCGCAGGGTACAACGTCACAACTGACTGCGAACAGTCCTCTTTTCTTGCTGCTCGCAGTCAGATAAGTACCTTTTCTGCCTCACTCTCCGTATATTTTGATTCAAAGTATTTCATATCGTTATTATTACTTCATATACTGGTTCTATTGTTGTGCCATACTCTGCTGCGCTCTTTGTATCCTTACCGCTTCGCCGGTGCTTCAGTTGTGGTCTACGCTTCCCGCTGTGCCCCTTCAGCTCGCGCGCCTCGCCCGTTATCGCTAAAGCGTGCGTCGCGCGACGGTTGCTTCCGCTCCATCGCCCGGCAATACACGCCTTCCTTTTTTCCCCGCATTACGCGCGTCTGCTCCTCTCAGCGCTCTCGCCTTCCCTACGGAGCTTCGTTTCCTCAGAATTCACACGCCCTCGGTGGGAGTGGCTTCCTGGTTAATCCGCCCTCTCTCTCATACTCTCCTGCATTAACCCCTCGCTCCCTGCGAATTTTATTTTCTATTCACAATGGAAACTGAGAACTCCTCTGACGTGGAGTTTCACAATGAGGAAGGTGAAGCCTTCAAGAAAGATTTAAATTCTTTTATTAATTCCTCTGTGGAGAATGCAGTTGAATCCTCTATGAAACGTCTCTCCAAGGGTATGGAGAATTCTATGTTGAGTCTGCTGTCCAAAGCATTGGCCCATTCTGCGGGGGATAGCAGAAAAAGAAAGTTGGTACCTTCTGTTGCCAAAAATGTTTCCAAAAATGTTACCATGCATGCGTCACGCCTTGATAGCGATTTCCCTTCGCAATTGACTGAGGACTCTGTTCCTCCCAGGCCTCCTGCCAAGGAGGGGTTTTCTCATTCGGATGGCAAAAAGAAAATTAAAACCAAACATGCAGAGGTACCCAAAAAATTGGTGATTTCCACCATTATGGACACGGACGACGACATGGCTGACGCTGATGACCTATTTGATTTGTTTGATGTCTCTGACCCCTCTTCCCCTCCTGCTAAGAAGTCCAAGTCCGACTCTTTTTCCTTTTCTCCCGTTCTAGATTCTGAGGGTGTTCCTATGTTCGATCCCTCCTCTATCCATCATCCCAACTCAACTGAATGGTTCCCAGCTTCACATGTGGGCGATTACATCTCCGCTCGCCTCCGCCTTCCTTTAGACAAGTCCGCTAGATCTAAATTAAAATCAGAATGTCCCAAACCTTCCCTTTCCTCCAATATTACTGTGACCCCTTCCATCGATCAGCCTTTGATTACCTTCTTTTCTAAATTTGGCAAAGATCCGCGCAAGGGTGTGGATAAAGCTTGGTCCACCTGCCAGGACAAGCTTTTGGATGTGGTGGGGCCGTTGGCCTGCCTTTTTGACTTGGCTGAATCAGCTCGCTTGGACGGCTCTGAGCTCAACCCTGACGACATCTCTTCCTGGGTCAACGAGCCTTTTGCCTCTTGGGTAATGCCAACGCTGCCATCACCCACGAGCGCCGCAAGGGCCTCTTAATCAAGCTTGATCCCAAACTAGCTAATTTGGCTCCTTTGGACCCCGGTATTAAGGCAGACGGCCTTCTGTTTGGCGACACTCTCGTCAAGGACTTGAGCAGATTCGTATCTACTTTTGCTTCACTGGACAAAGCGCAACAATCAATTAAAAAAGTATTTTCCCCTCTGGTTTTTGGGAGGGCCGGCAGAGGCAGGGGTCGCTCTTCCGGCCGCTCCTACCAAAATCAAGGCTCCAGAGGCTCCTTCAATGCAAGTTCCCAGGAATACAAGCCTCACTTCTACCCTCAAAGAGGACGTGGCTTCCGCGGTCGAGGCCAAAGGAACTTCCGCCACAACAACCAACAAGGTAGGTGCTCTTCTCCCTGTCGGGGGTCATTTAAAATTGTTCATTCACAAGTGGCGCTCCATCACCGCAGATCCCTGGGTGTTAAACTCTGTCCAAGGTTATCTTATAGAGTTTTACGAGCCACCTTCCCAGACAGTTTTTCCTCCTCCTCTCGTCTTCTCCGAAGAAATGTCTCTCCTCATTTCCTCAGAAGTTCAGACCCTGCTCCAGAAACAGGCTATCCAGATCGCTCCTCGAGACCCTTCAGGTTTCCTCAGCACCATTTTTCTCGTTCGGAAGAAAAACAAAAAGATGCGTCCAGTCATAAACCTAAAACAGTTCAATCAATTTGTGGTCTACCGCCACTTCAAGATGGAAACCATCATCCACTTACGAGATACCCTCCGTCTAAATGATTGGATGGTCAGGATAGACCTACAGGACGCTTACCTTACTATCCCTATTCACCACTCTCACACCAAATTTCTTCAGTTCATATGGCTGGGAACAACCTACCGTTTTTGCTCTCTTCCTTTCGGCCTGTCGTCAGCACCATGGTGCTTCACAAAAATCTTGAAACCTGTGGTGTCCTATCTGCGGTCCCTCGGGATCAGAATGATCATTTACCTGGACGACATTTTGATCATGAGTTCAGAAAAGAAAAATGTCCTTTCCGATCTCAACACCACACGCTCCCTTCTCTCAGATCTAGGTTTTCTTCTCAATATCGAGAAGTCTATGCTCATTCCTTCCCAACACATCGAATTCCTGGGGTTTCTCGTAAATTCCGCCACTGCGTCTCTTCTTCTTCCACCATCGAAGGTCGCATCTATAAAATCGGAAATCTCTCAGGTCCTTCGACCCTCTCTGATTTCCCTCAGATCTCTGGCAAGGATCGTCGGTCTACTTTCGGCCTCTATCCAAGCCATTTTTCCAGGACCTCTTCATTATCGTGCCCTTCAAAGTCTAAAGATCCGTCATCTTCATCAAGGCTTGGCTTATTCCGATCTCATTCCTCTAGATCAGGAATCTCGGCTAGAACTTCAATGGTGGATCGACCATTTAGATGCGTGGAACGGGCGAACTATTTTCGCTTCGGCCCCAGATCTTGTGTTAGAATCCGATGCAAGCCTGTCGGGCTGGGGCGCCCGCTGTGGACCAATCTCGACTGGCGGTACATGGTCTCGAGAGGAGTCGAAATTGCACATCAACTGTTTAGAGATGCTGGCAGGCTCCTTTGCAATTCAAAGTCTTACAAAGAACAAAGTGCGATGTTCTATCCTCCTCCGCATGGACAATGTTTCTGCGGTCCGTTACATCAACCATCTCGGTGGCACCAAATCCAAACCTCTCGCGGAACTCGCAAAGAGCCTATGGAAATTTTGCCTGACAAACAAGTTGTCCCTCAAAGCGGAGTATCTTCCAGGAAATCTCAACTCCATAGCAGACTGGCACTCCCGTTATCTGCGAGACTCCAGCGATTGGAAGCTTCTTTCATCCGTCTTCCTCTCTCTCTCACAAATGTGGGGTCCTTTTCATATCGATCTTTTTGCTTCTCGCCTCAATGCCCAATTGCCTCGTTTCTTCAGCTGGCGCCCGGATCCTCTGGCTCTGGCCACAGATGCTTTTCTGCAGGATTGGTCCCTCCACCTCAATTATGCCTTGCCTCCTTTTCTCATGATCAACAGGGTGCTCTCACAAGTTTGTCGCCAATTGACCTCTTTTTTATTTTTATTTTTTATTTATTTATGCATTTTCAAACATATGTGAAAAGAACAGGTACAGACAATGCCTCATATCATTTGTATAGACGCTTTCGGGAATTGACAAACATGCAATTCAAGTATGTACTATGAGAGGGAACAGGCAGTAATGCGTAGAGCGGTATATGCTGTCAAAGGTAATACAATAGTTATAGCAACAACTTATAGATACCAGAGGCCATGTTTGCATCGGGTAGGTTAGTGGATTGCAGACAGTCACATCAGGACAAATCCGATTTAGTCCGGCAATACAGGTGTAGGCCGTGCAGCAGCCTCATCAGCAATAGGGTGAGACAGCAGGTATGTCGTAAGGGGGCCCCAGTTGTCCCGGGGCGTGAAGAAGGGGGAAGCAGTTCCGCAAAGGTGTACATTTGTTCCTGCCAGAAAACCATATCCCGGAGCCATTCCTTAAATTTAGGCGCCCTGCCCCGTCCCCATCTGCACGCCACCCGCCTTTTAGCTAAAAGAAGGCTGAAGGAGATGAACTTTCGGTGTGGAGCCGCTAGTGTCTTAGTATAACCCAATAAGGCAAGGAGGGGGTGTGCTGTAGGCTCAGCAATGACATTTGGTCCAGAGCTGCGAGAACCTGACCCCAATATTCCTGAACAGCAGCGCAGCTCCAGGCCAGATGGAGGAAGTCTGCGCCAGCGGAGCCACAACGGCCACACCTGTCGTTATCTCTTAATTTGTAGCGGTGAAGCCTGACCGGTGTATAATACGTGCGGTGAAGGAATTTATAGTGTAAGATTCGAAGGCGGCTGCTGGAAGTGCTGTGTTCCGTCTGCATACAGCAGTAAGTCCACTGCTCATCAGTGAGGAGAATACCCATCTCAGCCGACCACCTGTCTCGGGCCATGTTATGTGTAGGCTCTTGAGCAGCCGAGAGGGTGTGATAGAGTGCAGAGACAAGGTGTGAAGCCCCATCGCTGCGCAGTGTGAGGCGCAATGCAGCAGACTCTAGTGGTTCATGAGGATAATCAGGTGTGTGCTCTTTAATGCCATGACGGAGGCGAACATATAGAAAAAGGTCCATAGGGGAGGGTGGTTGCTTAGAGAAGAGTTGTTGCGATGTGCGGAATTGGCCGTTGAGGTAAAGATCCCCCCAAGTCGTGAGTCCGTATTTAAGTCGAGTTTTTTTGAACACCCCTTCCTGGAGGAGAGGCAATTTTGGGTGATATACTAGGGGAAGGAGGGGCGAGTAGAGCATAGAGGCCTGGGTGCGCTTAGCAATAGCCTGCCACGCCTTCACAGTGTTAATGACGGGTGATGGATCGTCAGTGCGCGGTGCTACGACAGTGAATATGGCGCCCTCCAGAGGTACAGGGTCGGACAGCCATTGTTCGGTAGCCACTTGTGGCATGTACCGGGGAGGGTGGAACCAGAAATGGGCGTAGTGGGCCTGGGCACAATGGTAATAAAGTTCAAAGTTTGGAACATCAAACCCCCCCTGCGAGTATGGCCGGGTGAGAAGATCCCATTGTATTCTAGGTTGTTTGCCACCCCAGGTGAGGCGTTTCAATTCAGTGCGGAGAAGGGAGAAGAAGTGCCGACCCGGGTTGTACGGTACATTTAAGAATAGATAAAGGAGTTTGGGAAGTATAACCATTTTTATGAGGGAGATTCGTCCTGCTATGGAGAGTGGCAGTGCTATCCATCTTGTGACACTCGCTCTAATGCTCTCCAGGGCGCATCCATAATTCAGGCGTAGCAGTTCTTCACGGTCCGCGCAGACCCGTATACCCAGATATTTTACATCCTCAGCACACCACTCAATAGGGAAGTCAGGGACCAATTTGGCCACGGACGTGGTAAGGGGGAAGAGCTGAGACTTTGACCAATTGATATGTACGCCGGAGAGCCCTCCAAACCGGACGAGCTCTCGGAGTAACGGGCTAAGATTAAGTTGGGGCTCCCTCACATACAGTGTAATATCATCCGCGTAAAGGGAAATGAGGATATGCCTGGATGAGCATCGGAGGGCTTTATCGTGGTGATGCTGTCGGAGTCTCGCCGCGAGTGGTTCAACCGCAAGGGCGAAAAGGAGGGGGAGAGTGGACAGCCCTGGCGTGTGCCCCTGGTGATGGGAAAGGCAGGAGAAGAGTGTCCATTTATGAGGACTTTGGCTTCGGGGTTGGGATATAACAGCCGGACCCAGGAGAGGAATCCCACAGGCAGTCCCATGTTTTGGAGGATGACAAAGAGGTAGTCCCATTCAACCGAATCGAATGCCTTGGTAGCATCGAGGAAAACGGCCGCCATGGGCAACTTCGGATCCACCGACCCCAATATTGAAAAAAGGGTGCGTAAATTGTGTGATGTTGCCCTGCCAGGGATGAACCCCGCCTGATCGGGCAGGACCAACTTTTCCATGAGGAGACTGAGACGATTAGCCAGGAGTTTGGCCAGTATTTTGGCATCTGTATTTATTAAGGAAAGGGGTCGATACGAACCACAGCAGTCCGCGGGCTTGCCCGGCTTTAAGAGAGAAGAGATCAGGGCCAGCCTCATGGATGGGGGAAGGTAGCCCAATTCCTGTGCTTCGTTGAAAACATTCTTGAGGATAGGGAGCAGTTGAACAATGTAAGTTTTATAAAAGTCGATGGGGAGGCCATCCGACCCAGGGGCCTTCCCGGATTTCATTTGCATGATAGCTTCATGCACCTCATCATTTTCAAAGGGCGCAGCCAGGAACTCCCTCTGGGAATCACCGAGCCAGCCAAGAGTTATATCCTGCAAATATGAGGCAAAGTCCGGAGATTCAGCTCTGCCGGAGCCATACAAGTCAGTATAAAAGTCGGTGAAGGTGCGAAGGATTTCTCGGCCGTCCCTATGACGCGTACCGGAAGAATCTTTCATTTCAAGAATATAATTAGAGAAGCGCGGTAGACGGATGTCCTGCGCTAATGCCCTGCCCGGACGCCCACCCTCACCATATCAACGTGCAGTGTGGTATTTCCCACGGAATCTCACCTCTGACTCTGCAGTGCGATTGTATTCGGAAAGTTTGTCCCGGAATGTTGCTAAGCGTTGCCCGGAGTTGTCTCCCCATAGGTCACTCTCCAATTGTTTAAGTTCGTCTTCAAGTGAGCCCAGTGTGCGGTGGAGATCTCGCAACACCCCAAAGCTTTTGGCAATGCAGGAGCCTCGGATGGTGACTTTAAAGGCTTCCCACACTGTGCCCAGAGAAGAGACTGAGCCTACATTAGTGCGGAAGAAGTCAGTAATTTCAGTGCCAATTTCAGCCTTGAAAACGGCATCCAATAATGCTTCCGGCATAAGCCTCCACAATCTAGGAGAAGCGAGTAAATTAGGCGGGACTAGTGTGATGAGCACCGAAGCGTGATCGGAGAAAGTCCGAGCAAGATGGGTTGCATGTGTGACCCATGAAACCGCCCCACGGGAGACCACCCAGTAGTCTAGGCGGGCCCAAGAGGCATGCAGTGCAGTGTAATGAGTACCTTCCCGTCCACCCGGGTGAATATGCCGCCAAGCATCGATGAGTCCGTGGGCCTCAAAGATGCCCGCGAGAACCTCACGCTTCCGTGTATAATGTTGGGGTGAAGCATTAGATCTGTCAGCAGCAGGGTGGAAAGCAGTGTTAAAATCACCCCCCCAAATGATGTGGGTAGAGCCTACCTGGAGTATGCGCCCCCATAATGTGGTGTAAAAATCGGGATCATCAATGTTGGGCCCATAGCAGCACACCAGCGTCACCGATTGGGTACCCAGCATGCCCCACAGTATGCAACTACGACCAAGTGAGTCCTGCTGTGTACCTCCCAGGAGAAAGGGAACCCCCCGTTTTATTAGTATTACCGTGCCTCTGGAATAAGTAGAGTAAGAGGAGAACACACGGACCGCCGCCCACCTGCTGGCAAAGGTGGGAGGACGAGCTGGGTCCAAGTGTGTCTCTTGTAATACCGCGATGTGGGCGTTGTGCCTGTCCAAATATGATAAAACCTGCCTCTGTTTCCGGGGATCCCGAAGGCCCCTAACATTCCATGTGATGAGGTTAAGTGTCAACGACCTAGTGTGTGTGGACATAGTACCTTGTAGTGTCTGTATTATGTTGCGCTCTACTGAAGAAAGAGGAAGATGCGTCTGTAAGTACAAGGCCTGTGGTTACCTGCGGACAAAACATTTCACGTGAAACATTAGAACAAAATTCCCTCATCCCCCCCCCACCCACAACAGCACCCCAAACGTGCCGGAATTGTTAATCCCACCCTTCCCAAAAAAAAACAATTGCAACCATACAACAAAATAAGAGTCATAAATGTAGTACAAGGGGAGCACCCGTGTGGGGAACGCCAGTGGGCAACGAGATCCTCCCTCTCCCCGTGGGAGTAAAGTCTGGCTCCTGGTGATGGTTGGAGGCTAGCTAAGAGGGAGGGGGAGGAGGTGCTTGGCATAGGTCGAGATGGGCGTCAATAGCACAGTAGGTATCATAGAAGTTACTATCTGCCCATTTATAGCAAAAGTGGCAACGTAAATATTACAGAGCTTATCTGAAGTGGAGTGGCAAAGCAGGGGGGGGGGGTCAAGCCCTTCATGAACATGTGAAGTCGCATCCCCCAACATGAGGTCAAAGGAGCAAGACCATAACCAGACGTAAGCCCCCAAAAACAACATGGAGACGAATCACAGCAGCTGCGCTGCCAGGCAAAGGCCTGAAAGATCAAGGGTCGTGCATGTAGGCCCTCAGTCACAGTCTAAAGTCGGAGATTGAGAAAGGCGTTCCCGCGAATGATGGGAGGGAGAGGCTTTCCTGATGTTGCGAAGGAAGTCATCCACTTGACGCTCGCTTGTGAAGAAGTGGTGCTTTCCATCATACATGACTCGTAGGCGGGCCGGGTACAGTAAGGCGCATTCAATTTGTAGCTTGCGCAATTTCTGTTTGGCAGGCAGCATCTTGCGGCGAGCCTCTTGCACCGCCATGGTAAAGTCAGGGTACAGCGAGAAATTGGCCCCATCGAATTGCACATGTTGTTTTTCCCTGGCCAGCTTTAATGCAGTGTCCCGGTCCCTATAGTTTAGGAGCCGGGCAATTATCGGACGGGGATTCGCTCCCGGGGAGGTCTAGGGCCTAGGGAACGGTGTGCCCGCTCCACGATTAACTGAGTGGAGAAAGCGTCTCTACCAAAAGTCGTGCACAACAAGCGTTCAACAAAGTCCTCCATACGGCCAGTATTCGTGCTTTCGGGAATTCCCGTGACGCGGATATTATTGCGACGACTTCGTGCCTCCAAATCTTCATTTTTGGCCGCAATAACCCTGAGCAGCTTGTCCATTTGAGCCACTTGCTGTGTTACCTTCGTCGTAGCATCCTCATTGTCAGAAATCCGTTGCTCAGCCTCCTTAATTTGTTCGCTATGTTTGTCCACTGTAAGCACGATGTAGTCCATGCGGGAATTCATGGAGTCCATTTTGTTGGAGAGCTCCGTGAGGCTACGCTGCATGGCCAGAAGGAGGGATTTTACTTCATCCACCGGAGCAGGCTGGGGATTCGAAGTCTGCGCATCTGGATTCTGGTCTAATTCTTCGGTAGTCGAGCGCGTGACTGCTTTTTTTGCGTCAAAGGGGAGCTTGGATTGCCTACCATCTATCTTCCCCATGGCGGAGGGTACCCTCTGGAAGATGAGGTAATGAAGAGTGGACACCTGGTATGCGACGCCAGCCGCCGGGATGCAGCCGATGGGCTCGGGCAAGGGTCACCACCCACGGCAGGTTCGGGAAGGACCTGCGTCGTTGAAGAGGCCCCCGATGAGGCACCGCCCGCGCTAATTCACGGCACCAGGACGCGCCGGCTTCAAGAGTCGGTGTTCGCAGGGAGGGCGAGGCAATAGAGGAGAGCAGTGGCGGGCGTCAGGGAGTGAGCAGCGCCTCCAGCCAGGATGTCCGGTACTTGTATGTGTCCGGCGCCTCCGCAATGCTGCAGTGGAAATCGCGGGTGTAAGAGGCCACTAAGGGCAGGATGCGCAGTTTTTGCCTATTCCCTGGAGGCGTCTAGCCGATGCGGGCCCCCGTGGGTGTGTTTCCGGGGGTAGGCGTCGCAGGTCCCCCGGCCGCCGCAATTTGAATGGCGCGGGGTGCCCAGCAACCCCCGGGGCCGTTGGCGGAGGGGCAGCAGCCGGCCTCAGGCACCCCAGCACGCAGCTTCAGGAGAGCAGGGTCCCCATGCGCAGTCTCACCGTATGTCGAAGCAGAGCAGGTTGATGCAGGTACGGGGGGTGGAGGCCGCCGCGTTGCAGCCCAGGGACAGTCAGCCTCCCCTCCGGCTGATATAGTGTGCAGGCACTGTAGTTCTGTCAGCTGCTCAGTCCGCCTGCAGTAGGGCTTACATGCGCCGGTAGTGCCGCGGGCTGAAGCCACGGGAAGCACCCGCCGCGGCGCGCGGCCCAGCGAACACGAGGAATCCCCGGCGCTCTCTCGGCACACAGGCCGCCAGCGAGGCTCCGCAGGACGTCCCCGCACCTCCGGGCAGATCAGCACCAGCCCAGCGCTTCGCCCCACGGGGGTCCCAGGCGGCAACACAGATACCGGAGCACTGCCACAGACCTCAGGAAGCTCGTCGGGCAATTGGAAATGTTATACTATGCCATTAGCGAAGGATAAATGATGATTCTCCCTGCCAAGCGACCAGAGCCTCACTGGTGTGCGGCCATCTTGGTCGTGCGCCACCTAGCGCCCCCCGCCAATTGACCTCTCTGGTCATTGTGGTCCCATTCTGGCAGTCACAGATCTGGTTTCCATCCCTGTTAGAGATGACAGTGGACTTCCCTGTCCTTCTTCCAGTTTCCGACAATCTACTTCTCAACCCGCTGGGCCTTCCCCACAACCTCATTCTAGACAATTCTCTAGTTCTGTCTGCTTGGAAGGTTTCCAGCCTGTCCCTCCTGACCTCCTCTTTTCGCAAGAAGCTTCTCTCTTTATCAGCAAGGCCTGGGCTCCAGGGACCTCCAAGGCCTACAAGTCCGCTTGGTCTTTATGGACAAGCTGGTGTCTGGAAAGACATATCGATCCCTTTTCAGCCCCTCTAAACTTTGTTGTTAATTTCCTGGCTTCTGAAGCCAGTGCAGGTAAGTCATACAGAACTGTCAATTTATACAGGTCAGCCATTTCCCTTAACCATTCTCCTATTGACGGCAAGCCCGTCGGTGTTCACCCGTTGATTTGTCGGCTGCTTCGAGGAGTGCGATTCTCTAAACCCCCGTTGGCTAAGTATAATAATTTATGGGATGTAAATTTGGTCCTCAATTTGTTTTCTGATTGGCCAGACAATTCTGCCCTTTCCCTCAAAATGCTTTCTGCGAAGCTTACCATGTTACTTTGTCTTGTCTCCATCAAACGTGTTTCTGATGTTAAAGCATTTGATATTTCATCTCGTCAATTTTCTCCTACAGGTGTTCTGTTCCAGGTCAACAGACGTACAAAGACAAATTTGAACTCTGTTTTTTGTCCCTATTTTCCTTCCCATCCCAAGCTCTGTGTGGGACAATGCCTCAAAGTCTACGAACAAAGGACTTCCGATCTCAGAACGTCCTCCCTCTCCCAACTCCTCATTTCCTTTCGCAAACCCCATCGTCCTGTTTCCTCTGCTACCCTGGCCAGGTGGATTCGTTGGGTCATGTCCCTTGCGGGCATTGATGTCTCCGTTTTCGGAGCCCATTCCACTCGGGGAGCCATGGCTTCCAAAGCCTTTTGGGCAGGCTCCCGTTTGGAGGACATTCTGAGATCGGCTGATTGGTCTAACGATAATGTTTTCCGTATGTTTTACTGCAAACCTGTGGTTACTGCTGCTTCTTTAGTTGTAGATATGCTTTGAACAAGCATAATAGGAGCCTCCGGTCTTGTCATAAAATGTAGATTTTCCTAATAATTTATGACGGAAAGTCTTAATTTTATTAAAGACACGGAGGCGAGTATTATCCCGCCTCAACACTTCTAACATGTGTTTTTCTCCCTTCCTACAGCGGCTCCAGCTTTCCCTCCTGCATCGTCGTGATGGAATCTATCACCCGACAAAGGGCCCCTCACCTCTTCGTGATGCCTACTCTTCCTCTTCTGCCGCTTCCACCTTGGTTCCTGTTGCAAGATCGTCTTGGTTGAATTTTAGTCAGGACATTTTTTCTTGGACTTTGGCCTTTTCTATTGTTTTTTCTATTGTTCCTCTGTTTATGGACTCTATCTGATCTGCTCGCCAACGAAAGAGGACTGTTCGCAGTCAGTTGTGACGTTGTACCCTGCGCTTGGCGCTTATTGGTTATGCATTGCGTTTCGTTCTAAGCTCCCATTGGTCAGCTGTTCGCTTGACCCTCTGGGAACTGTAGTTTTTTGTTACTTATCTTGGCTGCTATTGGAATAAATGCAAGATAAGAAAGCATAATACTCGCCTCCGTGTCTTTAATAAAATTAAGACTTTCCGTCATAAATTATTAGGAAAATCTACATTTGCTGCCTTTTCTTCCCCATCACCCTCCCAAAAAAATAAATAAATAAAATCTTTCAAAAAGCCCCTGGGCATTGGGGGGCAGGAGAGGAGGCAGCAGGAAGTGGGCAAGGGGAGGTTAAAAGCAGCACACAAGAAGGAGCAACGTGGAGGTTGGGGGATGAAGCACATACGTGAGAATGCAGCATTTTGTGCCAGGAGGGAGGGAGTTTAGAAGGGGGATAAGCAGACAAGAGAAAGCTTGCTACATGAGGGGGAAAAGCACACCTAGGAATGAGCTGGCAAACACAAGCAGCCAAGGTTCAAGCTTCGGGTCGCGTCCACATCCTGTGATTCTGGGCAAAGCACTTAATCTCCCCGTGCCTACCAACAAATAAAAAAATTAAAAAATGAATGTGTCCTTGTGTAACGTAACCGGTGCTCATGTAAAGTGCTCGGTTCGAGTTCGCGCTATATAAATATGGAAAAAAAATTAAAAATCATGTAGTGCTTGGAGAAAAAAGTAGGGGGCATATTATCAAGAGAATTATCGCCGCTTTAGCGGCCGTTTTCGGCCGAAAAGCGGCGATAATTCTAACGCATTATTAACAAGGACACGCTAGCGCGTGTATCCTTGATTTAACTCCCGTTTCTGTCACCACTCGCTACGCATCGATAATGAGATGCAAAGTAGGCGTGGCTGACAGAAACAACATGGAAAAATATCGCGAAGGCAGCTTCGCGATATTAGCAAGGAGGGGTAGCGATGATAATAATCGTGCTACCTCTGGCCTAACGCAGGAATTTAACGTCTGCTAAATTCCTGTGTTAGGCATACCTAACATGGGAGGTGGATTATGGGGTTAAGGCCACAGGGCCTTATCACCAAGATCATCGCCGTTTTGGCAGGGACATCGCTGTTTTTTAGGCAATGTTTGCCCATTTGCCCGCTATCGCTGGAATATTTATCGCCATAGCGCTGAGCGTTGGTAATACAGCGCTAGCTTGGCGAGATATTCCAGCGATAGCCGGCGATAAAGAAAAGCGCGCTAAGCGCGCTCGGCGATAATTATCGCCAACCCTAGATAATATGCCCCTCGGTTGCTAAAAGTGAGCAGTGAAAGGACAGAAGCGAGCCAATCAGAGAGTTGGTAAAGAGGTTATGCTCCAGGGCAAGGACAAACACAGAGGCCCAGGTTTGCAAAGATTTTGCATCAGGGTTGCGTCACTTTTTTATGCAGTCCCGACGCTAAATTATGTTTGGTATTTACAAAGCAACGCAAATGTTGATTTACGTGGCTTTGTAAGAAAAAGTAAAGAAATGCAGTGCTTTGCATTGCCTTAGGTTACCTTGCGTCAGGGAAGCATTCCGTGGGTGGTGCATGGGCCTTTCCATACATACACCTATGGATTCTGAAGCAAACCCATATTATCAAAGAGATGTAGACATGGGTCTGCTCCAAAATGGCGCACCTATAAATTTTCATACATTATTCGACACCAAAATGACAAAAATCCAATCAGTGGGACCGGAGATATGCAATTTCGAAGATTATGGGTAAGTATAGCGTCTACAAGCACAAAGTGCCACTCACAGTTATCTGGTGGTGCCAGATTGGGTGATAGTCACATGTTTAGGCGAACGCGATGGAGCATGGACTGGATACAGGGACCAGGTTAGTCTTGTTGAAAAAGTTACCTACTCAAAGATCGGCGCCAAGAGTCCAGTTCACGGAGGAGGAGCCGTCGAGGAGCAGGGAAAGCGTTGTGTGTGGTTGTTGCTGTAGCTCAAAGAGCAGGGCGGGCCTTCCGGACGATCGTCCCTGAAGTGCAAAGAACTTGTAGGGTGTTGCGGACGGTCGTTTCTCTATCTTCGCGTTGGAGGTCACCATGGGCTTTCGAAACTGTAGCGCAAAATGCAGATCTTGCGTTGTCGCTTAATGACGTGCGAAGAGCCGGGTTCTCCGGAGCTTCAGGATGGCGGGCGGCAAGCTCTTTGGTGCGTTCGTGGTCGCAAACAGCCCTAAACGTCAGGATTTCTCCTTTTCTTTCAGGAGGAGCTCAATTGATGCCACACCAAGGGTCCAGGACCTGGGAGGCACCCCTTGGGGATCAGGTACTCACTCCAGCAGAGGCCCGCAGGGCTCAGGCAGGTTTAGTTGCAGGTCCAGGCAGGTGCCGTACAGCAAGTCAGATGGGCAGTTGCGGGGAGGCCTCCAGAGCTTGTTGTGTCCCTGTAGCTGAGAACAGGAGGCCAGCTAACTGGCAGTAGTGTTTCTCCTCTAGTGACCACAGGTCCAGGAGTGTACTAAAGAGTGGGTCTAAGGGTCCTCTCTTTTCACCTGACACCAGCTTTGAAGCGGAAGAAGCTTTTGGAGACCTCCCCCCTCCCACCCCCCCCTCCCCCTCAAGAGTTGTCTGTAAATTCCTGCCTCCCTGCCCTGGCTCCACTGGGTCTGGGTTCACAAAAAGCTAGTGTGAAGTTCTTTGTGTGTGGACTGAGGCAAATCCTTTGAAGTGCAAGTGTGGTAGGTGACTGCCCTGCCCCTCTCATTAATTCAGGGTGGCCCATCCTGCCAACATCCAGTCCATGTTTTGTTATACTGTCTGGGAGAAAT
The DNA here is from genome assembly GCA_963921515.1 of Calotriton arnoldi. Lineage (NCBI taxonomy): Eukaryota > Metazoa > Chordata > Amphibia > Caudata > Salamandridae > Calotriton > Calotriton arnoldi. The sequence goes on from CAWUFW010005084.1 coordinate 1,394,650, forward strand.
ACACATAAAAAACCCACCTGCCAACTACACCTAGTCATGGGACGCAGGAACAGGCTGCTGGCACCAAATGGATAGGACAAGAGAATGCCAACTTTCTAAATGTCTTCTTTTCAGAATTGTAACTTAAAATCAGACTTTAAAATTAAAGAGGGTTTTAAATTACAATTCATTTGAGTGCAAACATGATATTTCTACCCGTTCCAAATCAAAAGTCATCACTTATTAGATGTAATAAGGTATCTCAATGTTATCATAAGGGAGAAGTAGGGAAAAAGAAATTTAAGAGTTTTTCATTACCAGGACCTTTAAACTTAAAAGTACATATCCAAGTTTTCAAATAAACTGCACCCTGCCATATAGGCTGTTTAGGGCTTACCCTAGGGGTGACTTATATGTATTAAAGAGTAAGGTTTAGGCCTGGCAAAAAGTTTGGTTTTCCATGTCAAAATGGCAGTTCAAAACTGCACACAGGCTGCAATGGCAGACCTGGCACATGTTTGAAAAGGCTACTTAAGTGGGTGGCACAATAAGTGCTGCAGGCCCACTAGTAGCATTTAATTTACATGCCCTGGGTACCTGTAGTTCCAGTTTACGAGGGACTTATAAGTAAATTAAATGCGCCAATTGAGTGTAATTCAATTTTACCATGCTTAAAGGAGTGAGCACAAGCACTTTAGCTCTGGTTAGCAGTGGTAAAGTGCACAGAGTCCTAAAGCCAACAAAAACTAATTTAGCAAAACTGAAAGGGTGAAGGTAAAAAGATTGGGGGACTACCACCCAAGGGTCTCAGGTCTAAGACTGATCATAATTCAGGCACCCTAGCACTGTGGCACAAGGGCACCTACAATGGCGCAAAGAAGCAAAAAGTGCACCAGCGCAAGGAGAGAGAAGAACTCAATCAATCAATCAGGGAATTGTAAGCACGCTACTCACCCGTGAGGGTCTCAAGGCGCTGAGGGGGGGGGGGGATCCGCAGATCTGTTTAGCCAAAGAGCCAGGTCTTGAGGGTCTTCCTGAAGGTGTTCAGGGAGGGGCGCGTCTGATGTCTGCCGGTAGCTCGTTCCAGGTCTTGGCTGCAATGTGAGAGAAGGATCTTCCGCCTGCTCTGGCTCTGTGGATGCGCGGGGTTTCGGCCAGTGCGAGGTTGGAAGATCGGAGGTTTCTTTTGGGTACGTGGAAGTTGATTCTGTCGTTGAGGTATTTGGGTCCGTTGTTGTGTAGGCATTTGTAGGCATGAGTGAGGATTTTGAAAGTGACTCTTTTCTCCACGGGGAGCCAATGGAGACTTCGTAGGTGTTGGCTGATGTGTTCGTGTTGGGGGATGCCGAGGACGAGTCTGGCGGCAGTGTTCTGTATTGTCTGGAGTTTGCGGAGTAGGGACTTGTTGATGCCGGCGTAGAGTGCGTTTCCATAGTCCAGTCTGCTGGTGATGAGTGCGTGGGTGACTGTCTTCCTTGACTCAGGGGGGATCCACTTGAAGGTCTTGCGGAGGATGCGGAGGGTGTTGAAGCAGCTGGAGGTGACGGCGTTGACCTGTCGGCTCATGGTGAGTGATGAGTCGAGTTCGATGCCGAGGTTCTTGGCGTGGTCTGAGGGGGTAGGTGGGCTTCCGAGGGCGGTAGGCCACCAGGTGCTGTCCCATGCAGAAGGGGTGGTACCGAGGACGAGGACTCTGCCATTTCTTTGAAGATATGGTGCAGTTCTGCTCTCTCCCTTTCACGCAAGACAGAGCAGCAACTTTTCTTGCTGCGCTGCGTTGTGTGAATTCTTTGTAAAAATGCTGCTTCATCTGTAGTCCCTCCTCAGCCCTGTCATCCATCAAATGGCAGTGTTCAGCAAAACCAGTCAGCAGCTCCTTGCTAACAAAAGGCCTCACAGAATAACTAAAGGAACCCTGTCTGCACTCCCCTCTCCCTCCAGCTACGGGAATGAAAGCAAAACACTTCCACTGCCTGTGAGCTCAATCCTCACTTTCATCTTGTGCCAGACCAGGTGAGGTGTATCCAAAAAGGTTCCCACTGGTCTCCATTATTCTGGCTGACTCACACACAGCATGCATGTGCCACGCAGGCTACACACATCAACATGCTTAAGGCAGTATCTGGATCTTGGAGCTAAGGTCTAGGTAAGTTCACAGAAGTGGAAATTTACACAAATGGGACAGTAGGCCTTTAATCCGGAGACACATATAAAAAAGGTCTGATCACGCTATTAATTCTCAAAACATGGCATGCTACCACCACTCTATGTACTAAACCCATGACAGGGACCGTAGTCTACTGTTAGCAAATGAGGACACGTGTTGTGCGCCCCGCCAGGTCACAGGACAAGTCCAAGACCTTCTTATATCAGAGACAGGCCTTGGCCTGTGCACGCACACTAGATTAATGTGATGCCAGGGCCAAACAAATCCCAAATTAGGGTACCAGATACATGCAGTCATTCACTCAGGGCAGGGGAACACACGCTTATACCATGCAGGGAGCGTTCAAGTCCCATCAGAAACCTCCCCAGGATCTTTCTCGTGTCAATGTCATGTGAGGGGTCACAGTTTCCTGAATTTTGACCTAAATAATGATGCAATACAGTTAAGGTGAGAAATGGACCTGGTGATCACTACTGATGAACCACCAGGATCCCCCTTAGAACAACATTAATTAAAGAGATATTCATTACGATTTTGACTGATTCTACAAGTAAGCGTGAAAGAGGGTTTGACGGATTGAGTAAATTGTGTGTTCCTAGTAGAGAACCCGGAATCCAGAGTACCTCGTGTAGAAGGCTTAAAAGCATTTCACTGCTAGTTCAGTTTACTTTGGTACTTTGAGGGAATGGGGTATCCTAAAGCTAAGGTTATAGATGCCACATAAGACTCATACTTTCACAGACTCTATATCTGTGGGACTAGATGTCCTTTTGTCAGCATCTGAAAATTTGGGATTTTAGGTTCCCAACTCCTATAGAATAATGACAGTTCTCGTTGCTGTGTGAAAATGAAGTACGCCTAAAACCAGCATTTCCCATGAAGGCTGAAGCAGCCCTATATTTAAGAGTGGAGGGGGTTCTCACAAACCACATGGTAATCTGAATATTTTGTACAGAAGAGGTTATTGCCACTGCACCGAACGCACAGGTGTCGATCCTAGACTTTATCAGTCTAATAGGAGTAGATGTCATCTTATCCACAGAGTTGTATTAGACGATAAGTTGTCCTTGTCAGTATGGATTTGGCTGGAATTTGCACAGTGAAGCTCTTGAGAACGTAAAGCTTTATATATAGAGAGTTCAGCTTAAACAAATAAAATGCTCCACCCGAGATAATGGAGTGGACAGTGGTTCTTAAACTGAGAGGTATGTTTACTAAGATTTTACGCCGTGTTTGCGTCACAAAAGTGATGCAAGACTATGGTAAATCTTTCTGCACCTATTTCCTTTCCAGCGTAAAATCTGTTTTACGTTGGAAAATTACTTGAAAGCAACGTATAGCGCTGCTTTGCATTACTTGGCACCAAGGGGGCATGCCATGGGTGGTGCATGAGCATTCCCAAGCAACCACCCAAGGTTTCCTATGCTAAGTCCTATTTGCTTAAAAATGTAGACAAGGTATAGCGTCAGATAATAGCGCCCATTTGAGACAGGCGCTGTGAAGGAGAAATGCTTTTATTTCTCCTTTCTTTTCCACCTTTGCATGTGTGCTGCACTGTACAGCACACATACAAAGTGGGAAAAGGTTTAAAGTTAATCTAAGCATTGTATTTTGTACTGGAAGGATATCCTTCCAGTACAAAACGCATGTTAGACTCACGGAGACACCCTTGCAGTATGGTGCAAAGGTGTCCATGGTGCCGACCTCACATTTCCACGCCGGCGTTAGGGAGAAGGGAGTGTCATTTTTCTGTGAAATATGGCTTTCTCCTTGTCGCGCAGTGCAGCATTTGCGGCTGCTGCACTGCACTGCATGACTAAGTAGTTAATCTGGCCCTGACTGTGTTATGGTGAAGCACGTCAAAATTGGTACTGATAATGGTACGGATATTGGCTACTATAGCGCATATTTGCTTGGCAGAGAGCAAGCACTAGCAATTAAAAGTACAGCTTTTTTTCAGATTATTACAAACCACATTTGACTCTATATCATTCTGGGAATCACAGGGCTTTTGCTGCCCCCTCCTCTTCCAGTAACACTAATAAAAGAGCCTGGTTTACACCAAGAGAGTGGGGGGCCCTCTTCTGTTGTCCAGTCTCGCTTGATAGCACACCCGTCAGCACAATGTATTACTGCCAGTGCTGTTTAATACACATGAAGTGGGCTTTGGCTCCACCCAGAGCAGTACAATTTTGTCACTTCATTCTGTTGGCTATTTGTTATATCATTGCGCCTTTTAGGAAGTGCTACCTTTGGAACGCAAGAGGGATTATTTTACATTTGAAAAGTACACTCAACAATCGCTCTGTTTGAAACAATTAATTCATTTATGTCCTATATGCATTCTATGTAGAAAGTATTTCTTTTTAGCTGCTTTTTATCCCCAGCGCTGGCAAAGCAGACAGGGGAAGCTTAATGAGGTATACAGAACTCGTGCATGCAACGCATGGGAACAGCATTCGTGAATGCCTCTGCTTACGTGTGTTGCCATTCTGAAGCCGGGCCTATTGGCAGGGGCGGCTCCCCCGTAATGACGGAGGAGCGTCGCCTCACTGGCTCAAACCAGCAAGTGAAAAATAAAATGATATCTTAGTATTGTTTTATTTTGCATTTGCCAGCTCGGAGCCAGCTTGTGCAGGGAGGGGCGGGGCCAGGGTATGGGAGGGGGAGGAGCAGTGCTATCTGCACTTTTAAGTGCGCATGTGTGTTTGGCCCGCCGTCTCAGGCCGGCCAAACACACATACCCACTTAGGTTTCTTCAGCCAGGCTGTATTGAGCAGCCAGACTGTAGATACCCCAGAGACTCCCTGTCCTGAGCGGATCGTCTTTTCAGCCCGCTCAGGCCAATCCCCGCGCTGCTCTCATATGAGATGGGAGTCTGATGCTTTCCCAGGAACTGCAGCAGAGGTGCGCGAGGAGGACTGCAGAACCAGGTAAGTGCCAATAACCCTGTCTTCCCACCTCGCTGCGCGCTACCCCGCATGCTTCCCACTGGTCCCCTCTCCCCCTCCGCACCCCTCCAACCCCCCCGCCGCCGGTATTTTATCGTGTCGGGCACCGCTGCCTATTGGCTTTGCAAATTGTTGCGTACTTATTACAGAGCTGATATGTAATAAAGGTGAAAGATGGATCAAACATGTAGAGAGATATACATTTGTGGTACGGATTAAGGTACTGATGAATTGTAGCGCCTTTTGGGATTACAGAGTGGAAAGCCAATGACTTAAATTGAGCCTGAATCTAGTTCTGAAGAGCCAGGGTTAATTTCCAGGGTACATTTTGATTGCAGCTGGAGTGCACCAAATAGGAGGTGTATTTACATAGAACAGTATTGTTTGTGGGAAATCAAGTTGAGATGAAATTACAGAAACCAGGATGTAATGCGGAAGGAGCATTTACAATGGGCACTTTTTTCAAATTATATAGCGTCAGCTTAACCCAAGGGCATTGGAGCTCATTACGTGAGCACTAGAATATATCACACCAGATCAGATTCATTTTTAGGTCTCTCTCCGAGACAATGCCTGCGCTGTTGCTTGCGGGACATTTTGTTTAAATTCAAGGGGCTTAGAGCCTGCCCATAAGTTACCATTTGTTTGTTTCATCATCACTCTCATATCCTGGCTTTTCATTGGTCAGCGAATGCTAGTTTCATTTCTCTTCATGTTTGTCCCTTCAGTGGAGCATGGGCCAAGTGCTTCTTACGGTCGGCAGTCAGTGTCCATCCACTGGTCGCGTGCTTCCAGAGGTACTTTTTTATTTAAGTTGTAGCACTTGATAAGAGTACATTTGTTTGCAGGCTGTCTCCCTCCTCCCCAATCCCGTTCCGCATCGTTGCTTGCCTGTCTCCCTCCCGCGTTGTTGGCCTCTTGTGCTTGCTTGCCCTGTCTCTCACGTGCATTGTTGCTTGCCCTGCTTCCCCTCCACCGTTGTTGCGTGCCTGGACCCCGTGCCCCCTCCCACATTGTTTCCACATTGTTATTGCTTACCCCGATTCCATCTCCCACTGAGTTTACATGAGCCATTCCCTCTGCCCCTCCCCCATCGTTGCTTGCCTTGTGCCCCAGCCACCCTCCCCCATCGTTGCTTGTCCCGTACCCCGACATCCTTTTCCCCATTGTTGCTTGTCCCGTACCCCACCTTTCCCCCCCATCGTTGCTGCCCAGTCTTTCTGACCCTCACCCCATTGTTGCTTGCCCCTTTCCCCGCCTCCTCCTACCAGAAAAAATAATAATCAATCAGACATGGCCAGCTCTAGCCATATCATAGCGCTATTTTCCCTAAACATTGATAAAGCCAATAGGTCTCGCCTATGCGAGGTCTAATGGCTTTGTCAATGTTTTTTGCCATGTTGTACAGATGCGTGGCTGCTGTGCAGCATGGTTTAAAATCAAATAAAAAAGCACTGTAAAGGAGCAAGCATTGACCCCGTCATCGCACTTTTATGTTTTACATTCAACCATGCTGCACAGCAGCCGCACTGCTGTACCTGGCTAAGAAAAAGCATAGACAAAGACATTAGATCTCACATAAGTACGACTTATTACTTTGCTAATGCTTGTTTTTTAAGGCACTGGTTAAGCCACTTTTCTAGGATCATCGCAGGTTAAGTCTGCAGGACTCGAACTTGATTCGCCAGTTTTAAAGTAGGAAGCTAGGCCATGGCATGATTTAAATATACGTTATACATACATATATATATTCACATATATATTTTAATGCACCTTTAGAATTTGAATCACAGAGGCGATTTCAATCAAATCTCAATAATCATGTGACTGATCCTGAAATAAACCCCAGATTGAAAACAGTTATGTGTTTTATTTACCAATTGATCCTTCCTTATCTGGTGTTCTATAGCGCTGCTTGTATAAAGCAGTGAAGCCTTTCAGATGATAGGGCAATGTTTGCGTCATATGCGTTCTTGTTAGATGTCCTATGAGAAAACTGCAAGTTAAGCGCGTCGCAGTAGAAGTTATATGTCATGTGAGAAAACTGTAAAATAAGCGCGTCGCAATAAAAATCGTTTCGCCATCTACGTAGTACTGTACAGATATAACGGCTTCGCCCTACACAGAATAAGAGTGCTTAAGATCGATTTTCTTTCTTTAACCAAATAAGGGTAACCCTGCAGCAGCAGGGCTTTCAAAAATTGAGTGAAACTCTTAAATGTTCCTCTCCACGGAAATCTTTAGTAAAAGGCGAAAGATTTATTCGGTTTGAAGAGAAACCAGAGTATGAGTAATGAGCACACTGACGGTGGCCCCCGGAAACAGCTTTCCACAGAATATCAGGGTGATTTACTCTACTAAGTCCATCATTGATAACTCTTCAAAATATAACCAACTCGTGATAAGCCTTGTAATCCAGTACATTGACAAACACTTGTTGAGACAATCACAACAAAAGCGGGACGCACTAGTGACACAGACTTATGGGTATGCAAATTTCGTCTTCGGTCACGTGACATGAAAGGCTGTAACACTTCTCCCAGCTCAAGTCCTAACGTCGGCTCCTTTTACTCTACACATTCTGAATGGTGCAGCGTTCGGAGCCTCGCGCAGGCTTTTGTGAGTCTCGGTGGTTCCCAAGAGGAGGACTTTTACATGCCACCATCAAGGCATGCTGGCTGGCTCATTGATCTTCTTTCCGAGACAATGAAGGAGCCAGTGTGTTTTCTACTTGCAGCCTATATGGCTGCATCAGCTGCTGTAAGAAAACAAGCATTGGCAGAGAGGCAAAATGCTAACTAACGGTTTTGCCAATGCTTTTCGTAAATGTTGTATAGCATCGGCAAGATGCTGTGCAACATGGCCAAAAGAAAACAAAACAATAAAACCAGCGATGATGTGGGCATTTTGTAGGTGCGCGGGTGCATCATTACGCATGCGCAATTACAAAATGAGACAGGCACCATTTTTTTTATTGACTGATCCAAAATGGACGGATTAAAAACAAAAAAATGAAAAAGTAGGGAGGGCTGACATGTAATTTGCTGCCTTTTCTTCCCCATCACCCTCCAAAATAAATAAATAAATAAAATCTTTCAAAAAGCCCCTGGGCATTGGGGGGCAGGAGAGGAGGCAGCAGGAAGTGGGCAAGGGGAGGTTAAAAGCAGCACACAAGAAGGAGCTACGTGGAGGTTGGAGGATGAAGCACATACGTGAGAATGCAGCATTTTGCGCCAGGAGGGAGGGAGTTTGGAAGGGGGATAAGCAGACAAGAGAAAACTTGCTACATGAGGCGGAAAAGCACACGTAGGAGAGAGCTGGCAAACACAAGCAGCCAAGGTTCGAGCTTCGGGGTCGCGTCCACATCCCGTGATTCTGGGCAAAGCACTTAATCTCCCCGTGCCATACCAACAAATAAAAAAGAATGTGTCCTTGTGTAACGTAACCGGTGCTCATGTAAAGCGCTCCAATACCTTCGGTTCGAGTTCGCGCTATATAAATCTGCAAAAAAAATAAAAAATCATGGAGTGCTTAGAGAAAAAAGTAGGTTCCTAAAAGTGAGCAGTGAAAGGATAGAAGCCAGCCAATCGGAGAGTTGGTAAAGAGGTTGTGCTCCAGGGCAAGGACAAACACAGAGGCCCAGGTTTGCAAAGATTTTGCATCAGGGTTGCGTCACTTTTTATGCAGTCCCAACGCTAAATTATGTTTGGTATTTACAAAGCAACGCAAATGTTGATTTACGTGGCTTTGTAAGAAAAAGTAAAGAAATGCAGTGCTTTGCATTGCCTTAGGTTACCTTGCGTCAGGGAAGCATTCCGTGGGTGGTGCATGGGCCTTTCCATACATACACCTATGGATTCTGAAGCAAACCCATATTATCAAAGAGATGTAGACATGGGTCTGCTCCAAAATGGCGCACCTATAAATTTTCATACATTATTCGACACCAAAATGACAAAAATCCAATCAGTGGGACCGGAGATATGCAATTTCGAAGATTATGGGTAAGTATAGCGTCTACAAGCACAAAGTGCCACTCACAGTTATCTGGTGGTGCCAGATTGGGTGATAGTCACATGTTTAGGCGAACGCGATGGAGCATGGACTGGATACAGGGACCAGGTTAGTCTCGTTGAAAAAGTTACCTACTCAAAGATCGGCGCCAAGAGTCCAGTTCACGGTGGAGGAGCCGTCGAGGAGCAGGGAAAGCATTGTGTGTGGTTGTTGCTGTAGCTCAAAGAGCAGGGCGGGCCATCCGGACGATCGTCCCTGAAGTGCAAAGAACTTGTAGGGTGTTGCGGACGGTCGTTTCTCTATCTTCGCGTTGGAGGTCACCACGGGCTTTTGAAACTGTAGCGCAAAATGCAGATCTTGCGTTGTCGCTTAATGACGTGCGAAGAGCCGGGTTCTCCGGAGCTGCAGGATGGCGGGCGGCAAGCTCTTTGGTGCGTTCGTGGTCGCAAACAGCCCTAAACGTCAGGATTTCTCCTTTTCTTTCAGGAGGAGCTCAATTGATGCCACACCTAGGGTCCAGGACCTGGGAGGCACCCCTTGGGGATCAGGTACTCACTCCAGCAGAGGCCCGCAGGGCTCAGGCAGGTTTAGTTGCAGGTCCAGGCGGGTGGCGTACAGCAAGTCAGATGGGCAGTTGCGGGGAGGCCTCCAGAGCTTGTTGTGTCCCTGTAGCTGAGAACAGGAGGCCAGCTAACTGGCAGCAGTGTTTCTCCTGTAGTGACCACAGGTCCAGGAGTGTACTAAAGAGTGGGTCTAAGGGTCCTCTCTTTTCACCTGACACCAGCTTTGAAGCGGAAGAAGCTTTTGGAGACCTCCCCCCCCCAGAGTTGTCTGTAAATTCCTGCCTCCCTGCCCTGGCTCCACTGGGTCTGGGTTCACAAAAAGCTAGTGTGAAGTTCTTTGTGTGTGGACTGAGGCAAATCCTTTGAAGTGCAAGTGTGGTAGGTGACTGCCCTGCCCCTCTCATTAATTCAGGGTGGCCCATCCTGCCAACATCCAGTCCATGTTTTGTTATACTGTCTGGGAGAAATACACATAAAAAAGCCACCTGCCAACTACACCTAGTCATGGGACGCAGGAACAGGCTGCTGGCACCAAATGGATAGGACAAGAGAATGCCAACTTTCTAAATGTCTTCTTTTCAGAATTGTAACTTAAAATCAGACTTTAAAATTAAAGCAGGTTTTAAATTACAATTCATTTGAGTGCAAACATGACATTTCTACCCGTTCCAAATCAAAAGTCATCACTTATTAGATGTAATAAGGTATCTCAATGTTCTCATAAGGGAGAAGTAGGGAAAAAGAAATTTAAGAGTTTTTCATTACCAGGACCTGTAAAACTTAAAAGTACATATCCAAGTTTTCAAATAAACTGCACCCTGCCATATAGGCTGTTTAGGGCTTACCCTAGGGGTGACTTATATGTATTAAAGAGTAAGGTTTAGGCCTGGCAAAAAGTTTGGTTTTCCATGTCAAAATGGCAGTTCAAAACTGCACACAGGCTGCAATGGCAGACCTGGCACATGTTTGAAAAGGCTACTTAAGTGGGTGGCACAATAAGTTCTGCAGGCCCACTAGTAGCATTTAATTTACATGCCATGGGTACCTGTAGTTCCAGTTTACGAGGGACTTATAAGTAAATTAAATGCGCCAATTGGGTGTAATTCAATTTTACCATGCTTAAAGGAGTGAGCACAAGCACTTTAGCTCTAGTTAGCAGTGGTAAAGTGCACAGAGTCCTAAAGCCAACAAAAACGAATTTAGCAAAACTGAAAGGGTGAAGGTAAAAAGTTTTGGGGACTACCACCCAAGGGTCTCAGGTCTAAGACTGATCATAATTCAGGCACCCTAGCACTGTGGCACAAGGGCACCTACAATGGCGCAAGGAAGCAAAAAGTGCACCAGCGCAAGGAGAGAGAAGAACTCAATCAATCAGGGAATTGTAAGTGCGCTACTCACCCGTGAGGGTCTCAAGGCGCTGAGGGGGGGGTCCGCAGATCTGTTTAGCCGAAGAGCCAGGTCTTGAGGGTCTTCCTGAAGGTGTTCAGGGAGGGGCGCGTCTGATGTCTGCCGGAAGCTCGTTCCAGGTCATAGCTGCAATGTGAGAGAAGGATCTTCCGCCTGCTCTGGCTCTGTGGATGCGCGGGTTTTGGCCAGTGCGAGGTTGGAAGATCGGAGGTTTCTTTTGGGTACGTGGAAGTTGATTCTGTCGTTGAGGTATTTGGGTCCGTTGTTGTGTAGGCATTTGTAGGCATGAGTGAGGATTTTGAAAGTGACTCTTTTCTCCACGGGGAGCCAGTGGAGACTTCCTAGGTGTTGGCTGATGTGTTCGTGTCGGGGGATGCCGAAGACGAGTCTGGCGGCGGTGTTCTGTATTGTCTGGAGTTTGCGGAGTAGGGACTTGTTGATGCCGGCGTAGAGTGTGTTTCCATAGTCCACTCTGCTGGTGATGAGTGCGTGGGTGACTGTCTTCCTTGACTCAGGGGGGATCCACTTGAAGGTCTTGCGGAGGATGCGGAGGGTGTTGAAGCAGCTGGAGGTGACGGCGTTGACCTGTCGGTTCCTGGTGAGTGATGAGTCGAGTTCGATGCCGAGGTTCTTGGCGTGGTCTGAGGGGGTAGGTGGGCTTCCGAGGGCGGTAGGCCACCAGGTGCTGTCCCATGCAGAAGGGGTGGTACCGAGGACGAGGACTCTGCCATTTCTTTGAAGATATGGTGCAGTTCTGCTCTATCCCTTTCACGCAAGACAGAGCAGCAACTTTACCTGCTGCGCTGCGTTGTGTGAATTCTTTGTAAAAATGCTGCTTTATCTGTAGTCCCTCCTCAGCCCTGTCATCCATCAAATGGCAGTGTTCAGCAAAACCAGTCAGCAGCTCCTTGCTAACAAAAGGCCTCACAGAATAACTAAAGGAACCCTGTCTGCACTCCCCTCTCCCTCCAGCTACGGGAATGAAAGCAATACACTTCCACTGCCTGTGAGCTCAATCCTCACTTTCATCTTGTGCCAGACCAGGTGAGGTGTATCCAAAAAGGTTCCCACTGGTCTCCATTATTCTGGCTGACTCACACTCAGCATGCATGTGCCACGCAGGCTACACACATCAACATGCTTAAGGCAGTCTCTGGATCTTGGAGCTAAGGTCTAGGTAAGTTCACAGAAGTGGAAATTTACACAAATGGGACAGTAGGCCTTCAATCCGGAGACACATATAAAAAAGGTCTGATCACGCTATTAATTCTCAAAACATGGCATGCTACCACCACTCTATGTACTAAACCCATGACAGGGACAGTAGTCTACTGTTACCAAATGAGGACACGTGTTGTGCGCCCCTCCAGGTCACAGAACAAGTCCAGGACCTTCTTATATCAGAGACAGGCCTTGGCCTCTGCATGCACACTAGATTAATGTGATGCCAGGGCCAAACAAATCCCAAATTAGGGTACCAGATACATGCTGTCATTCACTCAGGGCAGGGGAACACACGCTTATACCATGCAGGGAGCGTCCAGGTCCCATCAGAAACCTCCCCAGGATCTTTCTCGTGTCAATGTCATGTGAGGGGTCACAGTTTCCTGAATTTTGACCTAAATAATGATGCAATACAGTTAAGGTGAGAAGTGGACCTGGTGATCACTACTGATGAACCCCCAGGATCCCCCTTAGAACAACATTAATTGAAGAGATATTGATTACGATTTTGACTGATTCTACAAGTAAACGTGAAAGAGGGTTTGACGTATTGAGTAAATTGTGTGTTCCTAGTAGAGAACCCGGAATCCAGAGTACCTCGTGTAGAAGGCTTAAAAGCATTTCACTGCTAGTTCAGTTTACTTTGGTACTTTGAGGGAATGGGGTATCCTAAAGCTAAGGTTATAGATGCCACATAAGACTCATACTTTCACAGACTCTATTTCTGTGGGACTAGATGTCCTTTTGTCAGCATCTGAAAATTTGGGATTTTAGGATCCCAACTCCTATAGAATAATGACAGTTCTTGTTGCTGTGTGAAAATGAAGTACGCCTAAAACCAGCATTTCCCATGAAGGCTGAAGCAGCCCTATATTTAAGAGTGGAGGGGGTTCTCACAAACCACATGGTAATCTGAATATTTTGTACAGAAGAGGTTATTGCCACTGCACCGAACGCACAGGTGTCGATCCTAGACTTTATCAGTCTAATAGGAGTAGATTGTCATCTTATCCACAGAGTTGTATTAGACGATAAGTTGTCCTTGTCAGTATGGATTTGGCTGGAATTTGCACAGTGAAGCTCTTGAGAACGTAAAGCTTTATATATAGAGAGTTCAGCTTAAACAAATAAAATGCTCCACCGAGATAATGGAGTGGACAGTGGTTCTTAAACTGAGAGGTATGTTTACTAAGATTTTACGCCGTGTTTGCGTCACAAAAGTGATGCAAGACTATGGTAAATCTTTCTGCACCTATTTCCTTTCCAGCGTAAAATCTGTTTTACGTTGGAAAATTACTTGAAAGCAACGTATAGCGCTGCTTTGCATTACTTGGCACCAAGGGGGCATGCCATGGGTGGTGCATGAGCATTCCCAAGCAACCACCCAAGGTTTCCTATGCTAAGTCCTATTTGCTTAAAAATGTAGACAAGGTATAGCGTCAGATAATAGCGCCCATTTGAGACAGGCGCTGTGAAGGAGAAATGCTTTTATTTCTCCTTTCTTTTCCACCTTTGCATGTGTGCTGCACTGTACAGCACACATACAAAGTGGGAAAAGGTTTAAAGTTAATCTAAGCATTGTATTTTGTACTGGAAGGATATCCTTCCAGTACAAAACGCATGTAGGACTCACGGAGACACCCTTGCAGTATGGTGCAAAGGTGTCCATGGTGCACGACCTCACATTTCCACGCCGGCGTTAGGGAGAAGGGAGTGCCATATTTCTGTAAATATGGCTTTCTCCTTGTCGCGCAGTGCAGCATTTGCGGCTGCTGCACTGCACTGCATGACTAAGTAGTTAATCTGGCCCTGACTGTGTTATGGTGAAGCACGTCAAAATTGGTACTGATAATGGTACGGATATTGGCTACTATAGCGCATATTTGCTTGGCAGAGAGCAAGCACTAGCAATTAAAAGTACAGCTTTTTTTCAGATTATTACAAACCACATTTGACTCTACATCATTCTGGGAATCACAGGGCTTTTGCTGCCCCCTCCTCTTCCAGTAACACTAATAAAAGAGCCTGGTTTACACCAAGAGAGTGGGGGGCCCTCTTCTGTTGTCCAGTCTCGCTTGATAGCACACCCGTCAGCACAATGTATTACTGCCAGTGCTGTTTAATACACATGAAGTGGGCTTTGGCTCCACCCAGAGCGGTACAATTTTGTCACTTCATTCTGTTGGCTATTTGTTATATCATTGCGCCTTTTAGGAAGTGCTACCTTTGGAACGCAAGAGGGATTATTTTACATTTGAAAAGTACACTCAACAATCGCTCTGTTTGAAACAATCAATTCATTTATGTCCTATATGCATTCTATGTAGAAAGCATTTCTTTTAGCTGCTTTTTATCCCCAGCGCTGGCAAAGCAAACAGGGGAAGCTTAATGAGGTATACAGAACTCGTGCATGCAACGCATGGGAACAGCATTCGTGAATGCCTCTGCTTACGTGTGTTGCCATTCTGAAGCCGGGCCTATTGGCAGGGCGGCTCCCCGTAATGACGGAGGAGCGTCGCCTCACTGGCTCAAAGCCAGCAGGTGAAAAATAAAACGATATCTTAGTATAGTTTTATTTTTCATTTGCCAGCTCTGAGCCAGCTTGTGCAGGGAGAGGTGGGGCCAGGGCATGGGAGAGGGGAGGAGCAATGCTATGTGCACATTTAAGTGCGTATGTATATTTGGCCCGCTTTCTCAGGCTGGCCAAACACACATACCCACTTAGGTTTCTCCAGCCAGGCTGTATTGAACAGCCGGACTGGAGATACCCCACAGACTTCCTGTCCTGAGCGGAGTGTCTTTTGAGCCCGCTCAGGCCAATCCTCGCGCTGCTCTCATATGAGAGCAGCGCAGGGATTAGATGGGAGTCTGATGCTTTCCCAGAAACTGCAGCAGAGGAGCACGAGGCGGACGTCAGCACCAGGTATGCGTTTATTTTTATCATTAATCCTGTCTCCCCCCCTCGCCGCGTGCTCCCCTGCGTGCTTCCCGCTGGCCCACTCTTCCCCCCGCACCACTCTACCCCCCCACCAGTATTTTATCATGTCGACCGCCGCTGCCTATTGGCTTGGCAAATTGCTGCTTACTTATTACAGAGCTGATGTGTAATAAAGGCGAAAGATGGATCAAACATGTAGAGATATACACTTGTGGTACGGATAAAGGTACTGCTGAATTGTAGCGCCTTTTGGGATAACAGAGTGGAAAGCCAATGACTTAAGTTCAGCCTGAATCTAGTTCTGAA